>CM051011.1:17852357-17880527 GCA_027704905.1 Muraenolepis orangiensis | reverse complement strand
GTGCTCCTAGTCACACACACATCCGACATTGAGTGCCTATATTCGGATAGGAGTTGGAGTGTGTGTGGGGTGAGGACCGGTGCTCCTAGTCACACACACATCCGACATTGAGTGCCTATATTCGGATAGGAGTTGGAGTGTGTGTGGGGTGAGGACCGGTGCTCATAGTCAAACACACATCCGACATTGAGTGCCTATATTCGGATAGGAGTTGGAGTGTGTGTGGGGTCCAGGACTGGTGCTCCTAGTCACACACACATCCGACATTGAGTGCCTATATTCGGATAGGAGTTGGAGTGTGTGTGGGGTGAGGACCGGTGCTCCTAGTCACACACACATCCGACATTGAGTGCCTATATTCGGATAGGAGTTGGAGTGTGTGTGGGGTGAGGACCGGTGCTCATAGTCACACACACATCCGACATTGAGTGCCTATATTCGGATAGGAGTTGGAGTGTGTGTGGGGTGAGGACCGGTGCTCCTAGTCACACACACATCCGACATTGAGTGCCTATATTCGGATAGGAGTTGGAGTGTGTGTGGGGTCCAGGACCGGTGCTCCTAGTCACACACACATCCGACATTGAGTGCCTATATTCGGATAGGAGTTGGAGTGTGTGTGGGGTGCAGGACCGGTGCTCCTAGTCACACACACATCCGACATTGAGTGCCTATATTCGGATAGGAGTTGGAGTGTGTGTGGGGTCCAGGACCGGTGCTCCTAGTCACACACACATCCGACATTGAGTGCCTATATTCGGATAGGAGTTGGAGTGTGTGTGGGGTCAGGACCGGTGCTCCTAGTCACACACACATCCGACATTGAGTGCCTATATTCGGATAGGAGTTGGAGTGTGTGTGGGGTCCAGGACCGGTGCTCCTAGTCACACACACATCCGACATTGAGTGCCTATATTCGGATAGGAGTTGGAGTGTGTGTGGGGTCCAGGACCGGTGCTCCTAGTCACACACACATCCGACATTGAGTGCCTATATTCGGATAGGAGTTGGAGTGTGTGTGGGGTCCAGGACCGGTGCTCCTAGTCACACACACATCCGACATTGAGTGCCTATATTCGGATAGGAGTTGGAGTGTGTGTGGGGTCCAGGACCGGTGCTCCTAGTCACACACACATCCGACATTGAGTGCCTATATTCGGATAGGAGTTGGAGTGTGTGTGGGGTGAGGAACGGTGCTCATAGTCACACACACATCCGACATTGAGTGCCTATATTCGGATAGGATTTGGAGTGTGTGTGGGGTGAGGACCGGTGCTCATAGTCAAACACACATCCGACATTGAGTGCCTATATTCGGATAGGAGTTGGAGTGTGTGTGGGGTCCAGGACCGGTGCTCCTAGTCACACACACATCCGACATTGAGTGCCTATATTCGGATAGGAGTTGGAGTGTGTGTGGGGTGAGGACCGGTGCTCCTAGTCACACACACATCCGACATTGAGTGCCTATATTCGGATAGGAGTTGGAGTGTGTGTGGGGTGAGGACCGGTGCTCCTAGTCACACACACATCCGACATTGAGTGCCTATATTCGGATAGGAGTTGGAGTGTGTGTGGGGTCCAGGACTGGTGCTCCTAGTCACACACACATCCGACATTGAGTGCCTATATTTGGATAGGAGTTGGAGTGTGTGTGGGGTCCAGGACCGGTGCTCCTTGTCACACACACATCCGACACTGAGTGCCTATATTCGGATAGGAGTTGGAGTGTGTGTGGGGTGAGGACCGGTGCTCCTAGTCACACACACATCCGACATTGAGTGCCTATATTCGGATAGGAGTTGGAGTGTGTGTGGGGTCCAGGACCGGTGCTCCGAGTCACACACACACATCCGACATTGAGTGCCTATATTCGGATAGGATTTGGAGTGTGTGTGGGGTGAGGACCGGTGCTCATAGTCAAACACACATCCGACATTGAGTGCCTATATTCGGATAGGAGTTGGAGTGTGTGTGGGGTGAGGACCAGTGCTCATAGTCATACACACATCCGACATTGAGTGCCTATATTCGGATAGGAGTTGGAGTGTGTGTGGGGTGAGGACCGGTGCTCATAGTCAAACACACATCCGACATTGAGTGCCTATATTCGGATAGGAGTTGGAGTGTGTGTGGGGTCCAGGACCGGTGCTCCTAGTCACACACACATCCGACATTGAGTGCCTATATTCGGATAGGAGTTGGAGTGTGTGTGGGGTGAGGACCGGTGCTCATAGTCACACACACATCCGACATTGAGTGCCTATATTCGGATAGGAGTTGGAGTGTGTGTGGGGTGAGGACCGGTGCTCATAGTCACACACACATCCGACATTGAGTGCCTATATTCGGATAGGAGTTGGAGTGTGTGTGGGGTCCAGGACTGGTGCTCCTAGTCACACACACATCCGACATTGAGTGCCTATATTCGGATAGGAGTTGGAGTGTGTGTGGGGTGAGGACCGGTGCTCCTAGTCACACACACATCCGACATTGAGTGCCTATATTCGGATAGGAGTTGGAGTGTGTGTGGGGTGAGGAACGGTGCTCATAGTCACACACACATATCCGACATTGAGTGCCTATATTCGGATAGGATTTGGAGTGTGTGTGGGGTGAGGAACGGTGCTCATAGTCAAACACACATCCGACATTGAGTGCCTATATTCGGATAGGAGTTGGAGTGTGTGTGGGGTCCAGGACCGGTGCTCCTAGTCACACACACATCCGACATTGAGTGCCTATATTCGGATAGGAGTTGGAGTGTGTGTGGGGTGAGGACCGGTGCTCCTAGTCACACACACATCCGACATTGAGTGCCTATATTCGGATAGGAGTTGGAGTGTGTGTGGGGTCCAGGACCGGTGCTCCTAGTCACACACACATCCGACATTGAGTGCCTATATTCGGATAGGAGTTGGAGTGTGTGTGGGGTTAGGACCGGTGCTCCTAGTCACACACACATCCGACATTGAGTGCCTATATTCGGATAGGAGTTGGAGTGTGTGTGGGGTCCAGGACCGGTGCTCCTAGTCACACACACATCCGACATTGAGTGCCTATATTCGGATAGGAGTTGGAGTGTGTGTGGGGTCCAGGACCGGTGCTCCTTGTCACACACACATCCAACACTGAGTGCCTATATTCGGATAGGAGTTGGAGTGTGTGTGGGGTCCAGGACCGGTGCTCCTAGTCACACACACATCCGACATTGAGTGCCTATATTCGGATAGGAGTTGGAGTGTGTGTGGGGTCCAGGACCGGTGCTCCTAGTCACACACACATCCGACATTGAGTGCCTATATTCGGATAGGAGTTGGAGTGTGTGTGGGGTGAGGACCGGTGCTCATAGTCACACACACATCCGACATTGAGTGCCTATATTCGGATAGGAGTTGGAGTGTGTGTGGGGTGAGGACCAGTGCTCATAGTCATACACACATCCGACATTGAGTGCCTATATTCGGATAGGAGTTGGAGTGTGTGTGGGGTGAGGACCGGTGCTCATAGTCAAACACACATCCGACATTGAGTGCCTATATTCGGATAGGAGTTGGAGTGTGTGTGGGGTCCAGGACCGGTGCTCCTAGTCACACACACATCCGACATTGAGTGCCTATATTCGGATAGGAGTTGGAGTGTGTGTGGGGTGAGGACCGGTGCTCATAGTCATACACACATCCGACATTGAGTGCCTATATTCGGATAGGAGTTGGAGTGTGTGTGGGGTGAGGACCGGTGCTCATAGTCAAACACACATCCGACATTGAGTGCCTATATTCGGATAGGAGTTGGAGTGTGTGTGGGGTCCAGGACCGGTGCTCCTAGTCACACACACATCCGACATTGAGTGCCTATATTCGGATAGGAGTTGGAGTGTGTGTGGGGTGAGGACCGGTGCTCCTAGTCACACACACATCCGACATTGAGTGCCTATATTCGGATAGGAGTTGGAGTGTGTGTGGGGTGAGGAACGGTGCTCATAGTCACACACACATATCCGACATTGAGTGCCTATATTCGGATAGGATTTGGAGTGTGTGTGGGGTGAGGACCGGTGCTCATAGTCACACACACATCCGACATTGAGTGCCTATATTCGGATAGGAGTTGGAGTGTGTGTGGGGTCCAGGACCGGTGCTCCTAGTCACACACACATCCGACATTGAGTGCCTATATTCGGATAGGAGTTGGAGTGTGTGTGGGGTGAGGACCGGTGCTCCTAGTCACACACACATCCGACATTGAGTGCCTATATTCGGATAGGAGTTGGAGTGTGTGTGGGGTCCAGGACCGGTGCTCCTAGTCACACACACATCCGACATTGAGTGCCTATATTCGGATAGGAGTTGGAGTGTGTGTGGGGTCCAGGACCGGTGCTCCTAGTCACACACACATCCGACATTGAGTGCCTATATTCGGATAGGAGTTGGAGTGTGTGTGGGGTCCAGGACCGGTGCTCCTAGTCACACACACATCCGACATTGAGTGCCTATATTCGGATAGGAGTTGGAGTGTGTGTGGGGTGAGGACCGGTGCTCCTAGTCACACACACATCCGACATTGAGTGCCTATATTCGGATAGGAGTTGGAGTGTGTGTGGGGTCCAGGACCGGTGCTCCTAGTCACACACACATCCGACATTGAGTGCCTATATTCGGATAGGAGTTGGAGTGTGTGTGGGGTGAGGACCGGTGCTCCTAGTCACACACACATCCGACATTGAGTGCCTATATTCGGATAGGAGTTGGAGTGTGTGTGGGGTGAGGACCGGTGCTCATAGTCACACACACATCCGACATTGAGTGCCTATATTCGGATAGGAGTTGGAGTGTGTGTGGGGTGAGGACCGGTGCTCCTAGTCACACACACATCCGACATTGAGTGCCTATATTCGGATAGGAGTTGGAGTGTGTGTGGGGTCCAGGACCGGTGCTCCTAGTCACACACACATCCGACATTGAGTGCCTATATTCGGATAGGAGTTGGAGTGTGTGTGGGGTGAGGACCGTGCTCCTAGTCACACACACATCCGACATTGAGTGCCTATATTCGGATAGGAGTTGGAGTGTGTGTGGGGTGAGGACCGGTGCTCCTAGTCACACACACATCCGACATTGAGTGCCTATATTCGGATAGGAGTTGGAGTGTGTGTGGGGTGAGGACCGGTGCTCCTAGTCACACACACATCCGACATTGAGTGCCTATATTCGGATAGGAGTTGGAGTGTGTGTGGGGTGAGGACCGGTGCTCATAGTCACACACACATCCGACATTGAGTGCCTATATTCGGATAGGAGTTGGAGTGTGTGTGGGGTCCAGGACCGGTGCTCCTAGTCACACACACATCCGACATTGAGTGCCTATATTCGGATAGGAGTTGGAGTGTGTGTGGGGTCCAGGACCGGTGCTCCTAGTCACACACACATCCGACATTGAGTGCCTATATTCGGATAGGAGTTGGAGTGTGTGTGGGGTCCAGGACCGGTGCTCCTAGTCACACACACATCCGACATTGAGTGCCTATATTCGGATAGGAGTTGGAGTGTGTGTGGGGTCCAGGACCGGTGCTCCTAGTCACACACACATCCGACATTGAGTGCCTATATTCGGATAGGAGTTGGAGTGTGTGTGGGGTGAGGACCGGTGCTCATAGTCACACACACATCCGACATTGAGTGCCTATATTCGGATAGGAGTTGGAGTGTGTGTGGGGTCCAGGACCGGTGCTCCTAGTCACACACACATCCGACATTGAGTGCCTATATTCGGATAGGAGTTGGAGTGTGTGTGGGGTGAGGACCGGTGCTCCTAGTCACACACACATCCGACATTGAGTGCCTATATTCGGATAGGAGTTGGAGTGTGTGTGGGGTGAGGACCGGTGCTCATAGTCACACACACATCCGACATTGAGTGCCTATATTCGGATAGGAGTTGGAGTGTGTGTGGGGTGAGGACCGGTGCTCATAGTCAAACACACATCCGACATTGAGTGCCTATATTCGGATAGGAGTTGGAGTGTGTGTGGGGTCCAGGACCGGTGCTCCTAGTCACACACACATCCGACATTGAGTGCCTATATTCGGATAGGAGTTGGAGTGTGTGTGGGGTGAGGACCGGTGCTCCTAGTCACACACACATCCGACATTGAGTGCCTATATTCGGATAGGAGTTGGAGTGTGTGTGGGGTGAGGACCGGTGCTCATAGTCACACACACATCCGACATTGAGTGCCTATATTCGGATAGGAGTTGGAGTGTGTGTGGGGTCCAGGACCGGTGCTCCTAGTCACACACACATCCGACATTGAGTGCCTATATTCGGATAGGAGTTGGAGTGTGTGTGGGGTGAGGACCGGTGCTCCTAGTCACACACACATCCGACATTGAGTGCCTATATTCGGATAGGAGTTGGAGTGTGTGTGGGGTGAGGACCGGTGCTCCTAGTCACACACACATCCGACATTGAGTGCCTATATTCGGATAGGAGTTGGAGTGTGTGTGGGGTCCAGGACCGGTGCTCCTAGTCACACACACATCCGACATTGAGTGCCTATATTCGGATAGGAGTTGGAGTGTGTGTGGGGTCCAGGACCGGTGCTCCTAGTCACACACACATCCGACATTGAGTGCCTATATTCGGATAGGAGTTGGAGTGTGTGTGGGGTCCAGGACCGGTGCTCCTAGTCACACACACATCCGACATTGAGTGCCTATATTCGGATAGGAGTTGGAGTGTGTGTGGGGTCCAGGACCGGTGCTCCTAGTCACACACACATCCGACATTGAGTGCCTATATTCGGATAGGAGTTGGAGTGTGTGTGGGGTGAGGACCGGTGCTCATAGTCACACACACATCCGACATTGAGTGCCTATATTCGGATAGGAGTTGGAGTGTGTGTGGGGTGAGGACCGGTGCTCATAGTCAAACACACATCCGACATTGAGTGCCTATATTCGGATAGGAGTTGGAGTGTGTGTGGGGTCCAGGACCGGTGCTCCTAGTCACACACACATCCGACATTGAGTGCCTATATTCGGATAGGAGTTGGAGTGTGTGTGGGGTGAGGACCGGTGCTCCTAGTCACACACACATCCGACATTGAGTGCCTATATTCGGATAGGAGTTGGAGTGTGTGTGGGGTGAGGACCGGTGCTCATAGTCACACACACATCCGACATTGAGTGCCTATATTCGGATAGGAGTTGGAGTGTGTGTGGGGTGAGGACCGGTGCTCCTAGTCACACACACATCCGACATTGAGTGCCTATATTCGGATAGGAGTTGGAGTGTGTGTGGGGTGAGGACCGGTGCTCCTAGTCACACACACATCCGACATTGAGTGCCTATATTCGGATAGGAGTTGGAGTGTGTGTGGGGTCCAGGACCGGTGCTCCTAGTCACACACACATCCGACATTGAGTGCCTATATTCGGATAGGAGTTGGAGTGTGTGTGGGGTCAGGACCGGTGCTCCTAGTCACACACACATCCGACATTGAGTGCCTATATTCGGATAGGAGTTGGAGTGTGTGTGGGGTCCAGGACCGGTGCTCCTAGTCACACACACATCCGACATTGAGTGCCTATATTCGGATAGGAGTTGGAGTGTGTGTGGGGTGAGGACCGGTGCTCCTAGTCACACACACATCCGACATTGAGTGCCTATATTCGGATAGGAGTTGGAGTGTGTGTGGGGTGAGGACCGGTGCTCATAGTCACACACACATCCGACATTGAGTGCCTATATTCGGATAGGAGTTGGAGTGTGTGTGGGGTGAGGACCGGTGCTCCTAGTCACACACACATCCGACATTGAGTGCCTATATTCGGATAGGAGTTGGAGTGTGTGTGGGGTCCAGGACCGGTGCTCCTAGTCACACACACATCCGACATTGAGTGCCTATATTCGGATAGGAGTTGGAGTGTGTGTGGGGTGAGGACCGGTGCTCATAGTCACACACACATCCGACATTGAGTGCCTATATTCGGATAGGAGTTGGAGTGTGTGTGGGGTGAGGACCGGTGCTCATAGTCACACACACATCCGACATTGAGTGCCTATATTCGGATAGGAGTTGGAGTGTGTGTGGGGTCCAGGACCGGTGCTCCTAGTCACACACACATCCGACATTGAGTGCCTATATTCGGATAGGAGTTGGAGTGTGTGTGGGGTGAGGACCGGTGCTCCTAGTCACACACACATCCGACATTGAGTGCCTATATTCGGATAGGAGTTGGAGTGTGTGTGGGGTGAGGACCGGTGCTCATAGTCACACACACATCCGACATTGAGTGCCTATATTCGGATAGGATTTGGAGTGTGTGTGGGGTGAGGACCGGTGCTCATAGTCAAACACACATCCGACATTGAGTGCCTATATTCGGATAGGAGTTGGAGTGTGTGTGGGGTCCAGGACCGGTGCTCCTAGTCACACACACATCCGACATTGAGTGCCTATATTCGGATAGGAGTTGGAGTGTGTGTGGGGTGAGGACCGGTGCTCCTAGTCACACACACATCCGACATTGAGTGCCTATATTCGGATAGGAGTTGGAGTGTGTGTGGGGTCCAGGACCGGTGCTCCTAGTCACACACACATCCGACATTGAGTGCCTATATTCGGATAGGAGTTGGAGTGTGTGTGGGGTGAGGACCGGTGCTCCTAGTCACACACACATCCGACATTGAGTGCCTATATTCGGATAGGAGTTGGAGTGTGTGTGGGGTCCAGGACCGGTGCTCCTAGTCACACACACATCCGACATTGAGTGCCTATATTCGGATAGGAGTTGGAGTGTGTGTGGGGTCCAGGACCGGTGCTCCTAGTCACACACACATCCGACATTGAGTGCCTATATTCGGATAGGAGTTGGAGTGTGTGTGGGGTGAGGACCGGTGCTCCTAGTCACACACACATCCGACATTGAGTGCCTATATTCGGATAGGAGTTGGAGTGTGTGTGGGGTCCAGGACCGGTGCTCCTAGTCACACACACATCCGACATTGAGTGCCTATATTCGGATAGGAGTTGGAGTGTGTGTGGGGTGAGGACCGGTGCTCATAGTCACACACACATCCGACATTGAGTGCCTATATTCGGATAGGAGTTGGAGTGTGTGTGGGGTGAGGACCGGTGCTCATAGTCACACACACATCCGACATTGAGTGCCTATATTCGGATAGGAGTTGGAGTGTGTGTGGGGTGAGGACCGGTGCTCCTAGTCACACACACATCCGACATTGAGTGCCTATATTCGGATAGGAGTTGGAGTGTGTGTGGGGTCCAGGACCGGTGCTCCTAGTCACACACACATCCGACATTGAGTGCCTATATTCGGATAGGAGTTGGAGTGTGTGTGGGGTGAGGACCGGTGCTCATAGTCACACACACATCCGACATTGAGTGCCTATATTCGGATAGGAGTTGGAGTGTGTGTGGGGTGAGGACCGGTGCTCATAGTCACACACACATCCGACATTGAGTGCCTATATTCGGATAGGAGTTGGAGTGTGTGTGGGGTCCAGGACCGGTGCTCCTAGTCACACACACATCCGACATTGAGTGCCTATATTCGGATAGGAGTTGGAGTGTGTGTGGGGTGAGGACCGGTGCTCCTAGTCACACACACATCCGACATTGAGTGCCTATATTCGGATAGGAGTTGGAGTGTGTGTGGGGTGAGGACCGGTGCTCATAGTCACACACACATCCGACATTGAGTGCCTATATTCGGATAGGAGTTGGAGTGTGTGTGGGGTGAGGACCGGTGCTCATAGTCAAACACACATCCGACATTGAGTGCCTATATTCGGATAGGAGTTGGAGTGTGTGTGGGGTCCAGGACCGGTGCTCCTAGTCACACACACATCCGACATTGAGTGCCTATATTCGGATAGGAGTTGGAGTGTGTGTGGGGTGAGGACCGGTGCTCCTAGTCACACACACATCCGACATTGAGTGCCTATATTCGGATAGGAGTTGGAGTGTGTGTGGGGTCCAGGACCGGTGCTCCTAGTCACACACACATCCGACATTGAGTGCCTATATTCGGATAGGAGTTGGAGTGTGTGTGGGGTGAGGACCGGTGCTCCTAGTCACACACACATCCGACATTGAGTGCCTATATTCGGATAGGAGTTGGAGTGTGTGTGGGGTCCAGGACCGGTGCTCCTAGTCACACACACATCCGACATTGAGTGCCTATATTCGGATAGGAGTTGGAGTGTGTGTGGGGTCCAGGACCGGTGCTCCTAGTCACACACACATCCGACATTGAGTGCCTATATTCGGATAGGAGTTGGAGTGTGTGTGGGGTCCAGGACCGGTGCTCCTAGTCACACACACATCCGACATTGAGTGCCTATATTCGGATAGGAGTTGGAGTGTGTGTGGGGTCCAGGACCGGTGCTCCTAGTCACACACACATCCGACATTGAGTGCCTATATTCGGATAGGAGTTGGAGTGTGTGTGGGGTGAGGACCGGTGCTCATAGTCACACACACATCCGACATTGAGTGCCTATATTCGGATAGGAGTTGGAGTGTGTGTGGGGTGAGGACCGGTGCTCATAGTCACACACACATCCGACATTGAGTGCCTATATTCGGATAGGAGTTGGAGTGTGTGTGGGGTGAGGACCGGTGCTCATAGTCAAACACACATCCGACATTGAGTGCCTATATTCGGATAGGAGTTGGAGTGTGTGTGGGGTCCAGGACCGGTGCTCCTAGTCACACACACATCCGACATTGAGTGCCTATATTCGGATAGGAGTTGGAGTGTGTGTGGGGTGAGGACCGGTGCTCCTAGTCACACACACATCCGACATTGAGTGCCTATATTCGGATAGGAGTTGGAGTGTGTGTGGGGTGAGGAACGGTGCTCATAGTCACACACACATCCGACATTGAGTGCCTATATTCGGATAGGATTTGGAGTGTGTGTGGGGTGAGGACCGGTGCTCATAGTCACACACACATCCGACATTGAGTGCCTATATTCGGATAGGAGTTGGAGTGTGTGTGGGGTCCAGGACCGGTGCTCCTAGTCACACACACATCCGACATTGAGTGCCTATATTCGGATAGGAGTTGGAGTGTGTGTGGGGTGAGGACCGGTGCTCCTAGTCACACACACATCCGACATTGAGTGCCTATATTCGGATAGGAGTTGGAGTGTGTGTGGGGTCCAGGACCGGTGCTCCTAGTCACACACACATCCGACATTGAGTGCCTATATTCGGATAGGAGTTGGAGTGTGTGTGGGGTTAGGACCGGTGCTCCTAGTCACACACACATCCGACATTGAGTGCCTATATTCGGATAGGAGTTGGAGTGTGTGTGGGGTCCAGGACCGGTGCTCCTAGTCACACACACATCCGACATTGAGTGCCTATATTCGGATAGGAGTTGGAGTGTGTGTGGGGTCCAGGACCGGTGCTCCTAGTCACACACACATCCGACATTGAGTGCCTATATTCGGATAGGAGTTGGAGTGTGTGTGGGGTCCAGGACCGGTGCTCCTAGTCACACACACATCCGACATTGAGTGCCTATATTCGGATAGGAGTTGGAGTGTGTGTGGGGTGAGGACCGGTGCTCATAGTCATACACACATCCGACATTGAGTGCCTATATTCGGATAGGAGTTGGAGTGTGTGTGGGGTGAGGACCGGTGCTCATAGTCAAACACACATCCGACATTGAGTGCCTATATTCGGATAGGAGTTGGAGTGTGTGTGGGGTCCAGGACCGGTGCTCCTAGTCACACACACATCCGACATTGAGTGCCTATATTCGGATAGGAGTTGGAGTGTGTGTGGGGTGAGGACCGGTGCTCCTAGTCACACACACATCCGACATTGAGTGCCTATATTCGGATAGGAGTTGGAGTGTGTGTGGGGTGAGGAACGGTGCTCATAGTCACACACACATATCCGACATTGAGTGCCTATATTCGGATAGGATTTGGAGTGTGTGTGGGGTGAGGACCGGTGCTCCTAGTCACACACACATCCGACATTGAGTGCCTATATTCGGATAGGAGTTGGAGTGTGTGTGGGGTCCAGGACCGGTGCTCCTAGTCACACACACATCCGACATTGAGTGCCTATATTCGGATAGGAGTTGGAGTGTGTGTGGGGTCCAGGACCGGTGCTCCTAGTCACACACACATCCGACATTGAGTGCCTATATTCGGATAGGAGTTGGAGTGTGTGTGGGGTCCAGGACCGGTGCTCCTAGTCACACACACATCCGACATTGAGTGCCTATATTCGGATAGGAGTTGGAGTGTGTGTGGGGTGAGGACCGGTGCTCATAGTCACACACACATCCGACATTGAGTGCCTATATTCGGATAGGAGTTGGAGTGTGTGTGGGGTGAGGACCGGTGCTCATAGTCACACACACATCCGACATTGAGTGCCTATATTCGGATAGGAGTTGGAGTGTGTGTGGGGTGAGGACCGGTGCTCATAGTCACACACACATCCGACATTGAGTGCCTATATTCGGATAGGATTTGGAGTGTGTGTGGGGTGAGGACCGGTGCTCATAGTCAAACACACATCCGACATTGAGTGCCTATATTCGGATAGGAGTTGGAGTGTGTGTGGGGTCCAGGACCGGTGCTCCTAGTCACACACACATCCGACATTGAGTGCCTATATTCGGATAGGAGTTGGAGTGTGTGTGGGGTCCAGGACCGGTGCTCCTAGTCACACACACATCCGACATTGAGTGCCTATATTCGGATAGGAGTTGGAGTGTGTGTGGGGTGAGGACCGGTGCTCATAGTCACACACACATCCGACATTGAGTGCCTATATTCGGATAGGAGTTGGAGTGTGTGTGGGGTCCAGGACTGGTGCTCCTAGTCACACACACATCCGACATTGAGTGCCTATATTCGGATAGGAGTTGGAGTGTGTGTGGGGTGAGGACCGGTGCTCCTAGTCACACACACATCCGACATTGAGTGCCTATATTCGGATAGGAGTTGGAGTGTGTGTGGGGTGAGGACCGGTGCTCATAGTCAAACACACATCCGACATTGAGTGCCTATATTCGGATAGGAGTTGGAGTGTGTGTGGGGTCCAGGACCGGTGCTCCTAGTCACACACACATCCGACATTGAGTGCCTATATTCGGATAGGAGTTGGAGTGTGTGTGGGGTGAGGACCGGTGCTCCTAGTCACACACACATCCGACATTGAGTGCCTATATTCGGATAGGAGTTGGAGTGTGTGTGGGGTGAGGAACGGTGCTCATAGTCACACACACATATCCGACATTGAGTGCCTATATTCGGATAGGATTTGGAGTGTGTGTGGGGTGAGGACCGGTGCTCATAGTCAAACACACATCCGACATTGAGTGCCTATATTCGGATAGGAGTTGGAGTGTGTGTGGGGTCCAGGACCGGTGCTCCTAGTCACACACACATCCGACATTGAGTGCCTATATTCGGATAGGAGTTGGAGTGTGTGTGGGGTCCAGGACCGGTGCTCCTAGTCACACACACATCCGACATTGAGTGCCTATATTCGGATAGGAGTTGGAGTGTGTGTGGGGTGAGGACCGGTGCTCCTAGTCACACACACATCCGACATTGAGTGCCTATATTCGGATAGGAGTTGGAGTGTGTGTGGGGTGAGGACCGGTGCTCATAGTCACACACACATCCGACATTGAGTGCCTATATTCGGATAGGAGTTGGAGTGTGTGTGGGGTGAGGACCGGTGCTCCTAGTCACACACACATCCGACATTGAGTGCCTATATTCGGATAGGAGTTGGAGTGTGTGTGGGGTCCAGGACCGGTGCTCCTAGTCACACACACATCCGACATTGAGTGCCTATATTCGGATAGGAGTTGGAGTGTGTGTGGGGTCCAGGACCGGTGCTCCTAGTCACACACACATCCGACATTGAGTGCCTATATTCGGATAGGAGTTGGAGTGTGTGTGGGGTGAGGACCGGTGCTCATAGTCAAACACACATCCGACATTGAGTGCCTATATTCGGATAGGAGTTGGAGTGTGTGTGGGGTCCAGGACCGGTGCTCCTAGTCACACACACATCCGACATTGAGTGCCTATATTCGGATAGGAGTTGGAGTGTGTGTGGGGTGAGGACCGGTGCTCCTAGTCACACACACATCCGACATTGAGTGCCTATATTCGGATAGGAGTTGGAGTGTGTGTGGGGTGAGGACCGGTGCTCATAGTCAAACACACATCCGACATTGAGTGCCTATATTCGGATAGGAGTTGGAGTGTGTGTGGGGTCCAGGACCGGTGCTCCTAGTCACACACACATCCGACATTGAGTGCCTATATTCGGATAGGAGTTGGAGTGTGTGTGGGGTGAGGACCGGTGCTCCTAGTCACACACACATCCGACATTGAGTGCCTATATTCGGATAGGAGTTGGAGTGTGTGTGGGGTGAGGAACGGTGCTCATAGTCACACACACATATCCGACATTGAGTGCCTATATTCGGATAGGATTTGGAGTGTGTGTGGGGTGAGGACCGGTGCTCATAGTCAAACACACATCCGACATTGAGTGCCTATATTCGGATAGGAGTTGGAGTGTGTGTGGGGTCCAGGACCGGTGCTCCTAGTCACACACACATCCGACATTGAGTGCCTATATTCGGATAGGAGTTGGAGTGTGTGTGGGGTCCAGGACCGGTGCTCCTAGTCACACACACATCCGACATTGAGTGCCTATATTCGGATAGGAGTTGGAGTGTGTGTGGGGTGAGGACCGGTGCTCCTAGTCACACACACATCCGACATTGAGTGCCTATATTCGGATAGGAGTTGGAGTGTGTGTGGGGTGAGGACCGGTGCTCATAGTCACACACACATCCGACATTGAGTGCCTATATTCGGATAGGATTTGGAGTGTGTGTGGGGTGAGGACCGGTGCTCATAGTCAAACACACATCCGACATTGAGTGCCTATATTCGGATAGGAGTTGGAGTGTGTGTGGGGTCCAGGACCGGTGCTCCTAGTCACACACACATCCGACATTGAGTGCCTATATTCGGATAGGAGTTGGAGTGTGTGTGGGGTCCAGGACCGGTGCTCCTAGTCACACACACATCCGACATTGAGTGCCTATATTCGGATAGGAGTTGGAGTGTGTGTGGGGTCCAGGACCGGTGCTCCTAGTCACACACACATCCGACATTGAGTGCCTATATTCGGATAGGAGTTGGAGTGTGTGTGGGGTCCAGGACCGGTGCTCCTAGTCACACACACATCCGACATTGAGTGCCTATATTCGGATAGGAGTTGGAGTGTGTGTGGGGTGAGGACCGGTGCTCATAGTCACACACACATCCGACATTGAGTGCCTATATTCGGATAGGAGTTGGAGTGTGTGTGGGGTGAGGACCGGTGCTCATAGTCAAACACACATCCGACATTGAGTGCCTATATTCGGATAGGAGTTGGAGTGTGTGTGGGGTCCAGGACCGGTGCTCCTAGTCACACACACATCCGACATTGAGTGCCTATATTCGGATAGGAGTTGGAGTGTGTGTGGGGTGAGGACCGGTGCTCCTAGTCACACACACATCCGACATTGAGTGCCTATATTCGGATAGGAGTTGGAGTGTGTGTGGGGTGAGGACCGGTGCTCATAGTCACACACACATCCGACATTGAGTGCCTATATTCGGATAGGAGTTGGAGTGTGTGTGGGGTGAGGACCGGTGCTCATAGTCACACACACATCCGACATTGAGTGCCTATATTCGGATAGGAGTTGGAGTGTGTGTGGGGTCCAGGACCGGTGCTCCTAGTCACACACACATCCGACATTGAGTGCCTATATTCGGATAGGAGTTGGAGTGTGTGTGGGGTGAGGACCGGTGCTCCTAGTCACACACACATCCGACATTGAGTGCCTATATTCGGATAGGAGTTGGAGTGTGTGTGGGGTCCAGGACCGGTGCTCCTAGTCACACACACATCCGACATTGAGTGCCTATATTCGGATAGGAGTTGGAGTGTGTGTGGGGTCCAGGACCGGTGCTCCTTGTCACACACACATCCGACACTGAGTGCCTATATTCGGATAGGAGTTGGAGTGTGTGTGGGGTGAGGACCGGTGCTCCTAGTCACACACACATCCGACATTGAGTGCCTATATTCGGATAGGAGTTGGAGTGTGTGTGGGGTCCAGGACCGGTGCTCCTAGTCACACACACATATCCGACATTGAGTGCCTATATTCGGATAGGATTTGGAGTGTGTGTGGGGTGAGGACCGGTGCTCATAGTCAAACACACATCCGACATTGAGTGCCTATATTCGGATAGGAGTTGGAGTGTGTGTGGGGTGAGGACCGGTGCTCATAGTCATACACACATCCGACATTGAGTGCCTATATTCGGATAGGAGTTGGAGTGTGTGTGGGGTCCAGGACTGGTGCTCCTAGTCACACACACATCCGACATTGAGTGCCTATATTCGGATAGGAGTTGGAGTGTGTGTGGGGTGAGGACCAGTGCTCATAGTCACACACACATCCGACATTGAGTGCCTATATTCGGATAGGAGTTGGAGTGTGTGTGGGGTGAGGACCGGTGCTCATAGTCAAACACACATCCGACATTGAGTGCCTATATTCGGATAGGAGTTGGAGTGTGTGTGGGGTCCAGGACTGGTGCTCCTAGTCACACACACATCCGACATTGAGTGCCTATATTCGGATAGGAGTTGGAGTGTGTGTGGGGTGAGGACCGGTGCTCCTAGTCACACACACATCCGACATTGAGTGCCTATATTCGGATAGGAGTTGGAGTGTGTGTGGGGTGAGGAACGGTGCTCATAGTCACACACACATCCGACATTGAGTGCCTATATTCGGATAGGATTTGGAGTGTGTGTGGGGTGAGGACCGGTGCTCATAGTCAAACACACATCCGACATTGAGTGCCTATATTCGGATAGGAGTTGGAGTGTGTGTGGGGTCCAGGACCGGTGCTCCTAGTCACACACACATCCGACATTGAGTGCCTATATTCGGATAGGAGTTGGAGTGTGTGTGGGGTGAGGACCGGTGCTCCTAGTCACACACACATCCGACATTGAGTGCCTATATTCGGATAGGAGTTGGAGTGTGTGTGGGGTCCAGGACCGGTGCTCCTAGTCACACACACATCCGACATTGAGTGCCTATATTCGGATAGGAGTTGGAGTGTGTGTGGGGTTAGGACCGGTGCTCCTAGTCACACACACATCCGACATTGAGTGCCTATATTCGGATAGGAGTTGGAGTGTGTGTGGGGTCCAGGACCGGTGCTCCTAGTCACACACACATCCGACATTGAGTGCCTATATTCGGATAGGAGTTGGAGTGTGTGTGGGGTCCAGGACCGGTGCTCCTAGTCACACACACATCCGACATTGAGTGCCTATATTCGGATAGGAGTTGGAGTGTGTGTGGGGTCCAGGACCGGTGCTCCTAGTCACACACACATCCGACATTGAGTGCCTATATTCGGATAGGAGTTGGAGTGTGTGTGGGGTGAGGACCGGTGCTCATAGTCACACACACATCCGACATTGAGTGCCTATATTCGGATAGGAGTTGGAGTGTGTGTGGGGTGAGGACCGGTGCTCATAGTCACACACACATCCGACATTGAGTGCCTATATTCGGATAGGAGTTGGAGTGTGTGTGGGGTCCAGGACCGGTGCTCCTAGTCACACACACATCCGACATTGAGTGCCTATATTCGGATAGGAGTTGGAGTGTGTGTGGGGTGAGGACCGGTGCTCCTAGTCACACACACATCCGACATTGAGTGCCTATATTCGGATAGGAGTTGGAGTGTGTGTGGGGTGAGGACCGGTGCTCATAGTCACACACACATCCGACATTGAGTGCCTATATTCGGATAGGAGTTGGAGTGTGTGTGGGGTGAGGACCGGTGCTCCTAGTCACACACACATCCGACATTGAGTGCCTATATTCGGATAGGAGTTGGAGTGTGTGTGGGGTCCAGGACCGGTGCTCCTAGTCACACACACATCCGACATTGAGTGCCTATATTCGGATAGGAGTTGGAGTGTGTGTGGGGTCCAGGACCGGTGCTCCTAGTCACACACACATCCGACATTGAGTGCCTATATTCGGATAGGAGTTGGAGTGTGTGTGGGGTCCAGGACCGGTGCTCCTAGTCACACACACATCCGACATTGAGTGCCTATATTCGGATAGGAGTTGGAGTGTGTGTGGGGTGAGGACCGGTGCTCCTAGTCACACACACATCCGACATTGAGTGCCTATATTCGGATAGGAGTTGGAGTGTGTGTGGGGTGAGGACCGGTGCTCATAGTCAAACACACATCCGACATTGAGTGCCTATATTCGGATAGGAGTTGGAGTGTGTGTGGGGTGAGGACCGGTGCTCATAGTCACACACACATCCGACATTGAGTGCCTATATTCGGATAGGATTTGGAGTGTGTGTGGGGTGAGGACCGGTGCTCATAGTCAAACACACATCCGACATTGAGTGCCTATATTCGGATAGGAGTTGGAGTGTGTGTGGGGTCCAGGACCGGTGCTCCTAGTCACACACACATCCGACATTGAGTGCCTATATTCGGATAGGAGTTGGAGTGTGTGTGGGGTGAGGACCGGTGCTCCTAGTCACACACACATCCGACATTGAGTGCCTATATTCGGATAGGAGTTGGAGTGTGTGTGGGGTCCAGGACCGGTGCTCCTAGTCACACACACATCCGACATTGAGTGCCTATATTCGGATAGGAGTTGGAGTGTGTGTGGGGTCAGGACCGGTGCTCCTAGTCACACACACATCCGACATTGAGTGCCTATATTCGGATAGGAGTTGGAGTGTGTGTGGGGTCCAGGACCGGTGCTCCTAGTCACACACACATCCGACATTGAGTGCCTATATTCGGATAGGAGTTGGAGTGTGTGTGGGGTCCAGGACCGGTGCTCCTAGTCACACACACATCCGACATTGAGTGCCTATATTCGGATAGGAGTTGGAGTGTGTGTGGGGTCCAGGACCGGTGCTCCTAGTCACACACACATCCGACATTGAGTGCCTATATTCGGATAGGAGTTGGAGTGTGTGTGGGGTGAGGACCGGTGCTCATAGTCACACACACATCCGACATTGAGTGCCTATATTCGGATAGGAGTTGGAGTGTGTGTGGGGTGAGGACCGGTGCTCATAGTCAAACACACATCCGACATTGAGTGCCTATATTCGGATAGGAGTTGGAGTGTGTGTGGGGTCCAGGACCGGTGCTCCTAGTCACACACACATCCGACATTGAGTGCCTATATTCGGATAGGAGTTGGAGTGTGTGTGGGGTGAGGACCGGTGCTCCTAGTCACACACACATCCGACATTGAGTGCCTATATTCGGATAGGAGTTGGAGTGTGTGTGGGGTGAGGACCGGTGCTCCTAGTCACACACACATCCGACATTGAGTGCCTATATTCGGATAGGAGTTGGAGTGTGTGTGGGGTCCAGGACCGGTGCTCCTAGTCACACACACATCCGACATTGAGTGCCTATATTCGGATAGGAGTTGGAGTGTGTGTGGGGTGAGGACCGGTGCTCCTAGTCACACACACATCCGACATTGAGTGCCTATATTCGGATAGGAGTTGGAGTGTGTGTGGGGTGAGGACCGGTGCTCCTAGTCACACACACATCCGACATTGAGTGCCTATATTCGGATAGGAGTTGGAGTGTGTGTGGGGTCCAGGACCGGTGCTCCTAGTCACACACACATCCGACATTGAGTGCCTATATTCGGATAGGAGTTGGAGTGTGTGTGGGGTGAGGACCGGTGCTCATAGTCACACACACATCCGACATTGAGTGCCTATATTCGGATAGGAGTTGGAGTGTGTGTGGGGTGAGGACCGGTGCTCCTAGTCACACACACATCCGACATTGAGTGCCTATATTCGGATAGGAGTTGGAGTGTGTGTGGGGTGAGGACCGGTGCTCCTAGTCACACACACATCCGACATTGAGTGCCTATATTCGGATAGGAGTTGGAGTGTGTGTGGGGTCCAGGACCGGTGCTCCTAGTCACACACACATCCGACATTGAGTGCCTATATTCGGATAGGAGTTGGAGTGTGTGTGGGGTGAGGACCGGTGCTCCTAGTCACACACACATCCGACATTGAGTGCCTATATTCGGATAGGAGTTGGAGTGTGTGTGGGGTGAGGACCGGTGCTCCTAGTCACACACACATCCGACATTGAGTGCCTATATTCGGATAGGAGTTGGAGTGTGTGTGGGGTCCAGGACCGGTGCTCCTAGTCACACACACATCCGACATTGAGTGCCTATATTCGGATAGGAGTTGGAGTGTGTGTGGGGTGAGGACCGGTGCTCCTAGTCACACACACATCCGACATTGAGTGCCTATATTCGGATAGGAGTTGGAGTGTGTGTGGGGTCCAGGACCGGTGCTCCTAGTCACACACACATCCGACATTGAGTGCCTATATTCGGATAGGAGTTGGAGTGTGTGTGGGGTCCAGGACCGGTGCTCCTAGTCACACACACATCCGACATTGAGTGCCTATATTCGGATAGGAGTTGGAGTGTGTGTGGGGTCCAGGACCGGTGCTCCTAGTCACACACACATCCGACATTGAGTGCCTATATTCGGATAGGAGTTGGAGTGTGTGTGGGGTCCAGGACCGGTGCTCCTAGTCACACACACATCCGACATTGAGTGCCTATATTCGGATAGGAGTTGGAGTGTGTGTGGGGTCCAGGACCGGTGCTCCTAGTCACACACACATCCGACATTGAGTGCCTATATTCGGATAGGAGTTGGAGTGTGTGTGGGGTGAGGACCGGTGCTCCTAGTCACACACACATCCGACATTGAGTGCCTATATTCGGATAGGAGTTGGAGTGTGTGTGGGGTCGAGGACCGGTGCTCCTAGTCACACACACATCCGACATTGAGTGCCTATATTCGGATAGGAGTTGGAGTGTGTGTGGGGTCCAGGACCGGTGCTCCTAGTCACACACACATCCGACATTGAGTGCCTATATTCGGATAGGAGTTGGAGTGTGTGTGGGGTCAGGACCGGTGCTCCTAGTCACACACACATCCGACATTGAGTGCCTATATTCGGATAGGAGTTGGAGTGTGTGTGGGGTGAGGACCGGTGCTCATAGTCACACACACATCCGACATTGAGTGCCTATATTCGGATAGGAGTTGGAGTGTGTGTGGGGTGAGGACCGGTGCTCCTAGTCACACACACATCCGACATTGAGTGCCTATATTCGGATAGGAGTTGGAGTGTGTGTGGGGTCCAGGACCGGTGCTCCTAGTCACACACACATCCGACATTGAGTGCCTATATTCGGATAGGAGTTGGAGTGTGTGTGGGGTCCAGGACCGGTGCTCCTAGTCACACACACATCCGACATTGAGTGCCTATATTCGGATAGGAGTTGGAGTGTGTGTGGGGTGAGGACCGGTGCTCCTAGTCACACACACATCCGACATTGAGTGCCTATATTCGGATAGGAGTTGGAGTGTGTGTGGGGTGAGGACCGGTGCTCATAGTCACACACACATCCGACATTGAGTGCCTATATTCGGATAGGAGTTGGAGTGTGTGTGGGGTCAGGACCGGTGCTCCTAGTCACACACACATCCGACATTGAGTGCCTATATTCGGATAGGAGTTGGAGTGTGTGTGGGGTGAGGACCGGTGCTCCTAGTCACACACACATCCGACATTGAGTGCCTATATTCGGATAGGAGTTGGAGTGTGTGTGGGGTGAGGACCGGTGCTCCTAGTCACACACACATCCGACATTGAGTGCCTATATTCGGATAGGAGTTGGAGTGTGTGTGGGGTGAGGACCGGTGCTCCTAGTCACACACACATCCGACATTGAGTGCCTATATTCGGATAGGAGTTGGAGTGTGTGTGGGGTCCAGGACCGGTGCTCCTAGTCACACACACATCCGACATTGAGTGCCTATATTCGGATAGGAGTTGGAGTGTGTGTGGGGTGAGGACCGGTGCTCCTAGTCACACACACATCCGACATTGAGTGCCTATATTCGGATAGGAGTTGGAGTGTGTGTGGGGTCAGGACCGGTGCTCCTAGTCACACACACATCCGACATTGAGTGCCTATATTCGGATAGGAGTTGGAGTGTGTGTGGGGTGAGGACCGGTGCTCCTAGTCACACACACATCCGACATTGAGTGCCTATATTCGGATAGGAGTTGGAGTGTGTGTGGGGTCCAGGACCGGTGCTCCTAGTCACACACACATCCGACATTGAGTGCCTATATTCGGATAGGAGTTGGAGTGTGTGTGGGGTGAGGACCGGTGCTCCTAGTCACACACACATCCGACATTGAGTGCCTATATTCGGATAGGAGTTGGAGTGTGTGTGGGGTCCAGGACCGGTGCTCCTAGTCACACACACATCCGACATTGAGTGCCTATATTCGGATAGGAGTTGGAGTGTGTGTGGGGTGAGGACCGGTGCTCCTAGTCACACACACATCCGACATTGAGTGCCTATATTCGGATAGGAGTTGGAGTGTGTGTGGGGTCCAGGACCGGTGCTCCTAGTCACACACACATCCGACATTGAGTGCCTATATTCGGATAGGAGTTGGAGTGTGTGTGGGGTCCAGGACCGGTGCTCCTAGTCACACACACATCCGACACTGAGTGCCTATATTCGGATAGGAGTTGGAGTGTGTGTGGGGTCCAGGACCGGTGCTCCTAGTCACACACACATCCGACATTGAGTGCCTATATTCGGATAGGAGTTGGAGTGTGTGTGGGGTCCAGGACCGGTGCTCCTAGTCACACACACATCCGACATTGAGTGCCTATATTCGGATAGGAGTTGGAGTGTGTGTGGGGTGAGTGTCGCGTGTTTGGTGTGTGTGCCTTTTGCGTTTCAGAGGAGGTGATGGAGCAAACCGACCAGGAGATGGCGACCTGGGGCTGATGACGGCGGCTGCGCTGAGTGACAGCTCTGAGGGCGGGGCAGCGTACGCAACGCCAGGTGCCCCTGATCAGCTGATGAGCTCCAAGCCAGGTGGCAATTATGACGTCTGGAGCCGGGACTAAAAGAGAGCTTGGGGATGGTTGTGGGCGGCAGAACGAGCCAGAAACGAACCACGACAACACGTCGAACGGACCACGGATCGCCGACGCCTCGCACGGGGAACAGCAGCCTGGTTTGAACGACCGCGGATCGCCGACGCCGAACGCCCGCACGGGGAATAGCAGCCTGGTTGGACCGACCGCCGATCGCCGACGCCGAATGCCTGCACGGGGAACAGCAGCCTGTTGGACCGACCGCGGATCGCCAACGCCTCGCACGGGGAATAGCAGCCTGTGGGGACCGACCAGTTGCCACACTGCCGACCGTAAACATTGCAGTACGGGTGAGCTGTCGTTGCGGGCTTACCGTACCAGTGGAGAGGACGCTTGAGAGTGCGCCAGGTTAGCCTGACACTAGGTATCCCCACTGGGGGTTTGTTTTTACGTAGCTGGGGAGCAGAGGCATTTCCTTTTATTGGCCGATCCGAGGAGACAGACAGTGGGAGTCCCTCGATCGGCCACGTCTAACACTGTTGCGCCCTAGGCACTTCGTTCCCTGTTTATGGGGTACAGGCCGCATAGTGTAGTTAGCTTAGTATAGCTGTGTTAGGGACAGGGTTAGGGGAAGGGGGGCTTGATCCATAGGCCTACCGCCCAGATAGGGCCACGTCCCCAGTATCAGCAGTACCCCCCCCCCCATTTTAAGAACACGCTGTAATGGAAAAATCATATGTTGTCCCTTCTATCAATCTCTGTTAATTTGACCTTGTGACCCCCCCATGTAATTCTCCCTATCACCCGTTTGTCCTATTGTCCTGAGGGGTCTGGTCCTTATCCTTATCCTTATCCTGCTTGACCAACTATAATGTTTATCTCACAGCGGGGGACAGTGGCTATTGCAGTCCACAGCTGTTGAAGGGGGGTTGGCATACAACTATTGAGCTGGATCAAAGGCAAGGCCGCTCCTGGTCCAACACCTCTGGCTTCCTCTGCCTGCACGAGAGTTCCTCTGTTCCCGTGCTGGGGATGGGGGTGGTGGAGCCAGGTGGTCAAGACTTGCATCATTGGGGTGAAAGACAGTGTCTTAGGGGCAGTCCTAAGGAGGGATAAATACTGAGTGTTGCCAGCATTACGGGGGACTTCCCTATCCTCACCTCATAGGATTCGGGGCTCCCGACAAAGCTTTGTCTGTCTGTTGTCTGTCTGTTGTCTGTCTGTTGTCTGACTGTCTGTCAATTTGTCTGTTTGGCCACTTGTCTACTTGTATTTGTTCATTGTGTTCTGCTTGTTTGATAAATCTTCAAACTTAATTGAGTTCATGTGTGACAGTTCTTATTGATTGATAATTTGCCTTCTTATTCACGTAGATTTCCGCCACAACGCATGCTTATTTTTTCCTTGGTTGCAGTGTCACCCCTACGTGTGTAGTGTGCCTGATTGTAGGGTCACCCTGAATTAATAGGGCACGTGTGTAGTTGGCTAAGAGCCCTTATTTTTTCCTTGGTTGCAGTGTCACCCCTACGTGTGTAGTGTGCCAGTCTGTAGTGTCACCCCTACGTGTGCAGTGGACCACCTGACGAGGGGGGGGAACCGGATAGCGGGGGAGGAACTAGCAGGGTGGGGAGACCACCGGGAGCAGGGCCCCTTATAGCCTAGCCTGTAGTCCCAGCCCCACGCACAGTGTAGTTTTATAGGTTTAATAGTACTGTATTTTATGAATTATATTGGGAACGCCCTATGTGTTTAATTAAGATTTTTATACTCTTATTCACCGCCTCCGTGCTTGCTTGTTGGCGTGATATTGGAGATCGGTATGGTAGCTAGCCCACTGGAGAGTGTATCCTATGTAGCTACCCGCTTGCACTGTGTGGTTGCATGGATTAGGACATTCTCCGTGGTGCACTAGTGACATCTTTTGGCGTTGTCGGCAGGGTCTCCTTATCACCCGCAACAAGCATGTCGGACGACGAGATTACTCAGGGCGGTGAGCCAGGGACTTCGATAACTCCAAATCCCCCAGTTATGAGTGCAGTTATGATGCCATGGTTTTTGGGGTCCCATTGGGTTCCTAGGTTTAGTGGAGAGAAGGGGACAGTCAGATTCAGCCAGTGGTTAGCACAGGTAGAAGCATTCTTGCGAGCGCAGACCTTACAGCCCCAACTGAGAGTAGATTTCATCCTTAGCTCCCTTGATGGCGCAGCTCACAGAGAAGCTATGCTACTCCCATCAACCACTAGGGGATCCGCCCAAGGGATACTAGATGTTCTAACCAGGAAATATGGTGACAATCGGTCCCCCGACACCCTCCAGGTCGAGTTTTTTGGTTGTCGACAGACGGAGAAGGAAGGGATCGAGGAATTCACTCTACGCCTGAGAGAGTGTCTCCACCGATGGCGAACCAGCGATCCAGACGAGCCAGGCGACGAGGACAAGAGACTGCGGACACAGTTCGCCAAGGGCCTACGGGAGGGCCCAATAAAGCGTGAGCTCCTACACCACCTGCGTCGAAACCCCCGAGTGCCGTTCAAGGACGTCTGCCAGGAGGCAAGCTCCATAGAGAGGGAAGAGCGAACCACCATGGGGGAGGTGGCGGCCTGTCAAGCCCAAGCCGCCACGGTCACACCAGCCCCCAAAATTGAACCACTGTCCCAGAGCAGTCTGCAGCAGCTGAAGGACTCCCTGCGGGCGGAGCTACGGGAAGAGCTACGTGACCAGGTGGTGCTGCTGGGGAAAACCATTGCTGAGGATCTACGGAGCCAGACTGGGGCCACGTTCAGCGGTATTGCCCCCGTAGAGCAGCAGTCACCCTTTGCCAGCAGGTACAGAGTCCTACACCGCTGGGGGAGTCTGGTGGCACAGCGAGGCTACCACGACAAGCCCCGGTCCTGGTGCCCCCGGAGTCCGAAATGGTGGTCTGGGCCGACGTACCTCCTGCACTGGGCCGTCTTGGTTGCCCGGTGCTAATCGAAGACCTCGCTGACTGGGCTGAAGAGCGTGGCTGGCGGGTGGCCCGGTGTATTGGCTGGGTACGGGGAGGTAAGGTGCCCCTCCGCATTTGTAATCCCCACCTCTCCTCTGTACAGATCCCTCAAAGGTGTGCCCTGGCAAGTGTGACACCCGTGGCCCCGCGGGATGTCCACGGGGCTGACCGGCTGATCCTGAGAGACATGGCCCCAGGGGTGCTGGAGGTGGATGTGTGTCCAGTGACGGAATCTCCCGTGGTAAACCACCCGGCCCTCGAGCTGAAAGGAGACGGGCTGACGGAGGAACAGCAAGCTGAACTCTCCGCCATGCTGCGCCGGTGGACCCACGTCTTCGCTGCACATGAGGAGGATTTCGGGCGCACCAGGGTGATCCAACATCACATACCCACTGGAACGGCACCCCCTATCCGGGAGAGGTACCGCCCGATTCCTCCAAACCTCTACACCGAGTTGAGAACTCTGTTACAGGGGATGGTAGACAGTAAGGTGGTACGCGAGAGTTCCAGCCCATGGGCGGCCCCGGTGGTGTTGGTGCGCAAGAAGGACGGCTCCTGGCGCTTCTGTGTGGATTACCGCAAATTGAATGCTGTGACCCACAAGGACGCATACCCACTACCCCGGATCGAGGAGTCACTGACCAGCTTAACCCAGGCCAACTGGTACAGCACCCTCGACCTGGCCAGTGGATATTGGCAGGTGGAAATGGCGCCTGAGGACCAGGAGAAAACTGCCTTCGCCACACCCATGGGCTTGTACCAGTTTGAAAGGATGCCCTTTGGCCTCTGTAATGCCCCGGCCACATTTCAGAGGCTGATGCAGCGCTGCCTGGGCGGGCAGGTTTATGACCACCTGCTCATCTACCTCGATGACATCATCGTGTACTCGCCGGACTTCCAGAGCCACCTGGGCCACCTGGAGCGAGTGTTCCACCGACTACAGGAGCATGGCCTTAAGCTCCAGCCGGGGAAGTGCAGGCTGTTCCATCGGGAGGTCATCTACCTGGGGCACGTGGTCAGCGGTAAGGGTGTCTCGACCGACCCAGAGAAGACCCGGGCTGTCAGCAGCTGGCCTGTCCCGACCACGGCGCGGCAGGTGAAGTCATTCCTGGGGTTCGTGGGGTACTACCGCCGCTTTATCCCGGGTTTTGCTCGGATAGCGGCGCCACTGACCCACCTCCTCCAAGGCACGTCCCCAGTATCAGCAGTACCCCCCCCCCATTTTAAGAACACGCATACTTATTTTTTCCTTGGTTGCAGTGTCACCCCTACGTGTGTAGTGTGCCAGTCTGTAGTGTCACCCCTATGTGTGCAGTGGACCACCTGACGAGGGGGGGGAACCGGATAGCGGGGGAGGAACTAGCAGGGTGGGGAGACCACCGGGAGCAGGGCCCCTTATAGCCTAGCCTGTAGTCCCAGAGGCAGCCCCATGCACAGTGTAGTTTTATAGGTTTAATAGTACTGTATTTTATGAATTATATTGGGAACCCCCTATGTGTTTAATAAAGATTTTATACTCTTATTCACCGCCTCCGTGCTTGCTTGTTGGAGTGATATTGGAGATCGGTATGGTAGCTAGCCCACTGGAGAGTGTATCCTATGTAGCTACCCGCTTGCACTGTGTGGTTGCATGGATTATTCTCCGTGGTGCACTAGTGACATGAGGACCGGTGCTCATAGTCATACACACATCCGATATTGAGTGCCTATATTCGGATAGGAGTTGGAGTGTGTGTGGGGTCCAGGACCGGTGCTCCTAGTCACACACACATCCGACATTGAGTGCCTATATTCGGATAGGAGTTGGAGTGTGTGTGGGGTCCAGGACCGGTGCTCCTAGTCACACACACATCCGACATTGAGTGCCTATATTCGGATAGGAGTTGGAATGTGTGTGGACTCGCCAAGGGGTCGGTAACCCTCCGGAGCCCTGGAGCTCCCGTAAATCGGCGGGTAATGGTGGCCAAAGTGTCCGACGAAGAGGCACTTTTCTCGGACCCGATTTGAGCAAAGTGTCGGTACACCTCCGGAGCCCTGGAGGTCC
>CM051011.1:17822357-17847357 GCA_027704905.1 Muraenolepis orangiensis | reverse complement strand
CACACACACACACACACACACACACACACTACTAGAGGTAACACACACTACTAGAGGTAACACACACACTACTGGAGGTAACACACACACACGACTGGAGGTAACACACACACACACACACACACACACACACTACTAGAGGTTACACACACACTTCTGGATATAACACACTACTGGAGGTAACACACAGACACACACACACACACACACACACACACACACACACACACACTACTAGAGGTAACACACACACACTACTAGAGGTAACACACACACACTACTAGAGGTAACACACACACTACTAGAGGTAACACACACTACTAGAGGTAACACACACACTACTAGAGGTAACACACACACACTACTAGAGGTAACACACACACACTACTAGAGGTAACACACACACTACTGGAGGTAACACACACACACTACTAGAGGTAACACACACACTACTGGAGGTAACACACACACACTACTAGAGGTAACACACACACTACTGGAGGTAACACACACACTACTGGAGGTAACACACACACACTACTAGAGGTAACACACACACTACTGGAGGTAACACACACACTACTGGAGGTAACACACACACACTACTAGAGGTAACACACACACTACTAGAGGTAACACACACACGACTGGAGGTAACACACACACTACTAGAGGTAACACACACACTACTAGAGGTAACACACACACTTGACAATGTAAATGTGTAAGTGTGTGAAGCATGGTTAGGTTCATGGTTATCTTCAGAGGAAGACGTTTTGATCGATTTGTTTATTTGTTTCGTTGAATAGTTGTTACCATCGCTATTTTTTTAAATGTTTTTCTGTAAACATTGGCAGCCACCTCAAGGCCCCACTGGCAGCTCTCTAGGGCCCCCTAGTGGGCCGCTGACCTCTAACCCTCCAGGTGACCTTTTAGCCTATCCCTAACCGCTGACCTCTAACCCTAATAATAATAATAATAATGGGAGCTTTTATATAGCGCTTTTATCCAAAGCGCTTTACAAGTCCTCACATTACCCATTCATACACCGACGGCGGAGTCAGTCATGCAAGGAGACAGCCAGCACGTCAGGAGCAGTTAGGGTTAGGGTGTCTTGCTCAAGGACACCTCGACATTTTTTTTTTTTGCTAGGACGAGCCGGGGGATCGAACCAGCGACCTTTCGGTTGTGAGGCGACCACTCTACCTCCTGAGCTATACTGCTATACTGCCGCCCACTAACCCTCCAGGTGACCTTTTAGCCTATCCCTAACCGCTGACCCTCAATGTGACCTTTTAGCCTATCCCTAACCGCTGACCTCTAACCCTCAATGTGACCTTTTAGCCTATCCCTAGCCGCTTACCTCTAACCCTCCAGGTGACCCTGACCTCTAACACACCCCTGTGTGTGTTTGTGTAGCTGTCCATCCTCCTCCTACCAGAGGTGGGGGAGGGGCAGCTGTTGTGTTCAGATCTTCTCTCTCTTCGTCCGACCCTCAGATACACATTAACTGGGCTACAACCAGGGAAACGGAGAAGACCCGTGTGTAACAAACTAATCAAAAGAGAATTCAAGTCAAGTTTATTGTCACATCAAAGTTATACAAGTATAAGCAATGGGTGAAAATCTTATGTGCAAAACCCGACAACAGACAGCAGTTATACAAATAAAAAGAATACAATAAAAAAGTAAAAAGAAGTAATCATAGATCATAGAATCACAAAAGATTTAATAAAGACTGCTGAGATACGATACAATTCAATACTATATTCCATGAAACAGAGTCCGAGATTCCCATCCGACAGACCGGATAACCAGTAAACTGCCCGTCAGTAGTCCACCCAAAGGTCTGGCCCTTCTGGGATCCAAACACATATTTAACCTGTTGAAACTCCGCCTGGTCTTCCTGGTCTTTCTCGTCATTCTCCTCATCTTGTCTCATACTTTCTCCCCGGGGCTGGAGGTTCAAAGTCCCTGTGAGGGGGAGACGGTTCAGGTTGAAACCACCTGCCATCTTCTTCTTCCTCTCTACCCTCCGGCCTCCTCATTTATCCTGCCCTCCCGTTACACCACCTAGACAGCGCTCTCACACAACCTTCCACCCAACACACTTCTTTATGCTGCTGAGTAAATACAGCAAAGCTTCACACACTGTTCATCTAAAGGGTACATGGAAAACATTCTCAACACTTCTTGATTATATGTTTAATACTTTTGCTGATTAACTGTCCATTGCGTATATCGATTATGCCTTTTATTTATTTATACCACACCTCCCAGCCCCGCCCCCTCTGCTCCGTCAGGTCTCCTCCAGCTGTCAATCCTCGGTCTGCTGTTGTGGAGGGAACACCTACACACATACACAGTTCTACACTTGATTAGCATTAGCAGCCTGACAACTTGACTGACCATCTGACTTACTTACAACTTGGTCACCTGACCCTGATCACCACCTGGATGGAATGTAGTTTACTCTGTGTGTTCTGTGTCAGTAATGTGTGTGTGCGTGTGTGATAGAAATGTTTCTGAACCACATCTGAACCCAAACCCAGTCCTCCCAGATCACTCACTGGACCAAGACCTCGTGGGCCCAGAGCTCTGGTCAAATCTATTTGTTACGTTCACAATACGTTAAGTTCACAAACTTTGGTGAAAGTTGTGAACAATGTCATTGACTGTCCAGAGATCACATTACCAAATAGATATATTATCAAATAGACCACATTACCAAAGAGATATATTACCAAAGAGATCCATTACCAAATACATCTATTACCAAATAGATCACATTACCAAAGAGATCCATTACCAAAGAGATATATTACCAAAGAGATCACATTACCAAAGAGATCCATTACCAAAGAGATCTATTACCAAAGAGATCACATTACCAAAGAGATCCATTACCAAAGAGATCTATTACCAAAGAGATGGTAGTTGACCTAATGTTGTGACTGGTAGTTGACCTAGTGTTCTGGTGATAGCTTGGAAGATGAAAGCAGCAGTTTGATCAACTTTATTTGACAGTGAAGAGCAAACTTTTTGATACACAATGTCCAAGTCCTTAGTTGGCCGTACAGATTCAGGAGTCCTTAGATCGGCATACAATAAGTCCTTATTTGGGCAGAATCAGGAATCAGGAGAATCAGGAGTCCTTATTTGGGCTTTCAGATTCAGAAGTCTTCCTCAAGGACCAACTCATTCACCTGAAAGACACACATATTTATATACATATATACTCACACACATATATATATATATTATATATACAGTACCAGTAAAAAGTTTGGACACACCTTCTCATTCAAATGTTTTTATTTATTTCAATTATTTTCTACATTGTAGATTAATACTGAAGTCTCAAAACTATGAAAGAACACATATGGAATTATGTAGTCAACTAAAAAGTGTTTTAGTTGAACCAGAATGTTTTATATTTCAGATTCTTTAAAGTAGCCTCCTTTTGCTTTGATGACAGCTTTGGATACTCTTGGCCTTCTCTCAATCAGCTTCATGAGGTCATCTCCTGGAATGGTTTGAACTAACAGCTCAGGCTTGGCAAGAGTACATTTGTGGAATTACTTGCCTTCTTAATGTGTTTGAGACCATCAGTTGTGTTGTGCAGAGGTTAGTACACAGTGGATAGCCCTGTTTGACTACTGTTGTTATCCACATTATGGCAAGAACCACCCAACTCGGTAAAGAGAAACGACAGTCCATCATTACTTTAAGACATGAAGGTCAGTCTATCCAGAAAATGCCAAGAATTTTGAATGTATCCTCAAGTGCAGTCGCAACCATCAACGCCATGATGAACCAGGCTCTCAGAGGACCAGGAGAGGAAGACCAGAGTTACCTCTGGTGCACAGGATACGTTCATTAGAGTTACACGGCTCAGAAACCACTCATTAACAGAGGATCAGTTCATTAGAGTCAGCAGCCTCAGAAACCACTAATTAACAGAGGATCAGTTCATTAGAGTCACCAGCCTCAGAAACCACTAATTAACAGAGGATCAGTTTATTAGAGTCACCAGCCTCAGAAACCACTAATTAACAGAGGATCAGTTCATTAGAGTCACCAGCCTCAGAAACCACTAATTAACAGAGGATCAGTTCATTAGAGTCACCAGCCTCAGAAACCACAAATTAACAGATGATCAGTTCATTAGAGTCACCAGCCTCAGAAACCACTAATTAACAGAGGATCAGTTCATTAGAGTCACCAGCCTCAGAAACCACTAATTAACAGCACCTCAGATTAGAGCCCACTGAAGTTCTTCGCAAATCTCAGTAGCAGATAAATCTCAACATCTACTGTTCAGAGGAGAATCAGGCCTTCATGGTCCAATTACTGCAAAGAAGCCACTACTGAAGATGAACCACAAGAAGAAGAGAACTGTTTGGGCCAAGAAACACAAGGAATGGACATCAGACCAGTGGAGAAAGGAATGGACATCAGACCAGTGGAGAAAGGAATGGACATCAGACCAGTGGTGAAAGGAATGGACATCAGACCAGTGGAGAAAGGAATGGACATCAGACCAGTGGAGAAAGGAATGGACATCAGACCAGTGGAGAAAGGAATGGACATCAGACCAGTGGAGAAAGGAATGGACATCAGACCAGTGGAGATCTGTACTTTGGTCTGAGTCCAAATTTGAGATTTTTGTTTCCCACCGCCGTCTCTTTGTGAGATGCAGAGAGGTGAGCATGTGTGGTTCCCCCTGTGAAGCACGGAGGAGGAGGTGAGATGTGTGGTTCCCCTGTGAAGCACGAGGAGGAGTGAGATGTGGGTTCCCCTGTGAAGCACGGAGGAGGTGTGGTTCCCCCTGTGAAGCATGGAGGAGGAGGTGAGCATGTGTGGTTCCCCTGTGAAGCACGGAGGAGGAGGTGTGATGTGTGGTTCCCCTGTGAAGCATGGAGGAGGAGGTGTGATGTGTGGTTCCCCTGTGAAGCACGGAGGAGGAGGTGTGATGTGTGGTTCCCCTGTGAAGCACGGAGGAGGAGGTGTGATGTGTGGTTCCCCTGTGAAGCATGGAGGAGGAGGTGTGGTGTGTGGTTCCCCTGTGAAGCACGGAGGAGGAGGTGTGATGTGTGGTTCCCCTGTGAAGCACGGAGGAGGAGGTGTGATGTGTGGTTCCCCTGTGAAGCACGGAGGAGGAGGTGTGATGTGTGGTTCCCCTGTGAAGCACGGAGGAGGAGGTGTGATGTGTGGGGTGCTTTGCTGGTGACATTCTTGGTGATTTAATATAAATTCAAGGCATACTTAACCAGCATGGCTGGTTTTTAGTTGACTACATAATTCCATATGTGTTCTTTCATAGTTCTGAAGCCTTCAGTATTAATCTACAATGTAGACAATTATATAAATAAATAAAAAACATTGAGAAGGTGTGTCCAAACTTTTGACTGGTACTGTATATCTATACACTGTATATATATAGTATTTATGTGTACATACATACATATATTAATCTCTTATTCACCTTAATGACCTCATCTGGTTGGTCTACAGGTAGAAGTTGGTCTCCTGGTCTCAGATCTACCATCACACGACCATCTCCTACACACACACACACACACACACACACACACACACACACACACACACACACACACACACACACACACACACACACACACACACACACACACACACACACACACACACACACACACACACACACACACACACACACACACACACACACACACACACACACACACACACACGAGCTGAATGTGTGAACTAGCAGCAGAACTACTAGAAGTCATATTAATAGTATTGTAGTAGTAGTACTAGTAGTGGTAGCTTGAACAAAATGTTCTTAAAGGGTGGGATGTTGATTTGCCGTTACAACCTACTACCCTCGTGACATCATCAGTAGGAGTGTCCACCCAGATGATGTAGCAGCCTACCGGTCGTATGGTCCACCGATAGGCTGCTACACAAACACACCACAAGCTGAACTACTTCTACTTCTACCCCCCCCGAACATTATTGGCCGATTAACTCTAAACCGATCGGTGCTCTCAAAAACGGCCGATCAGAAGAGCCGATCAGATGACGCAAAAAACATGAGACTTTTCTCGGTGAAAAAAAAAAATGCAATGTGTGTGAAGCAGAAATGCCAGCAGCGCTGCCGAAAGCTACCGATAAATACAGATGGATCATATTAGGCTCCTAGATGGTTTTAGTTTATTTTACATTACAGTCATTTAGCAGACGCTTTTATCCAATAGTGTGTTTAACAAAGGAAGGTAAGAGAACAACTCGTCACCTGAAGTCTAAAGTGCATTTCATTTCTAACTAATCTCCAAGAACTGAACCAGTGCTCAGGTAGAAGTACACTAATTCAGGCTAAAGTGTAAGGGAAAAGTACAATAAGTTGGCAAACAATATGCAACAATATCTAGAACAATATCTACCGGTCTATAATATGTAATCTACTTAGAGCGCTGACTTAGGGTGACTTAGCGCTAGGAATATGTGCTTTATCTCGTAGCTTCAGATTAACGCTTTTAATAAAAGTATGGAACAAATGAGACGTACTGGTCTGAACCGCTGGGCGTGTGCGCGTGTGCGCGTGTGTGCGTGCGTGCGTGCGTGCGTGCGTGCGTGCGTGTGTGCGTGCGTGCGTGCGTGCGCGTGCGTGTGTAATCTGCTCGCTCGCTGACTCAGTCATTTGATTGTTTGAGTAGCTTCACGTGAGATGATTTGATCTCTTGGCCGTAGTTTCAGTGGCAGAAAAAAAAACGTAGTCGCAGGACCAGCTGGACAGCTCAATAAAGCGTGACTTATAGTCCGGAAAATACGGTACTAGTACTTACCTACTAGAACTAGTATTACTTACCTAGTAGTACAAGTACTTACCTAGAAGTATTAGCAGTACTGATCTGAATGCGTGCACTAAGGCCTTGTCTCTGACCCATCTCTGGAGCTTTCTGTGCTTCTGGATACACACTTCTGGACCTGCAAACACATATACACATTAAACGTGTGTGTGTGTGTGTGTGTGTGTGTGTGTGTGTGTGTGTGTGTGTGTGTGTGTGTGTGTGTGTGTGTGTGTGGTGTGTGTGTGTGTGTGTGTGTGTGTGTGTGTGTGTGTGTGTGTGTGTGTGTGTGTGTGTGTGTGTGTGTACCAGAGAGTGTGAAGGTCTCCTGGATGACGGCCGTCCCTCTTGTTGATACTCTGTGTTGAGGAAACCACAGCTCCAGCAAACAGCCGTAACGCAAAGTCTTCTGGCCACTCCCACTACTGTCTGGGCTCCGCCCACTATACCCCTGGCTCCTCCCACAAACCTCCAGGCCACCTCCATGCAACTCTTTTAGCTGAAACCAGGAAGTAACACATTTAATTTAATTATATGAATTCGGTATTCACAGAGTATCTGTGGATACTTATTGATTAGGTATTCACAGAGTATCTGTGGATACTTATTGATTAGGTATTAACAGAGTATCTGTGGATACTTTTGTGTGGATGATTTTATTTTGTGTGGATTCTTATTATTATTATTTAGAACATTACACGATTATAACACTCAGTCTGAATGGTCTACAGTTTTGCATCTTGGCACCCATATTAGGATCACCATAGATTAGAGACTGTGGACAGTGGTTGGTGTCTGGTTGAAGAAGCCTCACCTGAGTCAGACTATGGCTGGTGAGGCTGCACACCTGTGGTTAATCAAGGCCCACTGGTTAAACAGCCTCCCCCACACACACTAGAGGGAGAGCTCTAGCATGTTCCATCTGCTCTGTTCGCAATGATTCAAAACTCTGCAATAAACCAGATTCCTCATCACCCTGAGTCCTTGTCTTCAGGAGGAGCCAGTTTAATGGCTGGTGGAAGCGTTGTCTGCTACAGAGATCTAAAACGTTTGGGAGCAATTCACCTATAGGGGGCATTATAATTAATGGTCAAAGCAAAATACTGACCAATATGTCTAAAACTTGGTATACAGGATTTATTTTGAATGCTGAACATGTTTGTCAGTTGGACTGGACATAAGGTCCGTATCAATGTACAGACGCAGAGTTAGGACCAATTGTCTCTGTAATTGTTGCGGTTGCTTTGGTAATGGTGGCTGGGACACACAAGTGTCACAGTGTGTGGCTGACGGTGTGTGTGTGGTTGATGGTGTGTGTGTGGTTGACGGTGTGTGTGTGTGGTTGACGGTGTGTGTGTGGTTGAGGGTGTGTGTGTGTGTGGTTGACGGTGTGTGTGGTTGACGGTGTGTGTGTGGTTGACGGTGTGTGTGTGTGGTTGAGGGTGTGTGTGGTTGAGGGTGTGTGTGTGGTTGACGGTGTGTGTGTGTGGTTGACGGTGTGTGTGGTTGAAGGTGTGTGTGGTTGACGGTGTGTGTGTGTGTGGTTGACGGTGTGTGTGTGTGTGGTTGACGGTGTGTGTGTGTGGTTGACGGTGAGTGTGTGTGGTTGACGGTGTGTGTGTGTGGTTGACGGTGTGTGTGTGTGGTTGACGGTGTGTGTGTGGTTGACGGTGTGTGTGTGGTTGACGGTGTGTGTGTGTGGTTGACGGTGTGTGTGTGGTTGACGGTGTGTGTGTGTGGTTGACGGTGTGTGTGGGGTTGACGGTGTGTGTGTGGTTGACGGTGTGTGGTTGACGGTGTGTGTGTGTGGTTGACGGTGTGTGTGTGTGGTTGACGGTGTGTGTGTGTGGTTGACGGTGTGTGTGTGTGGTTGACGGTGTGTGTGGTTGATGGTGTGTGTGTGGTTGACGGTGTGTGTGTGTGGTTGATGGTGTGTGTGTGGTTGATGGTGTGTGTGTGTGGTTGATGGTGTGTGTGTGTGGTTGACGGTGTGTGTGGTTGATGGTGTGTGTGGTTGACGGTGTGTGTGGTTGATGGTGTGTGTGTGGTTGACGGTGTGTGTGGTTGACGGTGTGTGTGTGGTTGATGGTGTGTGTGTGGTTGACGGTGTGTGTGGTTGACGGTGTGTGTGGTTGACGGTGTGTGTGGTTGACGGTGTGTGTGGTTGACGGTGTGTGTGGTTGATGGTGTGTGTGTGTGGCTGACGGTGTGTGTGTGTGGTTGACTGTGTGTGTGTGTGGTTGACGGTGTGTGTGGTTGATGGTGTGTGTGTGGTTGACGGTGTGTGTGTGTGGTTGATGGTGTGTGTGTGGTTGATGGTGTGTGTGTGTGGTTGACGGTGTGTGTGGTTGACGGTGTGTGTGGTTGACGGTGTGTGTGGTTGATGGTGTGTGTGTGGTTGACGGTGTGTGTGGTTAACGGTGTGTGTGTGGTTGATGGTGTGTGTGGTTGACGGTGTGTGTGGTTGACGGTGTGTGTGTGGTTGACGGTGTGTGTGTGTGGTTGACGGTGTGTGTGGTTGACGGTGTGTGTGGTTGACGGTGTGTGTGTGGTTGATGGTGTGTGTGTGGTTGACGGTGTGTGTGTGTGGTTGACGGTGTGTGGGGTTGATGGTGTGTGTGTGGTTGACGGTGTGTGTGTGTGGTTGACGGTGTGTGTGGGGTTGACGGTGTGTGTGTGGTTGACGGTGTGTGTGGTTGACGGTGTGTGTGGTTGACGGTGTGTGCGTGTGGTTGACGGTGTGTGTGGTTGACGGTGTGTGGTTGATGGTGTGTGTGTGGTTGATGGTGTGTGTGTGGTTGATGGTGTGTGTGTGGTTGACGGTGTGTGTGTGTGGTTGACGGTGTGTGTGGTTGACGGTGTGTGTGTGGTTGACGGTGTGTGTGGTTGATGGTGTGTGTGTGGTTGACGGTGTGTGTGGTTGACGGTGTGTGTGGTTGACGGTGTGTGTGGTTGACGGTGTGTGTGGTTGACGGTGTGTGTGGTTGACGGTGTGTGTGTGGTTGATGGTGTGTGTGTGTGGTTGACGGTGTGTGTGTGTGGTTGACGGTGTGTGTGTGTGGTTGACGGTGTGTGTGTGTGGTTGACGGTGTGTGTGGTTGACGGTGTGTGTGGTTGACGGTGTGTGGTTTGACGGTGTGTGTGTGGTTGACGGTGTGTGTGGTTGACGGTGTGTGTGGTTGACGGTGTGTGGTTGACGGTGTGTGTGGTTGATGGTGTGTGTGTGTGGTTGATGGTGTGTGTGTGTGGTTGACGGTGTGTGTGGTTGACGGTGTGTGTGTGGTTGATGGTGTGTGTGGTTGACGGTGTGTGGTTGACGGTGTGTGGTTGACGGTGTGTGGTTGACGGTGTGTGTGGTTGACGGTGTGTGTGTGGTTGACGGTGTGTGTGGTTGATGGTGTGTGTGGTTGATGGTGTGTGTGGTTGACGGTGTGTGTGTGTGGTTGACGGTGTGTGTGTGTGGTTGACGGTGTGTGTGTGTGGTTGACGGTGTGTGTGTGGTTGACGGTGTGTGTGGTTGATGGTGTGTGGTTGACGGTGTGTGTGGTTGACGGTGTGTGTGTGTGGTTGATGGTGTGTGTGTGTGGTTGACGGTGTGTGTGGTTGACGGTGTGTGTGTGGTTGATGGTGTGTGTGGTTGATGGTGTGTGTGGTTGATGGTGTGTGGTTGACGGTGTGTGTGGTTGACGGTGTGTGTGGTTGACGGTGTGTGTGGTTGATGGTGTGTGTGGTTGATGGTGTGTGTGTGGTTGACGGTGTGTGTGGTTGATGGTGTGTGTGTGGTTGACGGTGTGTGGTTGATGGTGTGTGTGTGGTTGACGGTGTGTGTGTGGTTGACGGTGTGTGTGTGGTTGACGGTGTGTGTGGTTGATGGTGTGTGTGTGGTTGACGGTGTGTGTGGTTGACGGTGTGTGTGGTTGACGGTGTGTGTGGTTGACGGTGTGTGTGTGGTTGACGGTGTGTGTGGTTGACGGTGTGTGCGGTTGATGGTGTGTGTGTGGTTGACGGTGTGTGTGGTTGATGGTGTGTGTGTGGTTGATGGTGTGTGTGTGTGGTTGACGGTGTGTGTGGTTGACGGTGTGTGTGTGTGGTTGACGGTGTGTGTGTGTGGTTGACGGTGTGTGTGGTTGACGGTGTGTGTGGTTGACGGTGTGTGTGGTTGACGGTGTGTGTGGTTGACGGTGTGTGTGGTTGACGGTGTGTGTGGTTGACGGTGTGTGTGTGGTTGACAGTGTGTGTGTGTGGTTGACGGTGTGTGTGTGTGGTTGACGGTGTGTGTGGTTGACGGTGTGTGTGGTTGACGGTGTGTGTGGTTGACGGTGTGTGGTTGATGGTGTGTGTGTGGTTGACGGTGTGTGTGGTTGATGGTGTGTGTGTGGTTGATGGTGTGTGTGTGGTTGATGGTGTGTGTGTGGTTGACGGTGTGTGTGTGTGGTTGACGGTGTGTGTGTGTGGTTGATGGTGTGTGTGTGTGGTTGACGGTGTGTGTGGTTGACGGTGTGTGTGTGGTTGATGGTGTGTGTGGTTGATGGTGTGTGGTTGACGGTGTGTGTGGTTGACGGTGTGTGTGGTTGACGGTGTGTGTGGTTGACGGTGTGTGTGTGGTTGATGGTGTGTGTGGTTGACGGTGTGTGTGTGTGGTTGACGGTGTGTGTGTGTGGTTGACGGTGTGTGTGTGTGGTTGACGGTGTGTGTGGTTGACGGTGTGTGTGTGGTTGATGGTGTGTGTGTGGTTGACGGTGTGTGTGGTTGACGGTGTGTGTGGTTGATGGTGTGTGTGTGGTTGACGGTGTGTGTGGTTGATGGTGTGTGTGTGGTTGATGGTGTGTGTGTGTGGTTGACGGTGTGTGTGGTTGACGGTGTGTGTGGTTGACGGTGTGTGTGTGGTTGACGGTGTGTGTGGTTGACGGTGTGTGCGGTTGATGGTGTGTGTGTGGTTGACGGTGTGTGTGTGGTTGATGGTGTGTGTGTGGTTGATGGTGTGTGTGTGTGGTTGACGGTGTGTGTGTGGTTGACGGTGTGTGTGTGTGGTTGACGGTGTGTGTGTGTGGTTGACGGTGTGTGTGTGTGGTTGACGGTGTGTGTGGTTGACGGTGTGTGGTTGACGGTGTGTGTGGTTGACGGTGTGTGTGGTTGACGGTGTGTGTGGTTGACGGTGTGTGTGTGTGGTTGACGGTGTGTGTGTGTGGTTGACGGTGTGTGTGTGTGGTTGACGGTGTGTGTGTGTGGTTGACGGTGTGTGTGGTTGACGGTGTGTGTGGTTGACGGTGTGTGTGGTTGACGGTGTGTGGTTGATGGTGTGTGTGTGGTTGATGGTGTGTGTGTGGTTGATGGTGTGTGTGGTTGACGGTGTGTGTGGTTGATGGTGTGTGTGTGGTTGATGGTGTGTGTGTGGTTGATGGTGTGTGTGTGGTTGACGGTGTGTGTGTGTGGTTGACGGTGTGTGTGTGTGGTTGACGGTGTGTCAAGATTGTCCATCAGTCACTTTACTGTTATTTTCAATGTGTACATTATTGTTATAGTATAGTACATAGTATAGTGTATAGTACATAGTATAGTGTATAGTACATAGTATAGTGTATAGTACATAGTATAGTGTATAGTGTTCAATTGTAGGAAATGCAGAGAATGGAGAGTAAGCTTGAAATCTTGAATATAATATAATATGACCGTGTGTAATTATAAAATAATGATTCACTTAATAATAAATAATATAATAACTATTTACATTACATTGATGATGCGTGTAGACCAGCCATTGAATCCCAGGCAGTGATTGGCCAGTTCCACGCAGCGGGTGTGGCTTAGCGGCTGGTCATCCAATAGGAGCAACGGAGCCTGTCTGTTACTGAGTCTTACCTAAAACACACACACACACACACATCTATACACACACACTTTTAAACACATCTGTACACACACAATTATATACACATCTGTACACACCCACACATACTTATATAAACATCTGCACACACACACTTATATACACATCTGTACACACAGGCAGACACGTTTGGTGTGCACAGTGGTGGCTGGTAGTTGTCAAAGTAGGGGAGGAAGGTTCCTCACTATGTGTATTGTGTATTGGTGGTCATTTTAGCAGACAAGCCAAACATAATTAAAACCCATTGTGATGTGAGGGGGAAGAAGCGTTGTTTTGATGAAAAATAGATATTTAGCAATTAATCCATTCATGATGAAAACCTGAAAATGGGACTAGAAGTTTCATGCACAGCGGCTTGTGCCATCGAACAAACCTCACGGAATTGAAATTGAGTAAGATGAGGGAGAATCATTCTGTTGTGTAAAGTATATTTACCTGTATTTAATTAAAATAAGACATACTATCATTACGTAATCGCGACCCAAAGAAACACCACCTTGTCACGGTGAGCTATGCTTTCTGTTTACGTTTGGCCTCATTCACCTGAACGCTTTGAGGAGGAACAAGATAGATCCTGGCATGATGATGACCCGCCCCCCAAAACTCTGATTGGGTATATAGCGCAGTGAGCTCTGCTGATTGGTTCTCAGAGCCTCTGGCTAGGCCCGCCCTCAGGGAGGATGGTCCTCCCTTAGCGCCGTACACACTCATGTTTAACCAGGACTCACCGGCCGCCCAGTACGGGAGTTTTAGAATGGACTTCAATGTGAGCTTACGGAGGACGTTCCTCCGTTCCTCCGTACAGTGATTACAACATTGCGGTAGGGGGCGCTGTTGGTGCTATTTTGAGCACTAAGCATTTTTATTATTTATGTGTATTTAACAGTTTTTTTCTCTGAAATGTTAGGGAGGATGGTCCTCCCCCTCCTCAATGGACTAGCCTCCACTGGTATATACACATCGGTACACACACACACACACACACACACACACACACACACACACACACACACACACACACACACACACACACACACACACACACACACACACACACACACACACACACACACACACACACACACACACACACACACACACACACACACACAGATCACAATCGGTTTCAATTCTGTTTGTATTGTCTGCTAAATGACCCTCTAATACACTGTCAAAATGACCCCCTAATACACTGTTAAAATGACCCTCTAATACACTGTTAAAATGACCCTCTAATACACTGTTAAAATGACCCTCTAATACACTGTTAAAATGACCCTCTAATACACTGTTAAAATGACCCACTAATACACTGTCAACACTAATAGTGAGGCACCTTCCTTCCTCCCCTACTTTTACAACCACCAGCCGCCACTGATATATACACATCTGCACACACACAAAGTTATATATACACATCTGGACACACATTTATATACACATCTGTGTGTGTGTGTGTGTGTGTGTGTGTGTGTGTGTGTGTGTGGTGTGTGTGTGTGTGTGTGTGTGTGTGTGTGTGTGTGTATACCTTGACAGGAGTGTTCTGAAACAGTGTTAGTCCATCAGTAGATCTCTGGGCCTGTATAGCGTGTCTGGAACAGAAGAACTTCACCAGACAGTAGAACCCTGCAGAAACCGACGGCGCGTTGGAACAGACCTTCACCAGGAACAGAGGTCCGAAGGTAGAGAACACAGAGAACACTCTGTCCTAGAGAGACCATCACAACCTTAGTTAAACTCTGTCCTAGAGAGAATGTCACAACCTTAGTTAAAGTCTCTCCTAGATAGAACGTCAGTTAAACTCTCTCCTAGATAGAACATTAGTTAAACTCTCTCCTAGATAGAACGTCAGTTAAACTCTCCTAGAGAGAACATTAGTTAAACTCTCTCCTAGATAGAACGTCAGTTAAACTCTCCTAGAGAGAACATTAGTTAAACTCTCTCCTAGATAGAATGTTAGTTAAACTCTTCTAGATAGAACGTTAGTTAAAGTCTCTCCTAGATAGAACGTTAGTTAAACTCTCTCCTAGATAGAACGTTAGTTAAACTCTCTCCTAGATAGAACTTTAGTTAAACTCTCTCCTAGATAGAACGTTAGTTAAACTCTCTCCTAGATAGAACGTTAGTTAAACTCTCTCCTAGATAGAACGTTAGTTAAACTCTCTCCTAGATAGAACGTTAGTTAAACTCTCTCCTAGATAGAACGTTAGTTAAACTCTCTCCTAGATAGAACGTTAGTTAAACTCTCTCCTAGATAGAACGTTAGTTGAACTCTCTCCTAGAGACAACATTAGTTGAACTCTGTCCTAGATAGAACGTCAGTTAAACTCTTAGAAAAAACGTCAGTTAAACTCTCCTAGATATAACGTTAGTTAAACTCTCTCCTAGATAGAACGCTAGTTAAACTCTTCTAGATAGAACGTTAGTTAAACTCTCTCCTAGATAGAACGTTAGTTAAACTCTCCTAGATATAACGTTAGTTAAACTCTCTCCTAGATAGAACGCTAGTTAAACTCTTCTAGATAGAACGTTAGTTAAACTCTCTCCTAGATAGAACGTTAGTTAAACTCTCTCCTAGATAGAACGTTAGTTAAACTCTCTCCTAGATAGAACGTTAGTTAAACTCTGTCCTAGATAGAACGGCAGTTAAACTCTTAGAAAAAACGTCAGTTAAACTCTCTCCTAGATATAACGTAATTTAAACTCTCCTAGATAGAACGTTAGTTTAACTCTCTCCTAGATAAAACGTTAGTTAAACTCTCTCCTAGATAGAACGTTAGTTAAACTCTCTCCTAGATAGAACGTTAGTTAAACTCTCTCCTAGATAGAACGTTAGTTAAACTCTCTCCTAGATAGAACGCTAGTTAAACTCTTCTAGATAGAACGTTAGTTAAACGCTCTCCTAGATAGAACGTTAGTTAAACTCTCTCCTAGATAGAACGTTAGTTAAAGTCTCTCCTAGATAGAATGTTAGTTAAACTCTCTCCTAGATAGAACGTTAGTTAAACTCTCTCCTAGATAGAACGTTAGTTAAACTCTCTCCTAGATAGAACGTTAGTTAAACTCTCATAGATAGAACGTTAGTTAAAGTCTCTCCTAGATAGAACGTTAGTTAAACTCTCTCCTAGATAGAACGTCAGTTAAACTCTCCTAGAGAGAACATTAGTTAAACTCTCTCCTAGATAGAACGTCAGTTAAACTCTCCTAGAGAGAACATTAGTTAAACTCTCTCCTAGATAGAACGTCAGTTAAACTCTCCTAGAGAGAACATTAGTTAAACTCTCTCCTAGATAGAATGTTAGTTAAACTCTTCTAGATAGAACGTTAGTTAAAGTCTCTCCTAGATAGAACGTTAGTTAAACTCTCTCCTAGATAGAACGTTAGTTAAACTCTCTCCTAGATAGAACTTTAGTTAAACTCTCCCAGATAGAACGTTAGTTAAACTCTCTCCTAGATAGAACTTTAGTTAAACTCTCTCCTAGATAGAACGTTAGTTAAACTCTCTCCTAGATAGAACGTTAGTTAAACTCTCTCCTAGATAGAACGTTAGTTAAACTCTCTCCTAGAGACAACATTAGTTGAACTCTCTCCTAGAGACAACATTAGTTGAACTCTGTCCTAGATAGAACGTCAGTTAAACTCTTAGAAAAAACGTCAGTTAAACTCTCCTAGATATAACGTTAGTTAAACTCTCTCCTAGATAGAACGCTAGTTAAACTCTTCTAGATAGAACGTTAGTTAAACTCTCATAGATAGAACGTTAGTTAAACTCTCTCCTAGATAGAACGTTAGTTAAACTCTCTCCTAGATAGAACGTTAGTTAAACTCTCTCCTAGATAGAACGTTAGTTAAACTCTCTCCTAGATAGAACTTTAGTTAAACTCTCTCCTAGATAGAACGTTAGTTAAACTCTCTCCTAGATAGAACGTTAGTTAAACTCTCTCCTAGATAGAACGTTAGTTAAACTCTCTCCTAGATAGAACGTTAGTTAAACTCTCTCCTAGATAGAACGTTAGTTAAACTCTCTCCTAGATAGAACGTTAGTTAAACTCTCTCCTAGATAGAACGTTAGTTGAACTCTCTCCTAGAGACAACATTAGTTGAACTCTGTCCTAGATAGAACGTCAGTTAAACTCTTAGAAAAAACGTCAGTTAAACTCTCCTAGATATAACGTTAGTTAAACTCTCTCCTAGATAGAACGCTAGTTAAACTCTTCTAGATAGAACGTTAGTTAAACTCTCTCCTAGATAGAACGTTAGTTAAACTCTCCTAGATATAACGTTAGTTAAACTCTCTCCTAGATAGAACGCTAGTTAAACTCTTCTAGATAGAACGTTAGTTAAACTCTCTCCTAGATAGAACGTTAGTTAAACTCTCTCCTAGATAGAACGTTAGTTAAACTCTCTCCTAGATAGAACGTTAGTTAAACTCTGTCCTAGATAGAACGGCAGTTAAACTCTTAGAAAAAACGTCAGTTAAACTCTCTCCTAGATATAACGTAATTTAAACTCTCCTAGATAGAACGTTAGTTTAACTCTCTCCTAGATAAAACGTTAGTTAAACTCTCTCCTAGATAGAACGTTAGTTAAACTCTCTCCTAGATAGAACGTTAGTTAAACTCTCTCCTAGATAGAACGTTAGTTAAACTCTCTCCTAGATAGAACGCTAGTTAAACTCTTCTAGATAGAACGTTAGTTAAACGCTCTCCTAGATAGAACGTTAGTTAAACTCTCTCCTAGATAGAACGTTAGTTAAAGTCTCTCCTAGATAGAATGTTAGTTAAACTCTCTCCTAGATAGAACGTTAGTTAAACTCTCTCCTAGATAGAACGTTAGTTAAACTCTCTCCTAGATAGAACGTTAGTTAAACTCTCATAGATAGAACGTTAGTTAAAGTCTCTCCTAGATAGAACGTTAGTTAAACTCTCTCCTAGATAGAACGTCAGTTAAACTCTCCTAGAGAGAACATTAGTTAAACTCTCTCCTAGATAGAACGTCAGTTAAACTCTCCTAGAGAGAACATTAGTTAAACTCTCTCCTAGATAGAACGTCAGTTAAACTCTCCTAGAGAGAACATTAGTTAAACTCTCTCCTAGATAGAATGTTAGTTAAACTCTTCTAGATAGAACGTTAGTTAAAGTCTCTCCTAGATAGAACGTTAGTTAAACTCTCTCCTAGATAGAACGTTAGTTAAACTCTCTCCTAGATAGAACTTTAGTTAAACTCTCCCAGATAGAACGTTAGTTAAACTCTCTCCTAGATAGAACTTTAGTTAAACTCTCTCCTAGATAGAACGTTAGTTAAACTCTCTCCTAGATAGAACGTTAGTTAAACTCTCTCCTAGATAGAACGTTAGTTAAACTCTCTCCTAGAGACAACATTAGTTGAACTCTCTCCTAGAGACAACATTAGTTGAACTCTGTCCTAGATAGAACGTCAGTTAAACTCTTAGAAAAAACGTCAGTTAAACTCTCCTAGATATAACGTTAGTTAAACTCTCTCCTAGATAGAACGCTAGTTAAACTCTTCTAGATAGAACGTTAGTTAAACTCTCATAGATAGAACGTTAGTTAAACTCTCTCCTAGATAGAACGTTAGTTAAACTCTCTCCTAGATAGAACGTTAGTTAAACTCTCTCCTAGATAGAACGTTAGTTAAACTCTCTCCTAGATAGAACTTTAGTTAAACTCTCTCCTAGATAGAACGTTAGTTAAACTCTCTCCTAGATAGAACGTTAGTTAAACTCTCTCCTAGATAGAACGTTAGTTAAACTCTCTCCTAGATAGAACGTTAGTTAAACTCTCTCCTAGATAGAACGTTAGTTAAACTCTCTCCTAGATAGAACGTTAGTTAAACTCTCTCCTAGATAGAACGTTAGTTGAACTCTCTCCTAGAGACAACATTAGTTGAACTCTGTCCTAGATAGAACGTCAGTTAAACTCTTAGAAAAAACGTCAGTTAAACTCTCCTAGATATAACGTTAGTTAAACTCTCTCCTAGATAGAACGCTAGTTAAACTCTTCTAGATAGAACGTTAGTTAAACTCTCTCCTAGATAGAACGTTAGTTAAACTCTCCTAGATATAACGTTAGTTAAACTCTCTCCTAGATAGAACGCTAGTTAAACTCTTCTAGATAGAACGTTAGTTAAACTCTCTCCTAGATAGAACGTTAGTTAAACTCTCTCCTAGATAGAACGTTAGTTAAACTCTCTCCTAGATAGAACGTTAGTTAAACTCTGTCCTAGATAGAACGGCAGTTAAACTCTTAGAAAAAACGTCAGTTAAACTCTCTCCTAGATATAACGTAATTTAAACTCTCCTAGATAGAACGTTAGTTTAACTCTCTCCTAGATAAAACGTTAGTTAAACTCTCTCCTAGATAGAACGTTAGTTAAACTCTCTCCTAGATAGAACGTTAGTTAAACTCTCTCCTAGATAGAACGTTAGTTAAACTCTCTCCTAGATAGAACGCTAGTTAAACTCTTCTAGATAGAACGTTAGTTAAACGCTCTCCTAGATAGAACGTTAGTTAAACTCTCTCCTAGATAGAACGTTAGTTAAAGTCTCTCCTAGATAGAATGTTAGTTAAACTCTCTCCTAGATAGAACGTTAGTTAAACTCTCTCCTAGATAGAACGTTAGTTAAACTCTCTCCTAGATAGAACGTTAGTTAAACTCTCATAGATAGAACGTTAGTTAAAGTCTCTCCTAGATAGAACGTTAGTTAAACTCTCTCCTAGATAGAACGTCAGTTAAACTCTCCTAGAGAGAACATTAGTTAAACTCTCTCCTAGATAGAACGTCAGTTAAACTCTCCTAGAGAGAACATTAGTTAAACTCTCTCCTAGATAGAACGTCAGTTAAACTCTCCTAGAGAGAACATTAGTTAAACTCTCTCCTAGATAGAATGTTAGTTAAACTCTTCTAGATAGAACGTTAGTTAAAGTCTCTCCTAGATAGAACGTTAGTTAAACTCTCTCCTAGATAGAACGTTAGTTAAACTCTCTCCTAGATAGAACTTTAGTTAAACTCTCCCAGATAGAACGTTAGTTAAACTCTCTCCTAGATAGAACTTTAGTTAAACTCTCTCCTAGATAGAACGTTAGTTAAACTCTCTCCTAGATAGAACGTTAGTTAAACTCTCTCCTAGATAGAACGTTAGTTAAACTCTCTCCTAGAGACAACATTAGTTGAACTCTCTCCTAGAGACAACATTAGTTGAACTCTGTCCTAGATAGAACGTCAGTTAAACTCTTAGAAAAAACGTCAGTTAAACTCTCCTAGATATAACGTTAGTTAAACTCTCTCCTAGATAGAACGCTAGTTAAACTCTTCTAGATAGAACGTTAGTTAAACTCTCATAGATAGAACGTTAGTTAAACTCTCTCCTAGATAGAACGTTAGTTAAACTCTCTCCTAGATAGAACGTTAGTTAAACTCTCTCCTAGATAGAACGTTAGTTAAACTCTGTCCTAGATAGAACGGCAGTTAAACTCTTAGAAAAAACGTCAGTTAAACTCTCTCCTAGATATAACGTAATTTAAACTCTCCTAGATAGAACGTTAGTTTAACTCTCTCCTAGATAGAACGTTAGTTAAACTCTCTCCTAGATAGAACGTTAGTTAAACTCTCTCCTAGATAGAACGTTAGTTAAACTCTCTCCTAGATAGAACGCTAGTTAAACTCTCTCCTAGATAGAACGCTAGTTAAACTCTTCTAGATAGAACGTTAGTTAAACGCTCTCCTAGATAGAACGTTAGTTAAACTCTCTCCTAGATAGAACGTTAGTTAAAGTCTCTCCTAGATAGAATGTTAGTTAAACTCTCTCCTAGATAGAACGTTAGTTAAACTCTCTCCTAGATAGAACGTTAGTTAAACTCTCTCCTAGATAGAACGTTAGTTAAACTCTCTCCTAGATAGAACGTTAGTTAAACTCTCTCCTAGATAGAACGTTAGTTAAACTCTCATAGATAGAACGTTAGTTAAAGTCTCTCCTAGATAGAACGTTAGTTAAACTCTCTCCTAGATAGAACTTTAGTTAAACTCTCTCCTAGATAGAACGCTAGTTAAACTCTTCTAGATAGAACGTTAGTTAAACTCTCATAGATAGAACGTTAGTTACTCTCTCCTAGATAGAACGTTAGTTACTCTCTCCTAGATAGAACGTTAGTTAAACTCTCTCCTAGATAGAACATTAGTTAAACTCTCTCCTAGATAGAACATTAGTTAAACTCTCTCCTAGATAGAACGTTAGTTAAAGTCTCTCCTAGATAGAACGTTAGTTAAAGTCTCTCCTAGATAGAACGTTAGTTAAACTCTCTCCTAGATAGAACGTTAGTTAAACTCTCTCCTAGATAGAACGTTAGTTAAACTCTCTCCTAGATAGAACATTAGTTAAACTCTCTCCTAGATAGAACATTAGTTAAACTCTGTCCTAGATAGAACGTCAGTTAAACTCTTAGAAAAAACGTCAGTTAAACTCTCTCCTAGATATAACGTAATTTAAACTCTCCTAGATAGAACGTTAGTTTAACTCTCTCCTAGATAAAACGTTAGTTAAACTCTCTCCTAGATAGAACGTTAGTTAAACTCTCTCCTAGATAGAACGTTAGTTAAACTCTCTCCTAGATAGAACGTTAGTTAAACTCTCTCCTAGATAGAACGCTAGTTAAACTCTTCTAGATAGAACGTTAGTTAAACGCTCTCCTAGATAGAACGTTAGTTAAACTCTCTCCTAGATAGAACGTTAGTTAAAGTCTCTCCTAGATAGAATGTTAGTTAAACTCTCTCCTAGATAGAACGTTAGTTAAACTCTCTCCTAGATAGAACGTTAGTTAAACTCTCTCCTAGATAGAACGTTAGTTAAACTCTCATAGATAGAACGTTAGTTAAAGTCTCTCCTAGATAGAACGTTAGTTAAACTCTCTCCTAGATAGAACGCTAGTTAAACTCTTCTAGATAGAACGTTAGTTAAACTCTCATAGATAGAACGTTAGTTACTCTCTCCTAGATAGAACGTTAGTTAAACTCTCTCCTAGATAGAACGTCAGTTAAACTCTCTCCTAGATAGAACGTCAGTTAAACTCTCTCCTAGATATAACGTAATTTAAACTCTCCTAGATAGAACGTTAGTTTAACTCTCTCCTAGATAAAACGTTAGTTAAACTCTCTCCTAGATAGAACGTTAGTTAAACTCTCTCCTAGATAGAACGTTAGTTAAACTCTCTCCTAGATAGAACGTTAGTTAAACTCTCTCCTAGATAGAACGCTAGTTAAACTCTTCTAGATAGAACGTTAGTTAAACACTCTCCTAGATAGAACGTTAGTTAAACTCTCTCCTAGATAGAACGTTAGTTAAACTCTCTCCTAGATAGAACGTTAGTTAAAGTCTCTCCTAGATAGAATGTTAGTTAAACTCTCTCCTAGATAGAACGTTAGTTAAACTCTCATAGATAGAACGTTAGTTAAAGTCTCTCCTAGATAGAACGTTAGTTAAACTCTCTCCTAGATAGAACGTTAGTTAAACTCTCTCCTAGATAGAACGCTAGTTAAACTCTTCTAGATAGAACGTTAGTTAAACTCTCATAGATAGAACGTTAGTTACTCTCTCCTAGATAGAACGTTAGTTAAACTCTCTCCTAGATAGAACGTTAGTTAAACTCTCTCCTAGATAGAACGTTAGTTAAACTCTCTCCTAGATAGAACGTTAGTTAAACTCTCTCCTAGATAGAACGTTAGTTAAACTCTCTCCTAGATAGAACGTTAGTTAAACTCTCTCCTAGATAGAACGGCAGTTAAACTCTTCTAGATAGAACGTTAGTTAAACGCTCTCCTAGATAGAACGTTAGTTAAACTCTCTCCTAGATAGAACGTTAGTTAAAGTCTCTCCTAGATAGAATGTTAGTTAAACTCTCTCCTAGATAGAACGTTAGTTAAACTCTCTCCTAGATAGAACGTTAGTTAAACTCTCTCCTAGATAGAACGTTAGTTAAACTCATAGATAGAACGTTAGTTAAAGTCTCTCCTAGATAGAACGTTAGTTAAACTCTCTCCTAGATAGAACGTTAGTTAAACTCTCTCCTAGATAGAACGCTAGTTAAACTCTTCTAGATAGAACGTTAGTTAAACTCTCATAGATAGAACGTTAGTTAAACTCTCTCCTAGATAGAACGTTAGTTAAACTCTCTCCTAGATAGAACATTAGTTAAACTCTCTCCTAGATAGAACATTAGTTAAACTCTCTCCTAGATAGAACGTTAGTTAAACGCTCTCCTAGATAGAACGTTAGTTAAAGTCTCTCCTAGATAGAACGTTAGTTAAAGTCTCTCCTAGATAGAACGTTAGTTAAACTCTCTCCTAGATAGAACGTTAGTTAAACTCTCTCCTAGATAGAACGTTAGTTAAACTCTCTCCTAGATAGAACGTTAGTTAAACTCTCATAGATAGAACGTTAGTTAAAGTCTCTCCTAGATAGAACGTTAGTTAAACTCTCTCCTAGATAGAACGTTAGTTAAACTCTCTCCTAGATAGAACGCTAGTTAAACTCTTCTAGATAGAACGTTAGTTAAACTCTCATAGATAGAACGTTAGTTAAAGTCTCTCCTAGATAGAACGTTAGTTTAACTCTCTCCTAGATAGAACGTTAGTTAAACTCTCTCCTAGATAGAACGCTAGTTAAACTCTTCTAGATAGAACGTTAGTTAAACTCTCATAGATAGAACGTTAGTTACTCTCTCCTAGATAGAACGTTAGTTAAACTCTCTCCTAGATAGAACGTTAGTTAAACTCTCTCCTAGATAGAACGTTAGTTAAACTCTCCTAGATAGAACGTTAGTTAAACTCTCTCCTAGATAGAACATTAGTTAAACTCTCTCCTAGATAGAACGTTAGTTAAACTCTCTCCTAGATAGAACGTTAGTTAAACTCTCTCCTAGATAGAACGTTAGTTAAACTCTCTCCTAGATAGAACGTTAGTTAAACGCTCTCCTAGATAGAACGTTAGTTAAACTCTCTCCTAGATAGAACGTTAGTTAAAGTCTCTCCTAGATAGAACGTTAGTTAAACTCTCTCCTAGATAGAACGTTAGTTAAACTCTCTCCTAGATAGAACGTTAGTTAAACTCTCTCCTAGATAGAACGTTAGTTAAACTCTCATAGATAGAACGTTAGTTAAAGTCTCTCCTAGATAGAATGTTAGTTAAACTCTCTCCTAGATAGAACGTTAGTTAAACTCTCTCCTAGATAGAACGTTAGTTAAACTCTCTCCTAGATAGAACGTTAGTTAAACTCTCATAGATAGAACGTTAGTTAAAGTCTCTCCTAGATAGAACGTTAGTTAAACTCTCTCCTAGATAGAACGTTAGTTAAACTCTCTCCTAGATAGAACGCTAGTTAAACTCTTCTAGATAGAACGTTAGTTAAACTCTCATAGATAGAACGTTAGTTACTCTCTCCTAGATAGAACGTTAGTTAAACTCTCTCCTAGATAGAACGTTAGTTAAACTCTCTCCTAGATAGAACGTTAGTTAAACTCTCTCCTAGATAGAACGTTAGTTAAACTCTCTCCTAGATAGAACGTTAGTTAAACTCTCTCCTAGACAGAACATTAGTTAAACTCTCTCCTAGACAGAACGTTAAAGTCTCTCCTAGATAGAACGTTAGTTAAACTCTCTCCTAGATAGAACGTTAGTTAAACTCTCTCCTAGATAGAACGTTAGTTAAACTCTCTCCTAGATAGAACGTTAGTTAAACTCTCTCCTAGATAGAACGTTAGTTAAACTCTCTCCTAGATAGAACGTTAGTTAAACTCTCATAGATAGAACGTTAGTTAAAGTCTCTCCTAGATAGAACGTTAGTTAAACTCTCTCCTAGATAGAACGTTAGTTAAACTCTCTCCTAGATAGAACGTTAGTTAAACTCTCTCCTAGATAGAACGTTAGTTAAACTCTCCGAGGGAGAAGGAGAGGGTTAGGCTTCAGGTTAAGTAGATGTAGAAGTCACTGTTTAGCTCATGTAGATGTAGGGTCAGAGGTCACTGGTTAACTCACGTAGAGGTAGGGTCAGAGGTTAACTCATGTAGATGTAGGGTCAGAGGTCAATTCACAGCGATGTAGGGTCAGAGGTTAACTCACGTAGTTGTAGGGTCAGAGGTCAACACACGTAGATGTAGGGTCAGAGGTCAACTCACGTAGATGTAGGGTCAGAGGTCAACTCACGTAGATGTATGGGTGGCTATAGCACGGTTGGAGGTCCCATATGAAGAGAGTCTTGTTGCTTTC
>CM051011.1:17782357-17817357 GCA_027704905.1 Muraenolepis orangiensis | reverse complement strand
ATATGATAAAGTATGATATGATAAAGTATGATATGATAGAGTATGAGACTGATTGTTTGTTTTGGTTGAAACCGACAAAGCGACACAACCAGCGGATAGTATCGACAAGATATATAATATATATCTATAGGTATATCAATATCTCTCTCTATATATATACATATACATACCTGTCAGGTGTGTTAGCGTGGTGTTATAGATAAATATCGATTAATAGATCGATCGATTTATATAGGTGAATACTACTTGCGTTAAAGTGTAGCGTTCCCGCGCCGATGACGTAGGACGGAAACGTAGAACATGTGGAGTTTTTCAACCAATGGAAGACGAGGCCCTGAAACTGGAGGCGCATTACCGCCACCTGGTGGAGTGTTGTTTAAATGTTTACATAAAAAAATATATATAGTTTCAATAATAACAATATTAACAATAAGTATAACAATAGCTATAACTATATATATATTTATGTATTATTATTTTCATTATCAGACACTTGTTCTTATTGTTCTTTATGTATAGCATTGTACTTGTATTCCAATGTACTGGCAAATAAATATATCTTGTATCTTGTATCAACAAGATACAAGATATTTTTATTTGCCATTTGTAACAAGTACATTGGAATGCTTACTCCCCATTCCCTCCCGCATTATACATCTACAATACCATAACAATAAAAATTATATGTACAATAAAAATAACAAAAAATATTTTGTTACATATTTTGTTAAATATTTGTTACAAAAATCTTTAAAAGCATTTTAAAGTGCCAGTAGTGCAGCAGCATCATGAATACAGTGCAGTACAGTGCAGTAACTGTGATGAGTCCAGAAAGTCCAGCAAAGTGTGAGTGTAATGTTAATGACATGTTATGAAAGTGAAAGTGGCAGCACTCCACTCCTTCAGTAGGTGCACTGCCTGTGGATAAAAACTACCCTTGAACCTGGTAGTCCTTGTACGGATGCTGCACAACCGGCGACCAGACGGTAGGGGGGAGAAGAGATGGAGCCCAGGATGGTTGTAGTCCTTTATGATGGACATGGCCTTCTTCCGACATCTGGTCCTAAAGATCTCCTCAAAGCATGGAAGTGCACACCCGATGATCTTCTCTGCCGTCCTCACGACCGTCTGGATGTTTTTCTTGTCCTGTTCAGTGGTGTCTCCGTACCACACGGTGACGCCACTCGTCAGGACGCTCTCTACGGTGCCACGGTAGAAGTTCACTAGCCACCGTTGGCCTATTCCACTTTTCCCGAGGCACTGCAGGGCATAGAGGCGCTGGTGTGCCTTCTTCAGCATGACCTCCGTGTTGCGTGTCCACACCAGGTCGTCGGAAATCTGTAGCCGAAGGAAACGGAAGCAGCTGACGACTTCCACCGGTGTCCCGTCCAGGCTGATGGTAAAGTGGGTGCCCCGGTGGCTCCTGAAGTCCACGATGTGCTCCTTAGTCTTGCTGACATTCAGTGAGAGGCTGTTGTCCTCGCACAAACACGTCAGCCGGACTACCTTGTCTCTGTACTCCGTTTTGTCACTGTCGCTTATCAGAACGATGACGTGTGGTGTCGTCTGCAAACTTGATTATCAGATTATTGCTGTGCGTGGCAGTACAGTCATGTGTGTACAGCGAGTACAGCCGGGGACTGAGGCAGCAGCCTTGGGGTGCTCCGGTGTTGAGGACCAGAGTGGACAAAATGTTATTCCCAATCTCCACCACTTGAAGCCTGCCCGTCAGGAAGTCCATAATCCAGTTACAGATGGGGGCGCCCAGACCTAGGTCCCTCAGTTTCAGGACCAGCTTGGAGGGAACGATGGTGTTGAACGCCGAGCTGTAGTCAATGAACAGCAGTCTGACGTGTCCTTCCTGTCTAGGTGCTCCAGGGCCGTGTGTAGTGACAGGGAAATGGCGTTGTCTACAGACCTGTTTGGTCTGTATGCAAACTGGAGTGGGTCTAGGGACTCCAGGCACTTCATGGCTATGGGTGTTAAAGCCACTGGATAATAAGCATTGAGGCTTGTTACCTTGGTCTTTTTGGGTAACGGCACAATGGTTGTTGCTTTGAAGTACGCTGGGACGACAGACTGTTGCAGTGATGCATTGTAGATGTCGGTGAACACAGGAGCCAGATGTTCAGCGCAGGTCTTGAAGAAGCAGGATGGAACTCCGTCTGGGCCGGCTGCCTTCCCTGCCTTCACCCTCCTAAAGGTTCCGTGGACCTTGGACTCAGTTGTAGAACAACTGACAATCTGGCAAGGAGTTCTCCCTTTCAAAGCGAGCGTAAAATGAGTTCAGCTCATCTGGTAAGTTAGGGTTGTTGTTGGTGACTGCCCCTGAGCTCCCTTGTAGTTGGAGAGGACCCTCAGACCTTGCCACATACGTCTGGTGTCAGAGCCCCCAAACAGTTTTTCCAAATTGTAAACCAATTTACCCTTCTTGATGGCTTTTCTGAGTTCATACTTGGCCTTCTTGTAGTGATCAGAGTCGCCGGTTGTTCCTTTAGTTTGTTCCGTATGTCAGCATTCATCCATGGTTTGTGGTTCGGGAATGAGCGAACCGACCTGGTCGGGATGCATTCTTCCACTAGCCTGTTAATGTATGCTGTGACATGATCTGCATACACATCAAGGTCAGTGGTCTTGAATACAAATCAAGTCAAGTTTATTGTCACTCTTATGTGCAATACCCAACGACAGACAGCAGTTATAAAAAACTGAATACGATAAAAGGAAGTAAAAAAGTACAAAACTGTATAAGTTAAATATATAAAATGCTATATAAAATGCAATATGTCAGAAAAAGATATATATATATATATATATATATATATATATAAATCAATGTAATAAAATATACATTGTTACATGCTATACACCCTTGTTCAGCAGCCTGATAGCCTGACTGTGGAAGCTGTCTCTAAGTCTATTTGTGCGGCTCTTGATACTGCGGTATCGCCTGACTGACGGTAACAGTGAGTACAGTTCGTGGCTGGGGTGGGCATTGTCTTTTATGATGCGTTTGGCCTTGGCCACGCACCGCTGGTTGTATATATCCAGGTGGGAGGGAAGCTCGCCTCCAACGATATACTGGGCCGTCCGCACCACCCTTTGAAGCGTTCTGCGCTCGAGTGCAGTGCAGTTCCCGTACCAGGCGGTGATACACCCTGTAAGAACACTCAATTGTGCCGGTGTAAAATGTTCTCAGGATGCGGGGGCCCATGCTGAATTTTCTCAGACGCCTGAGGAAATACAGGCGTTGTTGGGCCCTTTTCACCGTGTGTGGTGTGCGATGACCATGTGAGGTCGTCAGAGATGAGCACGCCGAGTAACTTGAAGCTGCTGACCCTCTCTACTGCAACACCGTCGATGGAGATAGGAGCGTGCTCTCCTCTCTGCTTCCTGTAGTCCACGATCAGCTCCTTGGTCTTCTTGACGTTGAGGGCGAGGCTGTTCTCCTGGCACCACTGCTCCAGCGATCCAACCTCCTTCCTGTAGGCTGTCTCGTTGTCGCCGGCAATCAGGCCCATCACTGTCGTGTCGCCAGCAAACTTGATGACGTTGGAGCTGTGCATAGCCATGCAGTCGTGGGTGTAGAGGAGAGGGCTCAGCAGGCATCCCTGGAGGCCTCCCGTGTTGTGGGTCAGTGGCTCTGAGGTGGTGTTGCTCATTCTAACCACCTGGCGGCGGTCCGACAGGAGGTCCAGTATCCAGCTGCACGTGGATGGGGGCACGCCTAGACCTCTAAGCTTGGTGTCGAGCTTGGCAGGAACTATTGTGTTGAACACTGAGCTGTAGTCTACAAACAGCATTCGCACATAACAGTTCTTTCCCTCCAGGTGGGAAAGGGCAGTGTGGAGGGCCATGGCAATTGCGTCGTCCGTGGATCTGTTTTGACGATATGCCAATTGCCATGGGTCCAGCGTGGCAGGTAACACGGAGCAAATAAAGTCCTTGACCAACCTCTCGAAGCATTTGCAGACAATCGAGGTGAGGGCTACGGGTCTATAGTCGTTCAGGCAGGTTACCTTGGGTTGTTTAGGGACAGGCACGGGACATCTTGAAGACCGCGGGAACAACAGCCTGGGACAGGGAGAGGTTGAAGATGTCTGCAAAGACTCCTGCCAACTGGTCTGCGCATGCTCTGAGGACGCGGCCAGGGATGTCGTGGGGGCCTGCCGCCTTACGGATGTTCAACCGCTTGAAGGTGAGGCGCACATCCTCCTCCGAGATGTTCAGCAGGCTGGTTTCCTCAGGCGGCGCTAGCTTCGGCGGGCTGCCGTTCACGTTGAACCGAGCAAAAAAAGTATTTTGCTCTCATGGGAGGGAGGTAGAGGAGTTCTCTACACAACTGGTTCTCCCTCTGAAGTTTGTTATCGTCTGTAATCCCTGCCACATACCCTTCGCGTCGTGGCTCTTGAATTTCTCCTCCACTCGGATGTTGTACTCCCGCTTTGCAGTGACGATGGTCTTACGGAGGTCGTAGTGGGCTCTCGTATATTCCTCCAAATTCCCGGAGCCAAAGGAGGTGTTGGGGACGCGCGTGGAGGGGAGCGCGAACATCGCCGTTAATCCACGGTTTCTGGTTGGGGTATATCCGAACCGACTTGGTCGGGACAACGTCATTTATGCACTTCTTGATGAACCCGGTAACCGAGGACGCGTACTCGTTGATGTTATTGTCCGAGGCAACCCGGACAATAACAGCACGATCAAAACAATCAATACACTCCAGTCAGTGATTTCCAGTCTAATTGTGGTAATACCTTTTTTAAATTGCAGTGGTTAAAGTGCCCCGCTAGGATGGGGACTGCCTCGGGGTAGCGGTACAGTACCTGCTACATAGCAGTAGCGTGGGGAAAATTTTAGGGGAAGCCAGTTTTTTTGGGTCAATAACGTAACCAGATGAGTGATTACAGCGCCCGGTATCATTTTACACAGTTGTATCATACAGATGCAGGACTTGCACACGCCTGTTATCTAACCGACAGGTCCGCACGCACTCTCCAGCCAAAACTCTCGTCTTATTAATTTAAGCATTCCCCCCCCCCCCCCAAATGCATAACCAGCCGCTCAATGCGCAGTGCAGATTCGGTAATGAATAAAAAAGCTTCAATTTCACAGCACAATCTATGTGATTTTTTGATTTACCGTGCCTCTCAATTGCCCATGACAGGTTGGCAAGGTCGATGAATCCTGAAGTTGCCCAAGGATTGTTCAGGGAGCACGAATCCTTGTCAAAAAGAAGACATGGCCAGCAAAATAGACGCTGAAGTTCAGCGCTTCCAGTTAGCCACTCCGTGCGGACATAATTGTCCTCATTGAACGTCCGATTCGCTCCCTTTTTCCTCTGTGCACACAGCTCGAGTGTGGGCATGGGCCTGTCATCTGATTTAATTTTTAGTTGCTGCTGTAGCGGAAGTTTAGTAAAGTTGTTTTTTATTAAGTACGCCAAATCTCCACCCTCCATAATGCTTAATACTATCAAACGGCGAGGATGACAGTTACAGTACTACGTACTGATGTTGATGTGATTTGATTGGATTTGTGAGTCAAGGGATTCCCTTCAAATCGATCCAATGGGATCAAGGGATCCCATTCCCTTGAGGGGGGATGCCAGCCGTCTCAGGCCTCCCTTGGCATGGCCCTGACCAATCACAGGTTGGCAGGGGGACATGACGTGGGCCTCATCTGATTGGTCAATCCGGGACAATCCCTCCATTTTTTTTTTTCACCAAGGGAAGCTCATTCGGCTGGCCTCCTCAATTTCACCATAATATCTAGGGGGCGCTGTTGTTTCACTCATTGTAAAATACTCAATGAGAATGAGGGAGAGACGGTCCGGCAGCAACACACGTGTGTTGCTGCCGGACCGTCTCTCCTACATTTTTTTAATTAAAATAAAAAAAATTCGGTAATTCTCCTTTGCTGTGTGACACAGCAAAGGAGAATTACCGAATTTTTTTTATTTTAATTTAAAAAAATGTATTAAAATTATAACTACAATCCGAAAAAAAAAGGGGAAGCCTGACTTCCCTTGGCCTCCGGGAGAAAACGCCACTGCTACATAGTGATCCCACTTGGCATATACTATATAATATTATACAGTACCTGCTACATAGTGATCCAGCTCTCCATCCAACGACCAGGTCCAAGGATAGTTTTTATCAACAGGCAGTGTGCCAAATGAACTGCTAGGAGTGCTGCCACTATCATAACATTATCATTAACATTACACTATCATGCTTTGCTGGACTCATTACAGTGACTGCACTGTATTCATGATGCTGTCCTACTGGCACTTCCCACTCACCATCCATGCATTTCAAATTGAGGTCTCGCCTGGATCTGCTGAAGCCAAATGTTGCATCAGAAGTGGAGAAGGCACAAGAGGCACAGTGTGCTCGTCAACAGATACATGCTAAAGCTAGATCATTCCAGGTGGGTTACAAAGTGCAAGTTCGTGATAATGGGAGAGGAGAGAAGTGGACACCTGGCGTGGTCTCGGCTGAGACGGGTCCTGTGTCGTACACCGTCAATGTCGGATAATCTGCGCACTGGAGATGCCATGCTGACCAGATGCTGACCATCAATGAAGTATGAACAACATTTAGTGGGAGGAGATGTGATTAGATTAGATTCTAATTCATTGTCATTTCACAGCACAAGTACAGTACAGCGAAAACAATTTGGCATCTAACCAGAGTGCAAATGTTACAGTAAAGTGCAGGTAATATATAATGTACAGTTGAATAGATTGTAAAAACAGGTATAAAATAACTTAAGAGTAGGTGAGATATGTGCAGAATTATAGATATATACCAGGTACGACCTTATGGGCCTGGATTAATTCTCAGGCCTGGGCACGCCATGGCAACAACAATGGCACACCCTGTTCTATGGACTAGGCTACTTCTCGGTTTTCAACCATGTGCGGCCAGTCATCCAACCCCTACGCCGTATTCCCTTTGGGAGTGTGAGGAGCTACAGAAGCTGCATTAGGCAGGCAAAATCGAGCCATTCAACACATCACCTGGAATCTGGTAGTCGAGCTGTGTGCGTCAACCTCAGCGCTGTTAACAAGGCGGTCATCCCAGATAAATGCCCACAGTGGAGGAACTGACTACCCAGTTTTGCGGCTGCACAACCTTTTCCAAGTTGGACCTCAGCTGGAGTGTTCCAGTACACAAGGATTGTTTGGACTCGGCTCCTCCAGCTGGCCTTAGAGCAGGACCCTGTGTTCTCCGAACCCCTGCCCATTCATCCACACTGGTTGGCCCACAAAGGTTCCAGAGAAACTGGCACCTTCGGGTGAGAGATGGTTGTGCGTAGTAGTCTGCGTAGCTTGTGAACTCGTCGTGCCCATTTGCCTACAGGCAGGCATCCTGGCCATGGCCCACGTGGGCCATCTGGGCAACGTGGGAGGGAGGCAGCGATGTCGGGACCAGGTGTGGTGGACGGGCATAGACAGACATTGAGGCCACGGTAAGGGACAGCAAAGCATGCCTCGTGAGCGGCAAAACAGGACATCCGACTTCGCTCGGTCGGAGATCCCTACTACAATCACCATCAACAACGGCTTTCAGTTTCTCGGCAGTTTGCAGTCTTCCTGAAAATAAAGGGGCATCAAACACATCCGCACAGCTCTGTAGAATAACCCTAACAGCATCAGAGCTGGCGGTTTCCAGGTAAACGCAGCACTGCTACAAACCCTACTACACTACCCCAACACTCCACGGGCAGCACCCCTTATAATGGCATGAGATCCAGCTGGCCTTGGATCGGCTGCGAGCTCGGGCAAACCCAGCACAAGGGCGGGACAGTCATCAACCGCAAACGTAAGATAAAGTTACACTACGACAGAATACGGCGGGCCAAGACCCTACTCATCACAGCCCTGGGTCAGAGTCGGGCTCACATGGACCACAAGCTGCTGGCGTTCTGGTCTGCGCCCATGCAGGTTGCTGCGCCCATGCAGGTTGCTGCGCCCATGCAGGTTGCTGCGCCCATGCAGGTTGCTGCGCCCATGCAGGTTGCTGCGCCCATGCAGGTTGCTGCGCCCATGCTGCTCTTTGTTTATTTTATTGTATATATTATTTTATGGAGATTTATACTGCGGGAGGGAATGGGGAGTAAGCATTCCTAAGTACTCGTTACAAATGGCCAATAAAGAAATCCTGTAAGTTACCTGAGCGAAGGTAAAACACTTCACAAGGCACCCCTTATGATCTGAGGTAAACATTGTTATTCTTAATTCAGGTTCGGCAAGAATAAAAGTTACACACAAAACGAGTTAACTGAACATTTCTATTACAATTTTTTGGAACACATTTGTGTTGACAAATGTGTTTTTTGGAAGCTTGTCAAATTCAGCAATTTTAGACATGGGTATTTTCATTCATGACATTTTATGAACCACATCAGATACAATAATGTAGGATTATTAAATATCAAGGGAATAAGCAGGGACACATTTTGTATTCCTCATCCAAACAGTCACACATCGCAAGCCTAAAGATTTAAATGAGCAATTTTATTAAAATAAAAAATACAGCCCAATTTCTTACATGACTAACATATTTACAATATATTAAACTATTTAAGAATGACATTTACAACAAAAAAAGTTAAGTGTTAATTAAAAAGCATGTGTGATATGATTTTTTTCTATAAAAAAAATAGAGGCACGGAGGCAGAGAACAGTGGACCATGTTAACCTTTCAGCACGCGGAGAGGCCCATAGAGGCCCATGTGTTATGAGGGACTGATTAAGGAAGGGCATGACTAACGTGACCCAGTCATCCTCTCTCTACCAGGACCTTTCCCAAGAACAGGGACACCGCTTTTTGTTTTCAGAGTTGGGGGGAAAAAAATGGTTTTTTGTTCAGGTCCTCTGGAGAGCCCATTATGCTTAAGCAGGCCCCAAGAATCCCATTGGAAAAAGCCCTGAAATGGTAACTTCGGATGGATTTTGGGGAAACAAATGACAAGACTAACAGATTCAAAGCCATTACATATTAGATCCATTACATTGGAGGGCTACACCTTTTCCAGAAATAATACCCAAAAATAATTAAAAAAGGGGGGGGTCCAAGATGAATTTTGGTGTGCCTGATTAGCCCTCAAGTCCCTGTGCTTAAAGCAAATGACTCAATCTCTAGTTTAAATACATTGACAGGACCTATTGGTGAGAAGTTTATGCCATTTTGCTGGCATATTATATTTATATGAAATCAAAGATTGGTATAATTTACAGCATTATACAAAAATAATAAAGCTATACACAAATACTGTACAATCTACAGTAAGCTAAGGTAAAATCACAACATTTTAGCAAATTAACATCAATTATGAAGGGGAAACAAAAGTACAGAATTTAGAAACTCATCTTTGACTGGTGGTTTTGATGGAAACCCCGTGTGCTTTGTTTGGTCAAGTTTGGTTCCGTCTGATACATAAGAAAGAGTCAGCAGGAGAAAGAGGGAAAACAACTGTACATGTAATACATGTGTACATGTATTACATGTACACATGTACACATGTAATACATGTGTACATGTAATACATGTGCATCATGTGCTAATACATGTGCACATGTAATACATGTGCACATGTAATATGCGCTGAGCAATGCAAGGGTTTACAGTTTAAAAACACAACCTACGACTGGAAGTTTACATGAAAAGGCAAAACATATGAACACAAGCGAGACACTGGTATACATTCAAATATTACCGATAAAAATATGAGTAGACAAGGGCCAGAGTGGTCAAGTTGAAGTCGACAGCAACATCCATTCTAAAAAGAAATATGCATTCTAAAAAATAAGAGCCAACATATAACCAAAAAGAGACTTGGATAGAGATAGCCTTCCATTGTAAAACCAAGTTGTATAGACATCAGAGCCCAAGCAGCTGAATTGTAACAGACGAGTGAAGTAAAAAAGTTTGCATTGCAAATATAACCAGTAACAAAAAGGTCTAGTTTAAGGGCCACAGTTGATTAACATTGCAAGGACATCTGGTTACATTTAGACTGGTCCGCACATTGGATGTAATGCAAGTCCTACCGAGTGGGATAAAGACTTCAGCAGATAGGTTGTTTCTGCGACGCTGCATCCAAACCACTCAAAAACAGCAGTTGCCATTTCATCCCCATTGCGTCCCATATCTCTCCCAAGACCGGTAGGGCTGGACAATAGATCAATATCCTGATACAAGACTAAATAGGGTGCTCAATTTTGGATATCATAATATTGCAAGAGTGTAGTCAGTAAGAGTAATTTACTGAACTTTCCAAACCGATTGTGTATACAGGAGTATACACAATAGGCTTTACCATGTGGGGATTTTAAATGACTGTATTTATTGATTAACCAGAAGACAAGCAGTACAATACATCACTTCTTATCATTTACTTCAGGTGCTTCAGCCACACCCATTGCTCGCAGGTGCACTCCAGCACACTAAACTCTCCAGACACCTTGTAGGATTCAAAACGGGTCATCTCCGTCACCTTACACGGTCATAGGATGACACATTTGCCACAAGTCAGTTGGGGAAATTTCCGCCCTACTAGACCTGCCCCGGTGAACTGTAAGTGCTAATTATTGTCAAGTGGAAGCGGCTAGAACAGCTGGGTCAAGAAGCGGGAGACCAACTCACAGAGCGTCATTCACTACAGAGGACCAAACTGCCTCTGAAGCACCACCACCAGATCTGTGCGTCGGGAGTTTCATAGAATGGGTTTCCAAAGTGCCTTCTGTAACGTGAGGTGGAGCAGGGAAGAGGGTCTGGGGCGTTCTCAGGATTTGGCCCCTTAGTTCCAGTGAAGGGTTCTCTTCACGCTAAAGGTCATGAAGACATCTTAGCAAATTGGGCGTTCCCAACTTGGAGATTTGGGGAAGGCCCTTTGCACACACTTGACAAATGAGCACACTGAATGGGTGTCCAACCAGCTCATATAGGAGGGATGGCCAGGTGTCCACTGACTTTTGGTCATATAGGGTATATTATGATGTATATATTGTTCGAGATTACCAATATCGGGATAAAAGATTTAGTCCACATCGACCATTGTTTTCATACATTGTAAATGCTATGCCAAGAGAACTTGGTTGTTACAGTACATATATGTATTAAATTCTGGATAATTTCAAATGCTTTCTCTGATTCTTCAGTTTAGGACTGATGGATGGCCTATTCCTCATGGCGGATGCCATGAAAACCATTCTGCAGTGGTCCTGATCACAGGCTTTGATGAACATGGGACATTGGACTGGGTTATTAACCTAGCTTCAGCCTGAACCCATAACAATGACACGCTCCGAGTCAACAGAAGGCCAGACATACCAACTCTAGAAAGAAAAGGAAGACCTTCTTGACTTCTAATCTCTCCTTTCCACTTCCTCCTCCTCTGTCAGCTGTTGATGCTGCCTTCTTCTGCACTTACAATCAAACTCCTCCCTCCATCCCCACTACACCATCAGACCTCTGGAGCTGGTTCAGATAGCAGAAGCTTGTCTGTTGTGCTCTCAGGATCTACCCTTCTCTGATCTCTACACTGGCTCCCTGTAGCAGCTCCATCCAGTTCAAGACCCTGGTGCTAGCCTACAGGGCAGTTGCACTTGGGTCTTGTTGGTTCTATGGTTTGCTCTATTGTTGGCTTGTGAGCTCGATTGTTAGCTCCAATGCTAGCCAGCTTATTGTACTTTCACCAGAGCACTGGTTCTGCTCTTACGCGCTCTTGGTAGGAGGGAAATGCACTTCTGACTAGATCTGCATGTTTGCCAGGTTCCTCAACTGGAAAAGCCACTTTCTTCTCCAATGTCCCTGGCAGTGAGCCGAGGCTGCTAGCATAAGCAATTCCTTTTCTTTGTCTGTTCTGGGGCGTGTTTCAGCCATCTGGCTCAAAACAAAAAAGGCACAGGAAAACTAGCATCAACTGCTAGTGGCCCTTATCCCAAACTGATGGGATGACAAAGGCAAAAAAGACTAATAAATTAAAGGTTCTACCAATGTTAATAAACGTTTTAGGATGAGAGAAGAAAGATAAGAGACAGAGATAATGCAGCAGAGTCCCTTTCATACATCTGGTGGAACCACCAGGCAGCCCAGGAACCACATGGGCTGAACCACCCCCCCCCATGGGCTGAACCACCCCCCCCCCCCCCCCCCATGGGCTGCCCACACGGTTCAGCAGTCAGAGGACTTCATAGCTCCGCCCACCACAATTAAAATAGGCCATAACCCCCCCCCCCCCCTCCTTTCTGAATGCCTTGAACCCCCCCCCCCCCCTTTCAACCCTATCTTAGAGGGAGCTGCCTCCCTCTGTGTCGCTGTCTTCGGGGCCCTCTTGGTAGTTGGGGCCCTTGCTCTGAAGGGCCGGCTCGTATTTTCGCTGAGAGTTGCGGGACTCGTTGCTGTTCCAAATACCGTAGAAGAAGTAGATGGCAAAACCTACCGAGGAGGAGGAGGGGATTTAGTTGCTTGCAGGATGCTGTTGAAGGCCAGGGTATGAGGGCTCTTTTGTTTGTACTACACCACAAGTAAAGGCGACTTCTGATTAAGTCACTTCCTTCTTTACTTCCTGCCATCAAGTGTGCTTTTTGCACCACCTGCCATATGTATACATCATCCACACTTTATCGGTTTGTAATGTTCTTTTTGTTGTGAAAAGTATGGTGTCGTCTGTAGTTTATAGTGAAGTAATGTCTAGTATTGAATAGTTTAGTATTGTAATGAATGAGAGTAAGCATTCCACTGTACTGACACATGGCAATAAAGAATCTTGAATCTCTTGACTCATTAACTAGCATACTGGGAGACTATGGCTTCACATTTCAATAGGTCTTCATCAGATGGGTTAGCAGTGAGCGCGAGTGTGTGTGTGTGTCTTACCAAGGGCCATCCAGACAGCGAAGCGGCACCAGGTGCCCATGTCCAGCTGCATCATGAGGTAGATGTTGACAAAAACACTAAAGATAGGCAGCCAGGGCAGAAGAGGCACCTAGAGAGAGATACAAAATACACATTCATACACTGACAAGGTCATGGCTACCACAATCTCATTGATAATGGCGGGAGGGTGAGGTTACCTTAAAGGTCAGTGCTTCTTTGCTCTCGGGCTGTCGCCAGATAATGATGACGCAGACACAACAGAGCAGTGTCAAGATGACACAGACCGCAAGGACGGCGGGCTCCGCTGCCATGAGTTGGGGTAGGTAGGAAGCCAGCACCACACACAGTATGGTGATGAATACCGCTGCAGGGGAGGGAGACAGTCTAGTTAACCTAGAGCAGGTTTCTGGGGAAATCTTACAAACACACTTTTATTTATTGTCAATGACCTCTCAGGGCACCAGCTGAAGTACCTTAACGTCCCACCAGTCTCAGCCCACACTTTGTGAACCATGGATCGAGTTATGGAATACCACTGTGCTCGTCACAAAATGGCAGAGATGGACAGGCTGTTTTTACCTAATTTGTAACCCCCAACAGAACAGGCACACAGAGAGACCGGTCCTAGACGTGCCGACTTGCACCCTGCCTATTTCCCTGGTACCCTTACAGATAATGGCGGTGGTGGCGTAGACGATGGTGCCGGAGGTGTGCGTGGGGCTGTTGCAGCTGGGGAAGAAGAGCAGCTTGAAGGTGAAGCCCTCTTGGAGGGGGGTGTTCTCCACCTCCACACTGTCCTCCTCTCCACTCACCGCCACCTTCTCCCCACCCAGCAGCTTCACCAGCTTCTCCGACTGGCTGGACGAGCCCAGGCTGCCTGGCTGGTACCTGGGAAAGAGCATTTTAGTTGTATCCTATTTGTATTATTACTTTCCATCTTCAGCAGAAAAATTGTGACAACCCACTTCCTTCGGGATTAATAAAGTACACTAAAAAGTTATGGAGGAAGAAGCAGCATGACTAACCTGAGGATAAGGACGCAGATGGCCACCAGGGAGTACGCCAGCAGGGTTCCGATGGACATGAGGTCTACCAGGGCCGCCAGGTCAAACAGGAAGGCCATCAATGCTGACAGAGAGAACAGTCCCATCTAAACGATGTTGTTTTGACTTTCATTCGAATTTCAGAAATGCATATCTCAATAAGCTGGACCTAAATGTCTAGATTAAAAATGTTAGAATATAATGTATAAAATATGATTAAAAGCTGGCCGATTAGCTGAAACAAAAACAGCAATGTGAATTACCGTATACTAACAGATACAAATCAACTACTACAAATCAACCCAAAATATAATTGCATACCAGCCACAATGCCAGACACGATGGTGGCCAGCAGCGGGGTTTTGGTACGTGTGTTGATCTTGGAGAGACCCCTGAAGAGAAGGCCGTCCTCAGCCATGGCATAAATGACCCTGGGCATGGGGAACATTGAGCCCAGGAGGCTGGGGACCCAGAGACAAAATGCTTTGTTAGTCTTTTTCCAGCTGCATTGAGAAATATATCTGAACATCTCCAGGAGCAGCAGACGGCAACCAGGTGCAATAACGTCAGTGCCTTGGTCATTACAAGGGCAATGGTATGAATAAAACCTCAAAAGGCAGTCAAAAGAGATGGTTAACACATCAAATAGAGCAGTGCTCAGTTTTGCCATTCCAATTTGACAAGCAACTGAAATGCATGAAAGCAGTAAAAGTTACCAAACGCGCTACGTAGCAACGCGCTACGTAGGCTGCATGGAATGTAGTCCATCAGATCGGTAGAATTAGCTTTCAAAAACATATTTGGTGAGCCAAGTCCTTTTATTGCTACATTATAAGAAGTCAAATTGATTAGAAGTCGTCGCTGCCTTGGCCTTGTTCACCTGGCGGCCAAGTTGCCTGCTCCCACTAACCAACCAGCGCTACTCGGTCAGTGTCCCACCTGGTGGAGAGGGCGCACAGGGAGCCCACGGCCACGATGTAGCGCGCCGGCCCCCAGCCCACGTAGCTGAAGGCCTCGGGGAGCGGACTCTGGGTGTTCAGCTGGTAGTACGGCATCATCATGGTGAGCGCAGCAGACACGCCAAAGTAGGCGAAGAAACAGATGAGAAGGGAGGCCACGATGCCGATGGGAATGGAACGCATGGGGTTCTTTGCTTCCTCGCCTAGTGGTGAATGGAGGGAGAAGGAAGAGAGAACATGATGGTTAGAAAGTTGCCTTTGGAATATTAAGGCAATAAGGCCGACAAAGCAGAGGAGGGCCTGGTCAAAGAGGGCCATTTCAGTCATAAGAGGAAAAATAAAAATCAGGAATGCATGCAAAAGGCAGGCTGTTTTACAAAAAAGAAAATCTGATATACATAATTTCCAAAGATGGTACAATGATTGTGTGAATAAGTAGCCTAGGCCCCAGCTATGGTCCTCTGATTGGTTGTGAATGCTGTGCCTTTCTATTCTACTCACTTGTTGTAGCGATGCAATCAAAGCCAACAAAGGCATAGAAGCAGGTGGCGGCACCAGACAGAACGCCCTTCAGTCCGAACGGAGCAAAGCCGCCCACACCAAAGTTCTTCTCCACGCTGGGAAACCAAACAAGAGGGCACTGTTAAAACACCATCCCAGGAAACAAAACAGAAGACTGTGGATTTGTGGATTTGTGCTGTTGTATCATTCGTACATTATATGTTCAATTAACCTAGCAATCAAGAGTACTTGAAACGTGTTCTACTCTAGTCATACTAGGGCCACCGCAATATATTTATATACACTTTTGTGGATATAAATATAAAGAAGAGTGTCGTGATGATTGCTAGACCATTTTGTTGTATTTGTACAATGACAAAGGCATTTTGATAAAGTACCATCAGTGGTATTGTTTATATTTCCACAAATGTACTTATTATTTAAGGGGATATATGTACATATCCCCAAAGTGGAGCTCTGTCCTGTGGTCAGAGGAGGAGCCCAGAAAAGACACTTCAGTGGCGGAATTGTGCTGTGAAATCCATGGCCCACCTTGCCTCTAGGCGTACCACCTTGCCTCTAGGCGTACCACCTTGCCTCTAGGCGTACCACCTTGCCTCTAGGCGTACCACCTTGCCTCTAGGCGTACCACCTTGCCTCTAGGCTGGGAACTACTGCACTACACAACGAGGACGCAGCCCAAACATTGAATGTTGGGCGGCAGGATAGCTCTGTTGGGACTTTGCTTGGGAACCGGAAGGTCACCGGTTCAAGTCCCCGAAACACCCAAGCACTGCAGCGGTGCCCTTGAGCAAGGCACCAGACCCCTTCCCTGCTCCCTGGGTGCTGTATATACACAATAGCTGCCTACTGCTCCTAATACTAGGATGGGTTAAATGCAGAAAACTCAACTCACTGTGTGAACATGAGACTAATAAAGAGGATTAAATCCTCCAGATTTAGATTAAAGATTAAAAGAGAGACTAGAGCAGATTTCTAGTTCCAGAATACTGACTTCATGGGCACCGTGGTGTTGCTCTGGTTGTAGAAGCGCACAAAGTCGTCCCGGGTCAGGTCCCAGTTGGCGGTGTTACCCTTGACGAAGCCAGATATGATGACAAAGCCCAGCACCACCAGGTTGATGCCCGTGAAGATCTTGTTCACCAACGCAGACTCATTCACGCCAAACGCCAGCAGGCCTGAGGAAAGGGAGGGGCACCGTGTCACTAACAGAGGGAGGGGCACCGTGTCACTAACAGAGGGAGGGGCACCGTGTCACTAACAGAGGGAGGGGCACCGTGTCCTAACAGAGGGAGGGGCACCGTGTCACTAACAGAGGGAGGGGCACCGTGTCACTAACAGAGGGAGGGGCACCGTGTCACTAACAGAGGGAGGGGCACCGTGTCACTAACAGAGGGAGGGGCACCGTGTCACTAACAGAGGGAGGGGTACCGTGTCACTAACAGAGGGAGGGGCACCGTGTCACTAACAGAGGGAGGGGCACCGTGTCACTAACAGAGGGAGGGGCACCGTGTCACTAACAGAGGAAGGGGCACCGTGTCACTAACAGAGGGAGGGGCACCGTGTCACTAACAGAGGGAGGGGCACCGTGTCACTAACAGAGGGAGGGGCACCGTGTCACTAACAGAGGGAGGGGCACCGTGTCACTAACAGAGGGAGGGGCACCGTGTCACTAACAGAGGAAGGGGCACCGTGTCACTAACAGAGGGAGGGGCACCGTGTCACTAACAGAGGGAGGGGCACCGTGTCACTAACAGAGGGAGGGGCACCGTGTCACTAACAGAGGGAGGGGCACCGTGTCACTAACAGAGGAAGGGGCACCGTGTCACTAACAGAGGGAGGGGCACCGTGTCACTAACAGAGGAAGGGGCACCGTGTCACTAACAGAGGAAGGGGCACCGTGTCACTAACAGAGGGAGGGGCACCGTGTCACTAACAGAGGGAGGGGCACCGTGTCACTAACAGGAACAGCGTTGCACATGTTTGGTCACGTTAGTTATTTGCATGGTGCGTGTGTGGGCGTTGACTTTCAAAATATGTGCTCTCTACCACACCTTGAACTCAATATTCTTTACAAAGAAAAGAAAAACACATACTAGTGTCACATAGTCGAGTCCAAAGCAACTACAGTGTTGCTCATTTACATTACAGTCATTTAGCAGACACTTTTATCCAAAGCAACTTACAATAGTGTTGGCAGCTGTTTACATTTCCCAGTAGGCCAACACGGCAAATACCAAAGAAAAGAGATTAGCATTAAGCAGTCTTCTCCCCACGCCACTGACTCACCTGTGAGCAGCAGGATGAGGATCAAGGCAAACAGGTCTGGGTACTGGGCCAGCACGTCCCCGGGAACCTTCATAGCCATGGCCACCTTGAAGAACCCAGAGATCTTCTGCTCCACCAGATTATCAAACGTGGAGCTCCAGGCTCTTGCCACACTGGCTGTGCCTAGACAGAGACAGGACCAAAGAGGGTCACGATGAATGCACATGTAATAGACCCACAACTCAACTCTAAAACAACCTGGAGAAAAGCTACCAACTCACCGATCACATAAGAGAGGATGAGGTTCCAGCCGGTGATAAAAGCCCAGATCTCTCCCACCGTCACGTAGCTGTACATGTACGCCGAACCCGTCTTGGGGACGCGGGCACCAAATTCGGCGTAGCACAGGCCGGCAAGCATGGAGGAGAGTGCAGCGATGAGGAAACACAGGACGATGGCCGGCCCCGCCTTCTCTCGGGCCACCTCTCCGGCCAGCACGTAGACGCCTGCCCCGAGCGTGGAGCCCACTCCCAGGGCGATGAGGTCCAGGGTGGACAGGCAGCGGGCAAAGCGGGTCTCTTCCCCGGAGAAGTCCAAGGCCCGCCGACGGAGCAGCGCATTGCCAAATTTGGCAAGCTTGTCCATTTTCTTTTTAAATGTGGGACTGTGTGCCCGTTATGTATGTGTGCCTTGGTGGAATTATTGGAGGTCTGTAGATTTAGAGGAACAATTGTAAATTAAAAGGCAGCTTGTGGGCCGTGTACAGGTGGGTGCAGTTTACCAGTGGCCACACTGTAGGATATGAGGCGTGTCCAGAGTCACAGCAGGTGGTAAGGCAGGCCAAGAGGTGTGGCGGACCTGGTTCTCACGCAGCCATGTATGACCTATGAAAGACAAAAGCAGAGAGAATCATTCAAAAGAATGTCATACAGACTCAGTGGTCACCTGCAACATTAAATATTTATTTATTTTCTTTCAGTTGTTTGGTGACCAGGCTACCATCAGCCGCCTTCTGAAACGTTTAGCGGATCAGTATCTTTCTTAAATTGATTAGTGATCTTGTTTAGTGATCTTTTCTTTTCACCCATTGCCGTTTTGTATTGTCTTGTATTGGTCCCCATGTTTGTTGTTTCTGCATCAAACAAGGTAAGAATGGACTCCTGTTGCTCCCTCATAGAAAAGATAGCTCTCCTAGAGAGACGCATCTGTCAACTAGTGGAGGAAAAGATAGCGTCCACAAAAAAGACCGATACTCCAAAGAGCGTAGAGACCAGCCAGGCGGTCTTGTAGCGTTGGCATTAGCTCTGTCCAGGGCACCCTTTGGCAGCAACACTTGCAAAAACCCTCCTCGAAAGTCTCTTTCTGGGGGAAAACGCTAGCCATGGCCACTCGGTTACAGGTTCAATTACACACGCCAGCTGACGTGATGTGCTTACTAGGGGCCAGGGCTCCCGACATGGAAGCTGATCTTAGGGCGCTGGCATGCGGTAAGAACAGAGTTAGATTAGACAAACCCAACACCGACACTAGTTTTGACAACATTGTAATTCTTGTCGGCACCAACGATACTAGGCTGAGACAATCAGAACAGTCTCTTCCTATCAGGAGTAATGATGAGCATTATAGTAGATAGTATTTAGTTGTCCCTGAATCGTTGGCTGGCTCGATATAGTGAAGAGCTTAGGTTTAGTAGGTAACTGGTCCTCCATGTGGGACCGCCCTGGCATGCTGATGAGACGGCCTTCACCCTACTGGGTTAGGCGCCTCCATTACGTCAGAAAACAGACAGGTGTGAAATATTCACTTAGTTAGGGTTAGGCAATTAGCGAACCTGCTAGCTAGCAACATACTAGCCCACATTGCAGTCGAGAAGACTGGGTAGGTTAACTAGGTTAGTTAGCCTGGGTGATTTAGCACGTAATGCTGAGGTGCCTCGGTTTTTATACTGGTCACCGCAGCAGTGAGGTTTAAAGTACACCTATCAGTATTGTGGAGCTGCCCCGCACTGTCCTGAGGTGTAAAACCCGCAGGCGATTGCAAATCTGCAAAAATGTTCCTGTAAACTCTTCCACTGAGCTGAGTTGCAACTTCCTCAAACCTAAATACATCGGAAGAGCTTTGAATAGGATTCATAAATATCAGATTGCTTTCAACTAAAGCGCTCTTGGTCCATGTGGTTGAAAATAAGATAGACATCCTGGGACGTTTATTTACCGATAAACAAAGCTACCCAACCCAACATGTTAGCACACAGTTATCGCCAGAATCAAAAATAATAAAAAAAGGGTGGTGGAGTAGCTTTATTCTCAATTTCGAAAGTTGCCTTAGCTAGAGTATACTGCCCACCAGGCCCATACACAGTATACTGCCCACCAGGCCCATACACAGTATACTGCCCACCAGGCCCATACACAGTATACTGCCCACCAGGCCCATACACAGTATACTGCCCACCAGGCCCATACACAGTATACTGCCCACCAGGCCCATACACAGTATACTGCCCACCAGGCCCATACACAGTATACTGCCCACCAGGCCCATACACACGTTTCCTTGATGAGTTCTGAGTTGGAGGCTGGTCTCGTTACATATTCAGACAGTGTTATGCTTGTTGGTGATTTTAAAATTCATGTGAATAACCTGTCTGATACTCTCGCAAAGGTTTTACTTTCTTTGTATTCCTGTGGTGTTAAAATCCTAGATCTGGCCATCTCACCTTACACCTCAGCTTTATCCGACCACTTCCTGCTTACTTTCCAGGTGGTGGCATCCTGCCCCCAGGCGACCTGTAGCTGCCATGGCATTACCCCTGCAACTTCTGCATCCATGGCAGCTATGTTCCCATTCCCTCTGACTTGAGGGGCTCTGTAGGTAGTCTCACCAAAGACATTAAATCAACTCTGCTGCACCCATTATTGTTAAAAGGCCAACCACAAAACGGCCAGCGCCTTGGTTTGATGATTAGACAGATAGATTTTATATTTTCATATGAATGTAGAACCAGAACTGCATTCTTGCATCTTGAAACATTGCCAGAATCAGACCAATGTGTCCGCCGCAGATGCAGAGACAATCATTTAGTGTTTATATAGTCCAGACCAGGGTTTCTTAAACATTTTTTGGGGCCAGGGACCCCTTATAGGGAAAATAATTCAAAATCAAAAAATGTTCAACCCAAAAATACTTCAGACCAGTTGTATTGAAAACACATAAATTTGAGTCAAATTAATACAACGTATATACTTTGAAAGAGGGTAATTTTATTGAAGTTGCATTTAGACTCTTCAAGTAATAGATCCAAAAAGCTTTCAGAACAGTAACAAGCCCAAAGCCAACATGGGTGGGCGTCATCCACAAACGCTTGTTTGATTGGTGCAAATGGCCTTTGAAACACCGCAGGGGTGAGAAACAGGCCGGCCTCCCGGTAAAAACAACAAGACCAACTACTAACTTGGGTCATGCCTGGCCTGGTCTCGATTTTAATTTGCCGAAGAATAACACCACTCACACCTCTAGAAAATAAAAAAACAAACCCATAACCTACACTCCACCCAGTCTCCTGTGGAGCTAGGAGGCTCCAACAATCAGGTTCTGTTATTGCGACTGATGGGTGGAAGGGGGAGACGCCTGGGAAAGGGCTTTGAAATGGTGATGGGAGTGGAGCAAACTACCCTGTGCCAACAAAGAGGGACCCCTCTTTACACTATTGGGTTTGTACAGTCAACAATGTGCTGGAACCAATTCCTTTGGCTTTTTTAGCAATGGAAAATAAGTCTGTTCCATTTTGTTCCCATGTATTTAAATTGACAGCATTTTATGTGTGCAAGTGTTGCAATAACCTTGACCTTTTGCTTTTAGCGATAGAGATGTTTAGTTTGTAACAGGTACACTGACTCAGTTAGCGTCCGAGTGCCTGTTTGGGTAGTTTGACGAGACCGGTTGCTCACGGTAGCATAAGGGGCATTTTCCATTCACTGGGCCAAGCAACATTTTGTCATCTGCTTCCATCATGTTTACAAAAGCTACTTTGGTTGGGCGGTTTGTTTGTCAGTGACGTATGGGACACAGACAGACAACGTAATTGAGCTGCCATTTTAAATGTGCTATACTGGTATCATTAGAATGCATCATTATATACATATGAATATTCATTATATACAGATAATGAATATTCATTTAACACATCATAGCCTCGCCAGATTCCCACACTCAAAGGGCGTCAGCTCCCAGGGGTAACATGGAACTGTGTGTAGCAGAACCTCTCCGACACTGGATCTCTGCCCTACTACGGAGCCAGCCGAAGGCCATTTGAGGTCCGTCAGTCACCATATCCTGGCCACCCGAAACTACACCACCTTATGTGGTCCTATCAACCAGCCTATCAGACTGTCCAAAGAGCTGTACATTAAGGCCAAAATCCCACTGTATCTTTTTTTATCTACAGTAGTCTACACTTTTGATATTCCATCTTCAAATTCCAGTCAGTCAAATACACACTTTTGTTGATATTATGCCTAATACAATGCCACCAATCACACAAAGAATAAGCAACACAGTTTTCTATTAATACCATTAAAACAACATAACCTACACCATCAAAGGGCTCCTTAACCCAAAAATGAATGTCCTGTACACTACAGTGAAGCAAGAAAAAAACCAACAGATCTTAACAATGGAATGAGAAGCTAAAAACACAAAGTTAAGTGCAATAATAAACAGGCAGTCCTGTGAAGAGTGATGGGAAAAGGCCGCGGGGTGCCTGGATGCAGCATTCCTTTGGCCTTCACTGTTGCAGTAGATTTCACAGCATCTTAATGCATTTTGGCAGCCTTCAATGAAACTTAAGTTTTGTATGGTTTTGATGAAAAATGTTTTCCCTTTGAATGTAAAACAGTGCTAAGAACATTCAAGTCAGACATCAGGGCCATAGAGATCCCAGCTAAAACACCTTCCTAATCTGCAGTTAGCTCAAGAACAAAAAGGCCAGGATTGCCATTAAGGTAATTGTGTCAATGAAATGTGCCAAAATAACATTTGAATAATATACTAATTATAGTATTGCATCTCTCTCTCCCTCCCTCTCTCTGGGCTGGATAAGCTCCTTTGGTGTGTTTGGCGTGCCATGTCCAGATTCACAGCTCAGTTTCACTGTGCAACAGCTTTATTCCTGAGACAAGAACTAGTACATTTTAAGAGGTTAAGAGTCTTCTCAAAATGAATCTTTCAAGCCACAAATCAATTAGCTTTTACTTGATGAAGTGAAACGTTTCACCATTTATCAGTGCCATGTATAATACCACTCAATTTAAAAAGGTGCTTTGGAATCAGCAAGCAAACATCTGATTGCATTCCTTCTGCCCAGAGTTATTTTGTTCATAAACTACAACAATCCAAAAGTAACTGGTAGACAGTTACTTAAAGTAGTAGCTTATCAGGGCTTCTTGAGGCCCTGATTGTGAACTTTAGAAATATTTTAAGGATATACTTTCCATTATTGATGATGTTAGGCCAATATCTTGTCACCATGACAAGACATCAAACCAGTTATAGGAATTGATACAGGGGGGCTTGTGTAGGTCAACACTATCACATCAAGTCAGAATTAAGGAAAATGTGTCATAGAGATAAATCTATAGGTGGTTGACACCAAGTAGTGTTAATGCATGTTTGTGCAACACATTGAAACACCTTAAAGCCAAACAAGAAACCTCAGTAACGACAAACTCAAACCCCTAGGCCTCGCTTCTTTAAATGTGTATTTATTGTTTTAACTGTGAAGTGTTATTGCAGACAATAAGGATGTCCATGTCCAAGCATTTACCAAACTTAAAAATACCATTTTTCTTCTCAGTCACTTCCCTATAATTGCATACCCCTGCTAACTACCTGTTGATACCTGTATACTTACCGGTGTGTGGATAGATAGATCATTCTGCACATATGTCTGTTGTATACCTAGTAGAGTGTTTTTACATCTTATTTAACCTCTGTACATTATATATTACCTGCACTTTACTGGAACATTTGCACTCGTGGGACCTCACCACCAAGTAGGATCTCTCCAAGTGGGACCTCACCACCAAGTAGGAGCTCACCAAGTGGGACCTCTCCAAGTGGGACCTCACCACCAAGTAGGAGCTCACCAAGTGGGACCTCTCCAAGTGGGACATCACCACCAAGTAGGAGCTCTCCAAGTGGGACCTCTCCAAGTGGGACATCACCACCAAGTAGGAGCTCTCCAAGTGGGACCTCACCACCAAGTAGGAGCTCTCCAAGTGGGAGCTTACCAAGTGGGACCTCTCCAAGTGGGACATCACCACCAAGTAGGAGCTCTCCAAGTGGGACCTCTCCAAGTGGGACCCCTCACCAAGGAGGACCTCACCAAGGAGGACTATACTTCAGTGTAATAGGTTAGATCTATAGCTACGTGGCGCTAGTCCCAGCCATTGACGGACCAACACGACGCTAATAGCGACCAGATCCTCATTTCTTAAAAAACATTTGTCACAATTGACGACCACCGCCATGTTTGGTGTTCAGTCAGAGAGGCGCTTAGCCTTCATTAGACTAACGGACATCAACGGAACTGATCGGCCGCTTCAACTGCAACGCTCACACATCACAGGTGACATGTTCTATTCGACCCTAAATCCCATTAGAGAAGAGACTCCTCTAGAGGAGCCGTCATCACCGTTCATCAGGGACACGAGGTGTTGCGTCAGGCAGTTACTACAAGGTGAGCAGGAAGTGGAGTGTGGACACATTAAACAACAACACGCTACAGCATCGATCCGGCTCAACAACGGGCGTCGTTTAGTGATCAGATTATTGATTATTGATTATTGATTACCTTGCGTCTTGGGGGGAAACCGCCAGCCGAAAAGTTAAAAACACAATCAGAATAAAAGCGCGTTGGCTTAGCTGATGTAACGTCCCGCGCGGGCGTGTGGTTTTATCGGCAAGGGGCGGAGCCACGTGACGTGTCACTAGGGGGCAGGAGCCACGTGACGTTAGCTAGGGGGCGGGGCCACGTGACGTTTCACGAGGGGGCGGGGCCACGTGACGTGTCGCGCGTGTATAAACCATGGATGTATTAAAAGAACGTATAAACAAACCGTGATCGCGGTCCAGAGAGGAGGGGCTTGCCATTCATGAATGGAAACTTCCGGGTATAGAGATTACATTACATTAGATTAGTTGACATTCCATTCCATTCCATGACATGACATGACATGACATTACATTAGATTCCATTCCATTCCATGAGATGAGATTACATTACATTACATTATAATGTGTTGTCATTTCACAGCACAAGTTCAGTACAAAGAAAATAAATTGTCATCTAACCAGAGATCAAATGTTACAGTGCAATATGTGCAATGTGCAATACCCGACAACAGACAGTTATATAAATAAGATAAAAATAGATAAAAATAGAATAAAAATAGAATAAAACAGAATAAAATAAGTAAAAAAATAAAAATAAAAATGCAATTGATATAATGCAATATATCGGCACAGAAAAAGAGCAATATGTATATATAAATTAATGTAATAAAATATACATTGTTATATGCTATACTTGTTCAGCAGCCTGATGGCCTGACTGTGGAAGCTATCGCTGAGTCTATTGTACGGCACTTGATACTGAGGTATCGGCTGCCTGACGGTAACAGTGAGTACAGTTGGTGGCTGGGGTGGGCAATGTCTTTATGATGCGTTTGGCCTTGGCCACGCACCGCTGGTTGTATATATCCAGGAGGGAGGGGAGCTCACCTCCAACCATATACTGGGCCGTCCGCACCACCCTTTAAAGTTCCCGTACCGGGCGGTGATCCACCCTGTAAGAACACTCTCCATGGTGCCGGTGTTCTCAGGATGCAGGGGCCCATGCTGAATGTCCTCAGACGCCTGAGGAAATACAGGCGTTGTTGGGCCCTTTTCACCACGTGTGTGGCGTGCGTGGACCATGTGAGGTCCTCGGAGATGTGCACACCGAGGAACTTGAAGCTGCTGACCCTCTCTACTGCAACACCGTTGATGGAGATAGGGCCGTGCTCTCCTCTCTGCTTCCTGAAGTCCACGAACTGCTCCATGGTCTTCTTGACGTTGAGGGCGAGGCTGTTCTCCTGGCACCACTGCTCCAGATCCGACCTCCTCCCTGTAGGCTGTCTCGTCGTCGCCGGCGATCAGGCCCATCACTGTCGTGTCGTCAGCAAACTTGATGATGACGTTGGAGCTGTGCATAGCCATGCAGTCGTGGGTGTAGAGGGAGTAGAGGAGAGGGCTCAGCACGCATCCCTGGGGGACTCCCGTGTTGTGGGTCAGTGGCTCTGAGGTGGTGCTGCCCATCCTCACCACCTGGCGGCGGTCCGACAGGAGGTCCAGTATCCAGCTGCACGTGGATGGGGGCACGTCTAGACCTCTAAGCTTGGTGTCGAGCTTGGCAGGAACTATCGTGTTGAACGCTGAGCTGTAGTCCACAAACAGCATTCGCATATAACAGTTCTTTCCCTCCAGGTGGGAAGGCGCAGTGTGGAGGGCCATGGCAATTGCGTCGTCCGTGGATCTGTTTTGACAATATGCAAATTGCCATGGGTCCAGCGTGGACCCATACGGAGCAAATAAAGTCCTTGACCAACCTCTCGAAGCATTTGCTGACAATCGAGGTGAGGGCTACAGGTCTATAGTCTTTCAGGCATGTTACCTTGGGTTGTTTAGGGACAGGCACGATGGTGGACATCTTGAACAACATCTTGGACAACAGCCTGGGACAGGGAGAGGTTGAAGATGTCTGCAAAGACTCCTGCCAACTGGTCTGCGCATGCTCTGAGGACGCGGCCCGGGATGTCGTCGGGGCCTGCCGCCTTACGGATGTTCAGCCGCTTGAAGGTGCGGCGCACATCCGCCTCCGAGATGTTCAGCAGGCTGGTCTCCTCAGGCGGCGCTGGCTTCGGCGGGCTGCCGTTCACGTCGAACCGAGCAAAAAACATATTTAGCAATCAACACTGGACCATTCCACCATTTAATTATTTTCTCTGAACTGTACTTGTGCTGTGCAATGACAATACATTTGAATCTAATCTAATCTCTCCATCAACACTGGACCAGCCTATTAAACATGTTTCATGTCCACTGGCACAGGGACCCTTTGTGTGTTGAGGTTCAGTAACTCAACCAGTAAAGTAGTAGCCTTTGTTCTGTTTAAAGTTCACCACTGCTGTGATGCCATACCATGATGGTTGATTTGATTGTATTTGTATAGTTGTCTTAAAGTCGAAAACATTGTATCAGCTTTATATAATATCTTTATTGAGAATTATGAAACTTCTATTATAAAACTGCCAAATATATATATGATATTTGGTATATATATATATATATCTCCTTAATTTCCCTCGGGATTAATAAAGTAATCTGAATCTGAATATTTATATATATGTAATACGCACACCATTTATTTAATGTCACATAAAAAGCCAACATAGCAAAACTATTTCTACAATGTGTGTGATTCTCTCTCCTCATTCTCTTCTTATTGTAGTCAAAGCACTATAGCAACTTGTCTTTGCACCTTTTGTCCGTGCCCAGTGACACTGCTTTGGGTTGCTCTGTTCATTTACTTCCACTTTATCAAACTAACCCAACTGGGCGTCGGAGCGTGCGGAGCTCCAACAGACCCTAATCCCCAGGTCCAGGAGGCCTTCATTCCAAAGGATAAGGTCAACATCAAATACAGAGGCTACTTTCTGGTTATCCGTAGTGTGTATGGTTTGTAGGTCAAAGATATTCCAAAGTACACAGCTACACCCCTCCCGCCATAGGTTTACCTTTACAAAATATATGTTGATGTGATTGACGCATGGAATATGCTCAGCCTTCACTTCTAAGCACTTGGTAAACTTTTGCCATGGAATTCCATTTGCAAGCAACAATCATTTATTAAATTGCAATCATGTCTAGTTTGAGTAACCTGCAACACAGCATGTCATTCAGGAACGCTTTAATCCATCTGACATTCCGGCTCAGTTAATTTCTTCATCTAAACAAGTAACATGTTGTAACAGTTCTCATTATACAAAGCTAAATCAAAAGTAATTGTTTCCATGTGACATGTCAGGCCTCTATCCAATCAACCAAAATGTCTGCTAAGTTACTAAAACATTTGATCTAATTCTTAATTCCTAGCCTGTTGTAGGAGTAAAACATGTGTTGTATGAGTAAAAGTTAAATTTGTTTTAAAAATATAATCCGTTTAGTTTACTATCCACATTTAACATATCAATGCCCTTAATCAATTTGAAGCAGTAAATACAACTAATGATTTTGCTATATAAACTAATTAATTGAAGGTATTCAATTAGTTCCTGCATTTAATTCCTCAGCAAATGCAGAACAGACCGATAGAGCAGAACTGGAGTGTCCTCAATGGGAAGCTCAACCTGGCTTAAAAGTATCCACATCTATAACCCATTTAACATCCCGCTATGGGGAGACAAGAATGAAGGCAGTGGCTCAATCAACTTCCCACGCTCCTAACCCTCCTAAGCATACATCGGATACCTTTTGGCCACCTAACAAATGGCCTCCTAACCCCACCCCCTCCCCTCCTAACCCTACACCACCCCACCCCCTCCCCTCCTAACCCTACACCACCCCCTCCTAACCACAATCCCCCCTCCTAACCCCACCCCACCCCTCCTAACCCTACACCACCCCCTCCTAACCACAATCCCCCCTCCTAACCCCACCCCTCCCCTCCTAACCCTACACCACCCCCTCCTAACCCCACAGGATAGCTACTGTTCTGCAGCAGAATGGAGGCATTGAACACGGAAGCAGGCAGCAGGAATTTTATTGGTGAATACAAACATGGGAGGTTGCCATGATTCAATGTTTTAATATGATTTGCAATAACATTCATTAAAAATATATAAAAAGCTGGAAATAAGAGCATATACAGCTGTGTTTCAGGTCAATAAAGGAGATGCATTTTTTTCTTTCAACATTTAAGTGTTCATCATAAATTTGTTGTCACAGTGCTTAGATATGGGTGTTTACCCAATGCAACATTTCCAATCGTTTTTTTTTTACAGCCAAAACGTATGGTTATACCAAGATGACATGGGGAAACGGAAGAGGCAATCCCAAATTGAACCTCACTTTCACTTTTTTATATAATCAAAACAAACATTTGCAAAAAAGGTGAAACTCAATTTCTTGACAATTGTCTTATATTTCATAATGCTACATGTCGCTGGATGGTATTCATCAATAGCAAAGCACCGATAGCCAAATGGAACAAGAGGACTAAAACAGGAATGGTTTTAAATCTGAAAAACAAAAACATCTGAAAACAAAAAGACACTGATATTGTAATATTCATAAAAACAAACCATAGATTCTAGCCGTGGTGGAACAACAGAACTCAACACACCGTGTGGAGAACCTTCAGAGGGTGTATATAGTATAGCCTAATAAAGAGATACCATACCATTCATGGATTGAATTTCCTACTTGATTCTGACCAGAACAAATGGAGATATGGGATATCTCTCGACTCCTATCCTTCCTGGCATGACCACCAATGGCAGCGCATGACATGATGTAGAGGCTAATGTACATGGTGGCCTATAGAAGAACAACAGACGAGAGAAAAAACATGGAGTGTGTGTGGCTATATATACATATAGCTTTGATCATAAAACATTTTTTTTTCATGTTTTGTAAAACTAAACAAAATGCAGGCAAGGTTGTAATGCAGCAAATACTGAGTAGTATAATGAGCTCCTGATTAAGTAATACATATCTGTACATAGGAAGCCATTTAAGTTTACAAAACATACCTGGGCATTGAAGCAAATAGGATGCCAAATATGAAGTACTTACTTTATTCATACCTAAAAGAAGAGAAGAGAATGAACATGATCAGGACGTGCACACAGCATCTGCAGTATGCAGCAATGTTTAGACGATCTACTAGTGTACTCAAAGTGGGAGCTCCATGGTAACCTCAGGGTCTTACTTTTCCAGGAATGTAGTTGCGGTCAATGCTTTCCTCTTGTAGAAACATGTGAAGACACCGCTCGTTCTGGGCCAACGGGTGACCGGCAATTCTGCAAATAAATATACAATCAAAGAGATGAACATTAATTTGTACCGACAAATGGGTTTACATTTTCAACTTGAAATCACAGACTTGTAAGACATCAATAAAGCAAAAGTTATAAATGCACTTGCAAAATGCAATTGATCACTAGCTATCCACAGACTGCAACCCAGAACAAACCGCAGTACCAGGAGAAACCCATTTGGGGCCGATGCCTCCCAACAAACATGCCATTACATATCCCAAGGAGGTAGAGCGGTCGCCTCACAACCAGAAGGTTGTGGGTTCGATTGTACTCGATGGCTCCTCCTAGCAAAAACTGTGGAGGTGTTCCCTGTCTCCTTGATGGCTGACTCGAATTTGGGTATGAATTAATGGGTGAATGTGAGGCATGACTTAATGTAATAAAAGCGCTATATCAAAGGCTTACCCTGTTTACACACATTTCACATGGACTCTTACCATGTGACCCTAACCAAATGCGTATATTCTGCAATTGCAAACCTAGAATGTCCAAAAGAGGGCTAGCTGACGGACCTGTTGATGAACTGCTCCAGGCCCACCCGACGCTCCTCAATGAAAGACTCCTCAAAGATGCCCTCGTCTCCTCGAAATGGCAGCAGTCTCTTCAGAGCCTTGCCCGGCAGAGGGGGAACTACGATCTGGAGATGGGAATGTGTTCAGATGCATACTGAAAACAGACTCTCGTCCAACAAACAGATCCATTGGGTTGAGACAAGAGGATAACAGTAGATAGTTAGGTAGTTAGTAGTAGGTTATGGATCTCCATCAGTACATTTAGAGTACTTTATTAATCCTGGGGGTAATTGTTTCAGTTACAAATGCTATTCTCAGGAAAGAACTGTGTGAAATACTCATTAAAACGATGAAGTAGTAGCTTTGAATGATGCCAACAATAGTAGTCAGAGAAGATTTATACTTCTATACTTTTCATCGTTTTACTGGGGATATCAGCAATTAGGCAAAACAGTTGATGGTAACCATTAGCTAAGTACACTAATCATCTGCCTCACCTTACTGTCCCGTTCCAACTCGTTCTTCAGCCACTCAAAGTCGCTGTACCTTCTCCGCACACAGGAGTCCTTCAGCTTGAAGATAGGAAGGTTTGTCTGGCCAAAGAGACAAGGAAGATTACATTTAACTTAGTTACTAAATAAAATGAATTGTATGTATCATTGATATCTTGTTTTTTTGTTAATAAATAAAAATATTAACTTGGACAAGCCCAATCTTCAGGTGTGGCTAACATTAAGACATGTAGACCAAGTACAGTGAGAGATACAGTGGATACATGGACCGGAGCAGACGGCACTCAGGTTGACTCTCCCCTTGGGTTTGATATCTTCCTTAAGTTCCTCCATTCATCCTCATTTGAATACATGACATTAGCTAACATGGGGGCGTTCATATATTATAAAGTCTAGCAGGCTTAGGCTACACAAAAGACCAAGTCCAAGTTACAGCCTGTATTGTCAAGCTATATTTGTGATGAATGTTATAGCTTGTTTTGCAATTGACCATCTATGGTTAAATAGGCTATGTGCTTGCCAGTTTGCAAGCCATATAACTCAAAACAAAAATATTATTCTGTTCAATTGTTGAAACTGCATTATCTGAATTATAGTGTTCAATGTGGAAACATGGGGGACAAAGCTGAAATGAAAACCCTATTTTCACTGTGCTTCAAGTAATTTTTCCAAGTTCAGCTACATGATAAAATTATTTATTTCATTATTTAGCTAGTAAAGCATTGCATCCTTCACAATGCATTGTGCTGTAGGATGTTGAATACAATTAAAACAGCTTCAATAGGTATTCACCCCACACACTGCCAACCCCACACACACACCAACAACCACACATACACAACCAACTACACACACAATATATTTTATTATATACAGGTACATTGGAATGCTTACTCCCCATTCCGCTGTATAAATCTCCAAAACAATACCATCAAAATAATATGTACAATAAAAATAAATAAAAATAAAAAATACAGCCAACTACACACCAAACACACACCGCCAACCACACACACAGACCACCAAACACACACACCACCAAACACACACCAACCACACACCACCAAACACACACCACCAAACACCACCAAACACACACCACCAAACACACAGACCACCAAACACACACCAACAAACACACACCACCAAACACAGACCACCAAACACACACACCACCAAACACACACCACCAAACACACACCACCAAACACACAGACCACCAAACAAACACACACCAACCAAACACACAGCCCACCAAACACACAGACCACCAAACACACAGACCACCAAACACACACACCACCAAACACACACACCACCAAACACACAGACCACTAAACACACAGACCACCAAACACACACACCACCAAACACACACACCAAACACACACACACAGACCACCAAACACACACCACCAAACACACAGACCACCAAACACACACCAACCAAACACACAGACCACCAAACACACACCAACAAACACACCACCACTCCAGCGACTGCAATAATTATTGAGACAATCATTTAAATTCTGCATAACCCTGCCACCAAACAGCCATAGAGCATCTATGCCTTTTTGGTCTTTTGGGTTTGTGGCCCTATTGAAATAGATTAATTATTGCTGAAGTTTTCAGGAAACTTTCAACGTACAGAGAAATCTATCCAGACAGGACCTGTTCAGCCTGTTCATACATTTAATCAGAGGCAAGATAGACATATGGTGCTGGAGTATAATTGATTAAAAAAATGTTTGCTTATATTATATATATATATATTTATTTGCTTTTCCATAGAAATTGGCCATTTGTTTATATTTAAACTATCTTTATAGGAATTGAGATACACGCCAAGGGTATCTGTACCAAAGGGTCTTCATTTGGTTCAGTGGTTCTTAAGAATAGGTTTTTGGAAGTGTTAAAGATATTGGCATTGTGCAGAAAAAAATGAATGAAATTCCTTCATGAGAGTACTTCATGGGACACTTTAAAACATAGTAAATCCTGATGCTTTAACTAGAGAATGATTTATGTTGCAACTGTGGGATCAACACTTAACATAAACATACTGAACATGAACTTAACTGCATTGAGGTAAACAACGTGTCAGTTGTCTTTTTACATTTAAGCGTGGGTCTATTTAAACAATTAAAAAGACCAGACAACGTCTTATTTCCAAGTGGTAAAATGATTAAATTGGTCTTTGAAGTGTGCTAGTTGTATGTTATTAGTGTGCGTGTTCAAGCACTTTGAGAAGGACACGCACTTAATGAAACTAGGCTGAGATGACTAAGTGAGTTGAGGTGAAGCCACACCTTGGTCTTAATATACTTCATGGGAACTAGAATACCTAATACTTGATATACATGGGAACTAGAATACCTAATACTTGATATACATGAGAACTAGAATACCTAATACTTGATATACTTCATGGGAACTAGAATAGCTAATGCTTGATATACTTCATGGGAACTAGAATACCTAATATACATGGGAACTAGAATACCTAATACTTAATATACTTCATGGGAACTAGAATACCTAATACTTGATGTACTTCATGGGAACTAGAATTGCTAATGCTTGATATACTTCATGGGAACTAGAATACCTAATACTTGATATACATGGGAACTAGAATAGCGAATACTTGATATACATAGGAACTAGAATAGCGAATACTTGATATACATGGCAACTAGAATTGCTCAATTGGTATCAAGGCCTCTGGTGTCTCCAGGCTAGTCCTCTGCTACACCCAGCATGCTAACCCAGCTAGCACAACAGGCTCATAGTTAGCGTAGCTAAAAGGCTAAGGCTAGCGGTAGTCTCAAGGCTGACGGAGGGTCCACCGACCCTCACCGACCTGGTGGGTGGTGTGGCGGCTTGTCTTTAGGCTAAGTGTCACCTACCCTCACGGACCTGGTGGGTGGTGTGGGTGGTGGTCTTACCCTCACGCGGACCTGGTAGGCGGAGTGGGTGGTGTAGGTGGTGTAGCGGGTGGTCTGACCCTCATCAGGACCTGGTAGGCGGTGTGGATGGTGTAGGTGGTGTAGCGGGTGGTCTTACCCTCATCCGGACCTGGTAGGTGGTGTGCCGGGTCCTCCCGACTCCCACCGTCTGCGGGTCATAAACGTCGATCTCCAGGAAGTTGCTGGGCGGCCCGTAGGCGTCCGTGAGGTCCTGGGGTTTGGAGTGCAGCCGGCGGGTATCGGCCACCGTGGGGTCGGCCATGGCGGGCTGCTGGACGGCCAACGGAGAAGCGAACTCGTCGAACTACTTAAAATGCCCCAAAACTACGAACTTTAACACGGATACATACAGCTGTCGGGTTAGCTGATGGCTCCAGCTGGTAAACAACCGGCTAGTATGACTACCACCCAGCGCCCTGCCCTTCTTCTGGAGAATGCGTTGAGTCAGTTCCGTCCTATGTGTGTGGGGGGGACACGACGCCCCCTAGCGGACACCCACTGGTACAACTGGAGCTCCAGTAGAAGTGGATCAACTCTCTGTTGTTTATTGGTAAATACAGAAAGGAAAACATGCGTGTAAATAATAAATGTATCAATGACAGCTATTTTACATGACTGCCATACAAAACCGTTTGCTACTTTTCTAAAATAATCCAAGTATGCTTGTATAACATGATTAGATTCGATTTGATTAGATTACATTCGATTCTAATGTATTATACAGCATAAGTTCAGTACAGAGAAAATCATTTGTCATCTAACCAGAATGAAAATGTCGCAGTAAAGTGCATGGTAATATTTATATCATCTACAGTTGTTGAATGCAGGTATAAAATAACTTGTAGAGTAGGTATGAGATATTATAAGTAGGTATGAGATATTATAGGTATATATATATATATATACATGCAAGGTAAGTATACAAGTATCAACAGGTAGTGAGCAGGGGTATGCAGTAATGCATGTAAACTATGAATATATAAACTATAAATATGTAAACTATAGGTAGAGGTAGTGAGTTATGAAGCAGTGCAAGGCCGTTGAAGACATTGATGGTGAAAAGATTTAGTCAGGTCAGTTAGGTACAGAGGGGGGGGGGGGCTGTGGTACAGAGGGGGGGGGGCTGTGGTACAGAGGGGGGGGGGGGCTGTGGTACAGAGGGGGGGGGGCTGTGGTACAGAG
>CM051011.1:17774683-17781357 GCA_027704905.1 Muraenolepis orangiensis | reverse complement strand
CATGAGGTACAGAGTTCAGAGGGGGGGGTGTCATGAGGTACAGAGTTCAGAGGGGGGGGTGTCATGAGGTACAGAGTTCAGAGGGGGGGGGTGTCATGAGGTACAGAGTTCAGAGGGGGGGGGTGTCATGAGGTACAGAGTTCAGAGGGGGGGGTGTCATGAGGTACAGAGTTCAGAGGGGGGGGTGTCATGAGGTACAGAGTTCAGAGGGGGGGGTGTCATGAGGTACAGAGTTCAGAGGGGGGGGTGTCATGAGGTACAGAGTTCAGAGGGGGGGGTGTCATGAGGTACAGAGTTCAGAGGGGGGGGTGTCATGAGGTACAGAGTTCAGAGGGGGGGGTGTCATGAGGTACAGAGTTCAGAGGGGGGGGGTGTCATGAGGTACAGAGTTCAGAGGGGGGGGCTGTCATGAGGTACAGAGTTCAGAGGGGGGGGTGTCATGAGGTACAGAGTTCAGAGGGGGGGGGTGTCATGAGGTACAGAGTTCAGAGGGGGGGGTGTCATGAGGTACAGAGTTCAGAGGGGGGGGGTGTCATGAGGTACAGAGTTCAGAGGGGGGGGTGTCATGAGGTACAGAGTTCAGAGGGGGGGGTGTCATGAGGTACAGAGTTCAGAGGGGGGGGTGTCATGAGGTACAGAGTTCAGAGGGGGGGGTGTCATGAGGTACAGAGTTCAGAGGGGGGGGTGTCATGAGGTACAGAGTTCAGAGGGGGGGGTGTCATGAGGTACAGAGTTCAGAGGGGGGGGTGTCATGAGGTACAGAGTTCAGAGGGGGGGGTGTCATGAGGTACAGAGTTCAGAGGGGGGGGTGTCATGAGGTACAGAGTTCAGAGGGGGGGGTGTCATGAGGTACAGAGTTCAGAGGGGGGGGTGTCATGAGGTACAGAGTTCAGAGGGGGGGGTGTCATGAGGTACAGAGTTCAGAGGGGGGGGTGTCATGAGGTACAGAGTTCAGAGGGGGGGGTGTCATGAGGTACAGAGTTCAGAGGGGGGGGTGTCATGAGGTACAGAGTTCAGAGGGGGGGGTGTCATGAGGTACAGAGTTCAGAGGGGGGGGTGTCATGAGGTACAGAGTTCAGAGGGGGGGGGTGTCATGAGGTACAGAGTTCAGAGGGGGGGGTGTCATGAGGTACAGAGTTCAGAGGGGGGGGTGTCATGAGGTACAGAGTTCAGAGGGGGGGGGTGTCATGAGGTACAGAGTTCAGAGGGGGGGGTGTCATGAGGTACAGAGTTCAGAGGGGGGGGTGTCATGAGGTACAGAGTTCAGAGGGGGGGGGTGTCATGAGGTACAGAGTTCAGAGGGGGGGGTGTCATGAGGTACAGAGTTCAGAGGGGGGGGTGTCATGAGGTACAGAGTTCAGAGGGGGGGGTGTCATGAGGTACAGAGTTCAGAGGGGGGGGTGTCATGAGGTACAGAGTTCAGAGGGGGGGGTGTCATGAGGTACAGAGTTCAGAGGGGGGGGTGTCATGAGGTACAGAGTTCAGAGGGGGGGGTGTCATGAGGTACAGAGTTCAGAGGGGGGGGCTGTCATGAGGTACAGAGTTCAGAGGGGGGGGTGTCATGAGGTACAGAGTTCAGAGGGGGGGGTGTCATGAGGTACAGAGTTCAGAGGGGGGGGTGTCATGAGGTACAGAGTTCAGAGGGGGGGGTGTCATGAGGTACAGAGTTCAGAGGGGGGGGTGTCATGAGGTACAGAGTTCAGAGGGGGGGGTGTCATGAGGTACAGAGTTCAGAGGGGGGGGTGTCATGAGGTACAGAGTTCAGAGGGGGGGTGTCATGAGGTACAGAGTTCAGAGGGGGGGGTGTCATGAGGTACAGAGTTCAGAGGGGGGGGTGTCATGAGGTACAGAGTTCAGAGGGGGGGGTGTCATGAGGTACAGAGTTCAGAGGGGGGGGTGTCATGAGGTACAGAGTTCAGAGGGGGGGGTGTCATGAGGTACAGAGTTCAGAGGGGGGGTGTCATGAGGTACAGAGTTCAGAGGGGGGGGTGTCATGAGGTACAGAGTTCAGAGGGGGGGTGTCATGAGGTACAGAGTTCAGAGGGGGGGGTGTCATGAGGTACAGAGTTCAGAGGGGGGGGTGTCATGAGGTACAGAGTTCAGAGGGGGGGGTGTCATGAGGTACAGAGTTCAGAGGGGGGGGTGTCATGAGGTACAGAGTTCAGAGGGGGGGGTGTCATGAGGTACAGAGTTCAGAGGGGGGGGTGTCATGAGGTACAGAGTTCAGAGGGGGGGGGTGTCATGAGGTACAGAGTTCAGAGGGGGGGTGTCATGAGGTACAGAGTTCAGAGGGGGGGGTGTCATGAGGTACAGAGTTCAGAGGGGGGGGTGTCATGAGGTACAGAGTTCAGAGGGGGGGGTGTCATGAGGTACAGAGTTCAGAGGGGGGGGTGTCATGAGGTACAGAGTTCAGAGGGGGGGGTGTCATGAGGTACAGAGTTCAGAGGGGGGGGTGTCATGAGGTACAGAGTTCAGAGGGGGGGGTGTCATGAGGTACAGAGTTCAGAGGGGGGGGTGTCATGAGGTACAGAGTTCAGAGGGGGGGGTGTCATGAGGTACAGAGTTCAGAGGGGGGGGTGTCATGAGGTACAGAGTTCAGAGGGGGGGGTGTCATGAGGTACAGAGTTCAGAGGGGGGGGTGTCATGAGGTACAGAGTTCAGAGGGGGGGGTGTCATGAGGTACAGAGTTCAGAGGGGGGGGTGTCATGAGGTACAGAGTTCAGAGGGGGGGGGTGTCATGAGGTACAGAGTTCAGAGGGGGGGGTGTCATGAGGTACAGAGTTCAGAGGGGGGGGGTGTCATGAGGTACAGAGTTCAGAGGGGGGGGTGTCATGAGGTACAGAGTTCAGAGGGGGGGGTGTCATGAGGTACAGAGTTCAGAGGGGGGGGTGTCATGAGGTACAGAGTTCAGAGGGGGGGGGTGTCATGAGGTACAGAGTTCAGAGGGGGGGGTGTCATGAGGTACAGAGTTCAGAGGGGGGGGTGTCATGAGGTACAGAGTTCAGAGGGGGGGGTGTCATGAGGTACAGAGTTCAGAGGGGGGGGTGTCATGAGGTACAGAGTTCAGAGGGGGGGGTGTCATGAGGTACAGAGTTCAGAGGGGGGGGTGTCATGAGGTACAGAGTTCAGAGGGGGGGGGTGTCATGAGGTACAGAGTTCAGAGGGGGGGGTGTCATGAGGTACAGAGTTCAGAGGGGGGGTGTCATGAGGTACAGAGTTCAGAGGGGGGGTGTCATGAGGTACAGAGTTCAGAGGGGGGGGTGTCATGAGGTACAGAGTTCAGAGGGGGGGGTGTCATGAGGTACAGAGTTCAGAGGGGGGGGTGTCATGAGGTACAGAGTTCAGAGGGGGGGGTGTCATGAGGTACAGAGTTCAGAGGGGGGGGTGTCATGAGGTACAGAGTTCAGAGGGGGGGGTGTCATGAGGTACAGAGTTCAGAGGGGGGGTGTCATGAGGTACAGAGTTCAGAGGGGGGGTGTCATGAGGTACAGAGTTCAGAGGGGGGGGTGTCATGAGGTACAGAGTTCAGAGGGGGGGGGTGTCATGAGGTACAGAGTTCAGAGGGGGGGGTGTCATGAGGTACAGAGTTCAGAGGGGGGGGTGTCATGAGGTACAGAGTTCAGAGGGGGGGTGTCATGAGGTACAGAGTTCAGAGGGGGGGGTGTCATGAGGTACAGAGTTCAGAGGGGGGGGTGTCATGAGGTACAGAGTTCAGAGGGGGGGGTGTCATGAGGTACAGAGTTCAGAGGGGGGGGTGTCATGAGGTACAGAGTTCAGAGGGGGGGGTGTCATGAGGTACAGAGTTCAGAGGGGGGGTGTCATGAGGTACAGAGTTCAGAGGGGGGGGTGTCATGAGGTACAGAGTTCAGAGGGGGGGGTGTCATGAGGTACAGAGTTCAGAGGGGGGGGTGTCATGAGGTACAGAGTTCAGAGGGGGGGGTGTCATGAGGTACAGAGTTCAGAGGGGGGGGTGTCATGAGGTACAGAGTTCAGAGGGGGGGGTGTCATGAGGTACAGAGTTCAGAGGGGGGGTGTCATGAGGTACAGAGTTCAGAGGGGGGGGTGTCATGAGGTACAGAGTTCAGAGGGGGGGGGTGTCATGAGGTACAGAGTTCAGAGGGGGGGGTGTCATGAGGTACAGAGTTCAGAGGGGGGGGTGTCATGAGGTACAGAGTTCAGAGGGGGGGGGTGTCATGAGGTACAGAGTTCAGAGGGGGGGGTGTCATGAGGTACAGAGTTCAGAGGGGGGGGTGTCATGAGGTACAGAGTTCAGAGGGGGGGGTGTCATGAGGTACAGAGTTCAGAGGGGGGGGTGTCATGAGGTACAGAGTTCAGAGGGGGGGGTGTCATGAGGTACAGAGTTCAGAGGGGGGGGGTGTCATGAGGTACAGAGTTCAGAGGGGGGGGTGTCATGAGGTACAGAGTTCAGAGGGGGGGGTGTCATGAGGTACAGAGTTCAGAGGGGGGGGTGTCATGAGGTACAGAGTTCAGAGGGGGGGGGTGTCATGAGGTACAGAGTTCAGAGGGGGGGTGTCATGAGGTACAGAGTTCAGAGGGGGGGGGTGTCATGAGGTACAGAGTTCAGAGGGGGGGGTGTCATGAGGTACAGAGTTCAGAGGGGGGGGGTGTCATGAGGTACAGAGTTCAGAGGGGGGGGTGTCATGAGGTACAGAGTTCAGAGGGGGGGGTGTCATGAGGTACAGAGTTCAGAGGGGGGGGTGTCATGAGGTACAGAGTTCAGAGGGGGGGGTGTCATGAGGTACAGAGTTCAGAGGGGGGGGTGTCATGAGGTACAGAGTTCAGAGGGGGGGGTGTCATGAGGTACAGAGTTCAGAGGGGGGGGTGTCATGAGGTACAGAGTTCAGAGGGGGGGGTGTCATGAGGTACAGAGTTCAGAGGGGGGGGTGTCATGAGGTACAGAGTTCAGAGGGGGGGGTGTCATGAGGTACAGAGTTCAGAGGGGGGGGTGTCATGAGGTACAGAGTTCAGAGGGGGGGGTGTCATGAGGTACAGAGTTCAGAGGGGGGGGTGTCATGAGGTACAGAGTTCAGAGGGGGGGGTGTCATGAGGTACAGAGTTCAGAGGGGGGGGTGTCATGAGGTACAGAGTTCAGAGGGGGGGTGTCATGAGGTACAGAGTTCAGAGGGGGGGGTGTCATGAGGTACAGAGTTCAGAGGGGGGGGTGTCATGAGGTACAGAGTTCAGAGGGGGGGGTGTCATGAGGTACAGAGTTCAGAGGGGGGGGTGTCATGAGGTACAGAGTTCAGAGGGGGGGGGTGTCATGAGGTACAGAGTTCAGAGGGGGGGGTGTCATGAGGTACAGAGTTCAGAGGGGGGGGTGTCATGAGGTACAGAGTTCAGAGGGGGGGGTGTCATGAGGTACAGAGTTCAGAGGGGGGGGTGTCATGAGGTACAGAGTTCAGAGGGGGGGGTGTCATGAGGTACAGAGTTCAGAGGGGGGGGTGTCATGAGGTACAGAGTTCAGAGGGGGGGGGTGTCATGAGGTACAGAGTTCAGAGGGGGGGGTGTCATGAGGTACAGAGTTCAGAGGGGGGGGTGTCATGAGGTACAGAGTTCAGAGGGGGGGTGTCATGAGGTACAGAGTTCAGAGGGGGGGGTGTCATGAGGTACAGAGTTCAGAGGGGGGGGTGTCATGAGGTACAGAGTTCAGAGGGGGGGGTGTCATGAGGTACAGAGTTCAGAGGGGGGGGCTGTCATGAGGTACAGAGTTCAGAGGGGGGGGTGTCATGAGGTACAGAGTTCAGAGGGGGGGGTGTCATGAGGTACAGAGTTCAGAGGGGGGGTGTCATGAGGTACAGAGTTCAGAGGGGGGGGTGTCATGAGGTACAGAGTTCAGAGGGGGGGGTGTCATGAGGTACAGAGTTCAGAGGGGGGGGTGTCATGAGGTACAGAGTTCAGAGGGGGGGGTGTCATGAGGTACAGAGTTCAGAGGGGGGGGTGTCATGAGGTACAGAGTTCAGAGGGGGGGTGTCATGAGGTACAGAGTTCAGAGGGGGGGGTGTCATGAGGTACAGAGTTCAGAGGGGGGGTGTCATGAGGTACAGAGTTCAGAGGGGGGGGGTGTCATGAGGTACAGAGTTCAGAGGGGGGGGTGTCATGAGGTACAGAGTTCAGAGGGGGGGGTGTCATGAGGTACAGAGTTCAGAGGGGGGGGTGTCATGAGGTACAGAGTTCAGAGGGGGGGGTGTCATGAGGTACAGAGTTCAGAGGGGGGGGTGTCATGAGGTACAGAGTTCAGAGGGGGGGGTGTCATGAGGTACAGAGTTCAGAGGGGGGGGTGTCATGAGGTACAGAGTTCAGAGGGGGGGGTGTCATGAGGTACAGAGTTCAGAGGGGGGGTGTCATGAGGTACAGAGTTCAGAGGGGGGGGTGTCATGAGGTACAGAGTTCAGAGGGGGGGGTGTCATGAGGTACAGAGTTCAGAGGGGGGGGTGTCATGAGGTACAGAGTTCAGAGGGGGGGGTGTCATGAGGTACAGAGTTCAGAGGGGGGGGTGTCATGAGGTACAGAGTTCAGAGGGGGGGGTGTCATGAGGTACAGAGTTCAGAGGGGGGGGTGTCATGAGGTACAGAGTTCAGAGGGGGGGGTGTCATGAGGTACAGAGTTCAGAGGGGGGGGTGTCATGAGGTACAGAGTTCAGAGGGGGGGGGTGT
>CM051011.1:17714683-17769683 GCA_027704905.1 Muraenolepis orangiensis | reverse complement strand
GGGGTGTCATGAGGTACAGAGTTCAGAGGGGGGGGTGTCATGAGGTACAGAGTTCAGAGGGGGGGGTGTCATGAGGTACAGAGTTCAGAGGGGGGGGTGTCATGAGGTACAGAGTTCAGAGGGGGGGGTGTCATGAGGTACAGAGTTCAGAGGGGGGGGTGTCATGAGGTACAGAGTTCAGAGGGGGGGGTGTCATGAGGTACAGAGTTCAGAGGGGGGGGTGTCATGAGGTACAGAGTTCAGAGGGGGGGGTGTCATGAGGTACAGAGTTCAGAGGGGGGGTGTCATGAGGTACAGAGTTCAGAGGGGGGGGTGTCATGAGGTACAGAGTTCAGAGGGGGGGGGTGTCATGAGGTACAGAGTTCAGAGGGGGGGGTGTCATGAGGTACAGAGTTCAGAGGGGGGGTGTCATGAGGTACAGAGTTCAGAGGGGGGGGTGTCATGAGGTACAGAGTTCAGAGGGGGGGGGTGTCATGAGGTACAGAGTTCAGAGGGGGGGTGTCATGAGGTACAGAGTTCAGAGGGGGGGGGTGTCATGAGGTACAGAGTTCAGAGGGGGGGGTGTCATGAGGTACAGAGTTCAGAGGGGGGGGTGTCATGAGGTACAGAGTTCAGAGGGGGGGGTGTCATGAGGTACAGAGTTCAGAGGGGGGGTGTCATGAGGTACAGAGTTCAGAGGGGGGGGTGTCATGAGGTACAGAGTTCAGAGGGGGGGGTGTCATGAGGTACAGAGTTCAGAGGGGGGGGTGTCATGAGGTACAGAGTTCAGAGGGGGGGGGTGTCATGAGGTACAGAGTTCAGAGGGGGGGGTGTCATGAGGTACAGAGTTCAGAGGGGGGGGTGTCATGAGGTACAGAGTTCAGAGGGGGGGGTGTCATGAGGTACAGAGTTCAGAGGGGGGGGTGTCATGAGGTACAGAGTTCAGAGGGGGGGGTGTCATGAGGTACAGAGTTCAGAGGGGGGGGGTGTCATGAGGTACAGAGTTCAGAGGGGGGGGTGTCATGAGGTACAGAGTTCAGAGGGGGGGGTGTCATGAGGTACAGAGTTCAGAGGGGGGGGTGTCATGAGGTACAGAGTTCAGAGGGGGGGGTGTCATGAGGTACAGAGTTCAGAGGGGGGGGTGTCATGAGGTACAGAGTTCAGAGGGGGGGGTGTCATGAGGTACAGAGTTCAGAGGGGGGGTGTCATGAGGTACAGAGTTCAGAGGGGGGGGTGTCATGAGGTACAGAGTTCAGAGGGGGGGGTGTCATGAGGTACAGAGTTCAGAGGGGGGGGTGTCATGAGGTACAGAGTTCAGAGGGGGGGGTGTCATGAGGTACAGAGTTCAGAGGGGGGGGTGTCATGAGGTACAGAGTTCAGAGGGGGGGGTGTCATGAGGTACAGAGTTCAGAGGGGGGGGTGTCATGAGGTACAGAGTTCAGAGGGGGGGTGTCATGAGGTACAGAGTTCAGAGGGGGGGGTGTCATGAGGTACAGAGTTCAGAGGGGGGGGTGTCATGAGGTACAGAGTTCAGAGGGGGGGGTGTCATGAGGTACAGAGTTCAGAGGGGGGGGGTGTCATGAGGTACAGAGTTCAGAGGGGGGGTGTCATGAGGTACAGAGTTCAGAGGGGGGGGTGTCATGAGGTACAGAGTTCAGAGGGGGGGGGTGTCATGAGGTACAGAGTTCAGAGGGGGGGGTGTCATGAGGTACAGAGTTCAGAGGGGGGGGTGTCATGAGGTACAGAGTTCAGAGGGGGGGGTGTCATGAGGTACAGAGTTCAGAGGGGGGGGTGTCATGAGGTACAGAGTTCAGAGGGGGGGTGTCATGAGGTACAGAGTTCAGAGGGGGGGGTGTCATGAGGTACAGAGTTCAGAGGGGGGGGGTGTCATGAGGTACAGAGTTCAGAGGGGGGGGGTGTCATGAGGTACAGAGTTCAGAGGGGGGGGGTGTCATGAGGTACAGAGTTCAGAGGGGGGGGTGTCATGAGGTACAGAGTTCAGAGGGGGGGGGTGTCATGAGGTACAGAGTTCAGAGGGGGGGGTGTCATGAGGTACAGAGTTCAGAGGGGGGGGGTGTCATGAGGTACAGAGTTCAGAGGGGGGGGTGTCATGAGGTACAGAGTTCAGAGGGGGGGGTGTCATGAGGTACAGAGTTCAGAGGGGGGGGGTGTCATGAGGTACAGAGTTCAGAGGGGGGGCTGTCATGAGGTACAGAGTTCAGAGGGGGGGGTGTCATGAGGTACAGAGTTCAGAGGGGGGGGTGTCATGAGGTACAGAGTTCAGAGGGGGGGGGTGTCATGAGGTACAGAGTTCAGAGGGGGGGGTGTCATGAGGTACAGAGTTCAGAGGGGGGGGTGTCATGAGGTACAGAGTTCAGAGGGGGGGGTGTCATGAGGTACAGAGTTCAGAGGGGGGGGGTGTCATGAGGTACAGAGTTCAGAGGGGGGGGGTGTCATGAGGTACAGAGTTCAGAGGGGGGGGTGTCATGAGGTACAGAGTTCAGAGGGGGGGGTGTCATGAGGTACAGAGTTCAGAGGGGGGGGGTGTCATGAGGTACAGAGTTCAGAGGGGGGGGTGTCATGAGGTACAGAGTTCAGAGGGGGGGGTGTCATGAGGTACAGAGTTCAGAGGGGGGGGTGTCATGAGGTACAGAGTTCAGAGGGGGGGGTGTCATGAGGTACAGAGTTCAGAGGGGGGGGGTGTCATGAGGTACAGAGTTCAGAGGGGGGGGTGTCATGAGGTACAGAGTTCAGAGGGGGGGGTGTCATGAGGTACAGAGTTCAGAGGGGGGGGTGTCATGAGGTACAGAGTTCAGAGGGGGGGGTGTCATGAGGTCGAGAGTTCAGAGGGGGGGGGGGGCTGTCTTCGTGGTCCAGAGTTCAGAGAGATGACAGCTGAGGGGAAGAAGCTGTTCCTAAGCCTGATTGACTTGGAACAGAGGTTCCGATATGTATCAGACCATGATTAATTGTCACTGAAGGACTGCAAAATGAGACTTTAGACCACCATTCCCAGTAAAGGTTATTGGACTACTCAGATATCCAGACTATAGACCACCATCCCCAGTAAAGGTTATTGGACTACTGGTTTCTGAGAGAAGGATGCTGCGCAAGCTGCGTAGTATCCTTGACAACAACTCTCACCCTCTCCATCAGGTGCTGACCTCATACAGAAGAACCTTCAGCAACAGACTCATTCCACCCAGGTGCACCACAGAACGCCACAGGAAGTCCTTTCTTCCTGTGGCCATCAGACTCTATAATTCATCTACCTCGGGTCGTGAGAGGGACAGTGGAGATTCAGTGACCTGAGGTCAACGCACTGTAAATCATTTCACTGTAATTTTGCACTGTAAATTCAATTTCACTTTTCAATTTTCACATGTCACTTTTTCAGTATTCATATTCGAGTTATTTATTAGTATTTTATTACTGCCAATTTGCACTATACGTATTGTTGTGTATTGTATATACTTACGTATTACTGTAATAATACTGTAAATTGTGCAATTCATCTATCAATACATTTAGATTTCATTTAGAGTTAATTTTGTTATATTTTGTTTATACTAGTTTAGCTTAGTTTAGTTTGTTGTTATTTCGTTTTTAGGTATTAGTATATTTTGTGTGCATTTATTCCCCCTGTTTCAACTGTTGCACCTTAATTTCCCTCGGGATAAATAAAGTTATCTTGAATATATTTAGTTGCATGCCAAAAAATGTCTCAAGACCCAGCAGACTCTTGAAAAGGATCTTCCAAGTGATTACTAGGACTCATATGAGTAGTGTTTCCGGAAGGTGAGTTTTCAGCCTGCGGTAGAAGATGGACAGTGAGTCCTGACATCTGTGGGAATTTCATTCCACCAAATTGGGGCCAGGACAGAGAAGAGCCTTGAACGCGTTGATCGGCCACAAGGGCCCCTAAGCGAGGGGGCAAGCAGACGGCCCGAAGAAGCAGAGCGAAGAGGACGGGAAGGGATGTAGGGCTTGACCTGAAGGTAGGAAGGAGCTGTATGTTAACAGAGATCACCAGCCCCTTTCGTGTTCACCAAAATGAAGAGGAATAGAATGAAGATGACAGAGCATACTACACTGGGGTCCACTCACAGTCACTCCACCTTGGGCCTCACAGACCTACATTTAAAGCCTGCACTATGTCACTTCTGTACTAACTGTATAATAAAGTGTGCCCACCCATGAGTCAATCCATCCAGGGAATGGCTCTCTGTGAATCATTTGATTCTGGTCCACTTTTTGCGGTCCACTTGTTTTTTGTTAGACCTGTGCTGCTGCTTTCTCCCCTGGACCCTAGAAGACTGGTGGGACTGTCCACAGCTCTGGTCTATGTTGCTCCTCACCTTCAGCTCAGAGTGGGAGCTGCAGGAAGGCAGGTGGATGCAGTAACTCTTCTTCTGGCCGTGGGATGAAGAACTATAAGGCCAAGAAGAAAAAGGAATGATTATGTAACTATGATTGGCACAATGATTTATAGGCAAGATTTAAAACACTATCATTATAACCTTTGAACCGCTATTGGACAGATTGCCATGAAATCAATATCTATATAACATCAAGGAGGAATGTGTTTCGTTCACAAGTGTCACAGCCGGGTGTAGGTGGGACCCAAGAGCAGGGAGAACAAACATCAGATGGTGTTTTAATGTCGGATCCAAGGCAGAGGTACAGACGGGGCAAATCCAAAACGTGGTCAAGGCAAGCAGAGGTCAGTAACAGGTAGTCGAGGGTTGAAGCAGAGGTACAAAAACGCGAGGCAAAAACGAGGTCGTTACCCAGGCGAGGGTCAGAACACGGCGGATCAATAGGCAGAACAACAATGAACTGAGCTTAATGCGAACATGAGGCTTTCTGAAAATCGGGGTAATGATCCAGCAACGAGTGAGACAACAGACACGGCTAAAATACAGCTTGGTAATGAGGAGCGATTGACAACAGGTGAGTTGAGTAGGAAACGGCTGACAGGGAAAACGGAGTGGCATCTTGGAACAGAGTCGTGACATTGCAGATCCAGGAAGCCAGCGGAGATCCAGGACTAGGAGCGTGAAGAGCTGGGTTGGATCGTGACAGTACCCCTCCCTCTACGAACGTCACCTGACGTCCTAAGCATGGCATCTGGATGTCTCCGGTGAAACTCCGAGATGAGGGTTTGGTCCAAAACGTGCCTGGCAGGCACCCAGCTTCTCTCCTCTGGTCCGTAACCCTCCCAGTCGACCAGGTATTGAAGGCCACGCCCCCAGCGTCTCACCTTGAGCAGCTTCTTGACCGTGAACGCCTCTTCTCCATCGATGATCCTAGGCGGCGGAGGAGGGAGAGGAGGGGGGGACAAGGGGTTTATTTGCGACACATGGAATGACGGGTGAATGCGGCGCATAGACAGGGGAAGAGTCAGCCTGATCGTGCACGGATTAATGATCTTGGAAATGGGGAAAGGACCGATGAACCTAGGCGCTAATTTTACAGAGGTCACCTTGAGGGGAATGTGCCTGGTGGACAACATCACCCTCTGACCTGACTGGTAGCGCGGAGCAGCGACGGTCAGCCTGCGCCTTATAGCGCAGAGACGACAGTAGCACCCTCCTGGCTCTGATCCGGGTCCTCCGACAACGCTGAATGAACCGCTGGGCTGAGGGTACTGCCACTTCCTCCTCTTGGGACGGGAAGAGGGGAGGTTGGTAGCCCAGACAGCACTGGAACGGTGACAGTCCTGTAGCGGAGGAGGGCAGGGAATTATGGTAACATTCTTGACCACGCGGTGACGTTAGCAGACGACATGCAGCGCAAGGCCACCTCCAGCTTCTGGTTCGTCCTCTCTTCGGCCATTGGTCTGGGGGTGATATCCGGAGGATAGACTGGAGGTTGCTCCCAGCAGCTTACAAAACGCCTGCCAAAACCGAGCAGAAAACTGTTGTCCCCTGTCAGAAACAATGTCAGTTGGCAGACCGTGAATCCTGAACACATGAGTAATCATCAGATCAGCCGTCTCCTTAGCTGAGGGTAATTTAGGCAGTGGCACGAAATGAGCCGCTTTGGAAAAATGATCGACTATGGTTAGGATGCAGGTGTTGCCATCCGAGGGGGAGAGACCAGTGACGAAATCGATTGCCAAATGAGACCAAGGTCATGGGGGAATCGGTGGTGGCCTGATGAGCCCAGCCGGGGATCGATTGCTCACCTTGTTCCGTGAGCAGACGAGACACGCAGCGACATAAGCCTTCACTTAACGATGATGAAGTCGATGATGCTGACTTGAGCGTTATGCTCACCAGCACCGCTGAGGAGGGTTGATTGGAGCGTGGGACAGCGCTGACTGAAGTGGCCCTGCTGGCCACAGTAGAAGCACGCCTGGGTGTCCCGCCGGCGTTGACGCTCCTCAAGCGAGACCCAACTGCATGGGCTCGTCCTCCACAGAGCTGGGAAACTGATAGTCCATGAACTGATGTGAAGCCCTAGAGCGAGACCTTAAACGGGCATCAGTACGTCCGGCCACCTCGATCAATGTGTCCAAGTTATGGAGAAGGTCATGGGAGACCAATTCGTCCTTGACTGACTCGCATAGTCCGCCAAAAAAGGCATCAAATAAGGCCTGCACAGGAGGCCGCCAATGTTCTGAAATCGATGGCATAATTATAAGTAGAACGGTTACCTTGTCGAAGGCGGAGTAATTCCCTTGCTGCTTCTCTTCCAGAGAGAGAGTGATCGAACACCCGCTTCATCTCGTCCGGGAATTCCCTAAACGAGACACAACAAGGCGAGTCTGTGTCCCACATTGCTGTTCCTCATTCTCGGGCCCTTCCAGAGAGTGAGACGACATACGCCACCTTGGTACGTTCTGTGGGGAACATGGAAATCTGCAGCTCCATGGCCAGGGAGCATTGAGACAGAAAGGACCGGCAGGTCCCAGGTTCCCCGTTGTAGGCCTGAGGTGTTGGTAGTCTAGGTTCATGGCGAGGAGGTCCTGGGATAGCAGTAGGAGCTGGGGGAGCGGGGTCAACCAGAGGTGGGGCAGCGGCGCCCCTCAGATCCCGTACCTCGGTCGTCAGAGAGGCAAGGGACTCGGCAACGGCATTGAACCCGTGGTGAAGGGCTCCAATGTCTTGTTGGTGGGACCCGAGCAGGGCGCCCTGTAGCTTTATCGCAACTAACATCCTGTTCAGCTCCGCTGGTTCCAGTATGTTTGGGGTTTCAGTATGGTGGGCTCAGGATTGAATCGCTGCTGTTTGCAGATGATGTGGTCCTGTTTGCGTCATCAGTATGTGACCTTCAGTCAAGTCAAGTCAAGTCAAGTTTATTGTCACTTCACAGTTTACAGTTTAGTATAAAGCAGTGATGTGAAATTCTTGTGTGCAATACCCGACGACAGACAGCAGTTATAGAATAAGATAAAATAAAAATAGATAAAAATAGATAAAAATAGAATAAAAAATAGAATAAGGAATATAAAATAAAAATAAAAAATGCAATTTATAAAATGCAAAAATCAGCACAGAAAAGAGCAATATATATATATAAATCAATGTAATAAAATATACATTGTTATATGTTATACGCCCTTGTTCAGCAGCCTGATGGCCTCAGCACTCAGCCTCAGCACTTCAGCACTCACTGGATCGGTTTGCAGCGGAATGTGAAGCGGCTGGGATGAGGATCAGCGCACCGTTGTAACCAAAAGAGAGCTGAGCCAGAAGGCAAAGCTCTCGATCTACTGATCAGTCTTCGTTCCTACCCTCACCTATGACCATGAGCAATGGGTAATGACGAAAGGACGAGATCGCGAATACAAGCGGCCAAAATGAGTTTCCTCAGGAGGGTGGCTGGTATCTCCCTGAGGGATAGGGTGAGAAGCTCAGTCACTCGTGAGAGGCTCGGAGTAGAGCCGCTGCTCCTTTGCGTAGAAAGGAGCCAGTTGAGGTGGTTCGGGCATCTAGTAAGGATGCTTCCTGGTCGCCTCCCGAGGGAGGTTTTCCAGGCACATCCAACTGGGAAGAGACCACGAGGCAGACCGAGGTACAGGTGGGGTGATTACATCTCCACACTGGCCTGGGAATGCCTCGGGATCCCCCAGTCAGAGCTTGTCGATGTTGCCAGGGAGAGGGAAGTTTGGAGTCCCCTGCTGAAGCTGCTACCTCCGCGACCCGATTACGGATAAGCGGGAGAAGATAGATGGATGGAACTTTATTCTATTTTTATTCTATTTTTATCTTATTTTTATAACTGCTGTCTGTCGTCGGTATTGCACATAAGATTTTCACATCACTGCTTTATACTTGTGTAAACTGTGAAGTGACAATAAACTTGACTTGACTTGAGTTGAGGTGAGTTGAGTAGGAAACGGCTGACAGGGAAAACACGGAGTGTTGGATCGTTACAACAAGATGGTCATGCACATTTCGAGACCTCAAAGTGGATTTATGGATTCATCCCATAATCACAATGTCTATATTTAATCACTCAAGACATACCATGTATATTTCCACTTCTTTCTTTTGATCCTGTGGCAAAGGTTCAAGTGCATTTGTTACACTCAAATTGATGGGGGCATTCATCTTGACTGGAGTTTACACATATTAAATTGTTTAAAAAGTTAAAACCAAATGTCTCCAATGTTTGAGTTGTTGTGATGATGGGTTGGTTTAGCTGATTGTTAAGTCGATTGTTTGTTCTTTGTTTTGAAATCGAATTTAGGGATTCTTTTATTTATATATTTAATTTATAAAGTTCAAATGAGTACTTTCTAACTTTCCAGCACCGGAATAATGATACCCTTGTGGTGACCCACTTGGGACACAGACATTCACTGGAGATTTGAATGTACCGGTTCTGATTTGTTCTTATGTAATGGTAAATGGTCATTTATATAGCTCTTTACAAGTCATGCCTCACATTCACCCAATTCACACACACATTCAACCACCAATGGCGGAGTCAGTCATGCAAGGAGACAGCCAGCAGGTCAGGAGCAGTTAGGGTTAGGAGACAGCCAGCTCAGGACTTGCACACGCCTGTTATCTAACCGACAGGTCCGCACGCACTCTCCAGCCAAAACTCTCTCGTCTTATTAATTTAAGCATTTCCCCCCCCCCCCCCCCCAAATGCATAACCAGCCGCTCAATGCGCAGTGCAGATTCGGTAATGAATAAAAAAGAAGCATTCATTCACAAACTAAATCAGGAGACCTTTAAAGTTTAAAGTTAAAGTTTTACGTTCACATCAAAGTATCAGTAGGCGTGTATGAAACACATGAATTCAAAAATGAAAAACGTTTAGTAAAGTTATGTTTGATTAAGTACGCCAAATCTCCACCCTCCATAATGCTTAATTTGCTTGATACTTTCTAACGGCGATGATGACAGTTACAGTACTACGTACTACTGTTGATGTGATTTGATTGGATTGTGAGGCAAGGGATTCCCTTGCCTCACAATCCAATCAAATCGCATCAACTGGCTTCCCTTCAAGGGAAGCCAGTCATGCCCCTTGGCAGGGGCATGACGTGGGCCTCATCTGATTGGTCAATCCGGGACAATCCCTCCATTTTTTTTCACCAAGGGAAGCCCGATTCGGCTGGCCTCCTCTCGCAACAGTGAATGCAATTTACTGTTTCACCATAACATCTAGAGGGGCGCTGTTTGTTTCACTCTTTGTAAAATACTCAATGAGAATGGGGGAGAGACGGTCCGGCAGCAACACACAGCAAAGGAGAATTACCGAAAAAAAACAAAGTGTTTTTATTTATTTATTAAAATTATAACTACAATCCGAAAAAACCTGGCCTCCGGGAGAAAACGCCACTGCTGTTCATGTTGGGGAGTAACCGTTTAGACAACCTGTCTACCGTCTGTAGTGACCTTTTGTCACTTCTCTGCTGACTGATTGGGAATACTGGTTACTTTTACTGACCGTCCTTGCCATGCATCAAAAAGGGAATGTCCAGAGGTTGAAGTTGTGTGAACTCAAGATGAGAAGTTTTATTCCAGGCTTGGATTTAACATCAAGCAATGTTATATGAAAATAAATGAAATAAGTCTTTAAATAATAAGATACAGGCTATTGAAGTATAGTATAGTATAAGTATACAGAGCAAGACACAGACGTAAGAAGCTGTTGCCTCCAATCAGCCACCCCCAGGAACTGTGTCATGGTTTCTTAAGGCCTCCTCCCAATTAGGCTTCCCCACAGACTCCCGATCAGCTTCTAGAGGGGGTGGACCTTTACCTGTGTGGCACACTCACTCCTCACACACTAATACCGGCAAAGAAAGAGTAAAAATCAACACAACACTCAATTTGGCTCCTACACCGTCTTTGGATTGTGTGAGATGGCGCCGTACGTGATGGCTGCCGTGTTGCGAGCTCCCTTACGACGACGCAGTTTTTTGTTATTTATTATTTTCATCACAACTATCCTTGTACAGAAAGTTAGCAGCACGTTCACTTATGACTTTTGCACACTTCTGGAGATTAGATCGACAGTCGCTCGCAGCCTACAGGAGTTTTTTCATTCTTTCGTCTCGGACGTCCTGCCCGAAGTCACAGCTGGATTATCTCCAACCATCTTGGGCACGATTACACGCAAGCGCCGCCGGAAGAAGCGAGGGAAGCGAGCCGGCGTGCTAGTCAGGCTGAGATGTCGATCCGATCGCCCCCCACTACCCACCATTCTACTGGCTAATGTACAGTCTCTGGACAATAAGTTAAGCGAGCTACAGGCTCTTATTCAATTCCACCGGGAAACTAAGGACAACTGTATCATCTGCCTTACGGAGACATGGATGTCGGAGGGGGTTACTGACGCAGCTATCGAGCTGGCGGGATTTTCTGTCCACCGGACGGACAGAACAAAGGCTCTCTCCGGTAAAGATCGCGGTAAACAGATCTTGGTGCAACCAAAGTCATGTACATCCCCTCAAGTCTTTCTGTTCCCCGGACCTGGAGTACTTAATGCTTATGTGCCGACCATTCTGGCTACCTCAGGAGTTTACAGCGGTAACCATGACCGCTGTTTACATTCCTCCACAAGCCAACACGACACAGCGCTGAAGGAACTGTACGGGGCTATCAGCAAACAGGAGTCGGCACACCCTGAGGCTGCTTTCATCGTGGTGGGGGACTTCAACAAGGCAAACCTGAAGAAGGTTCTCCCAAAGTTCTACCAACACATAACGAGCAACACACGGGGTGAGCGGATCCTCGACCACTGCTACACACCCTACCGTGATGGCTACAAGGCCCTCCTCCGCCCACCGTTCGGCAAATCAGACCACTGCTCTATCCAGCTACTCCCCGCCTATAGGCAGAGACTTAAGTAGCAACCAATTGCTGTGAGGGAGGTTCAATGCTGGTCGGACCAATCGGACTCTATGCTGCAGGATTGTTTTGATCACGCTGACTGGGAATGTTCCGGGTTTCCTCGGACAATAACATCAACGAGTATGCGTCCTCTGTCACCGGGTTCATCAAGAAGTACATAGATGACATTGTTCTGACCAAGTCGGTTCGAATATATCCCAACCAGAAACCGTGGATTAACGGCGATGTTCGTGCTGCCCTCCACACGCGTAACGCCGCCTTCGGCTCCAGGAATATAGAGGTATATGACAGTGATGGGCTTGATCGCCGGCGACGACGAGACAGCCTACATGGAGAAGGTTGGATCACTGGACCAGTGGTGCCAGGAGAACAGCCTCGCCCTCAACGTCAAGAAGACCAAGGAGCTGATCGTGGACTACAGGAAGCAGAGAGGAGAGCATCAATCTCCATCAACGGTGTTGCAGTAGAGAGGGTCAGCAGCTTCAAGTTCCTCGGCGTGCACATCTCCAAGGACCTCACATGGTACACGCACACCACACACGTGGTGAAAAGGGGCGAGAATGTTCTTACAGGGTGTATCACCGCCTGGTACGGAAACTGCACCACACTCGAGCGGAGAGTGCTTCAAAGGGTGGTGCGGACGGCCCAGTATATCATTGGAGGTGAGCTACCCTCCCTCCTGGATATATACAACCAGCGGTGTGTGGCCAAGGCCAAACACATCATAAAAGACAATGCCATGGCCAAGGCCACTGAGCCGTGGTCTGGCCGCCAACAGGGGGGCCAATAGGGGGGCAGAATAGCTCAGGAGTTAGAGCGGTCGCCTCACAACCGAAAGGTCGCTGGTTCGATCCCCCGGCGATCCCCCAGCAAAAAAACTGTCGAGGTGTCCTTGAGCAAGACACCCTAACCCTGCTCCTGACGTGCTGGCTGTCTCCTTGCATGGCTGACTCCGCCGTCGGTGGGTAATGTGAGGACTTTACATGACTTTGGTGCTTTGGATAAAAGCACTATATAAAAAAGCCGGCAACAGCGTCAGCTCTCGGCTATCTCGGAGTTCACCACAGACTTACAGCACGTAGCCGGCAAGCACAACTTCGTCGCCGACTGCCTCTCTCGACCAGTGAAGGCGGCCGTCCATTTAGGCCTTGCCTATGCCGTCATGGCTGCCGACCAGGCCGCTGACATGGAGGTGCAGCCGCCACTGGGCTGCGGTTGGAGGATGTGGTGTTTGATGATATGAACGCCACACTCAATGTCTCCACAGGCCGGTCCCGTCCTATGGTTCCCACTAGCTGGCGGCACCGTATTTTTGACGCCATTCACAGCCTTTCACACCCGGGAGTGAAGGCGTCCACTAAGCTAGTGGGGGGGGCTAAGTTTTTCTGGCCCGGCCTTCGGAAGGACGTCAAGGTCTGGTGTAACCCAGGTCATGTAGACTGGTTACTGATGGATAGATGAGGATGTTCTGTCGGGTAATGTCACTGGTGAAAAGGAGGAGCAAGTCTGCCTAGCTTGACTGCTGCTGACTAGTGGCCAGCCAATGATACAAAGACCTGTGAATTCCCCCAATCAGACGGCACCCCTCTATTACTTGCCCCGCCCCTTCTCTGTCTCTGCCGCTGCTCTGCTGTGAACCCCCACTCACACAGAACCAACCTGCGCTGAAGGAGAGAGACCTAGTCACAGAGCACAGGCAAATTAATAAGTTTGAATCTAAAAGTGGATATAGTGGACAGTGCGCACGCCTTGCCCATCATCTCGGTGTTGCCAGAGGGCTGAGAGTTGTTTCGAACAACATTGGTGAGTTGCTACAAACTTTGTTAGCTACATTAACAGCCAAGCAGCCATGCGGTTAGCAGTGTTAGCAGCCAATAGGCTAAGCTACCATGCGAAGTCAATACAAATGTTTGGCTAATTGCTAGTATTGTTGTTCCAAGCTAACCTACCTATTTTTACAATGTAGGATATATTTTGCACTTTAAATGGAACAGAACTATTTCATGTCACCACTGTAGATGGCAGTGTGTTGCTTCTATTTCATTTTTGTATGTTTTGTCATGTTTTAGCCTTTGATAGAATGGCTGCTAAGTGAGCATATTTTCCACACCTTTCATTCCTAGCTGAGTGTGCTGGGTGTGTGCTGCCTCTGTACTGCATCACCAGTCCTGGTGATTACAGGATAACTTTATTTGGATGCCATTGGTGAGAAAAGCACTTTATTACAATGCATCTTATTTTATTTTTCATTTTGAGAATGTATTTTATTTTAATAGTATAAGTTTGTTGTACTACTAGAAAGAGATTGTCATTTTATTTTAATTATTGAAAGACCCTTATTGTGAAATACTGTTAATTATAGTTTTTCATGTGGTCCTGTATGCATGTCATACAGGTCAGGTTTTTTGGATGAGGCCAGAGTCTGGGTCTACCAGGGATGGCGAGCTGCTGAAGGAGATTACATGCGAAGACCATCTTGGGATTTTCCTTGGCGACTCACTCTGCACTGAATCTGTGGTTCTGCCAGTGTGGTGGATGGAACTGATCTTGACAAGGAACTCTGAACTCTGCACGGTATCCATCCCATGGTGCTGCACTCCACAGTGTAGTTGGACTGTCGGTTGACTCACTCACATACATCCATCTGTGGTTCATGTTGGGTTTATTGACTGGGGATTGATGTGTTATTGTGGATTGACTGATTGTGATTTCATGCTGTATTGGGATTAATATTCATACTTACCATACAGTTAAAACATATATTTACCAGGGTGCACCCATAGTTTAAAACCTGTAGGATTCAAATCCTAAACTTAAAGGTTGTTCCAAAACATTTAAAGGGTTTAAGAAAGTGAAATGTACAGTGATTACATTACTGATGTCAAGTGGTGACTACAAGTCACATTTGTTTTTTTACTGAGCTCATTGTATTTAGTCTATGTCTGTTATGTGTATTTTGGTACCATTCCCTTTATTTCTATTTTTCTGAAAACAAGCCGGCGCTTCTTTAATTCCTACATACCTGTCTTGTCTCATCATTGGGTTACTCTTAAATGCTCCAGTAGCTGAACCTTAACGATTACTAGCCCAGGATTAATACCTTTATATGGTAGTGGTCATAAGTCCATTACACACAGGTGATACACGTGTTACACTGGGCTGGCTTTCGTGCCAGCGTTCCAAGGTGCACCGTCACACAAAGGCCCCCTTGGCACCGTTTCTGGTACCCGAGAGGCGGTTCGATCACGTTAACGTAGACCTTGTGGGCCCCCTGCCCCCCTCCCGGGGATTCCCTCACCTCCTCACCTGGTGGACAGGACCACCAGGTGGCCAGAGGCCATTCCACCATGTCCGCTGACGTGGCTCGGGCATTTGTCGGATCCTGGGTGGCCCGTTTTGGCACACCATCGGACCTCACCTCTGACAGGGGCCCCCAGTTTACGTCAGAGCTCTGGACTGCTGTTGCTGAGAGCCTGGGGGTGAAACTCCACCGCACCGCGGCACACAATCCACAGGCCAACGGGCTTTGCGAGCGGTTTCATCGCTCCATGAAAGCCGCTCTGCGGGCCAGCCTCACGGACAGCGGCGACCTCCAGGGCTCGTCTGCGGAGCTAGTTTACGGCCAACCGCTGGGGGTCACTGGTGAGTTTCTCCCGGTTGCCGTGGCCCCCTGGTCTGCTGCCTCACATCGGACTGCGCTCCGAGACAGCGCTGGCGACGTTGCTCCTATCCCCACTTCTCACCACTGCCTCCCTCCGTCCTACGTCCCCAAGGATCTTCAGTCGGTCATCTTTGTCTTCATTCGCCAAGCCCTACACCAGCCCCTGTTGGACAGGCCCTGTCCCCCCCCTGTCACACGAGAAGCGGTCGTTTTGGACGCCTGGTCCGCCCCCCACCCTGTGGACCCTTTCAGTTTTGACCGTTCGGCTGTTTAGTTTTCATGTTTTCAGTTCTAGTGAATTCTGGGGGTCCTGTGTGGTGACCCACTTGGGACGTTCACTGGACACTATGAGATGGAGTTACGGCTCCTTTAAGACATTTCAACCCAGGTGCTTTCTGGGTAATGTTTGGAGGGGGAGTTTTGAATGTATCAGTTCTGATTGTTCACATGTCTTTACTGTTGATGTTGCAAGCCTGACTACTGCCGCTGTTCATGTTGGGGAGTAAACGTTTCGACTCGACAACCTGACTACGTCTCCTCGTTCCTACGCACTCCCACAGTATGTTCAACAGGTATATTAATAATAATGAAAGTATGTTCAACAGGTATATTAATAATGAAAGTATGTTCAACATGCCGTATTTTAATAATAATGATAGTATGTTCAACATGTATATTAATAATAATGAAAGTATGTTCAACATGTATATTAATAATAATGACAGTATGTTCAACATGTATATAAATAATAATGACATTATGTTCAACATGTATTTTAATAATAATGAAAGTATGTTCAACATGTATATTAATAATAATAACTTTATTTATATAGCACTTTTCATACAAGATGCAGCCCAAAGTGCTTCACATTACATGATAAAAGAAAGATAAAACAATGAATAATAACAGATTAAGAAAAATAACCTAAAGTAAACCACACAGTCTAAAATCACAAGCAAAGAAAATGGATAAAATCGATGATGAGCAATATTAAAAAGATATGTTTTCAACTGTGGTTTAAAGATGTCCACTGAGCCAGCCTCTGTAATATGTGTGGGATTGTGTTGTGGTGCATAGGAATTAAAAGCCGATGCTCCAATGTTCCCTTGGGGCCCCCAGGAACCTTTCAAAGAGCAGCTGTGGAGGACCTTAGGGCTCGTGAGGGGACATAACAAGACAGGAAATCAGAAATGTACGAGGGTGCTAAATTGTTAAGAGCTTTAAAAACAAGTAGAAGGGCTTTAAAATCAATTCTAAAAGATCCAGGGAGCCAATGCAATGCAGCTCAAACTGGAGTAATGTGCTCTCTCTTCCTTGTTTTCGTTAAAAGTCTAGCAGCAGAGTTCTGAATTAGCTGTAGCTTGTCTATTGATTTGTTAGGAAGACCAGTGAAAAGAGCATTGCAATAGTCCAATCTACTTGAAATAAAAGCATGAATCAACTTCTCAGCATCCTGTTGGGTTAAAAACAATTGAACCTTAGCAATATTTCTTAGATGGAAAAAGGCTGTTTTGGTCACCTTATTTATGTGGGTATTAAAACTTAAATCAGAGTCTAAAATTACACCTAAGCTAGTTACTTCTGATTTATTCTGGTGAGCCAAACTTCCTAACCCATTAAAAAGTGCTTCCCTTTTGGCTTTAGGGCCTACTAAAAGTATTTCTGTTTTGTCTTCATTAAGTTTAAAAAAATGATCGCTCATCCATCGATCAATTGCAGACAGACAGGTAGTTAAGGGGCATAAAGCATTTGGATCATTTGGCTTAACAGAAATATACAATTGTGTGTCGTCAGCATAGCTATGAAAATACCTCCTAGAGGTAACATGTATAATGAAAACAGAAGGGGACCAAGGCAGCTTCCCTGTGCAACACCAAAGGACATGTCATGTTCCTCAGACACAAAGTCACCCAAACTAACATTTTCTCTCTATAAAATATGTTCGAAACCAGTTCAATGCACATTCAGATAATCCAACCCAGTTTTCCAATCTGTGAATTAGTATGCTATGGTCAAGTGTATCAAATGCAGCGCTCAAGTCCAAAAGGATAAGAACTGAGACCCTGCCATCAGCAGCACTGAGTCTAAGATCGTTTGTTACTTTAATCAGAGCCGTTTCTGTACTGTGATTAGATCTAAAACCATGACAGTAATAATGACAGTATATTAACATGTATATTAATAATAATGACAGTATATTCAACATGTATATTAATAATAATGACATTATGTTCAACATGTATATTAATAATAATGAAAGTATGTTCAACATGTATATTAATAATAATGAAAGTATGTTCAACATGTATATTAATAATAATGACAGTTTGTTCAACATGTATATTAATAATAATGACATTATGTTCAACATGTATATTAATAATAATGAAAGTATGTTCAACAGGTATATTAATAATAATGACAGTATATTAACATGTATATTAATAATTATGACAGTATATTAACATGTACATTAATAATAATGACAGTATATTAACATGTATATTGATAATAATGACAGTATATTAACATGTATATTAATAATAATGACAGTATATTAACATGTATATTAATAATTAGTAATTTAGTTGCGAGACACTGCGGTCCTTTCTTTATTTTCCACTTCCTTATTTATCCCCAATACGTCAACACGTCACCCCGGTTGCTCCCCCCCAGTCAACGACGTCATCCTCCCTTAAAGGCACATACCCTTGTGCATCACCCAACACCGGATGTGAATTATATTGTCCATACCCGTTGTCCCCTACATGCGCCCCCCCAGAATTCACAAGAACAGGCTGTATAAGCCGTTGCGGACCCCGGATAATCCTGCCGAAACGGCTGCGGGTGTCCAGTGTCCGTGTTGCGACGGGACCAGTGACCACCAGAGGGTGATCGGAGGATTTGACGGCCAGAGGCAACCCCTGCGTCGTGGGGGAACCCGTAGCCACCGGAGGGTGGTCTGAGGTTTTGACGGTCGGGGGGCGGCCACGCCTCGGCGGCTGAGCCACAGGAACCGGATGATCCAGGTCCACATGTGCTGGTTTTAGACGATCCACTGAGATGTGGTCCGGTTTCCCTCCTATGTCGACCACGAACGATTTCTCCCCCGTCTCCAAAACCCGAAAAGGCCCATCATAAGGTGGCTGTAGCGGCGACCGATGGGCATCATGCCGGACAAAAACGTACTCTGCTGTGTGCAGATTAGGTGGCAAATACGCCTGCGGCAACCGGTGCTGCGATGTGGGCACAGGCAGAAACACCTTGGCATTGTCCAGGAAGGAGGATCGTTGCCGGCCGGCAGACCAAGGCGTTGTGGTGTTGGGGATGAAATCCCCGGGGACTCTCAATGGCTGCCCATAAACCAGTTCAGCTGAGGAAGCCTGAAGGTCTTCCTTAGGGGCTGATCGGAGGCCTAGCATGACCCACGGAAGTTGGTCAACCCACCCACTGTCTCGGAGACTGGCCCTAAATGCGGCCTTCATTGACCTATGAAACCTCTCACACAGTCCATTGGCTTGAGGGTGATAAGCCGTTGTGCGGTGCAGCTTCACCCCGAGACCCTGGGCCACTGCACTCCAGAGTTCCGATGTGAACTGAGGCCCTCGGTCCGAGGTTATGTCCGATGGGGCACCAAAACGGGCAACCCAGGTGCCGATGAATGCTCGTGCCACGTCCGCAGATGTAGTGGAAACCAGTGGAACTGCCTCTGGCCAACGTGTCGTCCTGTCAACCATGGTAAGGAGGTAGGTGCAACCGCGAGAGGGCGGCAGAGGCCCAACCAAGTCCACATGCACATGATCAAACCGCCTTTCGGGCACCTTGAAAGGGGTTAATGGGGCCTTGGTGTGTCGGTGCACCTTGGCCCGTTGACACTCCACACAAGCATTAGCCCAATCTCGCACATCTCTTTTAAGTCCGTGCCAGACGAATTTGGCTGTCACCAACTGCTGTGATGCTTTCCTGCCCGGGTGGGAAAGGCAGTGGAGAGCATCGAAAACCCGCCTCCTCCAAGCGGCAGGGACCACAGGGCGCGGCTGCCCAAGTGAAATGTCACAGAGGAGCGTGGAACCGGTGTCATCAAAAGGAATGTCCACCAACTGTAGGCCTGTATCCGTGGCCTTACAATCCTGGACGTCCTTGTCGGAAAGCTGATCGGCTGCCATACATGCATAATCAATGCCGAGGTGGACCGTACTGATGATAGCCCGAGAGAGGCAGTCGGCGACAGGGTTGTTCTTCCCGGGAATATGTTGGATATCTGTAGTAAACTCTGAGATGGCGGACAACTGGCGTTGCTGGCGAGCGGACCATGGCTCTGAAACCTTGGCCATGGCAAATGCCAGAGGTTTGTGGTCAACAAACGCTGTAAATGGCCGGCCCTCCAACAGGAACCGGAAATGCCGTACTGCCAGGTGGAGGCTGAGAAGCTCCCGGTCGAAAGTGCTGTATTTCCGCTCACTGGCTCTGAGCTGCCGACTAAAAAAGGCGAGGGGTTGCCATCGCCCTTCGACTAGCTGCTCGTACACTGCCCCAACAGCATAATCTGACGCGTCGGTTGTGAGAGCGATCGGCGCCTCGGGTACTGGGTGCGCCAACATGGCCGCCTTAGCTAGGGCCTGCTTGGTGCCTTTGAAAGCTGTGTCCATATCCTCCGACCAAGCAAGAGTGAGTTTCGCAGGCTTCCCCTTGAGCGCCTCGTAAAGGGGTTGCATGAGCTGGGCTGCCCTGGGCACAAAGCGATGATAGAAATTAACCATTCCCAAAAATTCCTGTAGCGACCGGACGGTGAGGGGCCGTGGAAACTTGCTCACAGCCTCCACTTTCGATGGCAGTGGCACTGCCCCATCCTTGGTGATGCGGTGCCCCAGGAAATCAATTACCGGCAGTCCAAACTGGCACTTCGCTGGGTTAACAATTAACCCATGCTGACTTAGGCGCTCGAACAGTGTGTGGAGATGAGCCATGTGCTCACCCTTTGAGGAGCTGGCGATGAGGATGTCGTCTAAGTACGTGAACAAGAACGGCAGGTCCCTTAACACGCTGTCCATAAGGCGCTGAAATGCCTGGGCCGCGTTCTTAAGTCCAAAAGGCATTCGGAGGAACTCGAAGAGCCCAAACGGAGTGATTACCGCGGTCTTCGGAATGTCCTGTGTTTGTACTGGAACCTGGTGATAACCACGAACCAGGTCCACTTTAGAAAAAATAGCTTTCCCCGCTAGGCGAGCTGAAAAGTCCTGAATGTGCGGTATGGGGTAGCGGTCAGGGGTCGTAGCCTCATTTAGGCGCCGATAATCACCACACGGACGCCAACCCCCGGTGGCCTTTGGCACCATATGGAGCGGCGAAGCCCAAGGGCTATTGGACCGTCGCACAATACCGAGGCTCTCCATCGCCCCAAACTCAGCCTTAGCAATAGCCAGCTTGCCTGGGTCCAGGCGTCGTGCACGGGCATATACCGGCGGGCCCGCAGTCGGTATGTAATGTTCCACCCCGTGCTTAACTGTAGCTGCTGAAAAGGTGGGCATCGTAAGGGCTGGGAACTCAGCCAGCATGCGAGAAAACTCAGAGGTAGTGAGTGTACTGGACAGCCTTGAAGAGCCAGAGCTACTGAGTTTACATGGAAAAGAACTAAAAGTCTCTGCGCTGACCAAGCGCCGGTTTTTAACATCCACCAGAAGACCATTAGCACACAGAAAATCAGCTCCCAACAATGGGTTAGACACCTTGGCAGTAACAAATGTCCATGAGAACCGCTGCCCCTCAAAACACAATGTCACAACCCGTTCACCATAGGTTGGTATTGGACTACCGTTGGCCGCTTCTAGTGGTGCCCCCCGTACCCCCGCTTGTATATCCAGAATTGATGCCGGCAAAACGCTCACAGTAGCCCCCGTGTCGCATAGAAAACGCCGTCCTGACAGTGTGTCTCTGATGAACAATAAACTGCCTTCATGGCCAACACTCATGGCAGCTAGCGGGTGCTGGCCTTCCAGTTTCCCGACACATTTGCATGGGGGTAGTTGCATGGGGGTAGGCATCTTCTAGCTTTAGCGCCATATTGTGCATGGTAGAAACACATGCCCGTGGTGTTTTGTTTCCTTGGAGGGTAGGGGGCTCTGGCCAGGGCAGCAGCCACAGCAGGTGATGCAGAGTCATCAACCTGGTACCCCACATTTGCCACTCTACCATGTTGTGTAGCAGCGAGAACTGCATCAGCCTCTTTAGCCAATGCACGATAGTCTGTAATGCGAGTATTGGCCAAAGCGGACCGTACTTGCCCTGGTAGCTGCTGTAGGAATATCTCTCTGAAGATGAAACACGGCTTGTGGTCGCCTGGTAGTAGAGCCAACATCCGATCCATCAGCTCCGATGGTTTAGCATCGCCCAGCCCCGGCAGAGACAGTAGTTGACGTGCCCGCTCAGACTCCGTCAGCCCGAAAGTCTCTAGTAGGACACCTTTCAGTGTTTCATACGAGTCCTCTGGAGGGTTCACGAGCAGATGCGCTACTCTGGACGCGGTAGCGCTGCCGAGGGCGGACACCACGTAATAGTATTTGGTCTCCTCATCTGTGATCCTCCGTATGGCGAACTGCGCCTCTGCCTGCGCGAACCAAACGGCAGCCTGCTGCTCCCAAAACTCCGGTAGCTTAATAGCTACAGCGTTTGTGCTCATGTTGAAAAAATAAAATAAATAAAAATAAAAATAAAAAAAATAATAAATAAGTAAGTCCTTGGAAGCGTCCAAAAACGAACGTCAGGGTCACCAATGTAGGAGTGCGGAACAAAAGGACTGCCAGGCGATGGTTTAGTTGCGAGACACTGCGGTCCTTTCTTTATTTTCCACTTCCTTATTTATCCCCAATACGTCAACACGTCACCCCGGTTGCTCCCCCCCAGTCAACGACGTCATCCTCCCTTAAAGGCACATACCCTTGTGCATCACCCAACACCGGATGTGAATTATATTGTCCATACCCGTTGTCCCCTACAACAGTATATTAACATGTACATTAATAATAATGACAGCATATTAACATGTACGGTATATTGATAATAATGACAGTATATTAACATGTATATTAATAATAATGACAGTATATTAACATGTACATTAATAATAATGACAGTATATTCACAACTTTCTTCCTATCCCTCCCAGAACAACCTCCTCGACCCTCACCAGTCAGGCTTCAAGGCTGCGCACTCCACGGAGACGGCACTGCTCGCAGTGACAGAGTCTCTTCGTGATGCCAGAAGCTCGTCCCTCTCATCGGTACTGATCCTTCTCGACCTGTCTGCGGCGTTCGACACAGTGAACCACCAGATCCTCCTCTCCACTCTCGCCGAGCTTGGAATCGCTGGAACTGCGTTATCCTGGTTCACCTCCTACCTTGCAGATCGGACTTATCAGGTCACATGGAACGGTTCCCTGTCCAAACCCTGCACCCTGGACACCGGAGTCCCTCAAGGCTCAGTATTGGGACCCCTTCTGTTTTCTCTTTACACTAAATCGCTAGGCTCTGTAATCGCATCTCATGGCTTCTCCTATCACTGCTATGCAGATGACACTCAACTGTTTCTCTCCTTTCCCCCCTCAGAAACCCAAATAGCAACACGCATCTCGAAATGCCTGGCCGACATCAGCAGATGGACAGCCGCCAACCACCTGAAGCTCAACCTTGACAAGACTGAGCTCCTCTTCATACCGGGGAAAGACTGCCCTCAGATGGACCTACTGGTCACCATCGAGAACACCCAAGTCTCCCCCTCAACCACAACAAGAGACCTTGGTGTGGTGGTAGATGACCAGCTGTCCTGCAATGCCAACGTCACCGCGGTGGCCCGATCTTGCAGAATTGCCCTCTACAACATCCGCAGGATCCGGCCCTTCCTCACACGTGAAGCGGCGCAGATCCTGGTCCAAGCGCTCGTCATCACCCGCTTCGACTACTGCAACTCTCTCCTGGCGGGACTCCCCGCCTCGGCAACCAAGGCCCTCCAACGCATCCAGAACGCAGCAGCACGCCTGGTATTCAACCTACCGAAATTCTCCCACGTGACCCCTCTCTTCCGCGATCTCCACTGGCTTCCGGTAAATGCTCGCATCAAATTCAAGACTCTGGTGCTGACCTTTAGGGCAGTCAATGGAACTGCCCCGGCCTACCTCCAGGCGTTGGTCAAACCCTACATCCCAGCCAGAGCGCTCCGCTCAACTTCACTAATGTCAACCAAACATCGCTCGTCCAAGACCCAGCTCTTCACGGCTCTGGCTCCACAGTGGTGGAATGAACTCCCGTCTCATGTCAGGACGGCAGAGTCCCTCGCCAGCTTCCGCAAGAGACTCAAGACCCACCTGTTCAGAGTCCACCTGGACTCTCCTTGAACCCTCCTTCTCCTTTGTGAAACCCCTAAACTTGCTTAAGTCCTGACATTAATAGCTCTTAGCATGTTGTATATGTTAGCAAGTGTATGTCCTTGATGTTGTTAACACGCTCTTATCACAGCTACTTAAGCAGGTGACCTAGCAGTACGAAATTGTGTTATTCATCTTGTCAATATGAATACTTGTGAACTGCTGTATTTATATGTTTGCGTACCCCAGTGCTATGCTATTGTCTGCTTCAACTAATGTACACCTTGTAAGTCGCTTTGGATAAAAGCGTCTGCCAAATGCCCTAAATGTAAATGTATATTAACATGTATATTAATACTTATTAGCTTATTCACCACAGCCCCGGTTCTCGTCCACCCCGACCCGGCGAGGCAGTACGTCGTCGAAGTAGATGCGTCTGACACAGGCATCGGAGCCGTTCTCTCACAGCGGTCAGAGGAGGACCACAGGGTCCACCCATGTGCCTATTACTCTCGGCGTTTCGAACCCGCTGAGAGGAACTATGATGTGGGCAACAAGGAACTGTTGGCGGTTCACGCCGCCCTGGAGGAGTGGAGACACTGGTTGGAGGGAGCTGAGCTACCGTTCATTGTGTGGTCGGATCACAAGAACCTGGCCTACATGAGGACGGCGAAGAGGCTCAACTCCAGGCAGGCCCGCTGGGCCCTTTTCTTCAGCCGGTTCAATTTCACCCTCACCTACCGTCCGGGCTCCAAGAACGTCAGAGCTGACGCCCTCTCCCGTCAGTCCCCGGGGGAGGGTCCTGCCGTCAAGGAGAACCCCGACACCATCCTTTCCTCAGCCCGGGTGGTGGGTGTAGTCACCTGGGCCATCGAGCCGCTGGTGAGACAGGCCCAGCGGGCCGAGCCAGACCCAGGTAACGGTCCCTGTAACCGGTTGTTTGTGCCTCTTGCTGTCCGCCCGCAGGTGTTGGAGTGGGGCCACTCCAGCCACTTTGCTTGTCACCCCGGGGAGCGGCGGACGGCGGAGTTCATCAGCCGGAGGTTCTGGTGGACCACTCTCAGGAGGGATGTCAGGGGGTTTGTAGCCGCCTGCACCACCTGCGCCCGGAGCAAGGCTTCGCATCGCCCTCCAGCAGGTCTCCTGCACCCCCTCCCCGTTCCCAGTCGCCCATGGTCCCACATTGCCATGGACTTTATTACGGGGCTTCCTGTTTCCCAAGGCTGTGACACCATCCTGACCGTGGTCGATCGCTTCTCCAAGGCGGTTCATTTTGTTTCCCTCCCAGGGCTTCCCTCGGCGGCCGAAACAGCGGACCTCCTGACCCTCCATGTGGTCCGCCTACATGGAATCCCCTCTGACATTGTGTCCGACCGCGGTCCCCAGTTCATCTCCAAGGTGTGGCAGGCCTTCTGCAAGGGAATTGGGGCCACGGCCAGCCTATCCTCGGGTACCACCCCCAGTCCAATGGGCAGGCGGAGCGCGCCAACCAGGCCGTCGAGGCGGCTCTCCGTTGCGTCACCTCGAGTAACCCCACCTCCTGGGCCAAGTACCTGCCCTGGGTGGAGTACTCCCTCAACGCTATGGAGAGCTCCGCTACTGGTATGTCCCCGTTCCAATGTTCCCTGGGCTACCAGCCCCCGCTGTTTCCCCAACAGGAGCTGGAGGTGGCGGTCCCGACCACCAGGGCCCACCTCCGCCGGTGTCGACGCATTTGGAGGGCCGCCCGGGCCGCACTACTCCGGGCCACGGAGCGGGCCCGGCTTGCCGCGAACCGGCGGAGGGTGCCTGCCCCTGTCTACCAGCCTGGTCAGAGGGTTTGGCTGTTGGCCCGGGACCTGCCCCTCCAGACCTCCCAGACATCGACTCGTAAGTTGAATCCCCGTTATGTTGGTCCCTACACCGTGGATCGAATCATTAACCCCTCTGCGGTGCGTTTGGTTCTCCCTCCGTCTCTCCGGGTTCACCCCGTGTTTCATGTTTCTCAGCTGAAACCCGTGGCCTCCAGTCCCTTGTCTCCCCCTGTTACAGCTCCTCCGCTTCCCCGGGTCCTGGCGGATGGAGATCCGGTATGGTCGGTCCGTAAGCTCCTCGCCGTCCGCCGCCAGGGGCGGGGTTTCCGGTACCTTGTGGATTGGGAGGGCTTCGGTCCGGAGGACCGGAGCTGGGTACCCCCTTCCTATCTCGTGGACCCCTCCCTGCTGGACGACTTCTATCGGGAGAACCCGGGGGCTCTGGGGCGGTCGTCCGGTGCCTCCCCTCAGGGGGGGGATACTGTTGTGCCTCCCCCCACGCTCTAATCGATCCCAGGTGTTGCCCATCATAATCAGGCCTACTGAGACTAATTAACACCTGGGATCTACCCTTCTTTAGGCTGCCGAGGACCGACGTCGGGCGCTTGGTTATTGTGAACCACTATCACGAGAGACTGCTTGTTCCAGCTCCTACCTCGCCAAGTATCCTGTCCAACCCTGCCCAGTTTATGTTTTTGATGTTGGAGATAACAGTAAAGACATTTTTTCCTTTGCTTTGAGTGTCCGTGTCTCGCTACTTCTGGGTTCTTTGGCACATTTGGTTCCTCGGTCTCGTTGGGGTCTAACACCCGGTGCTAAACCACCTCAATATCCATCACACTGTACGCTTCAGTACTCGAAGGATGCCACCAAATCTGACCCAGACGATTGGCTAAAACACCAACCTGAACATACTCAAATCAGTTCCGGCTGCATAATTTTGGGACCACAAGGAGCGGCTATGAAGATAAACAGAGATGATTATCTGAACCAAGAGCATAAAATTGAAGGTGCTACACTGGCTTGCCAGGGGAGCCAGCCCATGTAGCAAGGGGGGAAGTGAGAAGGAAGATCACAAATGAATATGGATTTCGGGCTCCATATTTGTTGGAAAGAATTGACCATGTCATAGGAAGATGCATGGTTTGTTTGAGAAACATATCTGTTTATGTCACCCAGAAACAGACACAGGAGGAGAAGGAGGACTTGAAGGAGCGAAAAGACGCCATTCAACCAGGCGACAAAGTGTTTGTCAAGATCTACCGGAGGAAGTGGCATGACGCCCGACGAGAGGGACCATTCGAAGTCATCCGCACCACAGGAACTGCAATTCAGATCAAGGGATCTCCGACTTGGTACCACCTACATCACTGCATTAAGGCACCAACAGACCGAGATGAGGAGGAGGTACCACAAGGAGAAGAAAAGGAGGCACCACCTCAAAACAGAGGTACTGCTCCCGACTCAGATGATGACATTGAGAATATAGATGATCGCATATCTCCTTTTCCAAGTGATGCCGAGTGCCAGTTCCCAGAAGATGCACAGCACGGAGGGTTCAATGCACTTGATTTACGGGATGTTCCAGAACAACCAGAGCCAAACCCAAGAGGCCGGGAGGCCTCCCCCACTGACTCCAGAGAACCAAAGAAATGCCCTGATCCAGTCCAGCCAAAACGCTCAAGGCCAGTCAGAACCTTGGTCAAACCTATTCGACTCAAAGACTATGACATTGGAGATGTCAACACGGCATAAGTCTCTGAGGAGAAATCGACGAGCAAGACAAGGAAATGAAGTCACAGGAATGAAAGGGAGCTCAGTCATACTCCCATGTAACATTGGACTCTATAAAGCAGACGCTGTATGGACAAAACAAAACAGGAAACTCAGCGAATTACATTCAAATTCCACACATGAAAACAGAATGAAACAATTTTGGAATTGTTCACTCCTCATCAAAGATGTCAAACAGGAAGATGAAGGACAATATGAATGCAGAGATCCGAATTTTCCTTTGTTTAACTATAAGAATACAACCCTAACAGTACAAGAGAACAGTGGAAATCTAACACAACCATTAGCAACTTCAATGAAACCAGAAACTCGTATGACTCTAAGTCCACGCAGTACTTTGAAACCAGCTCCCTCAAACTCAAGTACAATCTCTGTCTCTACCACCATCAACACACTCAGACCGGATTATCTGAACACAGAAGCCTCCACTGCGAGTATAGCCTTGACTATCGTAACCAGAATCCCACAAGATCCAGAAGAGCTCCAATAGAAGCAACCAGGCTTTGGAGTTGGTCTAATTGTTGTGATACTGATAATCAGTTGTGCTATTCCTATCATACGAGGAATGATATCAAGGGGTATTGGTAGAGCGATGAATATACAGGCAGTTCAGATGGCTATCATGCGATATGAAGGCCGATGTTTGTGTTCAATTCCTGAAGATCGGTACGCAGTACTTAAACATCAGAGTGTGTGAAGAGGTTATAGATGTTTGAAGGGATGCGCCTAGGACAGGGACAATTATTCAAAATACTGTGAAAGACAATAAATTATGGACAGACCTAAGTTGGCAAATACTCATCCATTCATATTTCAACTGAATTTTAATTTTTTAATTTTTTGTTGTTTGTTTTTAATTATGTTTCTGGATGCTTGGTCAAACTGCAGACTGACTGAGTTTTCCTTTGGAACCCTGGTGACCACAAGATGAAGCTGATCTTGTGTTTCATTGGTGAATTTATTTGTGTTGTATTGAAGGATTTACTTTGCAAGTTTTATTGAGATTTGTTTGTGGTAACATTGTTACATTTCATTTATTTCCTTTATGTGTATTATTCTGTTCATTTTTAATTTTTTTATTTTAATTTTTTGTTTTATCAATGTTGTTTTGCAGATTGACACTGGGGTTAGTCACTCTGCAAGGGGGGAGATGAAGGTTTTCATTGATAAACATTTTCATTGATAAACATTTTCATTGATAAACATTTTCATTGATAAACATTTTCATTGATAAACATTTTCATTGATAAACATCTCTAAATACATAATATGTTGTAGAGAACTACACAGCGATGGGTTACTTTCAAGTATAACCTATTCAAGCATGTTTACATTTATGTCATACAATAATCAAATACAATGTATTTTTTGGTCTATTATTCAGAGTCAACAGGACTAGTGGAAAGGGCTAATGGAACAATTACATTGAATTTAAATAATATGAAGAGGCTTAACTAACATGTTTGTCCCTTATAGGATACTTGGACACAGTGAGGAACCAAAGCAGCTAGAAGATGCTAGCTACATGTATAAAATACCTCACATCTGTCTATGAGTGTCTGTTTGAACAGGAGCAGGCAGCCGATCCAACCTCAGACAAACCATCACCCCAGGCTGAGGACTGGGTATACGTCCGTATCCTAAAACCAACATGGGTCCAGTCAAACGTGAAGCGATCATACCAGATCCAAGTCACATCATCTGCCATCCTGATAGATGTGGACCTTGGATACGTCTCAGCGGTTGCAGTCCAACACAACCTACATATGGATTCCATTGCATAACATCACACCATGCAGATAACAGGGTTTTTTCTTCTACAGCTACATTAAGAAGATTTGCTAGGACCATAACATACCTGATTTAGGGAATCATGGGCCCCCTAGGACCATAAAATACCTGATTTAGGGACCACTAATCATACAATATATTTGATCAGGATGACAATGTGAAAGTTGAGATACCTTAGAATTGGTATTACAGGTATGATGGGTCAACTCATCCCATTGATTTTGATTAACTAAGATTTCATTTTTCAATATGTTTTTGATATAATGCAATCATACTATACATGTATATATATATATATATATATATATATATATATATATATATATATATATGTATATATATATATATATATATACAAGTGTGGTTTAATGGTTATGAAGCCTATTCGTATCAGATTAACAGCTTTTGTGTTTGTTTTGATTGTGTTTAATGTTTTGTGCTTAATTCCCCCCAAGGAATGGTAAATCATAAATGAAGACCTTAAGGAATGTAATCTTGCATAAGAAAACATGGACATTGTTGTTTTTTTCTGAAAAGCAGAGTTTTCATTCTGTGCTACATATATATTTACCAGAGAGTATATTTACTGAGTATATTTACTACTACAGAGAGTAATAATACTACATTATGCAATATTCACAGAAAGGGGTTTAATCAGAGTTGCAATGCTTGAACTAACGCATGCATGAACCTTGTGAACAATTAATTTTACAGGAAGTCCTGAAGGAGAACAGTGACTGTGGTTTTTCTTTGATGATACAACACTGTATGCAGTACAATCGCATATGGTTTTTCAAATTGTCAGTTGAATTGTGCTATGATTCTTTATGTGAACAATATGTTAATTGCACTGTTAATTGTGAAACAGAATGATGATGCAATTGAAGGTATATGATGTTTTTTATTTGTGTAAACATTTTTGTGTTGGGACTTCTTTATAGAGTCCCAAAGGGGGGAATATGTAGTGTTTTTATACCCTTATTATAATCTAAAACACTGTCTTTGGATCCTCTATACATTGCAGTAGGTGGCTACAGCATAATCTGCTGGTGGACCCCAAGGCCCACTAGGACATAGAGATGTGTTAAGCAGTTCCAGATGTGTAGGTGTTGGTGTGCCTTCAGGCCCTTGTAATGGTGCCTTTAGGCTGGTTTTCAACGGTATCCTACAGAATGTTGTGCAAGCCAAATACGACCCCCTTGGGGGTTTGAACCATAAACTTGTGACGTGACGATGACCACCGTGACCAACCAGAGTGCTGGTTGTACCTCTCAGACCAATAGTATTAAGTTGATGTTTGTTACTTTGACCACTAGGAGTAGTGGTTGTTCTATGATGCTATTGTCTATATAATGTTGGGTAAAGGAGCGCGTCGCCAGTCTGCGAATTGGCACGGCAGGCTCCATCTCGCTGCAGCAGATGCTTTCATTTGATGCTTTGTTCAATAAACACCTTGAACTTAGTATCCGGACCTCTGAGAAAGATTCTTATTCCACCGAGTAGAAATTATACTACACATGTACATTAATAATAATGACAGCATATTAACATGTATATTGATAATAATGACAGTATATTAACATGTATATTAATAATAATGACAGTATATTAACATGTACATTAATAATAATGACAGTATATTAACATGTATATTAATAATAATGAAAGTATGTTCAACATGTATATTAATAATAATGACAGTATATTAACATGTACATTAATAATAATGACAGTATATTAACATGTATATTAATAATAATGACAGTATATTAACATGTATATTAATAATAATGACAGTATATTAACATGTATATTAATAATAATGACAGTATATTAGCATGTATATTAATAATAATAACAGTATATTAACATGTACATTAATAATAATGACAGTATATTAGCATGTATATTAATAATAATAACAGTATATTAACATGTACATTAATAATAATGACAGTATATTAACATGTATATTAATAATATTGACAGCATATTAACATGTATATTAATAATAATGACAGTATATTAACATGTATATTAATGATAATGACTTTTATTTTGAAAACATCGGAAGTGCTCATGTTTTGTTTTGATGAGGGCGGAAGAAGCTCAGTCCACACACCTCACGTCTGTCTCTCGTCGGATTTCTATCTATGGATTTCTATCTATGTGTTCATTAAATAACAAAACATAACAACCAACCGATAAACAAAATGCTCTTTATATCACAATACGGTATCGGTGTCAAGAAGTGGAACGCGTTCCTGTTGGTGTCCTGTCTGGTCCCTTCCTGCTAGCCGGGAGTCGAGGGGAGAGCAGACAGAGCAGCTCAATGGCCGCCGTGTCCACCGAGGTGATGGCGGAGGAGAGCCACCGGCAGGACAGCCTCAACCTGCTCCTCTTCATCCTGCTGCTGACCCTCACCATCCTCACCATATGGCTGTTCAAACATCGGCGAGTCAGGTTTCTTCACGAAACAGGACTCGCGATGATTTATGGTAAAGTACTGGTCTACTGTGAGTCTATAGCGCAGGTCTACTGTGAGTCTATAGCGCAGGTCTACTGTGAGTCTATAGCACAGGTCTACTGTGAGTCTATAGCGCAGGTCTACTGTGAGTCTATAGCGCAGGTCTACTGTGAGTCTATAGCGCAGGTCTACTGTGAGTCTATAGCGCAGGTCTACTGTGAGTCTATAGCGCAGGTCTACTGTGAGTCTATAGCGCAGGTCTACTGTGAGTCTATAGCGCAGGTCTACTGTGAGTCTATACCACAGGTCTACTGTGAGTCTATAGCGCAGGTCTACTGTGAGTCTATAGCACAGGTCTACTGTGAGTCTATAGCACAGGTCTACTGTGAGTCTATAGCACAGGTCTACTGTGAGTCTATAGCACAGGTCTACTGTGAGTCTATACCACAGGTCTACTGTGAGTATAGCACAGGTCTACTGTGAGTCTATAGCACAGGTCTACTGTGAGTCTATAGCACAGGTCTACTGTGAGTCTATAGCGCAGGTCTACTGTGAGTCTATACCACAGGTCTACTGTGAGTCTATAGCGCAGGTCTACTGTGAGTCTATAGCACAGGTCTACTGTGAGTCTACAGCGCAGGTCTACTGTGAGTCTATAGCGCAGGTCTACTGTGAGTCTATAGCACAGGTCTACTGTGAGTCTATAGCGCAGGTCTACTGTGAGTATAGCACAGGTCTACTGTGAGTCTATAGCGCAGGTCTACTGTGAGTCTATAGCGCAGGTCTACTGTGAGTCTATAGCGCAGGTCTACTGTGAGTCTATAGCGCAGGTCTACTGTGAGTCTATACCGCAGGTCTACTGTGAGTATAGCGCAGGTCTACTGTGAGTCTATAGCGCAGGTCTACTGTGAGTCTATACCACAGGTCTACTGTGAGTCTATAGCGCAGGTCTACTGTGAGTCTATACCACAGGTCTACTGTGAGTCTATAGCGCAGGTCTACTGTGAGTCTATAGCACAGGTCTACTGTGAGTCTATAGCGCAGGTCTACTGTGAGTCTAGCACAGGTCTACTGTGAGTCTATAGCGCAGGTCTACTGTGAGTCTATAGCACAGGTCTACTGTGAGTCTATAGCGCAGGTCTACTGTGAGTCTATACCACAGGTCTACTGTGAGTCTATAGCACAGGTCTACTGTGAGTCTATACCACAGGTCTACTGTGAGTCTATAGCACAGGTCTACTGTGAGTATACCACTGGTCTACTGTGAGTCTATACCACAGGTCTATTGTGAGTCTATACCACAGGTATATTGTGAGTATACCACAGGTCTACTGTGAGTCTATAGCACAGGTCTACTGTGAGTCTATACCACAGGTCTATTGTGAGTCTATACCACAGGTCTACTGTGAGTCTATAGCACAGGTCTACTGTGAGTCTATAGCACAGGTCTACTGTGAGTCTATAGCACAGGTCTACTGTGAGTCTATAGCACAGGTCTACTGTGAGTCTATAGCACAGGTCTACTGTGAGTCTATACCACAGGTCTACTGTGAGTCTATACCACAGGTCTACTGTTCTGTGAGTCTATACCACAGGTCTACTGTGAGTCTATACCACAGGTCTACTGTGAGTCTATACCACAGGTCTACTGTGAGTCTATAGCACAGGTCTACTGTGAGTCTATACCACAGGTCTACTGTGAGTCTATAGCACAGGTCTACTGTGAGTCTATACCACAGGTCTACTGTGAGTCTATACCACAGGTCTACTGTGAGTCTATACCACAGGTCTACTGTTCTGTGAGTCTATACCACAGGTCTACTGTGAGTCTATACCACAGGTCTACTGTTCTGTGAGTCTATACCACAGGTCTACTGTGAGTATACCACAGGTCTACTGTGAGTCTATACCACAGGTCTACTGTTCTGTGAGTCTATACCACAGGTCTACTGTGAGTCTATACCACAGGTCTACTGTGAGTCTATACCACAGGTCTACTGTGAGTCTATACCACAGGTCTACTGTTCTGTGAGTCTATACCACAGGTCTACTGTTCTGTGAGTCTATACCACAGGTCTACTGTTAGTCTATACCACAGGTCTACTGTGAGTCTATACCACAAGTCTACTGTTAGTCTATACCACAGGTCTACTGTTCTGTGAGTCTATACCACAGGTCTACTGTTCTGTGAGTCTATACCACAGGTCTACTGTGAGTCTATACCACAGGTCTACTGTGAGTCTATACCACAAGTCTACTGTTAGTCTATACCACAGGTCTACTGTTAGTCTATACCACAGGTCTACTGTGAGTCTATACCACAGGTCTACTGTGAGTCTATACCACAGGTCTACTGTGAGTCTATACCACAGGTCTACTGTGAGTCTATAGCACAGGTCTACTGTGAGTCTATACCACAGGTCTACTGTGAGTCTATAGCACAGGTCTACTGTGAGTCTATACCACAGGTCTACTGTGAGTCTATACCACAGGTCTACTGTTCTGTGAGTCTATACCACAGGTATACTGTGAGTCTATAGCACAGGTCTACTGTACTGTGAGTCTATACCACAGGTCTACTGTGAGTCTATACCACAGGTCTACTGTTCTGTGAGTCTACCACAGGTCTACTGTGAGTCTATACCACAGGTCTACTGTGAGTCTATACCACAGGTCTACTGTGAGTCTATACCACAGGTCTACTGTGAGTCTATACCACAGGTCTACTGTGAGTCTATACCACAGGTCTACTGTGAGTCTATACCACAGGTCTACTGTGAGTGTATACCACAGGTCTACTGTGAGTCTATACCACAGGTCTACTGTGAGTCTATACCACATGTCTACTGTGAGTCTATACCACAGGTCTACTGTTCTGTGAGTCTATACCACAGGTCTACTGTTAGTCTATACCACAGGTCTACTGTGAGTATACCACAAGTCTACTGTGAGTCTATACCACAGGTCTACTGTGAGTCTATACCACAGGTCTACTGTTAGTCTATACCACAGGTCTACACCACAGGTCTACTGTACTGTGAGTCTATACCACAGGTCTACTGTACTGTTAGTCTATACCACAGGTCTACTGTTAGTCTATACCACAGGTCTACTGTACTGTGAGTCTATACCACAGGTCTACTGTACTGTGAGTCTATACCACAGGTCTACTGTTAGTCTATACCACAGGTCTACTGTTAGTCTATACCACAGGTCTACTGTTAGTCTATACCACAGGTCTACTGTACTGTGAGTCTATACCACAGGTCTACTGTACTGTTAGTCTATACCACAGGTCTACTGTACTGTGGACAGGTGACTAACGGTTATTCTCCGGTCAGGTGTATTGGTCGGGGTGATCCTTCGGTTCGGGGTCCATGTGCCCCAGAAGATGAATACCGTGACCCCCAGCTGTGCTGTGAACGCCAGTACATCGACTCTACTGGTCAACGTCAATGGGAGATTCTTTGAGTATATTTTGAAAGGAGAGGTCAGCCGGGGCCATGGCCATCGAGTACAAGACGACGAGATGTTGAGAAAGGCAAGACAAAGGACAAAGAAACCAATGGATTCAAAATAATATAATTATTAGAAAGATAGAATGAATACCAAGTCCACCTACTTCTTATTCAGAATCTGAAATGAATGAGTTCTGATAAAACAAAATAATTATAGACCTATATCGATAATCTGTTATATTGCTAAGTATAATTATAATTATTATTATTTAATCATTTTTCACAATATGAATAAGACTAATAGGGTCCTATCGCTATTTAAATCCAGATTTAATCAAACAGCATCTACGGCTCTCTTAAAACGGACAAATTATATGTTATCTGATACTGCCTGGTAATCGTACTTTTGTTGTTTATTGATCTCATGAAGGCTTTTGATTTGGTTGATCACTACCTACACTTAAATAAGTTTTATGCAGTTGGCCGATCTCAAAATGCATTATTATTATTATTATTATTATTATTATTTTGTTAGTATTGTATACGAGGACCACCTCCAAAACAAGGTGGTTCATCTCAAGGGGTTAATCCTTATGTATTAAAACATCCTCATCATGATACATGGAATTAGTTGGAAGTCTAAAAAGTACACTACAAATAAATGTGGACATTGAGATCACATTTGTTGATCTCTAACTTTAACTTTAACCTTTATTTCCTTAGGTGACCTTTGACCCAGAAGTGTTTTTCAACATTTTGCTGCCTCCAATCATCTTCCATGCTGGTTACAGTTTGAAAAGGGTAAGATGGATCAATACACAAATACACTACCGGTACATCATACCCTTATTAGGGGCTGTATAGGACCCAAAGGCTGGACCAATACACCCATACCCTACCCATACCCTACCCATACACTACCCATACCCTACCCATACCCTGCCATACCCTACCCATACCCTACCCATACCCTACCCATACACTACCCATACCCTACCCATACACTCCATACCCTACCCATACCCTACCCATACCCTACCCATACACTACCCATACACTACTTATACCCTACCCATACCCTACCATACCCTACCCATACCCTACCCATACACTACCCATATCCTACCCATACACTACCCATAACCTACCCATACACTACTTATACCCTACCCATACACTACCATACCCTACCCATACACTACTTATACCCTACCCATACCCTACCCATACACTACTTATACACTACCCATACACTACCATACCCTACCCATACACTACCCTTACCCTACCCATACCCTACCCATACCCTACCCATACACTACTTATACCCTACCCATACACTCCATACCCTACCCATACCCTACCCATACACTACCCATACACTACCCATACACTACCCATACACTACTTATACCCTACCCATACCCTACCATACCCTACCCATACACTACCCATATCCTACCCATACACTACCCATACCCTACCCATACCCTACCCATACACTACTTATACCCTACCCATACACTACCATACCCTACCCATACCCTACCCATACACTACCCATACACTACTTATACCCTACCCATACCCTACCCATACCCTACTTATACCCTACCCTACCCATACACTACTTATACCCTACCCATACCCTACCCATACACTACTTATACACTACCCATACACTACCATACCCTACCCATACCCTACCCATACCCTACCCATACCCTACCCATACCCTACCCATACACTACTTATACACTACCCATACCCTACCCATACCCTACCCATACACTACCCATACACTACCATACCCTACCTATACACTACCCATACACTACTTATACCCTACCCATACACTACCCATACACTACTTATACCTACCCATACCCTACCCATACCCTACTTATACCCTACTTATACCCTACCCATACCCTACCCATACCCTACCTATACCCTACCCATACACTACCATACCCTACCTATACACTACCCATACACTACTTATACCCTACCCATACACTACCCATACACTACTTATACCTACCCATACCCTACCCATACCCTACTTATACCCTACTTATACCCTACCCATACCCTACCCATACCCTACCTATACCCTACCCATACACTACCCATACACTACTTATACCCTACCCATACCCTACCCATACACTACTTATACACTACTTATACCCTACCCATACACTACTTATACCCTACCCATACCCTACCCATACACTACCATACCCTACCCATACACTACTTATACACTACCCATACCCTACCCATACCCTACCCATACCCTACCCATACACTACCATACCCTACCTATACACTACCCATACCCTACCCATACACTACCCATACACTACTTATACCCTACCCATACCCTACCCATACACTACTTATACCCTACCCATACCCTACCCATACACTACCCTTACACTACCCATACCCTACCCATACCCATACACTACTTATACACTACCCATACCCTACCCATACACTACTTATACACTACCCATACACTACCCATACCCTACCCATACACTACCCATACCCTACCCATACCCTACCCATACACTACCCATACACTACCCATACACTACTATACCCTACCCATACACTACCCATACCCTACCATACCCTACCCATACCCTACCCATACACTACCCATACCCTACCCATACACTACCCATACACTACTTATACCCTACCCATACACTACCCATACACTACTTATACCTACCCATACCCTACCCATACCCTACTTATACCCTACCCATACCCTACCCATACCCTACCTATACCCTACCATACCCTACCCATACACTACCCATACACTACTTACCTACCCTACCCTACCCATACACTACTTATACCCTACCCATACCCTACCCATACACTACCATACCCTACCCATACACTACTTATACACTACCCATACCCTACCCATACACTACCCATACACTACTTATACCCTACCCATACCCTACCCATACACTACTTATACCCTACCCATACCCTACCCATACACTACCCATACACTACCCATACACTACCCATACCCTACCCATACCCTACCCATACCCTACCCATACCCATACACTACTTATACACTACCCATACCCTACCCATACACTACTTATACACTACCCATACCCTACCCATACCCTACCCATACACTACCCATACACTACTTATACACTACCCATACCCTACCCATACACTACTTATACCCTACCCATACCCTACCCATACCCTACCCATACACTACCCATACACTACCCATACCCTACCCATACACTACCCATACACTACCCATACACTACTTATACCCTACCCATACCCTACCCATACACTACCCATACCCTACCATACCATACCCTACCCATACCCTACCCATACACTACCCATACACTACCATACCCTACCCATACACTACCCATACACTACCCTACCCTACCCATACACTACCCATACCCTACCCATACACTACTTATACCCTACCCATACTCTACCCATACCCTACCCATACACTACTTATACTCTACCCATACCCTACCCATACCCTACCCATACACTACCCATACACTACCCATACCCTACCCATACCCTACCCATACACTACCCATACACTACTTATACCCTACCCATACACTACCATACCCTACCCATACACTACCCATACCCTACCCATACACTACCCATACCCTACCCATACACTACCCATATACTACTTATACCCTACCCATACACTACCCATACCCTACCCATACACTACCCATACCCTACCCATACACTACCCATACACTACTTATACCGTACCCATACACTACCCATACCCTACCCATACCCTACCCATACCCTACTTATACCCTACCCATACCCTACCCATACACTACTTATACCCTACCCTTACACTACCCATACCCTACCCATACCCTACCCATACCCTACTTATACCCTACCCATACCCTACCCATACACTACTTATACCCTACCCATACACTACCCATACCCTACCCATACACTACCCATACACTACCCACACCCTACCCATACCCTACTAGGGGCTCTATATGACCAAAAGTCTGATCTGCCCCGGTCAACTGAGGTCTATTATTGGGAGTTTCTATGGCTAAGCAGCTCAGAATCGGAATGCCTAGCATGATGTATAGCAATCCTCATGACACTCTTACAAACAACAATTGAAAAAAGATAAATTATTTAAAACAACTAAGCAAAAAAATTAACAAGCTATACAGGTTAAAGAATGTCCAAAATAATAATTATATATATATATATATACACACACAGTGGTGGCTGGTGGTTGTTAAAGTAGGGGAGGAAGGAAGGTGCTCTTGGTGTAGTTTGGTGTAGTTTGGTGTAGTTTGGTGGTGAAGCTTGGTGTAGTTTGGTGGTGTAGCTTGGTGTAGTTTGGTGGTGAAGCTTGGTGTAGTTTGGTGTAGTTTGGTGGTGTAGCTTGGTGTGGTTTGGTGGTGTAGCTTGGTGTAGTTTGGTGGTGAAGCTTGGTGTAGTTTGGTGGTGAAGCTTGGTGTAGTTTGGTGGTGAAGCTTGGTGTAGTTTGGTGGTGTAGCTTGGTGTAGTTTGGTGGTGTAGCTTGGTGTAGTTTGGTGGTGAAGCTTGGTGTGGTTTGGTGGTGTAGCTTGGTGTAGTTTGGTGGTGTAGCTTGGTGTAGTTAGGTGGTGTAGCTTGGTGTAGTTTGGTGGTGAAGCTTGGTGTAGTTTGGTGGTGTAGCTTGGTGTAGTTTGGTGGTGTAGCTTGGTGTGGTTTGGTGGTGAAGGGCATGTTAGTGAGGTCATATGAGGTCATATGAGGTCATATGAGGACATTAGAAGCAGCAGAAGGAGACTTTGTGGAACTAGTGATCTTTACCAGAGGAAAACTGAACTGCCTACAACCAACTCTTCTTTATCAGAAATAAATCTGTTCTTATTCAGAGATGACTGAAGTCTGACCTGGGATCCTAAACCTTAGGAGAAGTAAGGAGCAAAATAATAGATCAATCTAAGACCAGTTTGACAAATGTATAAGCCAATCAAGTTGTCTTTTAGATCGTACTGCTGTTGAAATAGGCTTGGCAAATAATCAATTCCTGTCTGCGGCTGAGCAGCTGATATACCACACAGAGATACAGTACTCTTAGAATAGTATTGTTTAGTTTAGTATAGTGTTGTTGTCGTAAATTCATACTGCTGGGGGGAATGGGAAGTAAGCAATCCATTGTATTGCGAATGGCATTAAAAAACATCTTGAATGTTGAATCTCTTGAAGCCTGACATCACACCAAAGGTGGGCTGGAGTACACACGCCACGACTCTGGGGCAGGAAACGTGTTCTTTGGAGAGATGAATGTTTCACTATCAGTCTGATGGATCAATCTGGGTTTGAAGGATGCTAGGAGAATGCTAGCTTCTGTAATGCATAGTGCCTTCTGTAAAGTTTGATGGAGGAGGTACAATGGTCTGGGGTTGTTCTCAGGGTTTAGGCCCCTTAGTTCCAGTGGAGGCTTCTCTTAATGTCAAAGGAGGCCAATTGGGTGCTTCCAACTTTGTGACAACAATTTGGAGAATTTAGCTGTTCCAGCATGACTGTGCCCCTGTGCACAAAGCGAGGTCCATGAAGACATGGTGAGACACGTTTGGTGTGGAGGAATTCCATTGGCCTGGCTTGTCCTGACCTCAACCCGATTAAACACTGAGGCAGGCCGCCGACTGAGGCAGGCTCTGACGACTCCTGATCCAACGGTCCGAGACCGTCAGGGCCTGCCTCACAAATGCTCTTTTGGTTGAATGGGCACAAATTCCCACAGAAACACTCCAACATGTTGTGGAAAGCCTCCCCAGAAGAGTGGCAGCTGTCGTAACACAAAGGAGATCCAACTCTGTATTAATGGCCATGGTTTTTGAATGGGATGTCCAACAAGCTCATATTGCTGTGATGGTCAGTTGTACACTGACACTAAATTGGATGGTATTATTGGACCACCGTTGAGTTTTTTTGTAAAGTACAATAATGCATTGATAGGTCTACCAACATAATGATAACCCCATTGTATCTTTATCTGTCTTTGTTCACAGAGGCACTTCTTCAGGAACATCGGCTCCATTCTGACCTATGCTTTCGTGGGAACAGTCATATCCTGCTTAGTTATTGGGTAGGGTGTGTGTGTGTGTGTGTGTGTGTGTGTGTGTGTGTGTGTGTGTGTGTGTGTGTGTGTGTGTGTGTGTGTGTGTGTGTGTGTGTGTGTGTGTGTGTGTGTGTGTGTGTGTGTGTGTGTGTGTGTGTGTGTGTGTGTGTTTGTTTGTGTCAATTAAATTAGTCCTGTGAGGCTGATCTATCGTGCATTGCCTTCTAGGTTAACCATGTATGGAGTTGTGTCCTTCATGAAGGCTGTGGGTCAGCTAGGAGGAGATTTTTTCTTCACTGACTGTCTTTTATTTGGGGCAATCGTCTCAGCAACCGACCCAGGTAGGTGTACAGACAGACAGATGAATGGACAGACAGACAGATGGATGTACAGACAGACAGATGGATGGACAGACAGACAGATGGATGTACAGACAGACAGATGGATGGACAGACAGACAGATGGTGGGCGTACAGACAGACAGATGGATGGACAGACAGACAGATGGTAGGTGTACAGACAGATGGATGGACAGACAGACAGATGGTAGGTGTACAGACAGACAGATGGATGGACACACAGACAGATGGTAGGTGTACAGACAGACAGATGGATGGACAGACAGATAGATGGATGGATAGACAGACAGATGGATGTACAGACAGACAGTCGGACCAGGTAGGTGTACAGACAGACAGATGGATGGACAGACAGACAGATGGATGTACAGACAGACAGATGGATGGATGGACAGACAGACAGATGGTAGGTGTACAGACAGACAGATGGATGGACAGACAGACAGATGGTAGGTGTACAGACAGACAGATGGATGGACAGACAGACAGATGGTAGGTGTACAGACAGACAGATGGATGGACAGACAGACAGATGGTAGGTGTACAGACAGACAGATGGATGGACAGACAGACAGTCGGACTGACACACTTTCCATTCTGCAGACATGCAGGTTGAAATTAGAGATGTGCACAGAAAATGCTGAAGGGTTAAAATAAGGGTCAAAGATTAGATTAATAATTATATAACTGCCCATGTTTTTCTTCCCGAAGTGTATATATTATTATTTTACTTTTAGCTACAGAGTGAGATGGTTCCCAATAACAATGTTTGTTAAATTGCTGTCACCATATGCAGCGATACCTTTAGCGTTCACTAGGCGATTTTGTTCTATAGGCTCCTCTTGTTTGTTTACTGTTCTCTTGTCACGTGAATAACCGGATAACCGTCAGATAACCCCGTCAGTTATTCAGATATCCATAATGGTCTGGTTGCACATCCCTAGTTGAAAAACTGGCTTGATTTGATTTTAGAATGCAGTCTCAGTGTGATTTCAGAATGCATTTATGGTCTGATTTCAGAATGCAGCCTCTTTGTTTTCAGAATGCAGTCATAGTCTGATTTCAGAATGTGGCCTGAGTCTGATTTCAGAATGCAGTCATAGTCTGATTTTAGAATGCAGCCTCAGTGTGATTCAGTGTGATTTTGCTCTGGATCTGGCCTCTCTTCCTCTGGCAGTGACGGTGCTGGCTATCTTTAATGAGCTGAAGGTGGACGTGGACTTATACGCATTACTGTTTGGAGAGAGTGTCCTCAACGATGCCGTCGCCATCGTCCTCTCCTCGTAAGTATAGCACTGGACACCAACCCCAAGTCACACATTATATCATATATTATTATTATTATTATTCTAAAATCAATATATTATATATGGCTGCACAAAGATTGTTGATGATTCTATGATTGTGAATATAAAAAGTGTTCCCCTTTTCTGTGGCCCGTTTCAAGTAGCAGGTTAGGATACATTTAAACCAGAACTCTGAATCAAGCGAGCGCTTCCCTGGACTGTCGAGATTTTGGGTTTCAGAACAGCTGATATAAATCTCGAGGAACGAGTTCACTCAATCTCAGATGTCAATCGGACATTTTTTCAACCTGAAAATGGAGCGTTCATGACAAGCTTTAAGAGCCATCAATCTGTGGCCCCTGAAGATGTGATCCATCAGTCGTTGCTCTCATTGGTTAATCGGCACGATGGCAACATAGACATGCTCTGGGAGATGAGTTGAACCCATTTGCCGGTTTATTTTTGATCAAAATAACAACACTTGTTTTATAATGGTATTTGAATCTATTTATTTTTGAAGAAAAGTGTAGTGCACTGTGAACATTAACATTACAAAACTATTTTGAAATGTTAATAACGTTTCTGAATCTTTTTTGGTGTAATTGCCGGGGTTTTTGTTCTGCAAGCCGTCACAGAGCATAGAGCCCAGAAGCATGTGGCTGTAGGCCTCCTGGTAGAGCCTAGACCACTGCCTGCAGGGTGCAAGGAAGCATCTGCTCTCCTAGGCCCACTGCAGGCCAGACTAAGGGACACGCCATTATGGAATCATAGAAATCACTGCTTAAATAGCCTACTGTAGGCTTGGGTGAACACACTTTGATTAAGTGCGTATGCGTAAGACACACGTTTTTATTTAAATTATTTTTAAATTCTCAAGTCTCAAAAGTCTCAAAACTATGAAAGAACACATATGGAATTATGTAGTCAACTAAAAAGTGTTAAACAAACCATGAACAACCATGATGTTTTATATTTCAAATTCTTTAAAGTAGCCTCCTTTTGCTTGGCCTTCTCTCAATCAGCTTCATGAGGTCGTCTCCTGGAATGGTTTGAACTAACAGCTCAGGCTTGGCAAGTGTACATTTGTGGAATTACTTGCCTTCTTAATGTGTTTGAGACCATCAGTTGTGTTGTGCAGAGGTTAGTACACAGTGGATAGCCCTGTTTGACTACTGTTGTTATCCACATTATGGCAAGAACCACAAATCTCAACATCCACTGTTCAGAGGAGACTGCGGGAATCAGGCCTTCATGGTTAAATTGGTGCAAAGAAGCCTGAGGATGAACAACAAGAAGAAGATCATTTTTGGGCCTAGAAACACAAGGAATGGTCATTAGACCAGTGACCAGAAACACAAGGAATGGTCATTAGACCAGTGACCAGAAACACAAGGAATGGTCATTAGACCAGTGACCAGAAACACAAGGAATGGTCATTAGACCAGTGACCAGAGTCTTTGGGAAACGCAGAGAAGGTGAGCGGATAGTTTCTGCATGTGTGGTTCCCCTGTGAAGCACGGAGGAGGAGGTGTGATGGTGTGATGGTGCACGGAGGAGGAGGTGTGATGGTGTGATGGTGCACAGAGGAGGAGGTGTGATGGTGTGATGGTGCACAGAGGAGGAGGTGTGATGGTGCACAGAGGACGAGGTGTGATGGTGTGATGGTGCACAGAGGGGGAGGTGTGATGGTGCACGGAGGAGGAGGTGTGACGGTGTGATGGTGCACGGAGGAGGAGGTGTGATGGTGCACGGAGGAGGAGGTGTGATGGGTGGGGGTGTGATGGTGCACAGAGGAGGAGGTGTGATGGTGTACAGAGGAGGAGGAGGTGTGATGGGGTGATGGTGTACAGAGGAGGAGGAGGGGTGATGGGGTGATGGTGTACACAGGAGGAGGAGGTGTGATGGGGTGATGGTGTACAGAGGAGGAGGAGGAGTAGGAGGTGTGATGGGGTGATGGTGTACAGAGGAGGAGGTGTGATGGGGTGGGGGTGTACAGAGGAGGAGGAGGGGTGATGGGGTGGGGTGTACAGAGGAGGAGGAGGAGGTGTGATGGGGTGATGGTGTACAGAGGAGGAGGTGTGATGGGGTGGGGGTGTACAGAGGAGGAGGAGGTGTGATGGGGTGGGGGTGTACAGAGGAGGAGGTGTGATGGGGTGATGGTGTACAGAGGAGGAGGAGGTGTGATGGGGTGGGGGTGTACAGAGGAGGAGGAGGTGTGATGGGGTGGTGGTGTACAGAGGAGGAGGTGTGATGGGGTGGGGGTGTACAGAGGAGGAGGAGGAGGTGTGATGGGGTGGGGGTGTACAGAGGAGGAGGAGGAGGAGGTGTGATGGGGTGGGGGTGTACAGAGGAGGAGGTGTGATGGGGTGATGGGGTGGGGGTGTACAGAGGAGGAGGAGGAGGTGTGATGGGGTGGGGGTGTACAGAGGAGGAGGGGTGATGGGGTGGGGGTGTACAGAGGAGGAGGAGGAGGTGTGATGGGGTGGGGGTGTACAGAGGAGGAGGTGTGATGGGGTGATGGTGTACAGAGGAGGAGGAGGTGTGATGGGGTGATGGTGTACAGAGGAGGAGGAGGTGTGATGGGGTGATGGTGTACAGAGGAGGAGGTGTGATGGGGTGGGGTGTACAGAGGAGGAGGGGTGATGGGGTGGGGGTGTACAGAGGAGGAGGAGGAGGTGTGATGGGGTGGGGGTGTACAGAGGAGGAGGAGGTGTGATGGGGTGATGGTGTACAGAGGAGGAGGTGTGATGGGGTGGGGGTGTACAGAGGAGGAGGAGGAGGTGTGATGGGGTGGGGGTGTACAGAGGAGGAGGAGGTGTGATGGGGTGGGGGTGTACAGAGGAGGAGGTGTGTGATGGGGTGGGGGTGTACAGAGGAGGAGGAGGTGTGATGGGGTGGGGGTGTACAGAGGAGGAGGAGGAGGTGTGATGGGGTGGGGGTGTACAGAGGAGGAGGAGGAGGGGTGATGGGGTGGGGTGTGATGGGGTGGGGGTGTGATGGGGTGGGGTGTACAGAGGAGGGAGGAGGTGTGATGGGTGTGGTGGGGTGTACAGAGGAGGAGGGGAGGTGGTGTGATGGGGTGGGGGTGTACAGAGGAGGAGGAGGAGGTGTGATGGGGTGGGGGTGTACAGAGGAGGAGGAGGAGGTGTGATGGGGTGGGGGTGTACAGAGGAGGAGGAGGAGGTGTGATGGGGTGGGGGTGTACAGAGGAGGAGGAGGTGTGATGGGGTGGGGGTGTACAGAGGAGGAGGAGGGGTGATGGGGTGTGATGGGGTGGGGGTGTACAGAGGAGGAGGAGGAGGGGTGATGGGGTGGGGGTGTACAGAGGAGGAGGAGGAGGGGTGATGGGGTGGGGGTGTACAGAGGAGGAGGAGGAGGAGGGGTGATGGGGTGGGGGTGTACAGAGGAGGAGGAGGAGGGGTGATGGGGTGGGGGTGTACAGAGGAGGAGGAGGAGGTGTGATGGGGTGGGGGTGTACAGAGGAGGAGGAGGAGGGGTGATGGGGTGGGGGTGTACAGAGGAGGAGGAGGAGGTGTGATGGGGTGATGGTGTACAGAGGAGGAGGAGGGTGTGATGGGGTGGGGGTGTACAGAGGAGGAGGAGGAGGTGTGATGGGGTGATGGTGTACAGAGGAGGAGGAGGAGGTGTGATGGGGTGATGGTGTACAGAGGAGGAGGAGGAGGGGTGATGGGGTGGGGGTGTACAGAGGAGGAGGAGGAGGGTGATGGGGTGGGGGTGTACAGAGGAGGAGGAGGAGGGGTGATGGGGTGGGGGTGTACAGAGGAGGAGGAGGAGGGGTGATGGGGTGGGGGTGTACAGAGGAGGAGGAGGAGGTGTGATGGGGTGATGGTGTACAGAGGAGGAGGTGGAGGGGTGATGGGGTGATGGTGTACAGAGGAGGAGGAGGGGGTGATGGGGTGGGGGTGTACAGAGGAGGAGGAGGAGGGGGTGATGGGGTGGGGGTGTACAGAGGAGGAGGAGGAGGGTGATGGGTGATGGTGTACAGGAGGAGGTGTGATGGGGTGGGGTGCTTTGTCAGTGACACTGTGTGATTTATTCTAAATTGAAGGCCCACTGAACCAGCATGGCTAGCACAGCATTCTGCAGCGCCATGCCATCCGGTTGGGCTTATTGGGACCATCATTTGTTTTTCAACAAGACAATAATAATAATAATAATAATAAATTGTATTTATAAGCGCACTTTTCATTTGAGTAGACAAAACTCAAAGTGCTACAGAGTAAAATGGTTTAAACAAAACAAGCAGCGACGTTTACGCCGGCATGGCAACAAGTGGGGCTTTTAAAAAATCTAGTAAAAGGCTATTCTAAAAATATGTGTTTTTAGGCCTTTTTTTAAAGCATTGACCCCAAACACACCTCCAGGCTATGTCAGGGATATTTGACCATGAAGGAAAGTGATGGAGTGCTGCGTCAGATGACCTGGCCTCCACAATCACCCGACCTAAACCCAATTGAGTAGTTTGGGATGAGTTGGACCACAGAGTGAAGGAAAAGCAAGTGCTCAGCACCTCTGGGAAGTCCTTCAAGACGGTTGGAAAACCATTCCAGGAGACGACCTCATGAAGCTGATAGATGACAGATTCACAATTAATTAAATAATTATAATAAATAAAAACAATTGAATCAGAATGTTTGTCCAAACTTTTGACTATATGTGTATATCAAACGTTGAGTATATAGCTTGTCTCTCCTTGGGGAGGTGGAGGTGGCAGGGCGCATGGAACCTAAATACACGGGTCCAGGGGGGACTCCTTCCTTCTCTTCTGTTATTCCTCTCTTTAATGTTAACAAGTTATATTGTTAAAGTATGTTCATTTAGGTAGCCCATACTCAAAATAAAGTGGATAAGAGTTGTGAGTTTACAAGCTATTTTCACACACACACACACACACACACACACACACACACACACACACACACACACACACACACAATGCTGGAGGCTTTACATTACACATACTTAAGAAGTAATTCTTTGTGTGAGTATCCTCCTCTACTGTCTCAGCCTGAACACACAGTATACACTGTTAACCGACATTAACCTCACTAACCAGTGTGGTTTTCATTTCACTTCCTGCCATGCTACGACCATCCTGTCTTGTGTGTCATCAACCACCTGTACGTGTGGACGTACGTATGTGTGCATGCAGTGTTCTCTTGCGGTTTGAGAAGCAGGCGCAGCACAGCACAAGGCGTGCAGGTGCAATGCGGTCCTCCTCCCTGGGGGACAATAGCACAGCTTGGCCCCAGACAGTGGATACCTGGCTGGGAGGGAACCAGACGGCTGTGCCCCGGTTGGTGGCTGGGTGGTGGGGTATTGGGTTGCACTTAGGGTTAGGGTCGCACTGCTTTGATTTTAATCCCCATTAGTACCCCTAAGTCCCCATTCATTTGGATTTAGTTGTACTGTGATGTTAGAATGCAGCCATATAGTGATAATTTAGAATGCATCCCAAATGTGTGACTTTAGCATGCAGGCTTTTGTTGGATTTGAGCATGTAGCATATCCCCACATCCTCGATCAGGAACGCCCCTAAAGCCTGCATCTCTGTCCCACTGAACCGTGGATGAAGATACAATCTTTACGGCACCGTAAAGATGTTTTTGCACTGCAAGTTAGTTTTTGAATGCTTTGGATGCTACTTTTTCCCCTCCCTGCATTTACATATAAGAACATGAAAAGCTTGCAGGAGCTCACCAAGGTACCAAAGAAACGGAACCAAATTCAATATTTTTAATGTCATTCGAAATTGTATTTTAAATATTAAAATATGCTTCACATTAAACATCTAGAACAAACCTTTGATGTTATATTTGTTCAGAAAATACCTTGAGAGATGACCAGAGCAACTTGACAAGAGCTTGACACGCTTTAATAATAATATTTTTTGTAATCATTTCCTGGACACATCTCCCATATGGAGTGTTCAACAGCCGGGAAATCACAGAATCCAGTGATTTGGCTATTTATGTTCAGATACATTTTCAGGGTGTTCTTTTGGGTTGGTCCTCCTGGTCGCTAAGTGATTCTATTGCACAGTATTTCTGTCAAATACTGCACCGCCCTCCCTGTGATGGGATCCTGAGACCACGTGTTCACACCTGCCCTGTTGGTAGCTAGATTTAAACTAGCATATTATATCCACATTAAGTGTGGCGTGTTCATACCAGCTGACATGCTTTTAAAATGTCATGAGATGCAGTAAAACAGCGAACCACTGCTGGTCATTCTAATGCGTGGGTGTACCATGTATAATATAGCATGGATGGATCCTCAATATCCTCATTTGCACAGAAAGGCATTCTTTGCCTTGGTTTTGTTTCCTAAAAAGACAGTGGGATGTGAAGAATGCAGCTCGGCATGTTCAGCAGTGAATTTCCCTCCAAAGAAACTGAGCCATGAAGGTGTGAACACAGCTCCCCCCCCCTGAAGGTGTGAACACAGCTTTCCCCCCTGAAGGTGTGAACACAGCCCCCCCCCCTGAAGGTGTGAACACAGCTTCCCCCCCTGAAGGTGTGAACACAGCCCCCCCCCTGAAGGTGTGAACACAGCCCCCCCCCCTGAAGGTGTGAACACAGCTCCCCCCCCTGAAGGTGTGAACACAGCCCCCCCCCCCCTGAAGGTGTGAACACAGCCCCCCCCTTGAAGGTGTGAACACAGCCCCCCCCCCCCCTGAAGGTGTGAACACAGCCCCCCCCCCCCCCCTGAAGGTGTGAACACAGCTTCCCCCCCTGAAGGTGTGAACACAGCCCCCCCCTGAAGGTGTGAACACAGCCCCCCCCCCCCCCTGAAGGTGTGAACACAGCCCCCCCCCCCCCCTGAAGGTGTGAACACAGCCCCCCCCCCCCCCCTGAAGGTGTGAACACAGCCCCCCCCCCCCCCCGAAGGTGTGAACACAGCTTCCCCTGTATGTCATCATCTCCAGACTCCACATGTCTTCCTCTTTAAACTGCATCAACACCAACTGGAGATGGGAGTTTGGTAGTTGTTGATGCTTGACTTTCTCAAGGACAGAAAAACAGCCTTTTCTTGTTTTTCCTGTTTGTATCAAGGACATGCAGTCAGATTGTCTTCCTCCGCTTTCTCTCACTGTGTTTCTCCGTTTGTGTGTCTGTTTCTGTGTGTGTTTGTACATGTTTTGTTTGCTTCCTCTGTGTGTTCCGTCTCTCTTGTTTCTCCTCCACCTCTCCGTCCGTCCCTTCTCCACCAGCTCCATCGTGTCCTACCAGCCTACAGGGGTCAGTCACAGCTTCGAGGCCTTGGCCATGTTGAAGTCCTTTGGTGTGTTCCTGGCCGTGTTCAGCGGTTCCTTCTTGCTCGGGGTGGCCACTGGCGTCATGACCGCCCTCATATCCTTTTAACCCCATATGAATGGTTCTACTAGTGGCTGTATGCCTGTTTGTGATGTCACAATCTGGGAGTGTCATCTAAAGGAAGATGTGCTGAGATTACATTTACATTTACATTTAGGGCATTTGGCAGACGCTTTTATCCAAAGCGACTTACAAGGTGTACATTAGTTGAAGCAGACAATAGCATAACACTGAGGTACGCAAACATCAAAATATGTATATATTATATCTGGGATTTAGTCACGTTCACTTTATATTTGTTTGGACCAATCATAAGCAAGGATCTGTAATTGTTGAACAACTGGTGAACACAAACTCTGCCAGTAGTAGTGAACTGTAAACAAAGAGACAGTCAAGGAATTAGATCCCCTTCTGAAAGCTTCATCCGCATCTGCTAACAGAAGGACTGCTGGGCGGCTCAGGGGGATCCAACCCATTGGACACTTAGTTCTGATATTGCAAAGGGTTACATTTTTAAACAGCTTGTAATGGCATGACACCCGCTGGTGAAATGGGCCCTTTAATGATTGTATATAGCAGTAGTTAGTGAGGTGAAATAGTTTAGGGTTGTGTTATTAGAAATAATACATAGTGGTAGTTAATTAGGCGTAAATAGTAGCATGTTTTTGTGCTGCAAAAACAATGTGATTTTCTTTAGTTGACACCATATTGCTATGTGCTACTGTTTTGATTATGAAATGCACATTTACAATGCAGTACGTTTTTTTTTAAATCTACAATATAATTTTGGTGTTTGTTGGTTTAGTCTTATTATTCATACATTTTGTCAATTTTAAGGGAGCTGCAAAGCCCAGAGATTGATCAATCCTCTGTGCTCTTCCTCTGATGCTCCCTTGACTTCCTGTTTGCTGTCACGTGACCAAGTTCACCAAACTGAGGGACTTCCCGTTGTTAGAGACGGCTCTATTCTTTCTCATGTCCTGGAGTACCTTCCTATTGGCTGAAGCCTGTGGGTTCACAGGTACCTGATCTCTCTCACACACACACACACACACACACACACACACACACCACACACACACACACACACACACACACACACACTTTTCATGACACTTCTGTTCTCCCTCAGGTGTGGTGGCCGTTCTGTTCTGTGGAATCACTCAGGCTCATTACACCTATAATAACCTCTCACCTGAGTCCCAGGAGAGAACCAAGCAGGTAACACACACACATACCCGAGAATATGCACCCAGAAATTCATTAATTATTGGATCAATGTTTGCTTCTGTTCCAGCATTGCTTCATTATCAAGTTTTTATTATAATTAATATTTTTATTATTATTATGAATAAAAACAGGTGTTAATGAACCAACTTATTAAATTAAATTATTAATTGAATTCAAATTCTTTAAAAATAGAGAAAAGTATAAAATAAGAAGAAATGTGAATGTTGAAATTTCACAGCTCTTCAGAATTATCTTCATATTAAGTCACTGTGCTGTTACTTTTTGTGTTACAAACAGCAGCTGTATTTTTATATAAATAAATACTTTGTGGCTTTTTATTTTACTATATTCATGTCTGCTTTTGTCTCCCAGCTGTTTGAGTTGCTGAACTTCTTGGCAGAGAACTTTATCTTCTCCTACATGGGCCTGACGCTGTTCTCCTTCCAGTCCCACGTGTTCAACCCCCTCTTCATCATCGGAGCCTTCGTATCCTACACACACTTTCTACACACACACACACACACAACTTCAACTAAAAGAAGCACTGGAAGCAATGACAGCTTGGGAATTCCCAGACCAATCGAATGTTCCCAGTGCGATAGATGATGGACGCCTGTCCTGAATGCTCATTATTCAGGTTCAACCTATCTGAGGTTGAGTGAACCCATTCCTCAAAGTGTAGAGTTCTGCTTTAAGGTAACTGTTACTTGACACGTGTGTGTGTGTGTGTGTGTGTGTGTGTGTGTGTGTGTGTGTGTGTTAGTGCTCCTTGACTTGACTAAACCCTCCTGTAGGTGGCAGTGTTCCTGGGGAGGGCAGCAAACATCTACCCTCTGTCCTTCCTGCTTAACCTGGGTCGCAAACACAAGATCCGCTCCAACTTCCAGCATGTCATGATGTTCGCAGGTACTGTGCAGACACCGCTAGTTAATATAATAATAGCTACAGTAGAACTACATTATGATCATCGGCTTCTGTACTAAAAATCTAAAAGCAGCCCAGTCCTGATCACTGGAGACAGCAGTAGCACTCAGGGTCTGGCCCAATGGGGACAGTCAGCCAGTAAAGCACGGCCGTGTTGTGCTTGCACTCATGTTCTTCATCCTTTTACTCCCATGTTCTTCCCGGGGTTCCCAAGGCCTGCGCGGCGCCATGACCTTTGCCCTCTCCATCCGCGACACTGCGACCTATGCTCGGCAGATGATGTTCTCCACCACCCTGCTGCTGGTCTTCTTCACCGTGTGGGTGTGTGGCGGAGGGACCACGCCCATGCTGTCCTTCATGAGTATCCCGTAAGGCTGGTTACGCTGGTTACATAATTGGTTAATCACCAATTATGATTGGCTACACCAATCATAATTGGTGTAGCAATCCAACTTATGGCTAAAACATTATTCTGCCAAGTTTAATGTCAACACCTGTTGTGGAAGAACCACACACATCTGGACACATATCCTCAAACACTTTTGAAGGGGTGAAGGAGGCTACATTGAAAAAGTGAATATGAATAATTTAGTGAGAAATAATAAAACCACAAGAAACCCCAAAAGATGAAGAATGCCAATACAAGGTTGTCAACCAACCACAGTGTCAGCTGAAGGAAACATCAGTGTCCCTGTCCGGGAGTGGTCTCTTCTATTGATGACCCAGGGGACCTTATCAGATGTGTAAGGGCTCAGTCTACAGGGAGCGTTGACCATATTGGACCTCCAAAACCCTTGGTGGAAGCCCTGGATTTGGTTGTGTGTGTGGTTTCCTTTTTATGGAAATCATCCAGAATCCATTAATCTGATGAGCAGTTTGTTTAACTAGCTGTTTGCTTGTCTTTCCTCAGGGTGGGGGTGGATTCGGACCAGGAGAGCTCGGTACGTAACTATACACTCAGTGTTCTCTAATGTGTCAAAGGAAGCACGACCCCACCCTTCATCTGAGCACTTGGTTCTTCTTGGTCCTAGTTCTTGTTTCCCTCCACTTGTTTATTAGCTTTTGCTTCTGAGTTTGTGTCTCTTGGCTTCACTATGTGTCCTCGTAGCCCCTGATGGATGTACTTAATTGTGTCAAATCTAGGAAGCCAACTTCTTGTTCTTTTCCCTGAGCTCTGGTTCTGCTCTTGGATGCTTGCTAGTAGTTTGCTTATGCGTCTGCTAAATGAATGTTATGTAATGTAAACAATGTACTGCACATGTGTTCAGGATGGTTGAATACGGGTGGTACTGTATGTGGAACTACAATCTACAAAGACTATGTACAAATATGGTTTACAATATTAGTCATTTTATTACCTTAAATCATCCATTTATGTATCCTCCTAATTTCCTTCCATTGAATAAGGATTGTTGTCTAAATCAGGATCAAGCGAATCAAATCCCATCCAAAGTCCCTTTCTAGATGGAGGGTGTTTTGTCCATTACCAAAAGATGGTTATGTATTCATAATACATACAGAATTTGTATCTACTAATTGCTATCTATTTTTAATTGAAAATGTTCTTATGATCAATGGTTAGATATCAATTCTGTATTTTAACAACCAATTGTTAGCATGTGAACAGATGCCTTTATACAGTATTCTTATAACCAGGTGTGTGTGTGTTGTATTCATGTAAACAGGTGTGTGTGTTGTATTCATGTAAACAGGTGTGTGTGTTGTATTCATGTCAACAGGTGTGTGTGTGTGTGTGTTGTATTCATGTCAACAGGTGTGTGTGTGTGTGTGTTGTATTCATGTCAACAGGTGTGTGTGTGTTGTATTCATGTAAACAGGTGTGTGTGTTGTATTCATGTCAACAGGTGTGTGTGTGTGTGTGTTGTATTCATGTCAACAGGTGTGTGTGTGTGTGTGTTGTATTCATGTAAACAGGTGTGTGTGTGTTGTATTCATGTAAACAGGTGTGTGTGTTGTATTCATGTAAACAGGTGTGTGTGTTGTATTCATGTCAACAGGTGTGTGTGTGTGTGTGTTGTATTCATGTCAACAGGTGTGTGTGTGTGTGTTGTATTCATGTAAACAGGTGTGTGTGTTGTATTCATGTAAACAGGTGTGTGTGCTGTATTCATGTCAACAGGTGTGTGTGTGTGTGTGTTGTATTCATGTCAACAGGTGTGTGTGTGTGTGTTGTATTCATGTCAACAGGTGTGTGTTGTATTCATGTCAACAGGTGTGTGTGTTGTATTCATGTCAACAGGTGTGTGTGTGTGTTGTATTCATGTCAACAGGTGTGTGTGTGTGTGTGTTGTATTCATGTCAACAGGTGTGTGTGTGTGTGTGTGTTGTATTCATGTCAACAGGTGTGTGTGTGTGTTGTATTCATGTCAACAGGTGTGTGTGTGTGTTGTATTCATGTCAACAGGTGTGTGTGTGTGTGTGTGTTGTATTCATGTCAACAGGTGTGTGTGTGTGTGTGTTGTATTCATGTCAACAGGTGTGTGTGTGTGTTGTATTCATGTCAACAGGTGTGTGTTTTATTCATGTCAACAGGTGTGTGTGTTTGTGCTGTATTCATGTCAACAGGTGTGTTTGTGTTGTATTCATGTCAACAGGTGTGTGTGTGTGTTGTATTCATGTCAACAGGTGTGTGTGTGTGTTGTATTCATGTCAACAGGTGTGTGTGTGTGTGTGTTGTATTCATGTAAACAGGTGTGTGTGTGTGTGTTGTATTCATGTCAACAGGTGTGTGTGTGTGTGTTGTATTCATGTCAACAGGTGTGTGTTGTATTCATGTCAACAGGTGTGTGTGTTGTATTCATGTCAACAGGTGTGTGTGTGTTGTATTCATGTCAACAGGTGTGTGTGTGTGTGTGTGTTGTATTCATGTCAACAGGTGTGTGTGTGTGTGTGTGTGTGTTGTATTCATGTCAACAGGTGTGTGTGTGTGTTGTATTCATGTCAACAGGTGTGTGTGTGTGTGTTGTATTCATGTCAACAGGTGTGTGTGTGTGTGTTGTATTCATGTCAACAGGTGTGTGTGTGTGTGTTGTATTCATGTCAACAGGTGTGTGTGTGTTGTAT
>CM051011.1:17614683-17709683 GCA_027704905.1 Muraenolepis orangiensis | reverse complement strand
GCCACCTCCTAGCAAAACCTGTCGAGGTGTCCTTGAGCAAGACACCCTAACCCTGACGTGCTGGCTGTCTCCTTGATGGCTGACTCCTCCGTTGGTGGTTGAATGAGTGTATGAATGGTGAATGTGAGACTTGATATGTAAAGCGCTTTGAGAAACCACTGGTTAGAAAAGCGCTATATAAATGTCCATTAAAAAAATGTAGGGAGTGATGCATCACTATATCACTATATAGTGCACTATGTAGGGAGTGATACATCACTATATCACTATGTAGTGCACTATGTAGGGAGTGATGCATCACTATATCACTATGTAGTGCAGTATGTAGGGAGTAGGGAGTGATGTATCACTATGTAGTGCACTATGTAGGGAGTAGGGAGTGATGTATCACTATGTAGTGCACTATGTAGGGAGTGATGTATCACTATGTAGGGAGTAGGGAGTGATGTATCACTATGTAGGGAGTGATGTATCACTATATCACTATGTAGTGCACTATGTGGGGAGTGATGTATCACTATATCACTATGTAGTGCACTATGTGGGGAGTGATTTATCACTATATCACTATGTAGTGCACTATGTAGGGAGTGATGTATCACTATATCACTATGTAGTGCACTATGTGGGGAGTGATTTATCACTATGTAGTATACTATGTAGGGAGTAGGGAGTGATGTATCACTATATCACTATGTAGTGCACTATGTAGGGAGTAGGGAGTGATGTATCACTATATCACTATGTAGAGCACTATGTAGGGAGTGATGTATCACTATATCACTATGTAGGGAGTAGGGAGTGATTTAACACTATCACTATGTAGTGCACTATATAGGGAGTAGGGAATGATGTATCACTATATCACTATGTAGTGCACTATGTAGGGAGTGATGTATCACTATATCACTATGTAGGGAGTAGGGAGTGATTTAACACTATATCACTATGTAGGGAGTGATGTATCACTATATCACTATGTAGGGAGTAGGGAGTGATGTATCACTATATCACTATGTAGGGAGTAGGGAGTGATGTATCACTATATCACTATGTAGGGAGTAGGGAGTGATTTACCACTATATCACTATGTAGGGAGTAGGGAGTGATGTATCACTATGTAGGGAGTAGGGAGTGATGTATCACTATCACTATGTAGGGAGTAGGGAGTGATGTATCACTATATCACTATGTAGGGAGCAGGAAGTTATTTATCACTATGCAGTGCACTATGTACAAGATACAAGATTTGTATTGGCCATTTGTAACAAGTAAATTGGAATGCTTACTCCCCATTCCCTCCCGCAGTATAAATCTCAAAAACAACAGCATAAAAATAATATATACAATACAAATAAACAAAAAAAGAGCAGCAAAGTGACTTAAATTATATGTACATGTTTTTTTAGTTTTTTTTTACAAAGCATCTAAAGTGCAGTAGTGTAGCAGCATCGTGAATACAGTGCAGTACAGTTCAGTAACTGTGATGAGTCCAGAAAGTCCAGCAAAGTATGTAAGTGTAATGTTAATGACATGTTATGAAAGTGAAAGTGGCAGCACTCCTAGCAGGATAAAAAATATCCTTAAACAGTCCTTTGGTTGCAGTCCTTTATGATGGACATGGCCTTCTTCCAACATCTGGTCCTAAAGATCTCCTCAATGCATGGAAGTGCACACCCGATGATCTTCTCTGCCGTCTTCACGACCCTCTGGATGGCTTTCTTGTCCTGTTCAGTGGTGTTGTCGTACCACACAGTGACGCCACCCGTCAGGACGCTCTCTACGGTGCCATGGTAGAAGTTCACTCGCCACCTCTGACCTATTCCGCTTTTTCTGAGGCACCGCAGAGCATAGAGGCGCTGGTGTGCCTTCTTCAGCATGACCTCCGTGTTGCATGTCCATGCCAGGTCATCGGAAATCTGTAGTCCAAGGAAACGGAAGCAGTTGACGACTTCCACCGGTGTCCCGTCCCACTCCGGTGGAGTGGGTCCCCCGGTGGCTCCTGAAGTCCACGATGAGCTCCTTGGTCTTGCTGACATTCTGTGCGAGGATGTTGTCCTCACACCATCGTGTCTGCTGGACCACCTCATCTCTGTACTCCGTTTCATCGCCCTCACTTATCAGGCCGATGACTGTGGTGTCGTCTGTAAACTTGATAATCCGATTATTGCTGTGCGTGGCATGTGTGTACAGCGAGTACAGCCGGGGACTGAGGCAGCAGCCTTGGGGTGCTCCGGTGTTGAGGACCAGAGTGGATGAGATGTTGTTCCCAAATTTCACCACTTCAGGAAGGGAGGAAGTCCATAATCCAGTTACAGATGGGGTCGCCCAGACCTAGGTCCCTCAGTTTCAGGACCAACTTGGTGGGAACGATGGTGTTGAACGCTGAGCTGTAGTCAATGAACAGCAGTCTGACGTAGGTGTCCCTCTTGTCTAGGTGCTGCAGGGCTGTGTGTAGTGCCAGGGAAATGGCGTTGTCTACAGACCAGTCTGTATGCAAACTGGAGTGGGTCTAGGGACTCAGGGATGGACAAGTTTATATGTGACATTACAAGTTTCTCCAGGCACTTCATGGCTATGGGTGTTAAAGCCACTGGACGATAATCATTGATGCATGTTACCTTGGTCTTTTTGGGTAACGGCACAATGGTTGTCGCTTTGAAGCACGCTGGGACGACGCTGGGATGTAGATGTCGGTGAACACAGGAGCCAGCTGGTCAGTGCAGGTCTAGAAAACACGGGATGGAACTCCGTCTGGGCCGGCTGCCTTCCCTGCCTTCACCTTCCTGAAGGTTCTTCGGACCTCGGATTCGAAGAGTTGTAGAACGTAGTCTGGTTGAATCTTCAATTTGTTGGTTGGCTCAGAGTTCCCCCTTCAAAGCGATCATAAACGTGTTCAGCTGGTCTGGTAGGTTGGGGTGGTTGTTGGTGACTGCCCCTGAGCTCCCCTTGTAGTTTGAGAGAACCCTCAGACCTTGCCACATACGTCTGGTGTCAGAGCCCCGAACTGTAATTCCAATTTGTTTTTGTATGGCTTTTCTGAGTTCATACTTGGCCTTCTTGTAGTGATCGGAAACGCCTGTGGTGAAAGCGGAACTCAGTCAGCATTCATCCATGGTTTGCAGTTTGTGAATGAGCAAACAGACCTGGTCGGGATGCATTCCTCCACTAGCCTGTTAATGTATGCTGTGACATGATCTGCAAACACATCCAGGTCAGTGGTCTTGAATACACTTCAGTTGGTGATTTCCAGCCCACCCTGCAGATGTAGTACGACGTCGTCACAGTTGTGTATATATATATACACACACACAATATACTGTAGTCTAAACCTGGGTAAGATTTACAGATATCTCTTCATGTCCCTTAAAAGTCTTTTGGAATGGGATCAACCTCTTGTCTGCAGGTGCTGGCGTTTACATAGCGGAAACATTCCAACCTTCCTCTGTTGGCTATCAGCCCTATAGTACCCTATGGAGGTAAGCCCTATCAGCCCTATAGTACCCTATGGAGGTAAACCCTATCAGCCCTATAGTACCCTATGGAGGTAAACCCTATCAGCCCTATAGTACCCTATGGAGGTGAGCCCTATCAGCCCTATAGTACCCTATGGAGGTAAGCCCTATCAGCCCTATAGTACCCTATGGAGGTGAGCCCTCCAACATGGAGACACTGGGTGGTATTGAGGTAAGCCCTCAACATGGAGACACTGGGTGGTATGGAGGTAAGCCCTCAACATGGAGACACTGGGTGGTATGGAGGTAAGCCCTCAACATGGAGACACTGGGTGGTATGGAGGTAAGCCCTCAACATGGAGACACTGGGTGGTATGGAGGTAAGCCCTCAACATGGAGACACTGGGTGGTATGGAGGTAAGCCCTCCAACATGGAGACACTGGGTGAAGCCCTTGACTCAAAGCCCTGTCCTGAGCTACCTCAAGCCCCTGCTGACCCACAGTGGACCGCCGCTCAGCGCCACGCTGCCCGCATGCTGCCATCCGCTGGCTCGATGTCTCACCAGCCCCCAGGCCTACCAGGTGGGTGGGCACACACTCTCACACACACCACACACACACACACACACACACACACACACACACACACACACACACACACACACACACACACACACACACACACACACACACACACGTCCTTAATAATGGCACAGCCATTACTAATGTTCCATGTCCAAAACAGGGAAAAGGTTCTTTGTTGCTTTATGTTGACACCTTCTATTACCTTATTGATAAGCTTTCATGATGTATTCATCAATGACCTTAATGTCTCAGTGTGTATGACTGAACTAATATTCTGACTGGTGAGAATACACCCAGTCCCCCACTTTCTTCTGTGGTGGAGAAACATTAAGATGTAAACCAGTTTTTTTCAGCTGTTCATAAAGCTCGATTGATTAGTTAGTTAAAAAGATGAAGACAATTTTTTATTTCTTGTTGTAATCCCTCACTTCCTATAATTTTCCTCCAATCAGAACGAAGGTCGTCTCCACGACGACGACACGGACCTCATCCTGAACGAATCGCACGTGAGCTCCATGTACGCTGACGTCACCGTGACAACCGGCAGCAGCAGCAACAGGTCGGGCTCGGGCCCCGGGGCCCCTGAGGGGCCCGATAACCCGGATGGGGAACTGGCCCTCGGGGAACATGAACTGGTGATCCGGGGCACCCGGCTGGTTCTGCCCATGGAGGATCCAGTGGACTCTCCCCAGGCGACCTCCCCATCACGCAGGCACAGGTTCTAGAGGGTTCTCATGGTGCTTTAGGTATGTGCACCGGGTGATCAAGCAGGTATTTGGATCTTTAGTGGACTGCTAGATGTCTGAATATGTGTTGGGTAAAACTGAGGATTTAAGTTTTGGATACGATTGACAGTGCAGATGAGGCCTATCAGTACTAAATAGAGCATGTTCCAACGGGGGTCGAACCACTCTCAGAATCCACAGTGCGGTTCAGACCTTGATTTTTGAGCCATGGTTCGGTTTTTGTTTCATTTTTTTTGGGGAGAGGACGATCTAGACTGAACTGTGACTCGGATCTGTGAGGTTCTGTATGGTGGTTCCAGTCACGGTTTCAGAAGCGTACCACCCCTGGTTAAAACCTAGATCGATGGTACGAGTACATCAAGGGATGTTTCTCTCGAGGATAACTAGTATGTACTAAATATTGCAATGAAGGCATGAATATTCTCCATACATTATTTAGTCCTGTGCATCTTCAGTGTATCTGCTTCCTCAAACCACATGACTGCAGATGTGTGTGTTCTGTTAAGGGAGCTACATCCTAGATCCTAGATACAGCAAAGCGTCATACTGGAGTTCACTAAACAACTGTGACCCAACTGCATTCCAAGGAGGCCTCTGGAGGTCTCTCACACATTGGACATAATCATAATCATAATCATAAGAGCAGAATGGGGCCACGTTGTGATTGGGTAATACGGAAGATCATTCTTTTTAAGAAGTAATAGTAATCTGATTGAAAGGTCATAACCCAACAGTACAGTTTGAATCCCTACCGTACGTTGGTCTATCACTCCTAATCTACTAATGAATGGATTTATTTATCGAAGCAAATATTATTTAATACGTAATTTAATTTGTGTTTGTGTGTGTGTGTGTGTTGTTTTGCTGTATCACTTTATTTTTAATCATTTGTAATATATTACGTTTTACAGTTAACTGTAAATGGTTTGAAATACTACTGTGTTTACCGGTAAGAGAACAAACTAAATTAAGAGAGGGAACCTGTCTCCACCATAGGGCCCTGATAAACTACACCTACTAAAGAGAGAGAACCTGTCTCCACCATAGGGCCCTGATAAACTACACCTACTAAAGAGAGAGAACCTGTCTCCACCATAGGGCCCTGATAAACTACACCTACTAAAGAGAGAGAACCTGTCTCCACCGTAGGGCCCTGATAAACTACACCTACTAAAGAGAGAGAACCTGTCTCCACCATAGGGCCCTGATAAACTACACCTACTAAAGAGAGGGAACCTGTCTCCACTGTAGGGCCCTAATAAACTACACCTACTAAAGAGAGAGAACCTGTCTCCACCATAGGGCCCTGATAAACTACACCTACTAAAGAGAGAGAACCTGTCTCCACCGTAGGGCCCTGATAAACTACACCTACTAAAGAGAGAGAACCTGTCTCCACCGTAGGGCCCTGATAAACTACACCTACTAAAGAGAGAGAACCTGTCTCCACCGTAGGGCCCTGATAAACTACACCGACTAAAGAGAGAGAACCTGTCTCCACCATAGGGCCCTGATAAACTACACCTACTAAAGAGTGACGTGTGGCATTCTGTAGCAGTTACTAATGTATGCTAATCACTCCTATCTAATTTGAGTAACTTTTATGCATCGTAATGAGCGCACTCTTGTCTGAATTAATTGAAAGAAATGTTACATTTGGATTAATGTATTTATTAATGTAATATAATTAATGTATTGGTTTTTTATAATAATTTTTTTGTTTTGTTTCCATTCTTTTCTGTTCTATAAGTTAAACTTTTCCCTGACTAAGCAACTGCCAAGTCTTCAAACTGTGAGATCCCACACATCCTGTTTGAAGATGACTTTGAGGGCTGATGGACTGTTTGATTCAAAGTGCCTCTGTGGAGACTCTATTCTGACTGTGCTTTGCTCATGTAGTAAGGTGACCCTTTTTAACCATACTGAATGTTTGTTAAGGTGTTTCTGAGCTGCTCAGCCACTGCTCCATTAGCTTTAGTTGAAGCAGATGTTCTGTGTGTTTTATGTTGATCCAGTTGAGTTTAAGCTATAGGTTAAAAAAAATGAACACAAAAGGACTTTAGCTTAATGATTTCTTAGAAGTGGCATTACGATTCAATACCATCCCATAACATATGTGCTACTGTCCAATGATCCTGTTTAATATGACTCAGGTTATTAGCAATTTTATCTTTATTTATTTTCCTATTTATATTTATTTATTTTTTGGTTCATTATTGAATGTTTATATAGATTTCTTGTATTGAACAGTGAAACATTTGTAACATTGAGTTACTAACTGAATTTGAAAGGTGGGGGGGGGGCGTCTTGGTCAATATGATCCAGACATTAACACACATTAACCACATATATCCTTTACTTTGATCCTTTATTTAAGGTTTCTGTTCACCTTATTTGTTGTTGTCATTGAACCCAATCTCCGTTCTTTTGAGGGGTGTTAAGGCATGCAGGAAAAAAGGGTCACAGTTCAAATGAAAAGAGTGATTGAGACAATCAGTGTAACCTTAATCTCTGGCCACGCCTCTCCTATCTCTGGCCAGGCCTCTCCTATCTCTGGCCAGGCCTCTCCTATCTCTGGCCACGCCTCTCCTAACTCTGGCCACGCCTCTCCTATCTCTGGCCACGCCTCTCCTATCTCTGGCCACGCCTCTCCTATCTGGCCACGTCTCCTATCGCTGGCCACGCCTCTCCTAACTCTGGCCACGCCTCTCCTAACTGGCCACGCCTCTCCTAACTCTGGCCACGCCTCTCCTATCTCTGGCCACGCCTCTCCTATCTCTGGCCACGCCTCTCCTCACTCTGGCCACGCCTCTCCTATCTCTGGCCACGCCTCTCTTCACTCTGGCCACGCCTCTCCTCACTCTCGGGCCCCGCCTCTATAGGCACACACACACTGTTGAAGGAGCCTTGGCTTGTTCTTGTGAATGCATTTCAATGTTTGGGACTGTTGTGTCAACGGCACATTTCAACATCTGGGAGTATCTTTCATATGTGAGGTGCGGCAGCCATGCAAAACTAAATGTGATGGCGGGAAAGAAAACAAATCCATCTGTGTGAATTAAAGAAGAAATGAACAAAAAAGTCAAATTAAACTTAACTAGAATAACACAACACAAGGCACGGGGTAAATGTCACTCCTCTTAAAGGCGTGTCTCTCCATCAACAGCCAAACCATAACACACATAAGGGGAATTATGTAACCCTCATGGTCCTCTGCAATCACTCTATTGTTCAAATCATTAAGACTCGGATGTAATAAACTCTGTAAAGATCGACCCACCCCCCCTCCTGCCATAGCCTGATGTGGAGATGAAGTGGAGGCCCTTGCAGACCAATAGAAATGGACCCCAAGATTCAAGATTTTTGTTTACCATATGCAACAAGTACAATGGAATGCTTACTCCCCATTCCCTCCTGCAGTATGAATTCATAAAACGCTACTATAAAAAAACTGTACAAAATAACAATAACAATAAAGTGACTGATGGATGATATGTACATGTGTTTATTTGTGCAAAAAAATGATGTCATGCACTGTGGACCACAAGGCGACGAGGCCAGCTCACCAGACCCAACGGATAGCTGCTTGTCGTCCTTCCTCTGGTAAGTTGGGTGATTATGTCTCTTATATAGTCTTAATTTATGTCATATTAATAAGGCCTCTCCTTGATGTATCTTCAGAACCATGGCGTATACCGTCGGAGACTCGTTCATGTTTCATTCCTTAGGTCTGTACAGATGTGTCCAGTTATCGTTTGTTTCAGAGTTAAAAACAATCTAAAAAGCTTAAATGTTAAAGCTGTCTGTCTGTTCCTATGCTCGTACCCTTTCTCAATTTCTCTGCCTAACATAATGGAACAGGGTGACACCTGGAAGCCTTCTCCTAAAATCTGTTTTCAGTTAAAGGTTTTTTTCCTTATTAAAGAAAAGGGTTTTCCTGTGCTGCTATTTGGCCTCCTATCCCGTCTCTTACACATCCAAACTGTCGCTCTATTACTCTTGTTCAGTGTGACTGATACATAGATATACACAGACATACACACAGTCAACATAACGTTAATTGCTGTTTGTGTATGTATCTTTAAGCTGATCAAATTGAATGATTTACATTAATATTCAGTGTTTATAAAAGAACAACTTTTAATGTTCCGAATATCTAGTGTCTTGAAAGGCTAATGAAGGCAATTCATATCAATAGGCTAGGAGCCCATAGCTCTTCACACTTCCTCCATTACACAGGCACTAAAGTCACTAAAAGATACGCTCAACGTTTCACCATCACCTCATATGTCCTGTAAAAATAAATCATTGGACAATAAAATGGAACAGTAATATTTAGCAGAGATATTGATCAAGTGTCACAGGCACTGCCACGTGAAGGTTACATTGAATGGTCCTTTATCTTGTACTACCACACAGCGCCTCTAGGGGAGAGTCAGCACCTGGGGTCACTGTTTACTGACATCCAATCAAACACAGTAGATTAACTGTTTGAGTATATGATGTCACATCCCGTCCATGTGGAATGGAGCAATGAAAGACCTGTCCTAAATGGACCCCTACGCCCCAAGCACCTCCTTAGAGCCCCCACTTGGGGACCTATTTGGGGGGGGCCCTGGGTAGGAATGAACTAGGACCCTTGCATGATGTCATTTGGTCTGGAATCCTCGTTCTCGAACGCTCGTTCTCCGACCACAGTTTTATTAAATGGAAGGTCATGCCGTCCCCCCGAAGGAAAACTATTTTCAAAGGACCCCCTCAAATGTGTACTCTAAGATGACGTTGGAACTATTCGTAATCTAAAAATGTTCAACCTAAATACTTCAGACCTGTTAATAAACAAAAACACATTTAAATTTGAATCATGCCAATAACACTTATATACTTGAATTTCATTGAAATTTCATTTATATTTTGTTAATTGATCCTAAAAGCTTTCAATACAAGCTTACAATATGAACAGTAACAAGACATAGTCCTATGATTATGAACAGTAATAATATGAACAGTAACAAGACATAGTCCTATGTTTATGAACAGTAATAATATGAACAGTAACAAGACATAGTCCTATGATTATGAACAGTAAAGACAGTCTAGATATGACATAATATGAGCAGTAACAAGACATAGTCCTATGACTATGAACAGTAACGAAGTAACCAACATTTAAAATGACCAGTTTATAGCTGACTTTAATTAAGTGCTTAAACTTTCAAATAATAAACATATTGTTCCTTATTCAAATATTTGGCAAAAAGCTCTTAACAAGTAGTACATAGTAGTACACATAATAATGAAGCCCATGCCTGTGTTTTTTGCGGCTGTATTCCTCGCTCTTTAGAAGGAAACATTGTTTAGTTTTGTCCTTATATTAAATATAATTATATTCCGGGTGCTTCGTTCTCAGGGTGAGCTTTAGCTTGGCTGTCTTCGTTGGCACCTGAAGACACATGACGAACTTCCATCTCTCGCTGTTATCACTAAAAACCAAACTTGACAAAATTGTCAAAGAATTTTCTCTCGTTTCAGAAAATGAGTTTGGGCTGTGGACTTGGTCATGTGGACTGACCGGACTGACTGAATATTGATCCGTATTTAGCTCGCCAGCTCGCAGGATGGCTAATAAGGAGAGCTTGCTTCACTCACGGTTCGTTGAGTGAAGTGTGTCACAAATGTGTCACAATCACATCAGAGTTTCTATTGGCCCAAAGCTAACGGGAGACACTCCCAACACTCCACATGAGGGTCAGGAGATATAGTGCACATCCTTTTCAGGAGGGTTAGGCGTTAGGGTTAGGGTTAGGGGTTAGTGTATCATGTATCTAATGCTAATTTGGAAATGGCTTTCAGGAGGCTAATAGTCTCAGCTGAAATCTGTGTGAATGGGGAGTTTTACTTTCTTTCGCTTGTGTTTCGACCAATCATGTCCTTAGCTTGACGATGCCAAGTGTATCAACAAACATGATATAGATAACCATCATCCATCAGGGACTAAAAACACTCCTTTCAACAAAAGAGAGAATATAAATGACTAGTAGACTAAACCTTGGACGGGACTAGATTTAACCATGCTGCCACAGCCAGGGGCGGTTTGTTCCTTTGGGCGACGCCCCACCTATCACCTTCTATGACAGTGTCGTCCAATCAGCTCCTCGTCATGTTCTGTGTAGTATCGGGCGATTTCAGTCCGAGTGTGGCCGCTGTAATGCAATCTCTGTGGGGGCTCGCACTAACGTGCTTTCGTCATATGTAACGTGGTGTATGGATCAGGGCAGCCAGCGATCGGGTTTCATTCAATGTCAACATGGCTACTGTCGTGTATTAACACAATAAAGTGTTCATAACTAAGGTTTACGTATAAAAAGGAATCCACAAGGCAGACTAGCAAAAGCTCCAGTTTCTTTATTTAACAACCTAGTACCTAACAACGTAGTACCTAACAACGTAGTACCTAACAACGCAGTACCTAACAACTTAGTACCTAACAACGCAGTAACTAACAACACAGTAACTAACAACGTAGCACCTAACAACGTAACACCTAACAACATAGCACCTAACGTAGTACCTAACAACGTAGTACCTAACAACGTAACACCTAACAACATAGCACCTAACAACGTAGCACCTAACAACGTAGTACCTAACAACGTAGTACCTAACAACGTAGTACCTAACAATGTAGTACCTAACAACGTAGCACCTAACAACGTAGTACCTAACAACGTAGTACCTAACAACGTAGCACCTAACAACGTAGTACCTAACAACGTAGTACCTAACAACGTAGTACCTAACAATGTAGCACCTAACAACGTAGCACCTAACAACGTAACACCTAACAACATAGTACCTAACAACGTAGTACCTAACGCTGGCTATCCATCTGTAAAAAGAGCCGCTAGAGGCTAGGGTGCATCAAATTGCAATACAAAATTTAAATCTATCAACATATCAAACTGTCTTTTTTTTGTTTAGACACACAACTTAAATTTGTGAGCTACTGCCCCCCACAAATCAGTGGCCTCCACCATATGTTATTACCAATCCTTACTTAAAATGTACAAATCAGAACACCCATCACACATCAGAACACCAAATTGAGAACACCCTAGCTACCGTTATTGCTACTTCAACTCAGAACAACTCAATAGCATTCAAATAAATACCATTCAGTGGTTTTGTATTAATCAGGATGAATTACTACAGAATAAGGACCACCCGGACCAAATAAAACAAGTATCTATAATGGGGGGGAAATCATACAACCAAGGATTTTCGCAGAGTTTATATGAGCGGAAAATGTGGCTAGCAGGCTGCGAAGTAGCAATGCTTTGTTCTGCTAGCTCTGCATTCTGGCAAACTGTATTGATGACCACAGTGGATTGTTCAGTCATTGCAGACAAAAATTTACAAGGTATTGTTACGTGAGTTCACAAGGAAATTTTTTTTTTAATGCAACGTCATAGTTCACACTCGGAGGTGGTCCCATTTACTTTAGCAGTTTGAACGTGAATATGTCTTTGGCCACATTAAGGAACACCCACTACACTGACTACCTCTGTCAGCGAAAGTAGTACTGCTACTAGATAGCATTATATTAAACATGGGTAACAGGCGTAACACCATGACAACACCAACACTGTGAAGTACCACGCCATTTAGGAATGATTATGAATTTATTAAAATTATGGTTTCAAGCTTATTTGCACATAGAGCGGGGAACCGGGGGAAGTTCCATCGGATCTCAAGTGGTCTCATCAGACCACGTTCTTCATGTGAACGCACTGTGTGTGTGAACGCATTGACTAACACCTTCCAATGTGAGCGGATCTCTCAAACCACATGTGAACCACATGTTAATAATTTGCTGTCGTGGACGTACAAGGTGTGGACCCAAAAGCACGGATGCAGACACAGTGATAAAGTACAAAAAGAGTCTTTACTTCATCCTTGGGGCACAAAAACACGATACAGCAGTGAGTGTTCGCCAAATCACAGGATCAACGGATCCAAAAATACATACACTAATTATCTACACTGAAACTTACAACAATAACAATAACTAGAAAAATACTTACTAACTACTTAACCTGATCTTACCTTACTATAACTATGAACGTGGACTATGAATATAACTAACGCTATAAGGATGTACGGAAAACGCTGGAGAGCTCGGCATAACACACAAGACAATCTGGCAACGAGACAGTGACTGCCTGGACCTATTTATACCAACAGACATCACCAGGTGCAAACGATAGACCTATATCACGGCACAGTTTAAAGCCGGAAGTACCCGTTAAAAATGGCTGAAGCAGTGTATCCCAAGTTCCGGTTAATGCATTCCTCTTGGCATTCACCATGGAGGACAGTTATCGCTGGACAACATCGCTGATAACCTTCCAAAAGTCGGTCAAGACGATGTGGTTCAACTAGTGAATGAACACTGCAGTGAAGGAGTCTGAATCCAAATCATACAATTCCCCGACATTGTGTCTTGTGGCTCTATCTGGATATATCGCCATAGAACGAAGGCGATTTAGTGTAGGAGCAGAGGTATGCCTATGTATTTAATATAGGCTATTTATTTGATGGATTTTGATTATTTCAATGTACCTTTTCATTTACGTGTTAATATGTAGTGTGCAGCTGTATATATATTTTTTTAAAGGGAATGCCTGTTATTCTTGTGAATATGAGTTGTCTTAAAATAAAAGTGCTTGTGACATTGGCATTGAGTTTAAAACTGAAAAATTAGCCTAATTCGTATAAAATACCGATGTATATCGCGATGCAGCCTAAAAATACCGGGATATGATTTTTGGTCCGTATCGCCCAGCCCTACTTGGGACCAGTGCTTTTTATCACACACATACCCGACATTGTGTGTCTCTATTCGGATGAGAGATGGTGTGTGTGGGGGTTAGGACCAGTGGTTTTAATCACTCACCCGACATTATTAGCCTATTCCGGCCACTTTTCGAGACGTATATGCTCCTTGTCAAAGTGCAAACTGCAGACATACGCGCTACCCCTGAGAACATGAAACGAGGGACCTTCATCCTCCTTATCAGCCTCACCCAAGACTTGCGGAGGAGTTTGTCTTTGGGTAATGGTGTAAACTGAGGTACGGCTGTCTTTGTTTAGGCGTTGAGCAGCCGGTACACTACAATAACAGAGAGGAGAGGAGGCGGCCACAGTTTGTCACGTATCTGGGGTAACTACCGGAAGCAGGAGTGCACTGCTAGGCGATTTTTAACGTACCGGAAGCAGGAAGTGTGACATAGGCCTATTATGGCATCACAAACAATCACAGGGAAACAGACCAAGGGAGGAAGTGACAAACACATGAGGAAGACAAACTATCAAAATAAAACCCTGGAACTAAACTAAACATAACACATGAATAAAACAGAAAACTTGACAAACATTCAGCACAGTTGGCGATGCACAACATTTGCACAATAATGTAATGTCTTGTGGGGTAGCTGTCAATCAATTGACCATTTGAATGGGTCAACTAAGCCATCATTGCAAAAAATTGCCCCTCCTGAGAGATTGGTCAGGAGTCACTACAGGGTGGCTATACTATACTATCCTATCCTATACTATACTATATATAACTTCGATCTGTTCTTAATGAAGAGTCTTTATCGTTGCCCAGGTGGCAACTTTTCAAATGAGGATCCTCTGGTCCCCCACAATGTGGTTTGTATGGTTCTGGTTCTGTAGATTCAGTCCATACTTGGTCACGTAACCCCTAACAGTAGCGTTCCCAAACCAGTGAATAATGCAGAATGTTAAAACACTTTCAATAAAAGCACAAAAAAACATTTGTGGACATTAAAATCTCTTAGTTGTGTTCAGTGCTCAGCAGTCAGTCCACATGTTGGAGCTCATCGCTGCTTCGGATGCGTCTCCAGAAACTCCTCAAACACGTGATTCAGTTTCCCAGGAACCGATTGGTTTTTGCTTGTTGTCCTAGTTTGCTTTGCTTTATTTCTAGATTCTAACGTGCTTCATTGATTTTTTTTATGCTATAGCTATCATTGATTTAAAGTTGCAAGACATTACATGGTTGTCCTCAGTTGTGATGGTCTCACAGCAGAATAAAACATGTGGCTGTAGGCTTTCACAAAGACGTGTGGTAGGCTGTTAACAACACCTTACATTAAGTGAGTCTGATGACATTCCATCAGACGAGAGGAGCCTTCATTAACAGCAGGAAGACTAACATAGTTCCATTGGATTGGATTAGATTACATTCGATTAGATTAGCAGTACAAGCACCACAACCCAGGCTCTGATATAACCTGGAGAGACCTTGAGGACCACACTACTACCATGCTGGTGGAAATGTCCCGTTTCTTGTCTTTCCACTACATTCTTCAGCAATAAGCTAATGCCAACACACACACACACACACACACACACACAACGTACAAATACTGATATACAAGTAGTAAATGAGAGGCACAGATACAAATCACTATCACCGTTATTAGTGAATTGTGTTTTTTACGAGCTGCATAACTAAACATTTGTTTATACTTGTACTTGTTATACTATTGAGACTGTTTGGATCCTCTATAATTATTCCAGGATTGCATATTATGTAAGGGTTACATGTGGTTCTTTGAAATATCCAAAATAGGTCAAACCAAATCTGTGTAAAGGGAAGGTGTATTTTCTATGTTTTTCTATGTGGTATAGGTTGTGGTTTTCGAGGGAGTGGTCATTTCCTGAGTAAGGTATTTCAAGTAACATTCCAGATCTCACCACAAATGAATTCCAGGCATTCTTATAACTATTTACCACCATCACTGTTGTGCACTGTTCTGTAGTGCAGAGGTTCTCCATGTAGTGTGTTGACCATGTAGTGTGTTGACCATGTAGTGTTCACCATGTAGTGTTCACCATGTAGTGTGTTCACCATGTAGTGTGTTCACCATGTAGTGTTCACCATGTAGTGTGTTGACCATGTAGTGTTCACCATGTAGTGTTCACCATGTAGTGTGTTCACCATGTAGTGTGTTCACCATGTAGTGTGTTCACCATGTAGTGTTCACCATGTAGTGTGTTCACCATGTAGTGTTCACCATGTAGTGTTCACCATGTAGTGTTCACCATGTAGTGTTCACCATGTAGTGTGTTCACCATGTAGTGTGTTCACCATGTAGTGTTCACCATGTAGTGTGTTCACCATGTAGTGTTCACCATGTAGTGTTCACCATGTAGTGTGTTCACCATGTAGTGTTCACCATGTAGTGTTCACCATGTAGTGTGTTCACCATGTAGTGTGTTCACCATGTAGTGTGTTCACCATGTAGTGTTCACCATGTAGTGTGTTCACCATGTAGTGTTCACCATGTAGTGTTTCACCATGTAGTGTGTTCACCATGTAGTGTGTTCACCATGTAGTGTTCACCATGTAGTGTTCACCATGTAGTGTGTTCACCATGTAGTGTGTTCACCATGTAGTGTTCACCATGTAGTGTGTTCACCATGTAGTGTTCACCATGTAGTGTGTTGACCATGTAGTGTGTTCACCATGTCGTGTGTTCACCATGTAGTGTTCACCATGTAGTGTTCACCATGTAGTGTTCACCATGTAGTGTTCACCATGTAGTGTGTTCACCATGTAGTGTGTTCACCATGTAGTGTGTTCACCATGTAGTGTTCACCATGTAGTGTTCACCATGTAGTTGTTCACCATGTAGTGTTCACCATGTAGTGTGTTCACCATGTAGTGTGTTCACCATGTAGTGTGTTCACCATGTAGTGTGTTCACCATGTAGTGTTCACCATGTAGTGTGTTCACCATGTAGTGTTCACCATGTAGTGTGTTCACCATGTAGTGTGTTCACCATGTCGTGTGTTCACCATGTAGTGTTCACCATGTAGTGTTTCACCATGTAGTGTTCACCATGTAGTGTTCACCATGTAGTGTGTTCACCATGTAGTGTTCACCATGTAGTGTTGACCATGTAGTGTGTTGACCATGTTGTGTTCACCATGTAGTGTTCACCATGTAGTGTTCACCATGTCGTGTTTTCACCATGTAGTGTTCACCATGTAGTGTGTTCACCATGTTGTGTTCACCATGTAGTGTTCACCATGTAGTGTTCACCATGTAGTGTTTCACCATGTAGTGTTTCACCATGTAGTGTGTTCACCATGTAGTGTGTTCACCATGTAGTGTGTTCACCATGTAGTGTGTTCACCATGTAGTGTTCACCATGTAGTGTGTTCACCATGTAGTGTTCACCATGTAGTGTTCACCATGTAGTGTGTTCACCATGTAGTGTGTTCACCATGTAGTGTTCACCATGTAGTGTGTTCACCATGTAGTGTTCACCATTACTGCTCCTAATACTAGTGGGTTACAAGCAGAGAACAAGTTTCACTGTATGTCTTCATGTATGTGACCATAAGAGGATTCATCCTCACGATTGTTGTTTGTTTGTAGTGTTCACCATGTAGTGTGTTCACCATGTAGTGTGTTCACCATGTAGTGTTCACCATGTAGTGTTCACCATGTAGTGTGTTCACCATGTAGTGTGTTCACCATGTAGTGTGTTCACCATGTAGTGTTCACCATGTAGTGTGTTCACCATGTAGTGTTCACCATGTAGTGTTCACCATGTAGTGTGTTCACCATGTAGTGTTCACCATGTAGTGTTCACCATGTAGTGTTCACCATGTAGTGTGTTCACCATGTAGTGTTCACCATGTAGTGTGTTCACCATGTAGTGTGTTCACCATGTAGTGTTCACCATGTAGTGTGTTCACCATGTAGTGTTCACCATGTAGTGTGTTCACCATGTAGTGTGTTCACCATGTAGTGTGTTCACCATGTAGTGTTCACCATGTAGTGTTCACCATGTAGTGTTCACCATGTAGTGTTCACCATGTAGTGTGTTCACCATGTAGTGTGTTCACCATGTAGTGTGTTCACCATGTAGTGTTCACCATGTAGTGTTCACCATGTAGTGTTCACCATGTAGTGTTCACCATGTAGTGTGTTCACCATGTAGTGTGTTCACCATGTAGTGTTCACCATGTAGTGTTCACCATGTAGTGTTCACCATGTAGTGTTCACCATGTAGTGTGTTCACCATGTAGTGTGTTCACCATGTAGTGTTCACCATGTAGTGTTCACCATGTAGTGTTCACCATGTAGTGTTCACCATGTAGTGTTCACCATGTAGTGTTCACCATGTAGTGTGTTCACCATGTAGTGTGTTCACCATGTAGTGTTCACCATGTAGTGTTCACCATGTAGTGTGTTCACCATGTAGTGTGTTCACCATGTAGTGTTCACCATGTAGTGTTCACCATGTAGTGTTCACCATGTAGTGTTCACCATGTAGTGTGTTCACCATGTAGTGTTCACCATGTAGTGTGTTCACCATGTAGTGTTCACCATGTAGTGTGTTCACCATGTAGTGTGTTCACCATGTAGTGTGTTCACCATGTAGTGTTCACCATGTAGTGTGTTCACCATGTAGTGTTCACCATGTAGTGTTCACCATGTAGTGTTCACCATGTAGTGTGTTCACCATGTAGTGTTCACCATGTAGTGTGTTCACCATGTAGTGTTCACCATGTAGTGTGTTCACCATGTAGTGTTCACCATGTAGTGTTTCACCATGTAGTGTGTTCACCATGTATGTGTTCACCATGTAGTGTTCACCATGTAGTGTTCACCATGTAGTGTGTTCACCATGTAGTGTTCACCATGTAGTGTTCACCATGTAGTGTTCACCATGTAGTGTGTTCACCATGTAGTGTGTTCACCATGTAGTGTGTTCACCATGTAGTGTTCACCATGTAGTGTGTTCACCATGTAGTGTGTTCACCATGTAGTGTTCACCATGTAGTGTTCACCATGTAGTGTTCACCATGTAGTGTTCACCATGTAGTGTGTTCACCATGTAGTGTGTTCACCATGTAGTGTTCACCATGTAGTGTTCACCATGTAGTGTTCACCATGTAGTGTGTTCACCATGTAGTGTGTTCACCATGTAGTGTTCACCATGTAGTGTTCACCATGTAGTGTTCACCATGTAGTGTTCACCATGTAGTGTGTTCACCATGTAGTGTTCACCATGTAGTGTGTTCACCATGTAGTGTGTTCACCATGTAGTGTTCACCATGTAGTGTTCACCATGTAGTGTGTTCACCATGTAGTGTGTTCACCATGTAGTGTTCACCATGTAGTGTTCACCATGTAGTGTGTTCACCATGTAGTGTTCACCATGTAGTGTGTTCACCATGTAGTGTGTTCACCATGTAGTGTGTTCACCATGTAGTGTTCACCATGTAGTGTTCACCATGTAGTGTTCACCATGTAGTGTGTTCACCATGTAGTGTGTTCACCATGTAGTGTTCACCATGTAGTGTGTTCACCATGTAGTGTTCACCATGTAGTGTGTTCACCATGTAGTGTGTTCACCATGTAGTGTTCACCATGTAGTGTTCACCATGTAGTGTTCACCATGTAGTGTTCACCATGTAGTGTGTTCACCATGTAGTGTTCACCATGTAGTGTGTTCACCATGTAGTGTTCACCATGTAGTGTTCACCATGTAGTGTTCACCATGTAGTGTTCACCATGTAGTGTTCACCATGTAGTGTTCACCATGTAGTGTTCACCATGTAGTGTTCACCATGTAGTGTTCACCATGTAGTGTGTTCACCATGTAGTGTTCACCATGTAGTGTTCACCATGTAGTGTTCACCATGTAGTGTTCACCATGTAGTGTTCACCATGTAGTGTTCACCATGTAGTGTGTTCACCATGTAGTGTTCACCATGTAGTGTGTTCACCATGTAGTGTTCACCATGTAGTGTTCACCATGTAGTGTGTTCACCATGTAGTGTGTTCACCATGTAGTGTTCACCATGTAGTGTGTTCACCATGTAGTGTGTTCACCATGTAGTGTTCACCATGTAGTGTGTTCACCATGTAGTGTTCACCATGTAGTGTTCACCATGTAGTGTGTTCACCATGTAGTGTGTTCACCATGTAGTGTGTTCACCATGTAGTGTTCACCATGTAGTGTGTTCACCATGTAGTGTGTTCACCATGTAGTGTGTTCACCATGTAGTGTTCACCATGTAGTGTGTTCACCATGTAGTGTTCACCATGTAGTGTGTTCACCATGTAGTGTGTTCACCATGTAGTGTGTTCACCATGTAGTGTTCACCATGTGTGTTCACCATGTAGTGTTCACCATGTAGTGTGTTCACCATGTAGTGTTCACCATGTAGTGTGTTCACCATGTAGTGTTCACCATGTAGTGTGTTCACCATGTAGTGTGTTCACCATGTAGTGTGTTCACCATGTAGTGTTCACCATGTAGTGTTCACCATGTAGTGTGTTCACCATGTAGTGTGTTCACCATGTAGTGTTCACCATGTAGTGTTCACCATGTAGTGTTCACCATGTAGTGTTCACCATGTAGTGTGTTCACCATGTAGTGTTCACCATGTAGTGTTCACCATGTAGTGTGTTCACCATGTAGTGTTCACCATGTAGTGTTCACCATGTAGTGTTCACCATGTAGTGTGTTCACCATGTAGTGTGTTCACCATGTAGTGTTTCACCATGTAGTGTTCACCATGTAGTGTGTTCACCATGTAGTGTGTTCACCATGTAGTGTGTTCACCATGTAGTGTGTTCACCATGTAGTGTGTTCACCATGTAGTGTTCACCATGTAGTGTTCACCATGTAGTGTGTTCACCATGTAGTGTGTTCACCATGTAGTGTTCACCATGTGTGTTCACCATGTAGTGTTCACCATGTAGTGTTCACCATGTAGTGTTCACCATGTAGTGTGTTCACCATGGTGTGTTCACCATGTAGTATTCACCATGTAGTGTTCACCATGTAGTGTGTTCACCATGTAGTGTTGTTCACCATGTAGTGTTCACCATGTAGTGTTCACCATGTGTGTTCACCATGTAGTGTTCACCATGTAGTGTTCACCATGTAGTGTTCACCATGTAGTTGTTCACCATGTAGTGTTCACCATGTAGTGTGTTCACCATGGTGTGTTCACCATGTAGTGTTCACCATGTAGTGTTCACCAGGTGTTCACCATGTGTTCACCATGTAGTGTTCACCAGTAGTCTGTTCACCAGTAGTTGTTCACCATGTAGTGTTCACCATGTAGTGTGTTCACCATGTAGTGTTCACCATGTAGTGTTCACCATGTAGTGTTCACCATGTAGTGTGTTCACCATGTAGTGTGTTCACCATGTAGTGTTCACCATATAGTGTTCACCATGTAGTGTGTTCACCATGTAGTGTGTTCACCATGTAGTGTTCACCATGTAGTGTGTTCACCATGTAGTGTGTTCACCAGTGGCGAAGCGTGTCTATCACAACTGGACCTTCTGTAGGGGGGGGGGGTAATCGTGATATTGAAAATTGTGTGGGGCTTTTTTTTCCTTTATTCGTCACCCGTACATATATAAAAATATCGATGCACACGTTATTATTAACAATAAAAACCTCATGGTCACATCAAGAGGATTCTGAAATCATCTCGCGACCCCCCCCCCCCCCCCCCTCGGGGTCCCGCGACCCCCCTCTCTCGGGGTCCCGCACCCCCCCCCCCCTCGGGGTCCCGCGACCCCCACTTTGGGAACCCCTGCTGTAGACCACCACCCCCACCACCACCATTCGAAAATTCAGTTGTTCTAGTCAGACGGACGTCACGGAGGAGTCACTTTATGCCTTATCTCATTTAGGCAGATCAGATTGTCGCAGCCAATTTCCAAGTGTACCCTAGTTGTAAAGCAGTGTCCATGTAGTGAAGTAACAGACCAACACAGACCACCACACACAGGCTATCGGTTAAAGGGACGGTCTAACACGCTTCACGTGAAAAGGCATAACGTAACTTTGGAACTTTAAGTTCGAAAATAGCGATCAATAATCACCAAATGTCTCTGGCATATGTCTTGTCATTAGCACTTTCACCTGTCAAAATGAAAGTGAAAAGGTGAAAGTGCTAATGACAAAACATATGCAAATTTGGTGATTATTGATCGCGGTTTTGTAACTCTTAGTTACGTTAAGTCTTTTCACGTTAAGCGATGCAAAGAAAGATCAAGTCCAAACTCTCAATTCAAATGCACAACAATGCTTAACAAACCCAAGACAGCCATTAACTAATCAGTCAACGTGTGTGGAAACAAAATGCAACAACCAGCTCAACGAGATGCAACACTGAGACAAAACCAGCAAATACAAATGAGTCTCACTCACCAATGATGTTCACTTAAAGACCAAATCCATTCTCCTGTCCTTCTGGATGAATTGTTCGACCACCATCAGGTCATAAAGATGATCGCTTTTCAGATCCAAAATAAGTTCCAATTCCCTGCTCTCTTGTTTGTCCCAAACAGCAACACTCCCATCAGTAGAGCCTCTTGTGGCTAGTAGAGCCCGTTAGCCACGGGGATCGTTCCCAGTTGCTACTCTGAAAATGGCGAACATAGCCTGCTTTAACTACTTGAGTCAGCTCCAGATTGTCAGGTGTTGGACGGCCTTTTTTAATAATGTCCATCTTAACATTAAATGGTCGTCTTGAAAATGGTTCAGACAATAAATCCGCAACGACATCATCTTCACCTGTTGCCATTTTGACGTAAAAAAAACAACGTAGAAAACGTAACACTACGCTAGATCCACTCTCGCGCCAGCCACCACCTTGCACCTTCTAGCTCCCTATTGAGCTGCGGGGAAATCTAAAAGAATACGCCCATTGGCTACAAATCACGATATATGATTGGTTGATCAAATTGTCAATCCAAACGTACGCTCTCATTTAGTCTAAGGGCCAATGTCAGCGGGAATACTTTGGTTGAAGGATATTCTTCCCAGCAACCCAGAAAAATATCTGATTGGTTGCATTGTTTTTCCAACACAAAACCACTCAAATGCGTCGTGCATGGACCGAGAAAGACAAACAAATCAACGTAACACTGTAATATAACACAGATACGATTCTCATTTATTCATTTTATTAAAATTGTATTACATTTTATTAATACAATTAATTCGATTTTTTGGTTTCATCTGAGAGTTCCAGGGTCTTCTCTGAATACCTTGAAGGCCCTGACGCTTCACCACTGGTGTTCACCATGTAGTGTGTTCAACATGTAGTGTTCAACATGTAGTGTTCACCATGTACTGTGTTCACCATGTAGTGTGTTCACCATGTAGTGTGTTCACCATGTAGTGTTCACCATGTAGTGTTCACCATGTAGTGTGTTCACCATGTAGTGTTCACCATGTAGTGTGTTCACCATGTAGTGTTCACCATGTAGTGTTCACACCATGTAGTGTGTTGACCATGTAGTGTGTTTTGCATTTTATAAATTGCATTTTTTATTTTTATTTTATATTCTTTATTCTATTTTTATTCTATTTTTATCTATTTTTATCTTATTTTATAACTGCTGTCTGTCGTCGGGTATTGCACACAAGATTTTCACATCACTGCTTTATACTAAACTGTAAACTGTGAAGTGACAATAAACTTGACTTGACTTGACTGACTTGACTTGACCATGTAGTGTGTTCACCATGTAGTGTGTTCACCATGTAGTGTGTTCACCATGTAGTGTTCACCATGTAGTGTTCACCATGTAGTGTGTTCACCATGTAGTGTGTTCACCATGTAGTGTGTTCACCATGTAGTTTGTACCATGTAGTGTGTTCACCATGTAGTGTTCACCATGTAGTGTTCACCATGTAGTTTTCACCATGTAGTGTGTTCACCATGTAGTGTGTTCACCATGTAGTGTTCACCATGTAGTTTGTACCATGTAGTGTGTTCACCATGTAGTCTGTTCACCATGTAGTGTTCACCATGTAGTGTGTTCACCATGTAGTGTTCACCATGTAGTGTGTTCACCATGTAGTGTGTTCACCATGTAGTCTGTTCACCATGTAGTCTGTTCACCATGTAGTGTTCACCATGTAGTGTTCACCATGTAGTCTGTTCACCATGTACTCTGTTCACCATGTACTCTGTTCACCATGTAGTTGTTCACCATGTAGTGTGTTCACCATGTAGTGTGTTCACCATGTAGTGTTCACCAGTAGTGTTCACCAGGTAGTCTGTTCACTATGTAGTGTGTTCACCATGTAGTATTCACCATGTAGTGTTCACCATGTACTGTTCACCATGTTGTGTGTTCACCATGTAGTGTGTTCACCATGTAGTGTGTTCACCATGTAGTGCAACCACCTACTGCGTGAACATCAGCAGGCTGGCTCAAGGGAGGATGTGGAAGCGACTGCAACGGCACTACTCCACAAGCTGGACGCCACCCGAAGGGCCAGATGGACTGAAACCGTTGAGTCAATCGATTTCACCCATTCCAGCCGTAAGGCGTGGCAAACCATCAACCAGCTCACTGGCAGGAAAACAACACCCCCCAAGTGCCCTGTGACAGCAGATGCCATTGCAGCCCAGCTCCTGAAGAACAGCCAATTCCAAGGTTCAGATAAGAACTTCGCCCGCTCTACACTGTGCGAGATATCTTCCCTCTCTAGGGCATCCAGTGTCGATGTTGACATGTCCGGACAGTTTTCAACAGCTGAACTTAGGGCGGCCATCGGCAACCTTAGGCAAGGCAAGTCCCCGGGGCATGACAACATCCACCCAGAGTTCGTGACCCACCAGAGTGAGACAACATCTGCCTGGCTGTGCTCTTTTTTCTCATCCTGCTTCCAGAGGTCCAAACTGCCGAAGACCTGGCGCCGTGCTACTGTTATTGCCCTGCTGAAACCAGGCAAAACTGCGGAAGACCCTAAGGCCTACAGACCCATCTCGCTGCTCTGCGTCCCATTCAAGATACTGGAGAGGATGATCCTCAGCCGCATAGAGCCAGTAGTGGACCCACAGCTTCCAAGGGAACAGGCTGGTTTCCGGCGGGGCAGGTCAACAGTAGATCAGGTAACCCTGCTCACCCAGGACATCGAGGACAGCTTTCAGGCCAAAGAGAAAGTTGGGGTTGTGTTGCTTGACCTAACAGCCGCATATGACACCGTCTGGCACCGTGGACTTCACCTGAAGCTGCTGAGGACTATCCCAGACCGGCATATGGTGAAGTTCATAATGGAGATGCTGTCCAACCGCAGCTTCATCCTCCGAACCAGCGATGGCCAGCGAAGCAGACTGAGGAGATTGAGAAACGGGGTGCCACAGGGGTCTGTCCTCTCACCACTGCTGTTCAATATTTACATCCACGACCTCCCGGAGACAACATCCAGACAATATGGTTACGCGGATGATCTGGCCATCATGTTGCGTCGAACAACATGGTCAGCGGTGGAACAGGGTCTCAACCAGGACATGAGCATCTTGGCTGCCTACCTGCGCAAGTGGCGTCTGCAGCTCAGTACTGGGAAGACTGTGTCGGCCGCATACCACCTGTGCAACGGAGAGGCCAAAAGGGAACTGTCGGTGTCCGTCGACAACAAGCGTCTGGAGCACCAACTAGCCCCCAAGTACCTCGGTGTTCGGCTGGACAGGACACTGTCCTACAAACGGCACCTTGAGGAAGTGAGAGCCAAAGTGACAGCAAGGGTCTCGCTTATCCGCCGCCTTGCTGGCACAACCTGGGGTGCCTCCGCCAGGACACTACGAATCTCCACACAAGCCCTGGTGTTCTCTGCTGCCGAATACTGCGCCCCAGTCTGGAGTAGAAGCCCACATGTGAAGAAGGTTGATCCTATCATCAACAATGCCCTTCGGATCATAACCGGTTGCCTAAAGCCCACCCCCGTGTCCTACCTGCCAGTCCTAGCGGGAATTGCCCCGGCCGGTCTCCGACGAGAGGCCGCTATCCTCGCACTTGCAAGGAAAGCCCAAGAACATGACTGGCATATCCTGCATGAAACAACAACAAAGGCAGCGCCCCCAAGCAGACTCAAGTCCCGTCACCCCTACAACAGGACAGCACAAGAGATGCTTGGTTCCATCCCTGAGGACCTGTCTACAAGGGCATGGCTAGCAACTTCCTGGAAGCAGGAATGGGAGTCGGCTGAGCCTACACGTCTGCACCATCACATCCAAGATCCGGGAGATGGAGTCGAAGGAGAACATCTACCACGCCGGCATTGGACCCTGCTGAACCGCCTCCGTACTGGGGTTGGTCGCTTCAAAGCGTCCATGAAGGAGTGGGGCCTGGCAGACAGCGCAGTATGTGAGTGTGGCGAGCCTGAGCAGACTGCCGACCACATAATCACCACCTGTCCTCTGTACAGACCTCCTTCAGAGGCTGGCCTCTTCCATGTGGGACCAGAGACGAGAGCGTGGCTTTGTGACACTGAGCTGGACATATGATGATGATACACGAAAGAAGAAGAAGAAGAAGAAGAAGACCATGTAGTGTGTTCACCATGTAGTGTGTTCACCATGTAGTGTTCACCATGTAATGTGTTCACCATGTAGTGTTCACCATGTAGTGTGTTCACCATGTAGTATTCACCATGTAGTATTCACCAGGTAGTGTGTTCACCATGTAGTGTGTTCACCATGTTGTGTGTTCACCATGTTGTGTGTTCACCATGGTGTGTTCACCATGTACTATTCACCATGTAGTGTTCACCATGTACTATTCACCATGTAGTTTGTTCACCATGTAGTGTGTTCACCATGTAGTGTTCACCATGTAGTGTGTTCACCATGTAGTGTGTTCACCATGTAGTGTTCACCATTTAGTGTTCACCATGTAGTAATAATAATAATAATACATTTTATTTGTATTGCACTTTACATTTGAAACAGACCTCAAAGTGCTACAGTACATAATAAAATAAAAGATAAAGAAAACCATTTGCAAGAATCAAAATGTATAAACAGGTTAAAAAACAAGTTTAAAAACACGTTTTAAAAAGGAGAGGCAGGGTTATTAAAACCGGCTTAAAAAGCTAACCAAATGCTTTGTTAAAATGGTAGGTTTTTAGTGCTCTCTTAAAAGTGTTCACAGGTTGAGGAGCTCTGAGATGGTCTGGGAGTGAGTTCCACAGCCGGGGGGCAGCTGCACAGAAAGCTCGATCTCCCATAGTGCGGAGGTTGGTGTGCCGTTCCTTCAGCTTGTTAGTATTTCCCGAGCGGAGGCTGCGGGTGGCGGTTTGTGGTTGAATCAATTCCTTGAGGTAGGGGGGGGCATTTCCGTGGATACACTGGTGTGTTAACAGGGTGATTTTGAATTCTGTCCGGGAGGAGATGGGAAGCCAGTGCAGTGATTTGAGAATGGGGGTGATGTGCTCGTATTTGCGCACTCTCGTCAGGATCCTAGCAGCGCTGTTCTGTACGTATTGGAGCTTTTGAAGGCTCTTGCTAGGGATCCCGACGAGAAGTGCATTACAGTAGTCCAACCTGGAGGAGACAAAGGCGTGGACCAACTTTTCGGCGTCAGGAAGAGTGAGGGTGGGGCGGAGTTTAGCTATATTTCTAAGGTGGAAGAAGGATGTTTTGCAGAGGTGTTTGATGTGGGTCTCATAGTTGAGGCAGGGGTCCATTTTGACGCCCAGGTTGGTGACAACTGATGAGAGGGGAAGGTCCTGGTCGGAGAAGGTGATGCTTGTTATGGGGGATGATTTAACTTGGTGTGGGGTGCCGATGAGAATGGCCTCGGTTTTGGAGCTGTTGAGTTGTAGAAAGTTTTGTTTCATCCACGCCTTTATCTCCTCCAGGCAGATGGTGATTGTGGATGAAGGTGATGGTGACGGAGATGACAGTGGGACTGCAGAGCCGGGGGGACAGGGGGGGTCCATTTTTATGTAGAGCTGTGTCATCAGCATAGCAATGGAATGATAGTCCATGCCTGCTGATGACACGGCCGAGGGGGAGCATATACAGGGTGAATAGGGTGGGGCCAAGCACGGATCCTTGGGGTACACCACAAGTGACGGGTTGGGTGGGGGAATGAGCACCTCCCATGGAGACACACTCAGTCCTTCCGGTCAGGTAGGACCGGAACCAGTCCAGGGAGGTGTCACAGAGTCCGATGGTGGAGTGGAGACGATTGAGGAGGATGGTGTGATCAACAGTGTCAAAAGCTGCAGTGAGGTCCAGGAGGATGAGGAGGGAGGGGGAGCCATTGTCAGAAGCAGTGAGGATGTCGTTGGTGACCCTGACCAGTGCCGTTTCAGTACTGTGAGCGGAGCGGAAACCAGACTGGAATTTTTCGGAGATGTTGTTGTTGTTGAGGTGGTGTTGCAGTTGGGTGGCGACTATTTTTTCCAACACTTTGGAGAGGAATGGTAGGTTAGAGATGGGCCTGTAATTTGCGAGAACGTCCGGGTCTAAGGTGGGTTTTTTGAGGAGGGGAGTGATAATGGCCGTTTTTAGAGCTGATGGAACGTGACCGGACTGTAGAGAATGGTTTATTGCTTTGGTGATCAGGGGGCTTATGGCTTGGATGTGTAATTTGACCAGGGCTGTGGGAAAGGGGTCCAGGGTGCATGTGGAAGGCTTCATCCGGCGGATGGTGTCCTCAACCTCTTGCTGCGTGGTGGGAGAAAAGCAGCAGAGAGGCTGGGAGGCCCCAGACTGTGGGATGGCAGTTGGAGCAGATGGAGTGGGGGGGCCGGAGAGGGAGGAACGGATAGTGTCAACTTTGGTTTTGAAGAAGACCATGAAGTTGTTGCACTGTTCTGCAGTGATGGCTCTGTTTGAGGGGGGTTGAGGTTTTAGGAAGTGATTTATGGTTGAGAAAAGCTGTTTTGAGTTGCCGGGACTGTTATTGATGATGTTTGAGTAGAAGTTGGACTGAGCGTCTCTGAGGGACTTAGTGTAGGCCTTTTGGTGTTCCCTGTAGGCCATTTTATGAACCGTGAGCCCTGAGGTCTTGAGCCGCCGTTCCAGGACACGCCCAGCAGCCTTCATTTTCCGCAGCTCGCTGGTGAACCATGGAGCTGAGCGTGAGAATGTGACTGTTCTTGATTTTATTGGGGCGTGAATGTCAAGGAGCCTGCTCAGGGATTGGTTGTAGTAGTCCACCGATTCATTTGCTGATGAATGGGTTGCAGAGGCGAGATGATGGAGGTCCAAGGTCAAGGTGTCCGGGTTGATGTGTTTGAAGTTTCTGAAGTGGATTTCACGCTTGGGTTTGGTGTGGGAGGGTGGAAATGGCAGTTCCATGGAAATGACCTTGTGGTCGGACACGCCCATTTCGTAAACTAGTATGTTACTAACCGGGGCTGAGTCAGTGATAACTAGGTCTAATGTGTGCCCCTTTATGTGTGTGGGGACATGGATGTGTTGTGAGAGGTTAAGGCAGTCCAGTAGTTGTAAAAACTCAGATGCAAAAGGGGAGGAGGGGTTGTCTACGTGGATGTTCACGTCACCGAGAATTAGGATGTTGGGGGATGTAGTGCAGAGTGATGTGAGGAGGTCGTGTATTTCCGAGATGAAAACTGAATTTGGTTTCAGTTTGGGTGGGCGGTAGATGAGTAGTATTGTAAGATTGAAAGGTGGTTTACATTTGACTGCAAGGCATTCAAATGAGGATGGTGGGGGGAGGGGGAGAGATGTTAGTTCCAGCTCATTTTTGTGAAAAATGGCTAAGCCACCACCCACCCGCCCAGTGCTGCGTGCTTTTTGAATATAGCTATAGCCGGGAGGACAGGCTTTATTCAAAGTTGAATAAACCTCAGGTGGGTGCCAGGTCTCTGTGAGGCACATGAGGTCTAAGTCCTTGTCCAGTATGTGTTCATTTATGAGTGATGATTTAAGTGTGAGGGATTGTGTGTTGAAAAGTTCCAGTTTAACTGTTGGTGAAATGATGAATCTCTGTAGTGGTCGTAGTACACGGAGATCCACTCCTCGTTTTCCATGTAGATCCATTCCACATTTTCCATTGAAATCCACTCCATGTTTTCCATGCAGCTGCCTGGTCTGCGGCACTCTCGCGGTGTTTCCAGTGTTACATACCAGAGGAGCGTCAGAGCTCTGATGACACGTCACAGTAGCGACGGTGCGAACAGCTGTGTGGAAGGAAGGAATATGGTGGCCGGGCAGCAGGTAAACAAACTGACGGCGGGTGCTTCTGTGGATGTAGCGTGGTCGGCGAAGGAGTCCAAGTTTTTTGATGAATGAAACACAGGCTGGGATGGTGTGTTTATTTAGTTCCAGCAGGCGCGAGATGGAATATTGCTGCATCATGCCGGTCAGGATGTAAGTCCTGAACAGTTTTAGCCGTTTGCTAGGCTAACCGGCGCGCTGGGGGCTGCTGGCTGGCAGCCGGCTGGCTGTGGAGAGTAGTGCGGTCCCAGGCAACGAAGGCCTAACCGCTCCGGGGCTGAGGGGCAGCCCGGGATAGAATCTCGCACAGTAGCGCTGGAGAGAGCCAACGTGATCCAAGGCTCAGGACAGGAATGGAGGACTGGAACGGTAGCTTCGCTGCAGCGATCAGCCGCTTGTTGGTATGGCTGTGGATGATGCGGTCCCAGGCGACAAAGGCCTAACCGCTCCGGGGCTGAGGAGCCCGGGATGAATCCTCGCAGCAGCGCTGGACAGGGACAAAACGTCCACACAAAGTGGCTACCGACCGTCACTAATCCGCCACCAGTTGATGTAATGGACGGGCAGGTAAGCAAAACCAACCGCACACAGACTCGTAGAAACTCTCAAAAAGTCTGTGACAAAGCTATGGTAATAAGTAAATACAATCTAAAATTGAATGTAAAACTAGTCTTAAACTAGCCCTAGACTAGCTCCGTTGGAGAAGCGGCGAACAACCAGCGCCAGCGTCCTCTCCCAACTGAATCTCTCCTGTAGTGTGTAGTGTGTTCACCATGTAGTGTTCACCATGTAGTGTGTCACCATGTAGTGTTCACCATGTAGTGTTCACCATGTAGTGTGTTCACCATGTAGTGTGTCACCATGTAGTGTGTTCACCATGTAGAGTGTTCACCATGTAGTGTTCACCATGTAGTGTTCACCATGTATGTTCACCATGTAGTGTTCACCATGTAGTGTGTTCACCATGTAATGTGTTCACCATGTAGTGTGTTCACCATGTAGTGTGTTCACCATGTAGTTTCACCATGTAGTGTGTTCACCATGTAGTGTTCACCATGTAGTATTCACCATGTAGTGTGTTCACCATGTAGTGTGATCACCATGTAGTGTGTTCACCATGTAGTGTTCACCATGTAGTATTCACCAGGTAGTTTGTACCATGTAGTGTGTTCACCATGTAGTGTGTTCACCATGTAGTGTGATCACCATGTAGTGTGTTCACCATGTAGTGTTCACCATGTAGTGTGTCACCATGTAGTGTGTTCACCATGTAGTGTTCACCATGTAGTATTCACCATGTAGTGTGTTCACCATGTAGTGTGTTCACCATGTAGTGTGTTCACCATGTAGTGTGTTCACCATGTAGTTTCACCATGTAGTGTGTTCACCATGTAGTGTCTTCACCATGTAGTGTGTTGACCATGTAGTGCAGGGGTGGCCAACCAGTCAGAGGTTAAGAGCCAAAAATGTTACTATGTTACTGCAAAGAGCCACATCATACACACAGTCACAGATGCCCCCCCCCCCCCCTCCTCTCCTTCTCTCTTTTGTTCTCAGCCTTTCTCTGTGCTCCCTCACTCTCTTTCTCCTCTCTCTCTCTCTCACACAGACTAAATGAAAATCTAGAACTTTACACACACACACTCAGGATCCTCCCTCCCAAAGACACACACACCGTCACACAGACAGACACACATAGCTCTGCTCTGACAAATTTATTACACCATACACCATAATACACCATAATATTGACAGAAATTGAATTAAACCTCTCCTACTAGTATTCAGAGGCCAGTTATTATCAACAATGAACATTGTGTGCACTCTCACACAAACTCTCAGTAAACAAAATGTGAACAAGTTTTTTATCTTCCTATGCATGTTGCTTCTTTAAATTAAATTAGTGGGACTTCTGACATTCCTTGCCTTGAACAATCCTCCACCTTGTTTCAGTTTTTGGTTTTCTGGAAACAAGATTTCAACCAGGCATTGGTTTAGGCATTTTTTAACAAACTCCCCTTCATTGTATGGCTTTTTAGCTCATGCTATGTTCCAAGCAACTGGATATGATGCAAGCGTTACGGTCTCCGAGTGCTTCATTATTTTTTGGAAAAACTGTGTCTGCTTTTCCGCCTGACTTTTCAAGGTGTTTAACTTCTGCTTGCGAAGTTCAACACCTTTAGGGAATTCCTGGTCGATGGAGTGAGCATGGAGTGAGGTGAAATGGTGCTGAAGATTTGAAGCCTTGAAATGGGCTAATGATGTCTGGCATAGAAGGCAAAATGGCTTGCAATTGCGTTCTATAAAAAAATATGAACTCTCCCACTCTACTAAAAACATCCTATGGTCCCATTTGAACTCAGATGGTCAACTCAGATAGTGCTTACTCAACGATAGGGTTTTCACCCCTCGAAGGTGATTGGTTCACTGCATCGCAGGCATTTTTGTGATAGGCTCTTGGGCCGCATCACAATTAGACGCGCTGTCATGCTCTCATACTGACACTACACACACACAGTGGCGTAGGGAAGGGCTCCCCCCCTGGCGTTGGATGTAAGAAAAAAAATTAACATCTATATATCTTAATTTCTGATCGGGTAGTAGCACCCCACCCCCGTCAACGATCGTCACACATCGCGATATTTCCCCGCGGATTTTGCTCACGGGGGGCCACGGGATTTTGCGCTACGCCACTGCACACACACACACACACACACACAAATATAATTCGATATGAACTGAAGAGCCGCATGAAACTGGGCAAAGAGCCGCATGCGGCTCGAGAGCCGCGGGTTGGCCACCCCTGATGTAGTGTGTTGACCATGTAGTGTGTTCACCATGTAGTGTTCACCATGTTGTGTGTTCACCATGTAGTCTGTTCACCATGTAGTGTGTTCACCATGTAGTGTTCACCATGTAGTGTGTTCACCATGTAGTGTGTTCACCATGTAGTGTGTTCAACATGTAGTGTGTTCAACATGTTGTGTTCACCATGGTGTGTTCACCATATAGTGTTCACCATGTAGTGTTCACCATGTAGTGTGTTCCCCGTGTAGGCAGAGATTGAAGCAGCAACCAATCGCTGTGAGGGAGGTCCAATGCTGGTCGGAACAAGCGGACTCTATAGTGCAGGATTGTTTTGATCGTGCTGACTGGGACATGTTCCGCGTTGCCTCAGACAATATCATCAACGAGTACGCGTTCTCGGTCACCGGGTTCATCAAGAAGTGCATAGATGACGTTGTTCCAACCAAGTCGATTCGGATATACCCCAACCAGAAACCGTGGATTGGCGGCGATGTTCGCACTGCCCTACACGCGCGTAACGCCTTTGGCTCCGGGAATATGGAGGAATATACGAGAGCCCACTACGACCTCCGTAAGACCATCGTCACTGCCAAGCGGAAGTATAAGTGGACAGAGTGGAGGAGAAATTCAAGAGCCACGACGCAAGGGGTATGTGGCAGGGGCTACAGACGATAACGAACTTCAGAGGGAGAACCAGTTGTGTACCTCCCTCCCAGGAGAGCTAAATACTTTTTTTGCTCGGTTTGACGTGAACGGTAGCCCGCTGAAGCCAGCGCCGCCTGAGGAGACCAGCCTGCGAAGAATCTGAGAACAGGCGCTTCAAAGGGTGGTGCGGACGGCCCAGTATATCGTTGGAGGTGAGCTCCCCTCCCTCCTGGATATATACAACCAAGGCCAAACGCATCATAAAAGACAATGCCCACCCCAGCCACGAACTGTATTCGCTTTTACCGCTGATACAGGCGATACCGCAGTATCAAGTGCCGTACAAATACTCAGATAGCTTCCACAGTCAGGCCATCAGGCTGCTGAACAAGGGTGTATAGAATATAACAATGTATATTTTATTACATTGATTTCTATATACGTATTGCTCTTTTTCTGTGCCGATATACTGCATTTTATAAATTGCATTTTTATTTTATGTATTTAACTTTATACAGTTTTGTACTTTTTTTACTTTTATTCTATTCAGTTTTTATTCTATTTTTATAACTGCTGCCTGTCGTCGGGTATTGCACATAAGATTTTCACTCACTGCTTGTGTAAACTGTGAAGTGACAATAAACTTGACTTGAGGTGCCGATCACACAGGACGCGTTTTGCAGGCTGAACGTTTTCACCAGGCGCACTGCACTGCTCTCTATCCATCACACATGGAGCAATCCTATATTAAAAAAGCCATTCAAAGCAGGTTTTTTTGTTGCTATGCAACCACCGATTCAGCTGTCAGTCTAAGCATTGTAAACACGGAAGGTAAACTACCTTTAGTGTGCCAAAACACTAAGTGCTAACTGACCACTAAGCTAAGAATAGACCAATGATTAAAGTACAACTATTTGCAGCAGTCCAGTTACAGTTATTATCAACCTGATATGCAACACAAATATTTAGTCCTGGTCTCAGTTCATTCCACCACTGTGGGGCCAGGATAGAGAAGAGCCATGACCTTGTAGATAGGCTGCAGGGCCCCCTCAGCAATGGAAAAACGGAGCTGTTCCTGTCACTGCCCTGTAGACTAGCACCAGGTTCTTAAACTGGATGTGAGCAGCTACAGGGAGCCAGTATAGCAAACAGAGAAGGGTAGATGTGTGGGAGAACTTGAACACCAAATGAGCTGCAGCTTTCTGAACAAGATCCGGGGCGCTAGCAAGTTGCAGCGAGTTGCAGTATTCCAAACGAGAGATGACAAGAGATGAGCCTGGATAAGCAACATTTCCTGATGTTATAGAGGAGGAATCTGCAGGACCCTGTCACCGATGCAATGTTTGCCGAGAACGACAGTTGGTCCAGGGTCACACCCAGATTCCTCGCAGTTCGAGTTGGTGTCATCACAGCACCATCAATAGTGACGGCCAGGTCTCGGTGCAAACAGCCCTTTCTCAGGGAGGAAAACCAGCTCAGTCTTGTCCAGGTTGGCCTTCAGCTGGTGCATTGACATCCACTCCAATTGCCCAGTTCGAGTGACTCAGTCACTGCCAGGAGGGCGAGTGACTCGCCTTGAAATCAGACCGGTGAGGCAGTTAATTAAAGAACAGCAGGTTCAAGACCCGGGGGGGGGTGAGGGAAGGAGGATCGGATATTGTTGACCTTGAAGATGGTGAAATCGTCAGGCAGAAGGGAGGAGGTGGAGAAGTACGACAACCAGGGGGCAGGTGGAGTTGGGCGTGCAGGCCTGGAGGTGAGAGGACAGAGTATCCAGAGAGGAGGACAAAGTAGAGAAAAGAGGATCAGTGGAAAAATCAGGGGATAGAACAGAACAGACTCAGGAGCAGGGAGGGCAGAGAGAGCGGAGAATGTGGCGGAAGGACACCACGTGGGTGGGGGGGAAGAGAGGGATAGAGAGAGAAGGACATGAAGTAGTGATCAGAGAGGTGGAGAGAAGTGACAGTTTAACTGTAGATCAGTGTCTGGGGAAGACGTCATTTGTGTGCATCACAGTGTACTACTAGGAAAAGCATATTATGCTCCGTCTCTGCGGGCACACACACACACACACACACACACACACACACACACACACACACACACACACACACACACACAAACGCAAACACACACACACACTTACAAATATGTGTCAGTGTGCCGATATATATATATTTTTGTTGAGTGATTGATAGTTTTCGTGAGTGATTTAAACAAGCAGGTATATATATATATATTAATATTTATATATATATACCTGCTTGTTTAAATCACTCACCAAACTCACCTGTTCAGAGCTGCTTTGAATGTGTTTTGGTGTTATTGTTAACTCGTTGTTTCCTCTTAAATGTGTTTATGTATCCATGTACCAAATAAAGTCTAAAACAATAGACTGTGTGAAGTTCTGTGGTGCCTTTGAGCTGGCCTTGCGTGGCCATGATGAAAGTGATGGACAGAAGGGCGACATTTCAATACAAAAAGTAATTGTATATAATGTAATTAACAATATGTAATTGTAAATAAAAAAAATGGTATAGCCCCCCCTGGTGAAAAATGCACCAGCCGCCACTGGTACAAAGACAGCTCCTGGCATGACGACCTGCTCTCAGTGTGAACGACCAATAGGATCAGAGTTTCCTCTCCAAAGGAAGTGACATATACTGCACCTCGTGCCATGGTAGGAAGTTCGCCAAGCTCTGTGTCGCGTGCAAACAGGTTGTCACGAAGAGGAGTAGGTTGGACCCCGAACGCAGACAACGACACAGTGGAGCGATGCGAACGGCTTTATTCCCAAAAGCACACACAAAACACACGGGTACACGGGGAGGACGATCCGTGGAGGACCGGCAGGTAGTAGACCGACGAGTAGTCCGGGACGGGGGAGGAGTCTGCGTACCGGGATGTCGGGTGGGAAGTACCGGCCGGGTAGTGGCAGGCGACGGGTACCAAACAGACGGGAGAACAACGTGCAGCATATGTAACGACCTCACGCTGGGGTAAAGGATAGACAAGGTATATATACCCCAGGTGAGGTGATTAGCAATAGACAGGGTGATCGTGTACAGGTGTGTGTGTGTGTGAGCGCCGGCAGCGCACGTGGCTTGGCCACGCCCCCTGCCAACCACCGTAACCGTGACAGGCTCTTTCTGATTCTGGTTTTGATTTGGTTTACTTATTCAAGATTAAATATTTTTAATTGCCATATGTCAAGTGCAGTGGAACGCTTTCTCCCCATTCCCTCCCGCAGTTTAAATTTCCTACAATTTAACACTATATACTATATATACCATACTAATACTATGCAACACTATACTATAACAATACTGTACACAATAACAATAAAGTGACTGATGGATGATATGTACATGTGTTGAATTGTGCAAAAAGCATAATAAAGTGTAAGTAGTGCAGCAGCATCATGAGTACTGCAGAACAGTGCAGTAACTGTAATGAGTCCAGAAAGTCCAGCAAAAGTATTATAGTGTATGATAGTGTAATGAAATATGAATGACAATGTTATGACAGTGGCAGCACTCCTAACAGTTCAGTAGGTCACTGCCTGTGGATAAAAACAGTCCTTGAACCTGGTAGTCCCCTGCTGTGGAACCGGAACGTAGGGGGGAGAAGAGATGGAGCCCAGGGTGTTCCTTTGGGATGGAGATGGCCTTATTCCGACATCTGCTCCTAAAGATCTCCTCAATGCATGGAAGTGCACACCCGATGGGGGAAGATGCCTCGTGGCCCTGGTGGATTGTAGCCTTACCGGGGGCTGTTGGTGGGCCCTTGCAGGAGCTACCACCGTGGCCTAGCTGTCCGGTCTCCCAGCCCATCCAGACAACCCAACAACAGCCAGTCTTGAGGGAACCACCGCCAGTCAAGACAGAAGCCCAGGCCTCCGGTCTCCAGGAAGGAGGGGGAGGATGGGTTGGCGAATGGGGTTGGGGGTTGTTTACACGGTTTACAATTTAAAAAACAAATAGAGTCCGGTTCAGGTGTATTTTGGATGGGGAAGGGGGGAGTAGGATTTTCCCCAGCCTCAATTTGGGGTTGGGTGTATGTGGAGTGTGTGTGTGGTTGGTGGCTGGTTTAAGCAGCCTCACTAGCCTGAGTTTGACTGATTGGTTGGTGAGGCTGCACAGCTGTGTTGTTAATCAAGGCTCACAGGTTAAAACAGCCTCCACCACACACACTAGAGGGAGAGCTCTAGCATGTTCCTCATGTTACTTTCTTCAACTATTCAAACTCTTGCAATAAACCTGATTCCTCATCAACCTGTGTCCTCATCTTCGGGAGGAGCCTCAAGTAGCCATTTTAATGGCTGGTGGCAGTGTTGTCTGCTACAAACTGTTTTGGAGATGGACCTTCTGTCACGGTTACGGTGGTTGACAGGGGGCGTGGCCAAGGCGCGGGCTTCGGTGGCGCACACACACACCTGCCGGCAATTGCAGATGGTAATTAGGTTAATCACCTCACCTGGGGGTGTATATATACCCTGGCATCCCGTTACTTCGGGGCTAGGTCGTACTACTGTGTACTTTGTACATTCTGGACAGAATCTGTCATTCTGTCGCTACTCGACCTCCCGGTACCCAGACTCCTCTCCCGTCCCGGACTACTCGCCGCTCTACTACCTGCTGGTACTCCGCGGATCGACCTCCCGGTATCCAGACCCCTGGCCTGTCCCCGATCACTCTCTGTTGTCTTTTGTAATAAAGCTCCATGTTATCGCTTCATTGTGTCTTGGTCTGCGTTCTGGGTCCCACCAAACTACCCCCCACACCTTCATTAGGCAAATGGTTTGTCATCATAAGAATACTATAATCATATAATATAATATAATCAGAAATAGGGTGGCTAGAAGTCTGCAACCAATCCCATTCCCTGCATGCAATAGCTGCAATATTTAGAATGTTACAATGTTTACAGATGAGACTAACGTAGATGGAATTATGATTATAATTTAGTTTCTACAATAGTTCATTCTCTTCTGCTCCTCCTTCTCTCCCATCTCCTTCTCCTGCTCCTCTCAGCCCATCACCTCAGGAGGTGTGAAGTACCAGGAGGAGCCATGGCACAGCCACTGCTTAGTGTGCAGCTCCTGCTCCAAACCTCTGGTGGGCACCAGGTTCACCAACCACCAGGAGCACGTCTTCTGCCTGGACTGCTACAAGACCTCAGTGGCCCACAAGTGTGCTGGCTGCCACAACCCCATCACAGGTCCGGAAGAACCTAACCATAGTATCTAGTACCTGCCTATCTGCCTGCCTGATCTAATTTGTTTCCTTCTTTACCCTCCAGGGTTCGGTAAGGGTGTGAATGTGGTCAAGTATGAGGGCTGTTCCTGGCACGAGTATTGCTTCACCTGCAAGAAGTGCTCCCTCTGCCTGGCCAATAAGCGCTTGGTGGCCAAGGGGAAGGACGTCCTCTGTGCAGACTGTGCCGACCAGTGAGCTGCCTGGAGCCCAGCTTTCTTTGCCTCTCCAATATTGTGGACGTTGACATATGGCGGAAACGGTCTGAATCATCTATTTGTCTATGGGGCTCCCTGTAGACACCCTTCAATTCAGTTAAGTCAATAAGCGAATCAGTTGATAAGAAGTTATGCATGCAATAGCATGTTTTAACCTATAGAGAGAGTTGTCCATGCAAACCAGGTTTGCATTGCATGTGGTGTTGGAGTTTGACTCCTTTAAGATTGTTGAAGTTGCTCTTCAACTCATTTTGAAAAAATATGAGGATTAAGCTGTGATTGGTTGTATTCTAGAAACAGTTACTATATAAAAGCTGATTCAAATCAAATTATTGGATTGACATTATATATTACATGTTGCAAAGCTATTGTTTATATCTCTGTTTTGGTCATATAACTGAGACCCTATAATGGAAAAAACCTAAAGTAAAACAAATCTTGCTGCAATTTTTCAGCACTTTTCCTCTTTCTATATAGTTCTATACAAGAAACCCTAACAAATCTAACTATATCTAAATAATAATTTTTTTAAACTAAAATAAATTGTGTAATTGGGTATGTGTTGCCTATTTGATGTAGTGTTGTTTACATATTGAAACATGAAGGATCAATGAAAGAATCATGAGGTCATGTTCAGCCTCTCCAGTCCTTAGGGAGTGGATATACTGAATTGATGGATTTAAAGATGGCTGCCTATTTTGATATTCATCTCTTATTTCCATTTGATACAATATAACTGTTATTAAACACAACATACATGATACATGATTCAATATAACTGTTATTAAACACAACATACATGATACATGATTCAATATAACTGTTATTAAACACAACATACATGATACAATATAACTTATTAAACATACATGTCATAATGACTTGTTTCATGTATCCTTCGCATATGTATGTGTGTGTGTGTGTGTTTGTGTGTTAAAAAATATTCAGTCTGACCTTCTAAGCAAACAATATGTTTATAGCATGACCGCGGGGCTCGGTACACACATCGGATGATAAGAATGTTTCTAAATATGGGTGTAAATCACACACACACACACACGTTTTAGGTATGGGAGGGTCTCTTCTCCTCAAACACTGCACAGGTTGCTGTCACACATAGCATTCATCTGAATTACCTGCAAAAACCTCAATATTTTCTCTTGAAGGCGTACGACTACGTCTCAATATACTCTCAGAATATTCAATTACGTAAGTACCATTTTGTATTTGGTACCTATCTGTAGGAGCCAAATAGCGGAGCCAAAAATTACTTATCAGCCATCAGAGAACCCTGCGAAAAACAGAAGTACTTATTTGAAGGAAAGACCTGACATCAGAATTGCTTTTCAAAGACCATGTGCACTCTGTTCAGGAGACCACACACTAGAGTGGTGTAGAAAGTTTAAAGCAAGACCACACAAAGAAAAGGTGGATTTCCTCATGTCCAAAGGTGCATGTTTTGGATGTTTAACATTGGGACACATAAGCAGAGAATGTAAAAAAAGGCTCACATGTGCCGTTTGTCAAAAGAAACACCCCACTCTACTGCACATCAAGACTGAGGAGGATGGCTCTCATAAAGAAGTTAAATCTCTCCGGTAAAGATCGCGGAGGGGGGGTATGTCTCATGATAAACAGATCTTGGTGCAACCAAAGTCATGTACATCCCCTCAAGTCTTTCTGTTCCCCGGACCTGGAGTACCTGATGCTTATGTGCCGTCCATTCTGGCTACCTCGGGAGTTTACAGCGGTAACCGTGACCGCTGTTTACATTCCCCCACAAGCCAACACGGACACAGCGCTGAAGGAACTGTACGGGGCTATCAGCGAACAGGAGTCGGCCCACCCCGAGGCTGCTCTCATCGTGGCGGGGGACTTCAACAAGGCGAACCTGAAGAAGGTTCTCCCGAAGTTCTACCAACACATAAAGAGCAACACACGGGGCGAGCGGATCCTCGACCACTGCTACACTCCCTTCCGTGATGGCTACAAGGCCCTCCTCCGCCCACCGTTCGGCAAATCAGATCACCGCTCTATCCAGCTGCTCCCCGCCTATAGGCAGAGACTGAAGCAGCAACCGACCGCTGTGAGGGAGGTCCAATGCTGGTCGGACCAATCCGATTCTACGCTGCAGGATTGTTTTGATCACGCTGACTGGCACATGTTCCGCGTTGCCTCGGACAATAACATCAACGAGTACGCGTCGTCGGTCACCGGGTTCATCAAGAAGTGCATAGATGACGTTGTTCCGACCAAGTCGGTTCGGATATATCCCAACCAGAAACCGTGGATTAACGGCGATGTTCGCGCTGCCCTACATGCGCGTAACGCCGCCTTTGGTTCCGGGAATACGGAGGAATATACGAGAGCCCGTTACGACCTCCGTAAGACCATCGTCACTGCCAAGCGGGAGTATAAGGACAGAGTGGAAGATAAATTCAAGAAACACGATGCGAGGGGTATGTGGCAGGGGCTGCAGAATATAACGAACTTCAGAGGGAGAACCAGTTGTGTAGAGAACTCCTCTACCTCCCTCCCAGGAGAGCTAAATACATTTTTTGCTCGGTTCGACGTAAACGGCAGCCCGCCGAAGCCAGCACCGACTGGGGAGACCAGCCAGCTGCGCATCTCGGAGGCGGATGTGCGCCGCACCTTTAAGCGGCTGAACATCCGTAAGGCGGCAGGCCCCGACGACATCCCGGGCCGCGTCCTCAGAGCATGCGCAGACCAGTTGGCAGGAGTCTTTGCAGACATCTTCAACTGTTGTCCCTGCGGTCTTCAAGATATCCACGATCGTGCCTGTCCCTAAACAAACCAAGGTAACATGCCTGAATGACTACAGACCTGTGGCCCTCACCTCGATCGTTAGCAAATGCTTCGAGAGGTTGGTCAAGGACTTTATTTGCTCCGTGTTACCTACCACGCTGGACCCATGGCAATTTGCATATCGTCAAAATAGATCCACGGACGACGCAATTGCCATGGCCCTCCACACTGCCCTTTCCCACTTGGAGGGGAAGAACTGTTATGTGCGAATGCTGTTTGTGGACTACAGCTCAGCATTCAACACAATAGTTCCTGCCAAGCTCGACACCAAGCTGAGAGGTCTAGGCGTACCCCCATCCATGTGCAGCTGGATACTGAACCTCCTGTCGGACCGCCGCCAGGTGGTGAGGATGGGCAGCACCACATCAGAGCCACTGACCCTCAACACGGGAGCCCCCCAGGGATGCGTGCTGAGCCCTCTCCTCTACTCCCTCTACACCCACGACTGCATGGCTATGCACAGCTCCAACGTCATCGTCAAGTTTGCTGACGACACGACAGTGATGGGCCTGATCGCCGGCGACGACGAGACAGCCTACAGGGAGGAGGTCGGATCGCTGGAGCAGTGGTGCCAGGAGAACAGCCTCGCCCTCAACGTCAAGAAGACCAAGGAGCTGATCGTGGACTTCAGGAGGCAGAGGGGAGAGCACAGCCCTATCTCCATCGACGGCGTTGCAGTAGAGAGGGTCAGCAGCTTCAAGTTCCTCGGCGTGCACATCTCCGAGGACCTCACATGGTCCACGCACACCACACACGTGGTGAAAAAGGCCCAACAACGCCTGTATTTTCTCAGGCGTCTGAAGAAATTCAGCATGGGCCCCCGCATCCTGAGAACATTCTACAACGGCACCATCGAGAGTGTTCTGACAGGGTGTATCACCGCCTGGTACGGGAACTGCACGGCACTCGAGCGCAGAGCGCTTCAAAGGGTGGTGCGGACGGCCCAGTATATCGTTGGAGGTGAGCTCCCCTCCCTCCTGGACATTTACAACCAGCGGTGCGTGGCCAAGGCCAAAAGAATTATAAAAGACATTGCCCACCCCAGCCACGAACTTTACTCACTATTACCGTCAGGCAGGCGATACCGCAGTATCAAGTGTCGTACAAATAGGCTTAGAGATAGCTTCCACTGTCAGGCCATCAGGCTGCTGAACAAGGGCGTATAACATATAACAATGTATATTTTATTACATTGATTTATATATATATATTGCTCTTTTCTGTGCTGATTTTTGCATTTTATAAATTGCATTTTTTTATTTTTATTTTATATTCCTTCTATTTTTTATCCTATTTTTTATCCTATTTTTTATTCTATTTTTATCTATTTTTATCTATTTTTATTTTATCTTATTCTATAACTGCTGTCTGTCGTCGGGTATTGCACACAAGAATTTCACATCACTGCTTTATACTAAACTGTAAACTGTGAAGTGACAATAAACTTGACTTGACTTGACTTGAAATCTGCTGTTGAGATGCCCAAAGAAAAACTGAGCAGCGCTCTGGTTTCCATGACAATCGGTGACCATACTGGGGCCGGTAAAGATTGTGCTCTTTCAATTCTGCCTGTACAGATTAAACATGCTAAAGGAAACAAGGTTGTCCAAACTTATGCCTTTTTGGACCCTGGTAGTACTGCAACATTCTGTACCGAGAAATTAATGAATGAGCTCAACATCCAGGGTCAGAGAACGGTAATTATTCTAAAAACAATGGAGCAGGAGAAACCCGTAAGCAGCTACAGAGTAACTGGCCTAGAAGTGGGCAGTCTTCAAGATGACACATTCATGAAGCTGCCAGAAGTATACACTACCACAGAGATTCCCGTCACAAAGGAAAACATCCCCACACAGGATGACATCATGGAATGGCCATACCTTAGTGAAGTTCAGCTGACAACTGTTGATAAGGAGGTAGGACTGCTCATTGGACTGAATTGCCCTAAAGCTTTGGAACCATGGAAGGTTGTGAATAGCGAAGGGAACGGCCCTTATGCGGTTAAGACACAACTTGGATGGGTAATAAATGGACCACTCAATAGCAAACCCTGTGTGGATAAAAATGGACGACCATATTTGAAAGCAAACAGAATCTCAATTGCCAACATTGAAGAATTGCTTGTTCAACAATACAATCAGGATTTCCCCGAACAGCGTCACATGGAGAAACGTGAGTTGTCCGTTGAAGATAAACAGTTTCTTAAGAAAGCCTCTGACTCTGCTACATTAAAGAACGGACACTACTACCTCCAACTCCCCTTCCGAAAGGATGATGTGAAGATGCCAAAGAACCGTCACATTGCAGAACAACGTGCCCTTAACCTCGTTAAGAAGTTCAAGAAAGAACAGGTGTTTTTTGAGGACTATAAAAGTTTCATGAATGAGGTCATACAGAAAGGTCACGCTGAAAAGGTTCCAGAGAACCAGCTACAAAGAGATGATGGACGGGTATGGTATATACCACACCATGGTGTGTATCACCAACGGAAGAAGACCATCCGTGTGGTTTTTGACTGTGCTGCCACATACAGGGGCACATCTTTGAACAAAGAGCTGTTACAAGGCCCAGACTTATCCAACACGTTGTTTGGAGTTCTCCTCAGGTTTCGGCAGGAACCCATTGCCATGATGGCCGATATAGAGGGAATGTTTCATCAGGTCAGAGTACCACCTGAAGATGTTGACTTCCTTCGTTTCCTTTGGTGGCCTGATGGTGATGTAACAAAACCGCTGGCAGAGTACAGGATGACCGTTCACCTGTTCGGTTCGGTCTCATCTCCTAGTTGTGCTAGCTTTGCCCTGAAGAAAACAGCGGAGGATAACCTGGGCAAGTATGATGTAAAGGCTCTCGATACCATCAGGGAAAACTTCTACGTGGACGATTGTTTAACATCAGTCCCCACCGAGAGTAAAGCCATAGACCTGGTCAAAGACCTCAGAGATGTCTGCCTAGAAGGAGGATTTAGATTGACCAAGTGGGTAAGCAATAGCCGTGCTGTCCTGTCCTCACTGCCTGCAGAGGAAAGAGCAAAAGAGGTGAAGGAGTTAGATCTGGACAGGGAGAACCTACCTGTGGAAAAGGCACTGGGAGTCCATTGGGATGTAGAGAATGACACACTCTCATTCAGAACAGCCATAAAGACTCAGCCAATCACCAGAAGAGGTATCCTTTCTGTAGTCTGCTCTGTATACGACCCTCTAGGATTCCTTGCTCCTTTCATCCTGTCGGCAAAGAACATACTTCAAGAGCTGTGTAAGTCAAACTGCAGCTGGGATGAGAAGATACCGGACGTATTGGCTATACAATGGAAAAGATGGCTCACAGACCTGAGCCAACTCACTGGCTTCTCTGTCGACAGATGTATAAAGCCAAAGGGATTTGGCAAGATAAAATCTGCACAGCTGCATCATTTCAGTGACGCCAGTGAGTCGGGGTATGGTGTTGTCACCTACTTGCGCCAAATAAACATCTTGGGTGAAACTCACATCACATTCATTACAGGCAAAGCAAGAGTCTCCCCGCTCAAGCAAATTACCATCCCAAGACTTGAGCTAACAGCAGCGGCTCTTGCAGTAAGAATGGATGTAGTGTTGAGAACAGAACTTCAGATCATGCTGGAAGAATCCGTCTTCTGGACTGACAGCACATCAGTCCTGCGTTACATTGCCAATACAACTACAAGGTTCCACAACCCGGCTGATGATTCCTCACGGGGCATGACTGCAGAGGCATTCTTGAAATCTACGAGGTGGATTCAGAGCCCAGAATTTCTTTGGAAAGATGAAAGTCTTTGGCCAGCACTGCCTGAAGAGCTGAGTCCCATCCCCTCAGACGACCCAGAGGTCAAACAGAAGGTGATGGTCAATCGCATTTCAATAGAGAAGGAAAAGGATCCTACAAGCGAGTTAATGGAACACTTCTCAAGGTGGAGTGATGTCAAGAAAGCAATGCTGAAGCTCAGACAAACCCTACGGAGGACTTGTACTCCAGGAAAAGATGGAAGCAAATCCAATACCTAGTTGATCTTTTCTGGAAAAGATGGATCAAAGAATATCTTCCCTTATTGCAGGAACGACAGAAATGGAATACCTTAAGGAGAAATCTTGCTACTGATGATGTTGTGCTCATAGTAGATGATACCGCTCCGCGCAGCTCCTGGTTGATGGCCAGAGTTATCAGAAGTGTGCTACTGAAGACAAAGACGAATAATTGTTCAAAGAAAAAGAAGGTTAAGAAGAAGCCTTAAGTTAAGGTTTAAGTTTTGGCTCCTTTGAGATTTAAGTTAGAGTAATTGTTTTGTTAACCACAGCCACAATTAGGGGCCGGTAATGTAGGAGCCAAATAGCGTTTTTGTTTACCTAAAAAACGAATAATTATAATTTGTAGACTTCCCATGTTTTGTTCTACTATATATCAGATCTACTGATTTGATAGACAGCTGATCGACAGCTGGGCCACCGATTGATTGGCAACTTGGCCACACCCATAGTAATCAGGGGGGGTGCAAGTTAACAAAGGTAAGTGGAAAATGTTTGGACCGGGATCATGGAGTCCTAGCTTTAGTTGGAGAGCAAACACAGTTTTTTAACCATCTTCTATTTTGAATCACCTACATACACATACACATACATCCACATACATCTATCATCTACTTTCTACCTTTCACACACAAACACACACACACACTAACATAGTTTGTCTATTGCGCTGGCCTACAACGTTTTGGTAGGATATTTGAGTTTGAAATATTTGAGTTTATTATTTCCAAACAATGAACATGCGCACGGCGTCCGGATCTACGACAAAGGTGCGTTAAAACAACTCTTCTATCGCTGGGGCAGTGGCTATAATTAAGTGAAGGAATAGCCACTATACTATCTATTATATTTGTAAATCTACATGTACGATGTTTAGATGATACATATTCCTGATAGATATATATTCATATGCCTTATTAAATGTAAATAATACAAAGGTATTGCTAGTTTATTTGTCAAATGAAGCTTTGACTTTAGACTGATCCTTTTTCTTCTACAATATCACACATGCACCTTTATGAGCGACAGTATATTTATGGTTTTCTGACATGACAAGACGGTTTATTTGAGCTGTGATGAGCTTCTGGAACCTTCTCATCCTGTACCTCCTGAGCAGTTCTGCCTCTTCCCTGGACACAGGTCAGACACTTTTAACCTGTTTCATGACAATTAACGTTTATTATTAGTTATTAAGTACTCAAAATTGTACATTATCGCCGTATTTGCTTATGATGATGTTATGAAATTACCGTAAACCAATACATGCAAACATGTTCATGGGCTGCTTATATGTAAAAAGAAATGTCAGAATCCTTGGACCTCTTCCTCTGAAACAAAACTCAACATAAATAATACAATGGAAACGCAAATCCATCTTCCGTCAGAAAATACATACCTTAGCATTAATACAAGCATGACTATAATAAACTGTTTCACAAACATTGAAATGGTCTTCACCTATATGAGGTTGTTAATGCGAGAGACCAGTGCATTGTGCCATCTCTCTACCAGACCAGCCATCATGGTAAATATTGACTATAGTGATATGAGGCGGCAGTATAGCTCAGGAAGAGCGGTCGCCTCACAACCGAAAAGTCGCTGGTTCGATCCCCCGGCTCCTCCTAGCTAAAACTGTGGAGGTGTCCTTGAGCAAGACACCCTAACCCTAACTGCTCCTGACGTGCTGGCTGTCTCCTTGATGGCTGACTCCGCCGTCGGTGGATGAATGGTGATGTGAGGACTTTACATGACGCACTTTGGATAAAAGCGCTATATAAAGGCCGGCATTATTATTATTATATTCTGCTCAGAATATGAGCAGTATATGAGCAATAGAGTTCTGCTCTATTTAGAGATACACTGTGTGTTAAACTCTTTAGGAGCAAAGAGAGCCAAATGTATTTTATCGACTCAAAATTACATATATTATTTATCCAAAACAAATGGTATAATTGAAATGCCCCCTAAATGATAAAATGTACTCCTTGCAACTATTTTCAAAGGTAAATTGAAATTAAATGAACTTTAGGAGTAAAGAAATAATCATTTATATCAGGCATCTACGCGGGCAGCACGTCAGGGCTTGACTGGTTTACCGTCTGGCATCTATGTGGGCAGCCCCAGAGGGCTTAAATTGAAGCCCCAGCTCATTCAGGTAGTGCATTTTGCTCAGGGAGTTGGCTGCATTCAAACCAGGAACGTGATAGCCCAATGGTATGTTTACATTCGCCTTCCCTGCTTGCTTTATGTGCTTTGCTTGCTTTATGTTCATGTGCTTTGCTTATGTTAGCTGTTAGCTCCTGTTACGGCTGCTGGTTCCCCTCTGCTCATTAACCTATCAGTGATTGTTTGCAGCTGTGTGTGTGTGTTATGTATATGAGCTGTGCCGTTGCCCAGATGTCATTGGATGCCGGCGTCCTGTCCCTCCCCCGGTAGGCATGACCGAAGATCCGAAGGTCTGGATTGGAGGATGTCAGGCTCGACTCTCCAATCTCCGCGCACCCTGTCCGGCGACAGCTGTTAAGACCGTGTGCATCGTGTTAGTCGGTAGAGGTCTGAATCTGTGTCAGACGTCTCAATAGCTCCTCCGAAATATAGGCGAACGTGTTGTTAACGGTGGTTAGCAGGTGTGTTGACGTGTGTGATCTTGACGGCTGTTGTGTTGGGGAGCCCCGTGCGCCGTGGTTGCCTTGCTTCCCCAGCGGTGTTTTGTAGCCGCATATTCTTTTGTTAGCCCTGTTCATTTTCCCCTGGTAGAAGGGAGGTTTCTTTTGTTTGTTTGTTTGTTTGGTTTGGGCAACCTATAATACCACCCTTATGTAAAGAGTTTCCCTCGGTTCCTTTGGTGTTCCTGTAACTTGCTGCCTTAGTGGCTTTTGTTTGATTGTGGCTGTTTTTGCCAACGTTATTGTATTTTCATTTATTAAAACAACTTTTTATTTAACCAAGTACAACTGGTTAAATGTTCTTTCCCACTCTCCACGAGCTGGGACGTAACAGCTCCCTAGCATGTTAGCTAGCATGTTAGCATGTTAGCTCTGCTCAGCATGGAATGTTTGTAACATGCGGCCCCGGTGCACCCTGGGAAATGGTGTTTCTGCGGTCTGTAGTGTATACGTGGGCCTGTATATATTCAACAGTTTGAATATATTGTTTGAACATTTTGATGCATGACATTCATCACATGGTTAAGTTTAAAGAATAATGTTGATTATTGGTAAATGCTGAATGAATGTTCTTAATGAAAATGCATTTGGTAATTGTTTATTTGAATGAACTGATATTATTATAGCCTATGTATTATGTTGATGTTGAAACATTTCCTTTCATACCATTTCAGGTTTATAACCTGCTATTGTGACAACCATTTGTCAACCAAATAAACGACAAACTAAGGTCAAAGAAAAGTCACAGAGTTATATCCTTCCTTGATCACGTTGCCTGAGCCCTTCAAGTGGGGAAAACAAAAACAAACTTGACAGTTATAAACCACGGGCCCAAGCGTCCAGCCGAATCTGCCCCGAAGAGTGTTGCCCGGAAGAGGAGCGCCACGGAGGGAGGGAAAGGTCCAACGGACCCCCTGCCAGTGTCGGAGAAACCTTGGGCAGCTCTAAGAAAGGGGGATGGATTCAGTTGTGCTGGAATCCCTAAAGGGAAAGCGCTCGGTCGCGCAGACTGCCTTCAGTAAGAGGACCAACAAGCTGGCTCTTACGATTCACCTGCTCGAGGAGAGGAATCTCATTGAGGAGTTATATGGCCTTGTTGTGGACTTTGGTAGGGTCAGCGACACAGGGGCTGAATACGTCGATGCTCTCGAAATGGAGGCAGAAGAAAACGACGATCCCCAGGTGAGAGAAGAAGTCGAGAGCATAAAAGCGAAAACAACAAAGTGCTCAACCCGATATGAAGAAATGCTTACACTCACTAAAGAAGCACTATGGTCCAGATTCGCTGAAGATGACATCAGATTGTATGCCGAGAAAGCGGAAAAGAAGTGGGCTGAATTAGAAGCGCTGGATTTGAAGGAGTTACTAGCGGAGGACTTTGATGTGCAGAGGGAGAGCCTGGGCGAGAAAATCCACAGGTTTGGGCAGAAAATGGCTGCTTGGGAAGGTCTTGTCTCCAGCACCAAGACAAAGGAGCTTAAAAAGCAAGAAGACGGGCTAAGAGACTTACAGAGTGACTGGGAGCGGAAATGGCGGCGGATGAACCTGAAGTCACGAAAGGGCTTTGCTTGGAGCCAGGATGAGGAAGAGGAAGAGGAGAGGTTAAAGGCTGAAGTGCCGGCCCATCCAGATCCGCTTGGATCCATTAGAGATGATCAACCTCTCTCTCTCAGTGAGCCTCCCGGTTTCAAGCAGGAAATCGCTGCAGGTCATGTAAACCCGCTCGGTCCGTCGGGGCCACTTCCAAGAAGTTCTGGAGCCAGTATCCAGTCTCTGGCTGGGACCAGCGCTGCACCAAATGTCGCAGGCACACTGCTAGGGTACCCAAATGCTCCACAAGGTGTCTTTCCTTATATGCAACCCAGAGTCCAGTTTCCACTCGAGAGAGAGCACGCCTCCCCACATTTTCTGGGGACATGGTCGATTATTACCGGTGGAAGGCGGAGTGGGAGGAGCTCGAGCTGCTTGGGAACCCGCAGAGGACTTTTGGAGTGACATGGTTCCACCTTCTTGCAAGCCTGAGTGAGAAGGTGAAAAGGGACCTAGTCCTATCTAGCTGCAAGTCTTTAGATGATATGTTCAATCGCCTTGCCAACAGGTATGGGAATAAAGCTAAGATCGTCCAGCTGATCGCAAGTGAGGTCCAGGGCCTACCCCCCGTGAAGGGAAACAACCCAAGGAAGGCTATTGAACTGATCCAGGCAGTGGAGAGGGCTCTAAATAATCTCCTGATTTTGGGAGAAGAGGACGTCATAAAGAACTGTTTGGTCGCTCAGTCCCTAGAAAGCAAACTGCCTAGCTCCCTAAAGAAGGAATGGATTGCTCACAAACATGAGCCCGCCAACGGGTTTGTTCCCCAGGACCACTTTGAGTGCTTGCTTCAATTCCTAAAAAAGCAGGAGGCAATCCTGTAGGAGCTTGACCAGCTAGAAGCAAGTCCTGGAGAGAAGAACTCCTCGGAGAAAAGCCTGGATGACAAACCGGATAAGGGAGTGAGGAAATCCTTTTCCAGAGCCACTTCAGGCCAAAGAGGTCCTCAGACAAAGCAGCAGTTAAGGTCCTGCACCTGCTGCGGTGATGAGGCGCACCCTGGCAAGCTCTTTGCATGCAGAACCTTCAAAGAGTTGGACCTGGCGAAGAAAAAGGCTCATGGCTCATGGCACATGCTATCAGTGCTTGAGCATCCACCCAAGAGATGGCCGTTGTAACCAAGGGTTCCTCTGCGGCAAATCAGGCTGTAGGAAAGAGGAGCCGCCGCACAACTACCTGCTCTGCCCAAGGCCCACTACTCGGAGAGCGGCTGTGAGGGGCAAGGTGGCTCAAAGGTGGAGAAGAAAGGCCTAGGCCTGACCAGCATCCAAGAAGAGGCCCTTTCTAAAGTCCCGGAAAACATAAGGGCAGAGATCAGAAAGGCGTTTTCTAACAGAGCCTCGACTACAATGTGCACCAATACTGGCGTTGAACAGAAGGAATACCCAGTGGTTATGATGTTGCTGGAAGTAACAACGAGTTCTGGTTCCAATCGGGATACCAATTACATCGCGAACGATGCGGCCAAACGCCTCGGACTGACTGGTGAAAACATCAAGCTGATTGTCCACGGTATTGGAGGGATGGAAAAGACGGTGACGACCAAGCGGTATACCCTACGGCTGAGGGTGAAAACCTCCAAGGGGACCGTGGCAGAACACAAACTGCTCTGCTACGGCCTGGAGAGCATCGCAGAGATAAGCCAGTCTGTCACTCCGCAACAGCTGCGGAAAATCTTTCCTGACGTCGCCACGGAAGACCTGGTCCGTCCTGAAAGTATCGACCTCCTGATTAGCCAAAGGGAAGGTCGATTGGTCCCACAGCCAGTCAAAATGCAGGGAGATCTAGTCCTCTGGGATGGACCACTGGGGAAGACTGTCGGTGGAACACACCCTGACCTCTTTGAAATGGTCGATCTAACCATGCACCAGTCCGACACTCACTTCGCAAGATCCATGAGAACATCCTCAAGCATGTACAAGCATGTCCTCGTGGACTCAAGAGGCCTGACTGAAGACCTAGCAAGAAAGGACGTGGTCCTCAGCAACACCACTGCCACCAACACGGAGTTGTTTGAGTGGTTCAAGTGGGACAGCATCGGAGTGGCTTGTGATCCGAAGTGCGGGAGCTGCAAGTGCAGCAAGTGTCCCCCAGGAGGCAAAGAGATGACCCTTGGAGAAGAAAGGGACCTTGAGAAAATAAAGGACTGCCTCACCTATGTGCTGGCAGACAAACACAGCAACACTCCTCACTGGGATGTAGCCTACCCTTGGAAAGGGGACCCAGCGAGTCTACCAAACAACCGTTGTGCGGTGGAAGCAACCTTCCGGAACACTGAGGCTCGACTGGGAAAGGAACCGATGTGGAAAGCGGTGTACGGAGAACAGATCCACGAGATGATCTCCAGAGGAGCAGCTGTGAAGCTCACTACAGAGGAGATCGAGAGCTGGCATGGGCCTATATGGTACATAAGCCATCTGGTCGCTCCGAATCCGCACTCGACCACGACCCGGTGCGGATAGTGTGCAACAGCAGCCAGGAATTCAAGGGAATGAGCCTAAACAACCTTCTTTACAAAGGGCCTGATGTCCTTAATCCAATCCGAGGGGTCCTCGTGAGATTCAGGAGTGGATTGTATGCTGCTTTGGGCGATGTAAAGAAGATGTATAATTCCGTGTGGCTGAAAGACGATGAAGTCCACCTCCATCGTTTCCTATGGAGAGACAACCCGGAGGATGCTATCGAAACCTTCGCCGTCGTCCGGGTTAACATCGGTGACAAGCTGGCCGGATGCATTGCTCAGGTTGCCATGCGGGAGACGGCAAACCTGCCTCAGTTTTCTTCCATGGTCACAGAACGCGGGGTCTTAACAGAAGACTGCTACGTGGATGACATTCTCACGTCAAACAACGACCTTGAGATTGAGACGACCAAAGGAGTGGAAAAGATCCTGAGAGCTGGCGGCTTCTCCCTCAAACCGTGGGTCTGGACGGGTCAAAGTGGGAGGAGTGAGGACTCCACTGACCCCAATAAAAGCGGCTCAACCTCGCCCAGAACCCTGATTCTTCCCAACCAGATGCAGGACGAGGAGAATAAGGCGCTGGGGGTTGGATACGAACCCGAAACAGACAAGCTCCGTGTTCTGACATCGATAAACTTCTCAAAGAAGCGAGGGAAGATGAGAACAGGGCTGGATCTACGGGAGGAGGAGATCAGGAGCAGCACACCCGACCCTCTCACCCGGCACATGTTGTTGAGCCAGATCACTGGTTTCTATGATCCCATCGGCCTTGCCTCACCTGCTAAACAGAAAGGAGTAATGCTGGTGAGAGAATCCTTGCAGGAAGCAGGGAAAGACCGTCCATCCAAAGACACCTGGGATGATCCACTCTCCCCACGTCTGCGAGAAGCAGAGATTGAGGTTTTCGAGGAGTATGTGAGGCTTGGCCAAACACCCCGGGGAGCCATAGGCCGTCCAATGGGGATCACCTTCTCCGATGGCAGTGAGGCATCCTACGGAGCCGTACTGTATCTCCGGTGGGAGACGGAGCAAGACGGGGTCATGGTAAGGCTGGTCGAGTCAAAAGCCAAGCTCACCCCCCTCGACCAGAAAGGTGACGTCATTAAAGCGGAGCTGTGTGGAGCAGTTTTTGCTTCTCGCCTGAAAAAGTATGTCGAGAAGCCCTGCCACATCGAAGTTGAACGCTGGACGCACTTTGTGGATAGCCAAACCATCCTAGGAGCGATCCAAAGGGACAACTACGGCTATCAGACCTTCGTTGCGAATCGAATCGGAGAAATCCAGAAGGCTGGGCCGGTGGAAAGCTGGAAGTGGGTTGAGGGGAAAGAGAACATTGCTGACATCCTCACAAGGGGAGCAACCCCGGAAGAACTCGCCGAAGGATCGGTGTGGCAGGAGGGCCCCGGATTTCTGAGGATGCCGGAATCAGACTGGCCCATGAAGACCGCCAGCGAGATAGCCACCTCTGTTGCTGATGAAATCAAAGGACTCCAGAGGAAAGCATTCTCCGCAGCGGTCACCAGAGACCAGTCCAAACAGCTGTCGGGCCCGAGCGACACTGCCAGCCAAGCTGCGATCTGCCCCCCTGTCCCACAGCAAAGACGATGGAGCGTGGATCTTGTGCGCCTTGTGAAGCCCCAAAGGTTCAGTTCACTCGCAAAGTTGTGCGGAATTGTCGCCTGGACCAGACGAGCAGTGGAAACCTGGCTGGGTGGCAACGGCCAGGCTCCCGGAACAGCAAAGTGGGAGGCAGGCCCAAAGTTATCTGCAAAAGAAAGAGCAGCAGCTTTCCAGGATTTGGCTCTCGCGGCCCAAGACGGTGTTGAGTTCTGTGACACAACCCTGGATCGCTTGGTGGTTCGGAAGGAGGAGAGCACAGGGCTCCTACTCTGCGGAGGAAGAGTCCAGTGCTGGACCGAGGACAGAGCAGCTGTGCCGCTAGTCCCCTCTAAGTCATGGCTGGCCGCCCTACTGGTCAGAGAAGCGCATGAAGAAAATCATGAAGGTGTCGCGTCCACTCTGCTACGCACAAGGAGGAAAGCTTGGATTATGCAGGGACTAAGAGTAGTCAAGAAAGTATTGAACGACTGCCTTGCCTGTCGAAAGCGAAAGGCCAAGATGTGCCGACAAGTGATGGCCGACCCCCCTCATGAGCGCACTCAAAGAGCCAACCCATTTGAGTACACAATTCTGGACCTGTTCGGCCCCTTTGAAGTGAGGGACGCTGTTAAGAAGCGGACGAAGCAGAAGGTCTGGGGCATTGTCTACTGTTGCATGGCCTCGAGAGCTGTTCACGCAGATCTCACTGATGACCTATCTTCGGAAAGCTTCCTCCAAGCGTACTCCCGTTTTGTGGCACTGAGGGGGCATCCGAAGAAACTATGGTCGGATAGAGGAACCAACTTTATTGGCGCCAAGCCAGCTCTGCATGAACTGTACAAACACTTGGCTTGCCTTGAGACTGCATCCATGGAAGACAAGGCGGCCAAGAATGGGACCGAATGGGAGTTCCACCCTGCAGATGCTCCCCATCGGAATGGGGCAGCGGAGGATGCAGTGAAGCTTTTGAAAAGAGCGCTCACCAACCTCAGAGACGCAACAGAGTCGCTCACGTGGGTAGAACTTCAAACCCTGGTCTACCAGGCGGCCAACCTGACAAATCAACGCCCTATTGACGCTAGAGCCCAAGGCCAAGAGGATGTAGTCGATTTATTTAACGCCTAACTCCCTCATCCTGGGCCGTGCCTCCGTTGTAGGTGATACAAGTGGACTCGACCTGTGCACCCATCCCTGGCGCCGACTGAGAGCGATTCAAATCGGGGTGGACAGATTCTGGGCAAAGTGGAGTGAGCTAGCTGGCCCGAATCTGTTTGTCCGCAACAAATGGCATCGGACAGAGAGGAACGTCAAGGTCGGTGATCTTGTCTGGATCGCCAACCAGAACGCGCTGAGAGGCCAGTTCCGTCTGGGAAGAATCTTGTCAGTATACCCAGACAGAAAAGGGATCGTCAGGGACGCTGATATCAAGACATGTGCCGGCCTCATCGTCTCCCCTGCAGGTGGACAGAAGAAGAGGAGCCCTCCACTGCCCACGACCGTCATCAGGAGAGACGTAAGAAGATTGGTGGTCCTCCTCCCCGTGGAGGACCAAACTCATCTGCCTAAGCCGCCCTGATGCAGTTCCCTGCCCACACCCCTCGCCCAGTTCATCGCCCAAGCCCCTGGATCCGGTCACCACCCCTAATCCCCCCTCTCGGCTGGTTGGTGTACACCGTGCGCTACCACCATGCCCCACACTCCGCACATACATGAAGACTTAGAGCATTCATACCCCATGCCCCATCGATCTTGGCACCACACACATCTGCCAAGAGACGTGGCTGACTTTGGACTATGCTTGCTCATCTACACACACTCGTCAATCAAAAAAAACCAGTGTGTTAACCAACATGATGTCACCTGTTGCCTTTCACCATCCCATGGTCAGAGCAGAGTAGGATGAACCATAGTTGTTTTATACCTTGTTATACCTTTTACAATTAAGCACAACCTAATGTGTATTATTCATTGATTATAAATTACACATTTAGAAGTTTTTATTATGCCAATTCCATACTCTGCCTATCCTGCCATAATCTGATATGAGAACCAGAGCGGCATATGGCCCTTTATTATTTATGTATTTTTTATGAAGTTCGGGTTATGTTTTCCTTCAATCTCTCCAACATAAAAGTTTAAAATGATCTCAAATTCGTCAAAGACTTGACCTTGATACTAGCAGCCTCTAATAGTGTCAATAACACTAAAGAGAGTAATTACATTCATCGACACACACAGAACTACCATTTATTGGCCTGCCTGGAACAGTCCATTCCGGATGTGAGAGAGTTCAATGGAAAAGGTCAAATACAAATAAGTACTAAATAAAACATTTAATTTAGACGGTCCGTGTACTTTTTGGGATTTCAAGTTTTCCTACATAAATAAAAAAAAGGCTTGTTGAATTACCAAAAGCACTTTGTATGTTTTGTCATTAGTGACCTCTAGTGGCTTTCATTAGTAGCTACAGGTAAAGCTAGAGTTAAATAGAGTTAGTTCTAGCGGTATAATCTTCAGCCGACAGTTACTGTCATCCTGTGATTTTCCCACAGTGGGGGATAAAATGGACCAGAATATAATGGATTGACTTTTATTCTTGAGAAAGGGTCTAGTTAAAATGATTTCCATTAAATAATGGAGTAATAAAATGGAGTAATGGAGTAGAACAGTGACCGGTGCAGGTTTAGTAACGCTTAACGTTTAGTAAGTAATGTTATCTGACAAGGTGAGTCTGTGGGGGAAGATGGCCGACTTCTCTGACGGCTGCACCCACTGGAGGTTGAGGCCTGAGGCGTCCATACCTGCCCTGAAGGAGTTCACCGTCTGCATGCATGTACAGCTCAAGGTATGTTGAGTCAAGGTTACCATCAATTAGGTTTGGTTGATCTTTCAGTAGAACATGGTATAATTACATAATTTGTTATCAGGGAATAGTAATTGAGATTGTATTGGGAAAAATGACCTATTTTGTAATATGGCTACAATAAATAACTAATTATTTATTATTATAAATCAGAGCATGTATCGACCAAAGGTAGACATGATATGTTTGTATAATACGTCTTTTCTTCTGTTTTCTTCATCCTTATCGTCATCCTCATGGTTCAGGATGCTTCCTCTCTGTGGACTGCTTTCATGTATCGTTCAGGTAGGGTCGGGAATCGGCAGGGACATATCTGCACTATAACTATTTTTGACTGCAGATATGATATGTATTGCAGTTGTGTAAAGATTGCGGTTCTATGAATGTCTTGTGTGGTTGAACATAGGTTTAGTGTTGGCGTGCGGGTTCTACAGGTCAAGGCGGAGCTGGGGTCTGGGGTGGTGTGGCTGTTGGGATGGAGGACCACATCACCAGTCGCGCTGCAGGTGGACCAGTGGCACTACTTCTGCCTGACCTGGTCAGAGAGGAACAAGGCGCCAACGCTCTATGTAGACGGAAAGGTGGTGGAACTTGGGGCGGGTAGGTTGAAGGGGTGTGTTGTATGTCTCATATTATCTCATAGTTGTTCAAGGTGACTCAATTGCCTATGAGAACGATTTCTAGAGATTCTTAAAGGTGACAAACTTCAATGTCTATCATCCTACTGAAACACTTATTTAAATATGCCAAAATATTTAATGGAAAATCATTTGATTTATCGCTCAAAACAGCATAAATGTGCGCGACACTATGACAAAAGTGTGTTATATACATAATTGTCTTGTATCACACAGCTGTGTGTCAGTTAACAACTCTTAAAAACCTGTTTAGTGTTTCCTACACCTTCTATGTAAGAATAAATGTATTTTCTCACGCAAAAAGTTAAAGCTTGGGAGACGACATTGGGTTTTGAAATGTATTTAATTGATTTAATAGAATTCTAGAATCACAGAGACCAAGAGATTTAAAATGTATCTCCTGCTCATTACCATCTTTCTTGTCTTTGTCCACTTCTTCTTGCTTCCTTTCCTCCTTCTCCTTCTCTCCTACAGTGGAGGTCATGTCCTCGTTGCGGTCTCAAACAGCTCCCAATGGAACCCTCACCCTGGGTTGCTCCCACTTCCTTTTACACGGAACTGTACAGGTGGTTCCCACTGGCCGTCTGATGGGCAGGCTGTCTCTGTTTCGTCTCTGGGGCCATGAGCGCACTGCACAGGAAGTGACCTCACAGGGATGTACGGAGGGAGACCTAGTGCAATGGGAAGAGGGGGCCTGGGATTCTCCCACTTGCACGGCTAATTCTGAGACCTCCCTGCCCTGTGGTGAGCTAAAGGAACCACTCATGATCCTTCTCCTGGTTCCTATTCTTCTGTTCAAGTATGCTAAACAATAATCGTTATTCATCATTGTTTTATTAATTTATTAATTTATTTTTCAAGGAGTCCCATTGAGATTACAAGCTGTCTTTGTCGAGGAAGCCAAGATAGCAGAAACACAGTGTTTCAAACAACATAAAACAAACATTTAGTAACTCACATAATGCCGAAAACGACAGAAGGAGTAAACTGATCTAAGCTAAGGAAGCTCTTACACATTTCAGTTGAATTTGCCTCCAAACACTTGACTACATTTTGAAATGCCCTAATGGGGATCAGCTCATCCAAGTGGTTCCAGACTAGAGAACAGTAAAGCCTGTTTGCAGAGTTCCGTGTTAACCTTTTTTAGTAAGATAAACCTAAACCAAAGTTAGGAAGTGAGCAGACAGACTGACGCAGAAGGATGGACTTACATTATACCTTTTATATATCACATAATCTACGTGGAGACAAACAGTAGCATTTAGATGGAGGAAAAGAGCAGTGTGGAATCGTGTCATCAAAGTGTCATGGACTGTCTATGATTTGGTGTCAGTCACAACCTTACACAATCACAACTAATAACAGACAAATAATAAGGAAGCCCTCTCAAAGCCATCATTTACAAATCGCTGTGAGAGTGAAGATAGTATTCCAGACTGTAACCTGTAACCATGTTCCCTTAACATCTGCAGTGTCTTTCTGTGGCGTCTGTGTCTCGGAGAGCGACGGTTAAAGGGTTAAATGTCCCTGTGTTCTGTGTGTTTGTTTTCCAAGCTTCGCATGATGTTTATACTCCATGACTAATCCTATCTTTATGTGGATAGTGGATAGATGTCGGTGGCCATCACGGTTTTATGTCCTCTGTCAACATATTAAATATTGACTCCCTGTTCCCTCTGTTGTCAGAGTAAACAAGAGTAAACATAGCAATCAATACCTGTGTATTCAAGAGCCAATAAGACCCCATAACAAGGTGGCCCCAGCTTGAACAGCATAGAACAGCAGGACTTTTAATTAAGACACTCATCACACTCTTATAGACCACAATTAGAAAAATATAAATTAAAACTAATTTAACTTGTTGTTTAGTTCTGGGTAGTGTGTAACTTGTTGTTTAGTTCTGGGTGGTGTGTAACTTGTTTGGTTCTGGGTGGTGTGTAACTTGTTTGGTTCTGGGTGGTGTGTAACTTGTTTGGTTCTGGGTGGTGTGTAACTTGTTGTTTAGTTCTGGGTGATGGACAGAGGGGTCTGTGTATGAGGCTAGAGACTAAGGAGGTTTGTTATAATGCGCCACGATGAAACCATGACGACCTCTACACAGCCAGAGACATCGCTCACTGCTGGGTACGACCTCTGGATTCATACTTGCACTGTTAAAGTATCTATCTGTTAAAGTAATACCGCAGCCTAAAACAAATTGACATGGTTATCAAACCCTGTTAGTGAAGTTAAACACAACCCAGGTCCTACTTTAATCCTCCTCTGGGGCCACGCCCCCCGCTCCTCTGGGGCCACGCCCCCCGCTCCTCTGGGGCCACGCTCCTCTGGGGCCACGCCCCCCGCTCCTCTGGGGCCACGCCCCCCCGCTCCTCTGAGGCCACGCCCCCTAATCTGGGGCCACGTCCCCCGCTCCTCTGGGGCCACGCCCCCCGCTCCTCTGGGGCCACGCCCCCCGCTCCTCTGGGGCCACGCCCCCCGCTCCTCTGGGGCCACACTCCTCTGGGGCCACGCCCCCCGCTCCTCTGGGGCCACGCCCCCCCGCTCCTCTGAGGCCACGCCCCCTAATCTGGGGCCACGTCCCCCGCTCCTCTGGGGCCACGCCCCCCGCTCCTCTGGGGCCACGCCCCCCGCTCCTCTGGGGCCACGCCCCCCCCCGCTCCTCTGGGGCCACGCCCCCCCGCTCCGCGTCGTTGGTACACTTCTCTCTGAAGATCAACAAAAAAGGCAATAGAAATATTTAAAATAAAACGAGTTGAGGAAATGAAGAAAACAGCTTTTAAAACAATTAAAACATCAAAGACTACAGTCATGCAGTAGTCTACAGTCTACTAGCTCTACAGTTCTATAACATGAATAGACTACAGTCATGGTGTAGTATACAGTCTACTAGCTCTACAGTTCTATAACATGAATAGACTACAGTCATGATGTAGTATACAGTCTACTAGCTCTACACTTCTATAACATGAATAGCATTTTAGAAATAGTTGATAACATTGTCACGGTTACGGTGGTTGACAGGGGGCGTGGCCAGGCCGCGTGCGCTAGAGGCGCACACACACGCACCTGCCAACCATTACCGTGGCTAATTGCCATTGATCTCACCTTGGGGATATTTATACCGCGGCGTCAGTGAGAGACGTCGCTCGTTCGTACTGTGTGTAACCGGTACGCTACCAGTCCCCAGGTGACATTCATCCCTGGTTTTGATCACCCTGCTACGGACTATCAGAGAGATAGCCCGCTCGTCTGCTGTTCCAGCCCCTCGTCGGCCCAGAAGATCGACGCACCTCGACGCACCTCGACTTCCCGGTAACCCGACCCATCGCCTGTCCCCAACTATCCCTTCATCTACTACCTGTCGGCTCGACGCACCTCGACTTCCCGGTAACCCGACCCATCGCCTGTCCCCAACTATCCCTTTGTCTACTACCTGTCGGCTCGACGCACCTCGACTTCCCGGTTCCAGATCCCTTGTTTGTCCTGGAGATAACATACGATTGTTTTCTGTGCCGAATAAAACCACTGTTCTCCCCTTTCTGGTCTCCGTCTGCGTTCTGGGTCCAACCGAACCACGCACTTGTGACAAACATGAGTGAAATGGATTTTGCAACCATCAAAACCATCAAAACACTACACTGACAGGGTGATGCCTGCTGGAAAAACATTATGAATAGCAGGTCAATAATAAAACATAAACTAAGATGAACATGGCTGAGAATTTCTGTTCAATCCGTATTGCATTCAATTATTTTCATAACAAAATGCTAACCACCAATAACTTTTTGACATAAAATGTGTGTATTGTTTTATTAAATGACGTATTTCTCACATAAGGAATATTGAAGAATATGCAGTGATTCTGAGACAGAGCCACAGAGTGATTTAGGAAGTTAACTATGTCTGATACTTGTGGTTAATTTGAAGACAAACTCGCCTATTAAACCACATTGTAACTACTGCAGCAATCTTCTGAAATTAAGTTTAGAAAAAATTAACTACTGCACAAATAGGAGCTGGATTGTGTTGTTCAGCACCAATAGACCAATAGACGTGTTATAACCATATCAAAATGTTTTGGGCTGTATGTTTTATCTTTACATCTCAAAGGTCATACACAGACTTCTTGATGCTGTGCATTCACTGTTTGCTTGTCTGTTGCTTCAGCTCAGAGAGGTCCTCTCACCCAGCGTCGACGTACACAGAGTGTCTGTGTCACAGCATCCCAGGTACAACCACACAGCTAATCACCACATAACCTTGTGGTGTCATTCAAAACCTTTTAACATGTATTCTGAAAGAAAATATCTGGTTTGAACTACGAATATGACTCATTGTAATTACATAAATTCCATGTATTACATGTTTACATGTATGAATTCTTCCTAACAGGTCGCTGTCTAAAGATAGCTCTGAAAAGAATGGTGGTTCGGTAAGTAAAAATGTGATGGTGTAGGTTTCTATGTGTTGTTTTGTGAATCATATCCCTCAAATTTATTTAAAATGTTGACGTAATTGATTTCCCTTGCATTCCGCAGGCGCGGTGGGCAGCTCATTTTAGCAGGTAAATGTGTTTTAACGTTGTTATATAAGATATAGTGTTACATTGTAGGAAACTCATACTGCGGGAGGGAATGGGGAGTAAGCATTCCATTGTACTTGATGCAAATGGAACTACTATGTACTTTAAACAACGCTATAATATAACAATACTGTACACAATAAAATTAACACTAAAGTGACTGTTGAATTGTGCAAAAAGCATTTAAAAGCATTTTTAAGTGCCCATAGTGCAGCAGCATCATGAATACAGTGCAGTACGGTGCAGTAACTGTGATGAGTCCAGAAATTCCAGCAAAGTATGACAGAGTAATGTTAATGACATGTTATGATAGTGTAATGGTAATGACATGTTATGATAGTGTAATGTTAATGACATGTTATGATAGTGTAATGTTAATGACATGTTATGATAGAGTAATGTTAATGACATGTTATGATAGTGTAATGTTAATGACATGTTATGATAGAGTAATGTTAATGACATGTTATGATAGTGTAATGTTAATGACATGTTATGATAGAGTAATGTTAATGACATGTTATGATAGTGTAATGTTAATGACATGTTATGATAGTGTAATGTTGATGACATGTTATGATAGTGTAATGTTAATGACATGTTATGACAGTGTAATGTTAATAACATGTTATGATAGTGTAATGTTAATGACAAAGTTATGACAGTGTAATGTTAATGGCATGTTATGATAATGTTAATGACATGTTATGATAGTGTAATGTTAATGACATGTTATGACAGTGTAATGTTAATGACATGTTATGATAATGTTAATGACATGTTATGATAGTGTAATGTTAATGACATGTTATGATAGTGTAATGTTGATGACCTGTTATGATAGTGTAATGTTAATGACATGTTATGTTAGTGTAATGTCAATGACATGTTATGATAGTGTAATGTTAATGACATGTTATGATAGTGTAATGTTAATGACATGTTATGACAGAGTAATGTTAATGACATGTTATGATAGTGTAATGTTAATGACATGTTATGACAGTGTAATGTTAATGACATGTTATGACAGTGTAATGTTAATGACATGTTCTGATAGTGTAATGTTAATGACATGTTATGATAGTGTAATGTTAATGACATGTTATGATAGTGGCAGCACTCCTATCAGTTCAGTAGGTCTCTGCCTGTGGATAAAAACTATCCTTAAACCTGGTAGTCCTTGATGTACGGATGCTGGGGAACCGGGGACCAGACGGTAGGGGGAGATGAGATGGAGCCCAGGGTGGTTGAGGTCCTTAGTGATGGAGATGGGGGAGAAGAGATGGAGCCCAGGGTGGTTGAGGTCCTTAGTGATGGAGATGGCCTTCTTCTGACATCTGGTCGGAATTTGGTTTTTGGTTTGCAAAAATAATTAGCAAAAGTACATTAAATAGCAAAAGTACCTTAAATAGCAAAAGTGCAATGCATTCATGGGGACATTAATATTATTAGCAGATGTAAAAAAGGGTTAAAGCGATGTGTGTGGAAGCAAGAATTAGCTGACCTTAAAGTTCTGGGCCGTGGCCCAGAAGAGGCTTGGAAGCCCTGCTGTCAATGGAAGTGTCTGTTGATTGACATACAGCGTGGTTGAAAGCAGAACTGACCTGTGATCCCTCTCTTCTGTAGGTTTGACTGCCTGGCTCACCTGAACGTGATCCCCAGCCAGGATGTGGCCACTGTGCAGAGTAGCATCAGCATCCTCCTGCAAGCCCCCTACAAAAGACCAGGGGTCCTGGTGGTACTGGCTGGTCAGAGCAGCATCTATACCACCCCTATTGGTAGAGAAACAGCACACACACACATGCACACAACGCACACATGCACACAACGCACACACACAATGTAAATAATCTCTTCTTTAGGTGTGTTTGCATTTATGTTGTTTGCACAACATTACCTAGGCCCTTCATATTAAACCCTAACTAAGGTTTATACACTAAGAATCAAATCCAAATATGAGGTTATATTATATTACTTTTTAATACTTTATATTTTAAATTAATATTTACATACTAATGCACTGCGAAGCTACTGCAGCCTGCAGCCTTCTGGCTAAACTGGTAGCAGTAGTTACGACTAATGTCTCACACTGTTAGTTAGTAGTTAGTTAGTAGTTTCCTGGGGAGTTAGAACACTCCCCAGGAAATTCCCTCCCCAATTTCCTTGCCTAGATTCACTAACAATGGATTCTACCTCTTCCCCACAGATTCCTTTCCCTGTGTACCTGTAACTCCAATTGTTCCAGTGACAAACCTTACTGCCACCACAAGTAGCACCTTGAAAACCACATCACTTCCCATCTCCACTCCCACACCCATTACCACATCCAAACCCTCTAGCCCAGGAGCCACCAGTAGTAGCATCATGGATGCCCTGACAAGCTCTTCTACCAGTCCAATTTCATTCACCACCTTCAATGCAATGTCTGGTAGGTGTAATAGTTGTCCATCAACCCATCCATCTTTCTGTCCATTCATCCATCTATCTTTTTTTACTGTATTCATAATGCTGAAAAACATGTCAAGAATAACAGTTTGAGAGGCTTGCTTGTATCACGTGTATCCGAGGGGTGATTGGGGAAGGCATTCCTCAGTTAGGGTAAATCATCTGTCAAGGCAAGGTACATGTGTATGTACCTTGACTTCTGCTGTGTACAATGTAAACAACACACATTCAGTTTTCCTTGATGCTTGCTCTGGTTTCCTCCTGACAGAGTTGTATTTTGATGTTCAAGTGAACGTCTCTTTGGCTGGAGACAGCCATCCTGACACCTTTCTCCACACATGGGTTGGTTACAGTTCAAATCTTTCCAACCAAGCATTTTTTCCTGAGCTTCTTCTACTAGTAAATAACAAATGTACTCCTAATTCATTACTATGTTAAATGTCCACAGCTCAGCAACATACTGCCCAATGACAAGATAATAGTGCTTAACTTCCAGGTTCTTCTTAAGACCCACAGGTACGTAGGTAGGTAGGTAGGTAGGTAGGTAGATGGGCCATAGAGAGGCAGGAAGGTAGATGTAGGTAGGTAGTTAGGTGTAAATTAGTGAAGGTAGGTGTCGATAGGTGTGCAAGTAGGTGTCGATAGGTGTGCAGGTAGGTCGGTAGGTAGTTGTGGGTAGGTAGTTAAGTAGATAGGTAGGTGGGCAGGTAGGTAGGGAGCCGTAAAGACCAGGACACACCAAGTCGACGGTTGGCTGCAGGTCCGACGAGGGGCATCACGTGATCCTAATCGGGGCGGGGCAGCACTAGTTGGACAGTCATGGCAGTTTTTTGGCCGGTTCAACATGTTGAATTGGCACTTGCTGTTGGCGAAAGAGAGCTCACTCTTATTGGCTGTTCAACTAGGGAATCAGTGAACCAATCAGTGCGCGAGAAGAGCAAATGAAGTGACTAAGCAAGCAAACAACAAAGCCAAGAGGGCACAGATGGGGCGTCAGTTTAGCTCAGGAGGTAGAGCGGTCGCCTCACAACCAGAAGGTCGCTGGTTCATTCCCCGCCTCCTCCTAGCAAAAGCTGTCGAGGTGTCCTTGAGCAAGACACCCTAACCCTAACTGCTCCTGACGTGCTGGCTGTCTCCTTGCATGGCTGACTCCGCCGTTGGTCGTTGAATGTGTGTATGAATGGGTGAATGTGAGACTTGATATGTAAAGCGCTTTGAGTAACCATTGGTTAGAAAAGCGCTATATAAATGTCCATTTACAGACAGAAGGCTCCATTCACTTTTATTTATTTATACTGCATTTTCAGTGGGAAATTAAGTAGACTTGTGCACAAATTAAAACGAGTCAAATTAGTAAGCAATCGCTGCTTTGTTAGTCGTTTATATCCGCCATACTACTTTACTTCCGGTTTCCTTTTTTGAATGAGGAATACAGACTACCGCCACCTGCTGGTGAGGAGAGAAATGTCCGCTCACGCAGGCGCTGTCAGCTGTCTGAGCGATGTGTTTGCGTGCAACTTTTTCAGCCGACGGGAGAAGGGGGAGCTTTGTCTGCGCTAATTAAGGCTTGGTGTGTCCCGGCCTTAAGTAAGTGGGCAGGTAGGTAGAGGGGCAGGTAGGTGAGTAGGTAGGTAGATATAAATATATATAGAGAGAGAATGAGAGAGAGAGAGAGAAATATGTAAGTACTAAGTAAGTGTATATAAGTATCTAATAATTAAATATATATATATATTATACTTATTTAAAGTAATATATATATTATATTATCTTTTAGCTATTTTACTACTGAAAGCACACATAATTACATAATCACATACATCATTTCAGACATCATTTTCATCTTCAAGAAAACATCCCAGTCTCTGAAGTGGTAAGTAATGTAACTATAAGTACAACAAATTGTATGATTATGATATGAAATCTTGAATTTCATATATGTATACCATTTCAGGTGAAGAGCCAGTCAAGGTATGACAAATTCAAACATTTTATTGTGTACAATTATTTTAAATAATCTAAATATGTATTTCTTCTAAAATATCAAATATGTATTACATCTGTACATATTACATGTTGGAGCCAGATTCAGTCCTTATTATTTGTTTATTTATTTAGTTTGATATATGAAGCAATATTGTTTGGAAAATGGTTGCAAATTAACTTGATTGATAACACCTTTTATTTGTTATGATTTGGATGCGTGTTGCTTGGACAACGTGGAGGCGTGTCTGGTCCAGCCCATTTTTGAACCGGTGATTGCAGCACCTGAGCGTGTGAACCCGCTTTTATCAATGAAGCCGGTTCCCTAGTAAAACACACTGGAAATGCAAGGCACGCAGCCCAGACGGTTTTTGACCGTCGCAAGCGCTACGGATTTATGAACTGTAAAAATAGGAAACCAGGACACCATGCAACGGGAGCCAGCCAGCACACCTCCACGTCGTATGGTAAGAACCCATCCACGCTTAACAAAGCTTCAAGTAAAAGACAATAAATACCATTTTCTACAAACAAACAAACTCATCTCTGCCGTCTTTCTTACGGAAAAGCGCATGCGCGCGTCAACCAAGGCTGTGGATCCCACATTACATGAAGTATATAGTCCGATTATTTTGGATCCTTTTGGCTGAAGTGCTGAGGTATCATCGAGACATTAACTGGTGGTTGCTTTGCATAGTGGGTACTAGCCTTGTGAGACCATCCAGAAATTCAAGTTTGCATTGCTGAATGTGCGTCATCAGGATAGTCTCACGAGGCTAAGAAGGTACCACTATCAGCATTTACATTGAATATATTGCATTCATGTTTTGTCATGAATTGTTATTATGAGTAGTATTTATTTATGATGTAAATTGAACCAACTGTCCTGCAGACAGAGCTGTGTGTTTCAGGTCCGGGTGATAACACCACCGTCTAGCACCATGGCAACCGAGGAGCATCTCCGTCACCTCCTGGAGTCCCCGTACAACAGCAGCTCCGTCACCATAACAACCCGGGACATACACATCAGTCGGATATGTAAGTCAGGATCAGTTCATGTTTCATGAACAGTGTTTCTCATGTGTGTGTTATTATATTTACTATATACATGGTATACTTCTGTCCTGGTGTGCAGTGGGTTTCAAGGTGTACTGCGTAGCTCACAGTTTGTTTATTTATCTTACCAGTGTAGTGTATTTTTATACCCTTATTATAATCTAAAACACTGTCTTTGGATCCTCTATACATTGCAGTAGGTGGCTAGAGCATTATCTGCTGGTGGACCCCAAGGCCCACTAGGACATAGAGATGTGTTAAGCAGTTCCAGATGTGTAGGTGGTGGTGTGCCTTCAGGCCCTTGTAATGGTGCCTTTAGGCTGGTTTTCAACGGTATCCTACAGAGTGTAACATGAGCTCTAACGTAGGGAGTAGTGCCGTGAAATGTTGTGCAAGCCAAATACGACCCCCTTGGGGGTTTGAGCCATAAACTTGGGACGTGACGATGAAGACGCAGAGGAAGACACCATGCCCAACCAGAGTAGTGGATACTGGTTGTACCTCTCAGACTAATAGTATCAGTTGGTGTAGGATACTATGTCTATATAATGTTTGGTAAAGGAGCGCGTGGCCAGTTCTGTGAATTGGCACGGCAGGCTCCATCTCGTTGCAACTGATGAATTTGATGTTTTGTTCAATAAACACCTTGACCTTAGTATCCGGACCTCTGAGAAAGATTCTTATTCCACCGAGTAGAAATTATACTACATATTGGCGTCACGAACAGGATTTGGTTAAAACGATTGTTGACCAGCTGCTGTCGGTGGAGCGAGCGCACGTGGGCACCGGTATGCGCATGCTGGGTTTGAGGTAAGCTCTAAACATCTTCCTCAGAGCGCTTAAGTGCGTCTGCTTTTATTGACTATGATTAAGGCTATGGTTAACAGTTGACCAAATCGAAAAGGACCTTTGGGTCTATTGGATGGAATATAATACATTACATGTCCGCTAAATTTTAAAGTGGGAGTACCACTATAAAAACTGTAGTGTAGGAATACCACTTAGAAACGTTAATGTGGGAGCACCACTATAAACTAATAGTTTGTCGAGTGGCAGTACCACTATAAACGACCCCTTTCCTACTAAGCCCAATGGGTTTGTGTGATAACACTAGGGGCCAGGTAGTTTGATATTTTTCCTTTGCTAAAATACAAATATACCTACTGCCCATAGGAAACGCGTAGTAGCTATTAACCAGAATCTTATCAGATTGGTTAAAGTGAAGAGGTAGCGGGAAACCACTACTTGGGCTCAGGTAATCCGACTTCATATCAATGATGTGGATTTGAATGAGACAAACCTATCCTAGGACTTAAGATAAGACACTAGGTTACGAGTACCTAAAACCAGGCGTTCACGGAAGAAGCGCCGCTCAATTTAATCTAATGATGAGTTAAAGTGATTATGTAGCTTTGAAAACGTATTGGTTCAAAGTGGGAAAAGAATTTTCGCAAGGACGCTTGTTATTGTCGGGATCCATAGGGATTATGGGGGTATTTCTTATACAGAGTAACGGGCGAAGAAGTGGCAATAAAGTCCACTAGGAGTTGTGTTTTATGTAATGTAAATGTAAATGTAAATGGGTTTTTCGGTTTAACCAAGGGGGTGTAAACTGGTGATTAAATGTTATGTAAAATTGGCTTTGGAGGATACTAAAGAACACATGGTATATGTTACACATGTGGTGGTTCTCTGTGATATTGTAGGCCTTGTTAGCATACGTAGCCCTTTGTGGACCTCATGGTTATTTCATGGACCATGTGGTGGTTCTTTGTGATATTGCAGGCCTTGTTAGCATACGTAGCCCTTTGTGGACCTCATGGTTATTTCATGGACCATGTGGTGTTCTTTGTGGTACTACAGGCATTGGGGGCACACGTGGCGTAGGACAAACGCAAGAGGCAAGAGTTTGAGTCGCCATGATCCCAATGTAAATCCAACCCGATGACGAGGTTGTTAGTATGCAAATGAGGAGAGAAGCATGGTCTCTCCTTTAGTCTGTTCTTTGTATGGAACATATGGGTTGTTTCCACGTGATGCCAGTAAATAACCTACTCTACTAAACCAGAGGTAAAGCTCACCTTCTTGGTTTATCTTTCAGAAGTTTAATAACTTAAATCTAGTTTTCAGCGCGCTTTAGGCTGAATGGAGGCTATTAATCCTTTTTCTTTTTTCAAGTGTGGCTCAGTTTTCTGGGCCACTTATAATCGTTTCCCTATAAACATTTCATGTTCTTGTATGAGTGTAGGATTGATATGGCTAATTCATTTAGTCTGGGTCATTCATACAGATTTCAATAAGAAAATAACTGTTTATATTTTATATTAGTGAGATTCAAGGAAACAAGGCCAAACAACCAATTCCTTGGACAGCCAGTAGGGATCTGAGGTCAGAACCATACTCAGTTAAACCCCCTCTCTCACCCCTCCCCCTCTCTCGCCCCTCCCTCTCTCCCCTCCCCTCCCTCTCTCTCTCTCTCACCCCCTCCCTCTCTCTCTCTCGCACACGCACACACGCGCACACACACAGGTCTGAGCTTAGCCTGATACACACATACCTATTGATATACTGAAACATATAAGAAACAGTTGAGCTGGTATACAGCAATAAAGGGGTTGCAATCCCTAGTTGATTAATTTGATTCGTTGATTGATTTAGTTTTATTTGATAATTCATTCATTGATTAATTTGAGTTGTTGATTACTGGAAGTTGTTTTATTTGATTCATTCATTCATTGATTAATTTGATTCGTTGATTGATTTTGTTTTATTTGATAATTCATTCATTGATTAATTGGAGTTGTTGATTACTGGAAGTTGTTTTATTTGATTCATTCATTCATTGATTAATTTCATTCGTTGATTGATTTTGTTTTATTTGATAATTCATTCATTGATTAATTTGAGTTGTTGATTATTGGAAGTTGTTTTATTTGATTCATTCATTCATTGATTAATTTGATTCGTTGATTCATTTTGTTTTATTTGATAATTCATTCATTGATTAATTGGAGTTGTTGATTACTGGAAGTTGTTTTATTTGATTCATTCATTCATTGATTAATTTGATTCGTTGATTCATTTTGTTTTATTTGATAATTCATTCATTGATTAATTTGAGTTGTTGATTACTGGAAGTTGTTTTATTTGATTCATTCATTCATTGATTAATTTGATTCATTGATTAATTTTGTTTTATTTGATAATTCATTCATTGATTAATTTGATTTGTTGATTGATTTTGTTTTATTTGATTCATTCATTCATTCATTCAGTTGATTTGTTGATTGATGTTGTTTTATTTCATTCATTCATTCATTGATTAATTTGATTTGTTGATTGAGTTTAATTTATTTGATTCATTCATTCATTTGATTCGTTGATTGATTTTGTTTTATTTGATTCATTCATTCATTCATTCATTTGATTTGTTGATTGATGTTGTTTTATTTCATTCATTCATTCATTTGATTCGTTGATTGTTTTTGTTTTATTTGATTCATCCATTCATTCATTCATTTGATTCGTTGATTGATTTTGTTTTATTTGATAATTCATTCATTCATTAATTTGATTTGTTGATTGATGTTGTTTTATTTCATTCATTCATTCATTCATTAATTAGATTTGTTGATTGAGTTTGTTTTATTTGATTCATTCATTCATTCATTCATTTGATTTGTTGATTGATTTTGTTTTATTTGATCATTCATTCATTCATTAATTTGATTTGTTGATTGAAGTGGTTTTATTTGATTCATTCATTCATTGATTCATTTGATTTGTTGATTGATGTTGTTTTATTTGATTCATTCATTCGTTGATTCATTTGATTTGTTTATTGATTTAGTTTTATTTGATTGATTCATTCATTCATTCATTTGATTCGTAGATTGTTTTTGTTTTATTTGATTCATCCATTCATTCATTCATTTGATTCGTTGATTGTTTTTGTTTTATTTGATTCATCCATTCATTCATTCATTTGATTTGTTGATTGTTTTTGTTTTATTTGATTCATCCATTCATTCATTCATTTGATTCGTTGATTGATTTTGTTTTATTTGATTCATCCATTCATTCATTCATTTGATTTGTTTATTGATTTTGTTTTATTTGATTCATTCATTCATTGATTTGATTCATTTGATTAGTTTTGTTTGGTGTATTGTTTAGCCGACTCATTTAATTGATTGGTTTATGTATTTTGTGCATTTGTAAGATTACAGACAAGTGTGTTATTTAATGAACACATTGTTTTATAAATTGGTTTAAGGGTTAGTTTCATACATATTTGTAACCACTGGTAATAACAACCATGACAATGGCTTCAGACAAGCCGTCTACTCCACCATACGAGGGAAAAGACACGCTCACTAGTCTGTATCCACAAATGCCAATCCTAATCTCTGATGGACGATACAGTATGGAGGACGATGACCGTAATACACTGGAGACTGGGAAAGCCACGATAAGAATAGTGTTTCAACCAGATCATACAAGTAAGAAACAGAGGTCATCATCCCCAAAGCAGAGGACCGTCAACCTTGCAAAGACATCAAAGAAGACGAGGATAAAACATGGAGAGAAGGAAAGGTCAACAGGCCATGGACAGAGCTCTAGTGACGAACACCAGTGCGCCGGAGGATATGACCTACGAATCAGAAAGTTGCTTACGAAAGCTGAAAGAGAAGGGAGAAAAGTCAGCTGCAAAGATGAGACCGAAAGCAGTTCAAGTAGCAGTGGAGAAGACGAGGAAGAGGATATCGACGAATCAGAAGCTGGAGGTTCCTCTACAGTCTCACCCAGGAGAGAAATGATAGACGAGATGGATGAAGAAGTTACCAGAATTACCAATGAATTGAGATCTATCGGTGTATCAAAGGGAAAATTAGGAGCTGAAATAAGTGTGGCCCAAGCAGCCTGTGATAAAAGACAGCTGCGCTCCTTTGAGAGAAGGATGAAGGACCTTTGCCGACAGGAGGAAGGGATTAAGGAAAAACTCTTTAACATCCAAGAAGAAAAGCGAAAGGAACGCAAGAAATCAAAGCGCAGAATACCGAAGAACTGCCCAGTGTTGGTTAGAGGGCAGAATTTGGAATACAAACCATGGGCAAATACGGACATGTCTCAAATAATGGAAAAATTGCCCGTAATCCAGGAAGGAGGTCACCCATGGACTTCAAAAATGGATGAGGCCCTTATAGGGACACAGCTTGGCATGGGAGACATCAAAAAACTTTTGGCAACTCTGATGGGTGTGTCTACAATGGAAGAAATCCTGGTGTCAGCTGGGCTCCAAAGATTTGTCGACACAGCAGTATACGACCCAGAGCTCTTTGCAGCAAACAGAGGACGCGTGTGGAAAGCTTTGAGAGACGCATATCCTACCAATTTTCATCCAGACAATATTGACATTGAACCAATGAGAGAAGCTGAGAACCCTAGAGCCTATGTGAACCGTGCACATCAACGGTGGAGAGATATCACAGGGAAAGATGCAGACATAAGTTTCCTGGAACAATCTATTATGAGAGAAAAGATCCAGCAACAAATACTGCCACCCCCAAGACAAGCTGCTCCTCTGCCCCCTTACCTACAGCCCAACTCTGGACAACAACAATATGGGGGGCAAGGAGGAAGAGGAGGTTTTGGACAACAAGGGTACAATCCAAGCTTCCCCCAAGTGTCTGGACCATGTTACACATGTGGAGAAATGGGACACCGGTCTCGCGACTGCGAAATGAGACCAGAAGTCAACAGGGGTGGACGAAGAAATGGAAGAGGAGGTTACCAGCAGCGACCACCCCAAAGACAGCAGTGGCAGCAGAGGCCACCCCAAAGACAGCAGTGGCAGCAGATGCCACCCCAAGGACAGCAGTGGCAGCAGATGCCACCCCAAAGACAGCAGTGGCAGCAGAGGCCACCCCAAGAACCGCAGTGGCAGCAACAGCAGCCCCAAGAACCGCAATGGCAGCAACAGCAGCCCCAAGAGTCGCAGTGGCAGCGAAAGCCACCCCAGGGACCGGTGAACCCATATAGGGGCCCGGAAGGGTTATAGGGGTGCCCTGAGAATCCGAAAGGGGGGTGTCAGCTGGTGGTGTATAGGCCGGAAGAGGAACCTACCATCTGTGTGAAGGTCAACGATCGTCCATTAGAACTAATGGTAGATAGTGGAGCTGCCTTTACCTGTATTCAGCCTAAAGACGCCACACACCTCCCTATGTCTGGAAAACATATAGGACAGTCGGATTTGAGGGAATAAAACAGCTGATACCCACCACAAAACCGGTGGAACTCCGATACAAGAATCAAAGAGCTATTTTACCTATTCTTGTGTCAAAAAACACCCCTATTGGACTTCTTGGAAGAGATGCACTATGTAAATTGAACTGTACAGTGAAATGCACACCTGACGGCTGTCAGGTAGAAGTACCTTCTGAATATCATCAGTTATCCATGATGGTAGAAGAAGACGCTGCTATGGTATATTGGCTAGGGGACCTTAGCCAAGACCTCTTGGAACCAGCAAAGCTGTGGGAGAAGTTCATTTCTGCAAACATCCCCGGTGCTAAACCACCTGAATATCCATCACACTGTACGCTTCAGTACTTGAAGGATGCCACCAAATCTGACCCAGACGATTGGCTATAACACCAACCTGAACAAACTCAACTCAGTTCCGGCTGCATAATCTTGGGACCACAAGGAGCGGCTATGAAGATAAACAGAGATGATTATCTGAACCAAGAGCATAAAATTGAAGGAAGCATCCCACATGTGACCTTGATGATTGCTGAAGATTACAAACAGAAGCATATAGGGGCGATGATGGCGGACTCAGAGAGAGCCGTCTTTGTTGAAACAAAAGAAAACCCTGCTATCTGGTTAAGTAAAGATCGACAATTCATTAAGCTTATGATTTCTGCCCAGGGGTTGAGCCACCCACAGACTGTGAGACTGACAAACAAACCAATGTTTCCTGTCCAGCCAGACAAAGATCCTAAAGAAGAAATGCTACAACAGGTGCCTGATTATTTGTGGGCCCAACACAGCACAGACATTGGACTTGTTAAATCAGCCCAGCCAGTGAGGGTTGAACTTCAGCCAGGAACTAAACCTCCTTGGAAGCCACAATACCCATTAAAAGAAGCAGCAATTCAAGGGATCGAGCCTGAGATTAATGGCCTTTTACAGGCAGGGGTCTTGAAGAAAACCCAAACTCCCCAGAGCAATACACCTTTGCTACCTGTAAAGAAACCGGATGGTTCGTACCGCATGGTGCATGATCTACGAGCTGTCAATGAAGTGGTTGTTAACTTCCTAGCAGAAGTACCAGACCCACATGTGTTACTGACACAAATCCCAGCAGAGGCAAAATTCTTTACCGTGGTCGATCTGTGCGGAGCGTTCTTTTCTGTCCCCTGAGTACAGAAAGTGAAGGTTTATTTGGATTCCCATACAAAGGTCAGGCTTTTGAATACACCAGGCTGCCCCAAGGGTTCAAGCACAGTCCACATGTTGTGTATGTACCACACACAGTCAACCTTATTAAACCACAGAGACAGAAGTTCGTATAACTTGAGCGTGTCGCTCTCTTTACTCAACTGATTAGGCAGGTGAATCTCATTACATATAACAATGCGCAGGTGCGTAGTCCATACGTAAAACACATCAGATGCAATCACATACATTACACTCCTCCCTTTCAGCATTGATGTTCTCATTTAACTAAGGAGGTGAATAGTAATAAACTACATCTGAACAATCTTTATCATCCTACAACATAATCACATGTTCTTAGTCTTTTGGACAGTATCTCTCTGGTGGTTTACGAACTCTGTCCGGGTAACGCCTGGCAGGCATATCAGTCAAGGTTTCAGCAGGCTCTTGGACTACAGGTGGGTCTACTCCAGAGCCATCTGCCCGGTCTTCAAGGGTGTCGCTGGTGTCAGGGACTCTGTCTTTGAACTCAAGTCCATCCCAGCTAGGGGTAGGCTCAGAGTCCTTGTCTGTCGGCCCAGCTGCATCCAACAGCTGATCAACATGTCTACGCCAGATTGTGTCCTGGCCGACACTAACAGTGTATGTCAACAACCCAGTTTGTGATGCAATGGTGCCTGATTGCCATTTTTGACTATTGTTGCGGTAGTCTCTGGCCAGCACATGCTGTCCAACACGGAAGGTGCGCAAAGATCGCCGTTTTGAAGTGAAGGCAGCATCAAACTGCTTGCGCTGTACATGTCGGTGTAGATTGGGTTTCAGTAAGTCCAAGCGTGATCTCAGTGGACGTCCTAGAAAGAGCATGGCTGGGGTCTGTCCAGTTGTGGCGTGAGTGCTGTTTCGATACGCCAACAGGAAGTTTGCAATCTTGTGCTGAAGCGACCCACCGTCTTTGTCCATGGCCTTAATGGACTGCTTGAAAGTCTGAATGAAGCGTTCGGCTTGTCCATTGGATGCAGGGTGATATGGCACAACAGTGGTGTGTTGGATGCCATTCTTTCTGACAAAACGCTGGAATTCTGCAGAAGTGAAAGGTGTTCCATTATCACTTACGATCTGATGTGGAAGCCCTGTGCGTGAAAACAATGTTCTTAAGAGGTCAACAGTCTTTGCAGAGGTTGCAGTCTTTGTACAAAAAACCTCTGGCCATTTCGAATGTGCATCAACCACAATCAGGTACATGCGGTCAAGGAAGGGTCCTGCATAATCTATATGCAACCGCTGCCAAGGCTTGGTAGGCCACTCCCACATGTGTAATGGTGCTGTTGCTGGTGACTTTTGGGTCTGTTGACACCCGTTGCATGTCTTGGCCAATGCCTCCAACTGCTCATCAATTCCAGGCCACCACACAAAGCTTCTAGCCAGACACTTCATTTTCACCACGCCTAAGTGTCCCTCATGCAGTACAGCCAGGACCCTGGAACGCAGGTTTGGCGGAACGATCACCCTCGCTCCCCACAAGATGCATCCCTGGTCCACTGTGAGTTGTTCACGTCGGCTGGAATAGCCTGGCAGTGATGGATCACCCTTGTGTGGCCAGCCTTTCAGTGTCATGTCGAACACTCTGGAGAGGGTGGGGTCACGGCCTGTCTCACGTGCAATCTCCTCACTTGTTACAGGTAATAGCTCCACCTGCGCCATGTGGAACATGTCCACCAATTCTTTGGCTCTCTCTGGGGGCTGAAACTGAAGAGGTAGCCGGGAAAGCCCATCAGCATTCCCGTGCTGGTTAGTGCCCTTGTACTCAATGCGGTAGGTATGTGCACCCAAAAACAAAGCCCACCTCTGGATACGTGCAGCGGCCATGGCGGGGACTCCTTTTCCTGGATTGAAGATTGAGACAAGAGGTTTATGGTCTGTGAGGAGGGTAAAGTGTTTTCCGTACAAATACTGATTAAACTTCTTCACTCCCCATACTAGACTAAGAGCTTCTCTATCAATTTGTGCATAGTTACGTTCTGCTGCATTTAAAGATCTTGAGGCAAATGCTATTGGTCGCTCTGTTCCATCAGCGAACCTGTGTGATAGTACTGCCCCAATCCCGTATGGGGAAGCATCACATGCCAATTTAAGCGGCAACTGGGGGTCAAAGTGTGTAAGTACATTGTCAGATATAACCAACTGCTTTGCCTGGTTGAAAGCATCTTCACATTCTTTCGACCAGCGCCATCTAGTGCCCTTTTGGAGCAAACAGTTCAGTGGGTGCAGCACTGACGATAGATTGGGGAGAAATTTTCGGTAATAGTTTACCAAGCCCAGGAAAGAGCGCAGTTGAATAATGCTCTGTGGTGGTGGTGCCTTTAGCACGGCATCAACTTTATCCTTGCACTTGTGTAGACCATGTTTATCAATTATATGACCACAGTATTTGATGGAATCCTGGAAAAACTCACACTTGGATTTGTTGGCCCTTAATCCAAAGTCTTCTCATCTCTTCAGAACTTTTTCCAGATTTTCAAGATGGGCATCGTCATTGGCTCCTGTTATCACTATGTCATCCAGATAGCACTGTGTGCTTGGTATGCCTTGTAGGACTTGTTCCATTGCCTTCTGCCATATAGCTGGAGCAGAAGCTATGCCAAACACCAGGCGGTTGTACTGATAAAGGCCTTTCATGGTGTTGATCGTGAGGTACTTTTTGGAAGACTCATCCATCTCCATCTGTAGATACGCCTGTGCCAGATCAATCTTGGAGAACCGCTTACCCTGACCCAATGCTGCAAAGATGTCATCAATACGTGGCAAGGGGTATTGTTCAGCTTTCAAGATTGGATTGATGGTTACTTTAAAATCTCCACAGAGGCGTATTGATCCGTTCCCCTTCACTACTGGAACAATAGGCGTCGCCCATTCTGACCAGTCCACTTTGGATAGAATGCCCGCATTTTCCAAACTTTGCAGCTCTTTCTCCACTTTGGGGCGAAGGGCATATGGTACCTGGCGAGCCTTGATGAACTTGGGGACTGCATCGTCCTCTAACACAATTTTACCTTTCATGTGCTTCAACGTTCCAATGCCTTCCTGGAAGACTTTTCCGGTGTTCCTCAGTATTTTTCTTAGTCTTTCAGCTGTGGAGCGGCTGCTCTGTTTTTCAGTGTCTGTTTCAGATTGCATTTCTTTAATTGACTGCCAGTCTAGTTGCACTTTACGCAGCCACTCACGCCCAAACAGGGGTGCACCTCCTTTTTCAATAACATACAGCAATAGCACCTGCACTTGATCAGCATATTTAACGTTCACTGTGATCACGCCCAGTGGTGTAATCCTCTCCCCAGTGTATGTTTTCAGCATCACAGCAGTAGATTGTAATTGCAGGTGTGCAAAGTGCGTCCTGTAGTCTTTATTGGAGATCACAGACAAGGCAGACCCAGTATCCAACTCCATGTTCAATGTAACCTCTTCCACTTTGGGTGAAACCCAGATGATTCCCCTGTCGGATTTGTTTAATGAACACACATCAAAGTAGGCTAGATCTTGGTCAGAGTCTGAGTCCCATGTTTCAATATCATGGATCTTTTGATTTTTTCCTTTTTGTTTATGAAACTTTTTCTCTTTCACTTTTGTTCTGCACATTTTGGCTCTGTGGCCTGTTCTCTGACACGGTCTGCATTCTCTCTCTTTAAACCAACAATCATCTGGAGTGTGAATTCTTCCCACAGTGAAAGCATGGGCTACTTCTCTGTTGAAAGCATGGGCTACTTCTCTGTTGAAAGCATGGGCTACTTCTCTGTTGAAAGCATGGGCTACTTCTCTGTTGAAAGCATGGGCTAGTTCTCTGTTGAAAGCATGGGCTACTTCTCTGTTGAAAGCATGGGCTACTTCTCTGTTGAAAGCATGGGCTAGTTCTCTGTTGAAAGCATGGGCTAGTTCTCTGTTGAAAGCATGGGCTACTTCTCTGTTGAAAGCATGGGCTAGTTCTCTGTTGAAAGCATGGGCTAGTTCTCTGTTGAAAGCATGGGCTACTTCTCTGTTGCCTCCACTCCATTTTCTGTACATGATGCTCTTGGTCCATCTGCTCTCGCAATTCCACCGTGTCTTTTGCAGCGGTTTCCATGGAAGATGCTATTTCTATGGCACGTTGGAATGTCAGATCTCTCTCAGTCAACAGTCTTTTTTGTATGTTTTCTCTGTCTAATCCACACACAAATCGATCACGCAGGGTATCTGCTAAATTACCCCCAAATTCGCAGTGTTCAGCTAGTTTCCTAAGCTCAGCTACAAAGACAGCAATCGTCTCCTTTTTTAGCTGATTACGTTTATAGAACCTAAAACGTTCAGCAATGAGAAGTGGTTTCGGATTCAGATGATCTTGTAAGACACGTACCATCTCTGCGTAGGACTTTTCTGCTGGTTTAATGGGCGCTAACAGGCTACGCAACAATGTATACGTTTTCGCCCCCATAGCACACAAAAGGACAGATACTTTTTTACCTTCGGCAATGTCGTTGGCTACACAATACTGATCCAACCTTTCGATGTACGTTGCCCAATCCTCCGATGAGCTGTCGTAACTATCCAATTTCCCGATTGCTCCTGCCATCCTTGGTTTATATTCCATTTCGTTTAGTTAGCTAGCCTCCTCCAGTAATCCACTATGCATCGACGAACCTCTCTCAACTCTCGTTTCAGATCCTCATGAAGTTTCCCCTTTTTCCGAGTGTCCATTAACTTTTTCCTCGTCGCCAATTGTTGTGTATGTACCACACACAGTCAACCTTATTAAACCACAGAGACAGAAGTTCGTATAACTTGAGCGTGTCGCTCTCTTTACTCAACTGATTAGGCAGGTGAATCTCATTACATATAACAATGCGCAGGTGCGTAGTCCATACGTAAAACACATCAGATGCAATCACATACATTACACCACATGTATTTAATCAGGTTCTAAAAAATGATTTAGCAGGATTAGGGGAGGTGCTACAGAGTACTGTTATTCAGTATGTAGACGACATAATCCTGTGTGCCCCAGACGAGAAGACTTGCCAAGAAGACTCAATCAAGCTATTACAGATTTGAGCAGAAAAAGGGCATAAGGCTTCTCAGAAAAAGTTGCAATATTGCCAAGAGCGTGTCATTTATCTAGGGCAATCTATAACACACGGACACCGCAGTATCTCTGATGAACATTTGATGGCCATTCAAAAGGCTCCAAAACCAAGAACAGTGAGAGAAATGATGACCTTCCTGGGAATCACAGGGTATAGTTCTGCATGGATCGAGGAATACACCAAAATAACCGCACCTTTGAGGACCATGATTAAGGAAACAGGGAATGACAGCCTGCACTCAAATCTAACCTGGACAAAAGAAAGTCATCTGGCCTTTGACACAATCAAACACAAATTGCAGGAAGCACCAGCGTTAGCACTGCCGGATTATTCCAAGAAGTTTGCGTTATACGTCGCTTCCTCCACAAACGGGAAGCATGCTTGTGCTGTCCTTACCCAACCAACGGGCATTGGAACCAGCCCTCAGCCCATTGCCTATTACTCTGTAGCCTATTCAGAAGTGGAGATGGGTTTTGCCCCATGCTACAGGGCAATGGCAGGAGTTTCTCTGATGTATGAAAAATCATCAGCCTTGACTATGGGTTACCCGGTAACTATTCTTTGTCACCATAGTCTTAGGAACCTCCTGAACCATGGCAAATACACTTTAACAATGCCAAGGATTAGAGACTATTACCGTCTATTTGAACAAGAAGATGTTACACTGGCTAGATGTCACACAGTTAATCCAGCAGAAACCTTGCCGACCCCTGACGATGGTGAACCGCACAATTGTGTAGAGGAAGCAGAAAAGTACTCTAAGCTCAGGTTGGACCTTCAGGCTCTCCCATTGCCTGAAGCTGACTTGGAGTACTGGACCGATGGCTCATGCTATCGAGTAGGAGAGACTTTGTCTGCAGGATATGCCGTTGTCACAGCACAAGGTCCTGAATTTGTGGTAGAAAAAGCTGAGGCAATTCCACAGCCATGTTCAGCCCAGCTTGCCGAACTGGTCGCCCTCACGGAAGCGTGTAATTTAGTGTCGGGACAGCGCGTTACAATATACACTGATTCTGCGTATGCACACAATGTCTGCCATTTGTTTGGTGCCATATGGAAGGGCCGTGGATTCAAGAAGGCTGATGGCTCACCTGTACAACATCATGCCCAGATCGTGAAGCTGTTGCAGGCCATGATGAAGCCTAAAGAGATAGCAATAGCTAAATGCGCAGCACACAAGTCAGATTCATCACGTGTTACGCAAGGAAATAAGACAGCGGATGAGGCTGCAAAATATGCAACAGGTGCGGATCGACCGGGAAAAGTTCTCTTAGTTACCCATGAAGTGGAGCTAACTGAGAAAAGCACACTACAAGACCTCCTCATGATGCAAGAGGAGGCCAATGCATTGGACAAAAACGTGTGGCGTGCCAGGGGAGCGGCCAGGACAGAACAGGCATGTGGAGGAATCATGAAGGATTGATTGTTGCACCATCAGATCTGTTGGGTTTGTTGATCCAGGAAGCTCATGGGCTAGCCCATGTAGCAAGGGGGGAAGTGAGAAGGAAGATCACAAATTAATATGGATTTTGGGCTCCATATTTGTTGGAAAGAATTGACCATGTCATAGGAAGATGCATGGTCTGTTTGAAAAACAACATCAGGAGAGGAGTACCAACTCTACCAGGACACATCCCTACTCCAAACGGACCAATGAAACACTTGGTCATTGACTATGTAGACATGATTCGCCCCATTGCAGGAAGGAGATATATGTTGGTCATAGTTGATAGGTTTAGTAGATGGGTAGAAGCATGCCCTACTAAAAGAAAAGATGCCCAATCAGTTGCTAAATTCTTATGTCGAGAAGTGATACCGAGATTTGGAATTCCAGATCAAATCTCATCAGACAATGGAAAGGAATTTGTAGATAAGACAGTCAAGCTTATTCTACAAAAGTTGGGCATTAAACAACGTCTTGGATGCATTTATCACCCTCAGAGTCAAGGAATGGTGGAACGGATGAACGGAGTGCTCAAAAACCGCCTTACAAAAATTTGCCAACACACAGGGCTAAACTGGGTAGAGGGGCTGCCACTTGCACTGATGGCTTGCCGTTCCAGTGAGCTCCGTGAGCTTCACATGACCCCACATGAGCTTGTCATGGGGAGAGAGATGACAACGCCTTGCCTGCGCACTAGCGGGAAAGGACCGAGTCTATCGCTCCTGGAAGATGAAATGAAAGCTTATGTAAAGTATATGAGCAACATTCAAAAAAACATATCTGTTTATGTCGCCCAGAAACAGGCACAGGAGGAGAAGGAGGACTTGAAGGAGCGAAAAGATGCCATTCAACCAGGCGACAAAGTGTTTGTCAAGATCTACCGGAGGAAGTGGCATGACGCCCGACGAGAGGGACCATTCGAAGTCACCCGCACCACAGGAACTGCAATTCAGATCAAGGGATCTCCGACTTGGTACCACCTACATCACTGCATTAAGGCACCAACAGACCGAGATGAGGAGGAGGTACCAAAAGGAGAAGAAAAGGAGGCACCACCTCAAAACAGAGGTACTGCTCCCGACTCGGATGATGACATTGAGAATATGGATGATCATATATCTCCTTTTCCAAGTGATGCCGAGTGCCAGTTCCCAGAAGATGCACAGCACGGAGGGTTCAATGCACTTGATTTACGGGATGTTCCAGAACAACCAGAGCCAAACCCAAGAGGCCGTGAGGCCTCCCCCACTGACTCCAGAGAACCAAAGAAATGCCCTGATCCAGTCCAGCCAAAACGCTCAAGGCCAGTCAGAACCTCGGTCAAACCTATTAGACTCAAAGACTACGACATTGGAGATGTCAACACGGCATAAGTCTCTGAGGAGAAATCGACGAGCAAGACAAGGAAAGGAAGTCACAGGAATGAAAGGGAGCTCAGTCATACTCCCATGTAACATTGGACTCTATAAAGCAGACGCTGTATGGACGAAACAAAACAGGAAACTCAGCGAATTACACTCAAATTCCACACATGAAAACAGAATGAAACAATTTGGGAATTGTTCACTCCTCATCAAAGATGTCAAACAGGAAGATGAAGGACAATATGAATGCAGAGATCCGATTTTTCCTTTGTTGAACTATAACAATACAATCCTAACGGTACAAGAGAACAGTGAAAATCTAACACAATCATTAGCAACTTCAATGGAACCAGAAACTCTTATGACTCTAAGTCCACGCAGTACTTTGAAACCAGCTTCCTCAAACTCAAGTACAATCTTTGTCTCTACCACCATCAACACACAGAAACCGGATTATCTGAACACAGAAGCCTCCACTGCGAGTATTTATTTTTTATTTATTATTATTTATTTTTTCGTTCCTGACCGATCAAAGAATGAAACTGAACCTGAAGGATTGACCGACACTAACAGAACAACCCAAGTACCAGAGATATTCAATAGCATTCAGGAAATTATGGAGCTGATGATGGCTGAACAGATAATAAAAGGTACAAAAGAAAAACGGAGACCGAGCAGGACAGCACCATTAGGAAAAGAGATCATCACCGGAGTGGCACCAGCACAGGCATCCAAAGTAACGCCAACACGGAAAGATGGAACAATAGTGGAATCCAATCCATTAATAGATTACCTAATAGACCCACTGGTGATACAATACAAGCAAGAGGAAATCTTTGGTATCAATGGATGAATTACACAGGGAAGGCTCACAACAGAGAAAACTGCTATATGTGCTCCAAAGCAAGAGAAGACATGTTGATAGTAATGAACACCAGATACAGTTGGAGAAGCTGTGAGATACAGAGAACAGAGTGGATGGAGGCGACCGGAGGGCTCTATATAAGACCGGGTGGAATACTAAAAAGGAAGAGACCTCTTGGACTTGCCCCACACTGTGAAGCAGACTGTTTACAGTACCTGGGATCTAAGGAATATTACAAATTCATGGAGAACAAGTATGAAGGAGTGACGACGGCAGAGAGATGTGAAGCTTTGGATGTGCGAGTGGGAAGAACGATAAAAGCATTACCAGTTAACGTAGAATTGACGCTGGTAGGAAAATTTGAATGTTTTCAGAAAACAATAGAAAGTGTAAGCAATAATAGTACTAATAATAATGTTGGTGTTTTAAAAGAAGAACTCTGTGAAAGTGTATATGAGCTCTATTCGTTAGGTCCTGTCAAATATTATGGAAATCCAGAAGTTGAGTGTGAGCAGTCAGCGATGCACACAGGACAGAGAATAACAGCACGATATGTAAAGGGAAGGCAATTAGCTTATGCTCCTGGTGTTTGTCCATATCACTATGCTACACAAGCCGTAGCAGATCAATATTGGATCTGTGATGGGAAGAATCTGTTAACCACCCTACCAATAGGATGGACTGGAAGATGTGCCCGAGTTCAGGCAATTCAATCTATCACTGTTATCCCGGTCCAGGATTTGGAAATCCAGGAACGGTCTGGTTCTGTGAGACATCGAAGACAGTTTGAGCAGGAAATACGTCTAGACAGTGTGGGAATTCCTAGAGGTGTGCCCAGTGAGTTTAAAGCTATATCTTCAGTGGCGCTTGGATTTGCATCTATCATCTTTCCCTCGGTTGGAATAAACGTCAACGCAGATTGGATTAACTATATATATTACAACCAACAGAGATTCATCAACCATACCTCTGATGCGTTGGGAGCGTTAGGGAAGCAGCTTACAGCAACTAGTGAAATGGCCTGGCAGAATAGACAAGCACTGGATTTTTTACTGGCAGAACGAGGAGGAGTGTGTCAGATGTTTGGGGACCAGTGCTGCACATTCATCCCTAATACGACAGCAGCAAATGGACAATTCACCCTGGCAATGAATAAGCTCAAAACATTAAGAGAAGAGGTCAAAGAGAATGCTGGATTCCAAATCAAGTGGATGGACTGGATGGAGGCATCCTTAGGAAAATGGGGAGCCTACTTCGCCAGGATAGGAGCCATCTTTGGAGTTGGTCTAATTGTCGTGATCCTGATAATCAGTTGTTTTATTCCTATCATACGAGGAATGATAACAAGGGGTATTGGTAGAGCGATGAATATACAGGCAGTTCAGATGGCTATCATGCCAGATGAAGGCCGATGTGTGTGTTCAATTCCTGAAGATCGGTACACAGTACTTGAACATCAGAGTGTGTGAAGAGGTTGTAAATGTTTGAAGGGATGCGCCTAGGACAGGGACAATTGTTCAAAATACTGTGAAAGACAATAAATGATGGACAGACTTAAGTTGGGAAATACTCATCCATTCATATGTTAACTGAATTTTAATGTTTAATTTTTAATTTTGTTGTATTTGGTTTGTATTGTGTTTTTGGATGCTTGGTCAGACTGCGGACTGACAGAGTTTTCCTTTGGAACCCTGGTGACCACAAGATGAAGCTGATCTTGTGTTTCATTGGTGGATGTATTTGTGTTGTATTGAACATTATTACAGTTCGTTTATATCCTTTATGTGTATTATTCTGTTAATTTTGTTAATTTTTTTAGTTTTATCAATGCCGCCAGGTTGGCAATGTTGTTTTGCAGATTGACACTGGGGTTAGTCACTCTGCAAGGGGGGAGATGAACATTTTCATTGATAAACATTTTCATTGATAAACATCTCTAAATACATAATATGTTGTAGAGAACTACACAGTGATGGGTTACTTTCAAGTATAACCTATTCAAGCATGTTTACATTTATGTCATACAATAATCAAATACAATGTATTTTTTGTCTATTAGTCAGAGTCAACAGGACTAGTGGAAAGGGCTAATGGAACAATTACATTGGATTTAAATAATATGAAGAGGCTTAACTAACATGTTTGTCCCTTATATGATACTTGGACACAGTGAGGGACCAAAGCAGCTAGAAGATGCTAGCTACATGTATAAAATGCCTCACATCTGTCTATGAGTGTCTGTTTGAACAGGAGCAGGCAGCCGATCCAACCTCAGACAAACCATCACCCCAGGCTGAGGACTGGGTATACGTCCGTATCCTAAAACCAACGTGGGTCCAGTCAAACGTGAAGCGATCATACCAGATCCAAGTCACATCATCTGCCATCCTGATAGATGTGGACCTTGGATACGTCTCAGCGGTTGCAGTCCAACACAACCTACATATGGATTCCATTGAATAACATCACACCATGCAAATGAAAGGGGTTTTTCTTCTACAGCAACATTAAGAAGATTTGCTAGAACAGCACATACATAAAATACCTGATTTAGGGAATCATGGGCCCCCTCGGACCACTAATCATACAATATATTTTATCAGGATGATAATGTGAAAGTTGAGATACCTTAGAATTGGTATTACAGGTATGATGGGTCAACTCATCCCATTGATTTTGATTAACTAAGATTTTATTTTTCAATATGTTTTTGATATAATGCAATCATACTATATATATATATATATATATATATATATATATATATATATATATATATATATATATATATATATATATATATATATATATATATATATATATATATATATATATATATATATATATATATATATATATATATATATATATATATATATATATATATATATATATATATATATATATATATATATATATATATATATAATATATATATATATATATATATATATATATATATATATATATCTATATATATATATATATATATATATATATATATATATATATATATATATATATATATATATATATATATATATATATATATATATATATATATATATATATATATATATATATATATATATATATATATACACACACACACACACAAGTGTGGTTTAATGGTTATGAAGCCTATTCGTATCAGATTAACAGATTTTGTGTTTGTTTTGATTGTGTTTAATGTTTTGTGCTTAATTCCCCCAAGGAATGGTAAATCATAAATGAAGACCTTAAGGAATGTAATCTTGCATAAGAAAACATGGACATTGTTGTTTTTTTCATTTTCGTTGAGTTTTCATTCTGTGCTCCATATATACATATTTACCAGAGAGTATATTTACTGAGTATATTTACTACTACAGAGAGTAATAATACTACATTATGCAATATTCACAGAAAGGGGTTTAATCAGAGTTGCAATGCTTGAACTAACGCATGCATGAACCTTGTGAACAATTAACTTTACAGGAAGTCCTGAAGGAGAACAGTGACTGTGGTTTTTCTATGATGTTACAACACTGTATGCAGTACAATCGCATATGGTTTTTCAAATTGTCAGTTGAATTGTGCTATGATTCTTTATGTGAACAATATGTTAATTGCACTGTTAATTGTGAAACAGAATGATGATGCAATTGAAGGTATATGATGTTTTTTATTTGTGTAAACATTTTTGTGTTGGGACTTCTTTATAGAGTCCCAAAGGGGGGAATATGTAGTGTATTTTTATACCCTTATTATAATCTAAAACACTGTCTTTGGATCCTCTATACATTGCAGTAGGTGGCTACAGCATAATCTGCTGGTGGACCCCAAGGCCCACTAGGACATAGAGATGTGTTAAGCAGTTCCAGATGTGTAGGTGGTGGTGTGCCTTCAGGCCCTTGTAATGGTGCCTTTAGGCTGGTTTTCAACGGTATCCTACAGAATGTAACATGAGCTCTAACGTAGAGAGTAGGGCCGTGAAGTGTTGTGCAAGCCAAATACGACCCCCTTGGGGGTTTGAGCCATAAACTTGGGACGTGACGATGAAGACGCAGAGGAAGACACCATGCCCAACCAGAGTGCTGGATACTGGTTGTACCTCTCAGACCAATAGTATCAGTTGGTTTAGGATACTATGTCTATATAATGTTTGGTAAAGGAGCGCGTGGCCAGTTCTGTGAATTGGCACGGCAGGCTCCATCTCGTGGCAACTGATGAATTTGATGTTTTGTTCAATAAACACCTTGACCTTAGTATCCGGACCTCTGAGAAAGATTCTTATTCCACCGAGTAGAAATTATACTACACCAGTGGCGAAGCGTGTCTACAACTGGACCTTCTGTAGACCAGGGGTTCCACAACTTTTCAACCCCCCCCACTATCACCGTCCGACGGGTTGGGGGGGGGTCACGACATATGAGTCCAACGGGGGGGGGGTGATCACGAACATTATGAAGTCCAACGGGGGGGGGGGGTGATCACGAACATTATGAAGTCCAACGGGGGGGGGGGGTGATCACGAACATTATGAAGTCCAACGGGGGGGGGGGGGTGATCACGAACATTATGAAGTCCAACGGGGGGGGGGGGGTGATCACGAACATTATGAAGTCCAACGGGGGGGGGGGGGTGATCACGAACATTATGAAGTCCAACGGGGGGGGGGGTGATCACGAACATTATGAAGTCCAACGGGGGGGGGGGGGTGATCACGAACATTATGAAGTCCAACGGGGGGGGGGGTGATCACGAACATTGTGAAGTCCAACGGGGGGGGGGGGGTGATCACGAACATTATGAAGTCCAACGGGGGGGGGGGGTGATCACGAACATTATGAAGTCCAACGGGGGGGGGGGGTGATCACGAACATTATGAAGTCCAACGGGGGGGGGGGGGTGATCACGAACATTATGAAGTCCAACGGGGGGGGGGGGGGATCACGAACATTATGAAGTCCAACGGGGGGGGGGGGGGGGTGATCACGAACATTGTGAAGTCCAACGGGGGGGGGGGGGGGGGGGGGGGGTGATCACGAACATTGTGAAGCCGGTCACCTGCCTGCCGGTACTCCGCGGATCGTCCTCCCCGTGTTCCCTTGTGTTTTGTGTGTGTTTTGGAAAATAAAGCCGTCCCGTATCACTCCACTTGTCGGCGTCTGCGTTCGGGGTCCAACCCACTCCCTCTCTCGTGACACCCTGCTGTAGACCACCACCCTCATTCGAAAATTCCGTTTTTCTAGTCAGACGGACGTCACGGAGGAGTCACTTTTTGCCTTATCTCATTTAGGCAGATCAGATTGTCGCAGCCAATTTCCAAGTGTACCATAGTTGGTAAAGAAGTGTCCATGTAGTGAAGTAACAGCCCATCATCTTCCCCTTGCCATTTTGACGTAAAATCCTACGTAGAAACAACGTAGCACTACGCTAGATCCCCTCTCGCTCCAGACAGTAGACCTTCTAGCTCCCTATTGAGCTGTGGGGAAATCTGAAAGAATACGCCCATCGGCTACAAATCACTATATGATTGATTGATCAAATTGTCAATCCAAACGTACGCTCTCATTCAGTCTGAGGGCCAAAGTCATCGGGAATACTTTGGTTGAAGGATATTCTTCCCAGCAACCTAGAAAAATATCTGATTGGTTGCATTGTTTTTCCAACACAAAACCACTCAAATGCGTCGTGCATGGACCGAGAAAGACAAACAAATCAACGTAACTGTAATATAACAGATAACAACACAGATACCATTCTCATTTATTCATTTTATTTAAATTTGATTAAATTTGATTAAATTGTATTACATACATTTTTTTTTTTCATCTGAGAGTTCCAGGGTCTTCTCTGAATACCTTGAAGGCCCTGACGCTTCACCACTGCAATATACAGATCACTACAGCAGCAGACAAGCATTGGTGTAGAGAACCACGTGGTACCTCTGGTTCAGAGGTGTATCATTCAAGCTTTAAGTTGAGAAGTAAGTGTAATTCCGGTGTCTTCAATGCCTGGTCTTTCCTGTGTACAGATATAGTGGAGTGTTTAGAGCTGACCCATCAGACGGAAAAGGGCGTGTTCTGCTGGCCCATGACCAAGGCCCAGCACAACGCCACTCTGCCCTGCCCGGCAAACCCCCGGCTCAACGCCACCCGACACTGGTACTGCATGGGGGGATGGGGGACAGGCAAATAGACGGCCAACAGACAGACATTTTGGTCAAATTATGGATCTGCTTTTTTGTGTATGTTAGTCAGTCAGAGGAGGGAGCAGGTGAGTCCTTGACTCCTGTGCCCCGAGTTCAACTTTCCACTATCATAAGGACACCCAGCTCGGTGGTCAGCGGTTCCTCTGTTTGCTCACTTCATAAGCCCTGATCTTATTGACTGCAAACAAAAACCTTTAATGTGTCATTTGTCTGTGAGGTTAAGTCTCTAGGAGACACACACACAAACACACACCAACACACCAACACACACCAACACACCAACACACACCAACACACCAACACACACCAACACACAAACACACACCAACACACAAACACACACCAACACACAAACACACACCAACACACAAACACACACCAACACACAAACACACACCAACACACAAACACACACCAACACACAAACGCACACATAATGGATATGTTCTGTTCGGTCCAATTCATTAAACATATTAATTTTGTCTGCCAGTGTCCATCCAATCTTCCATATTCTTTCCAACAGTAAACTGTGCCTCAGTACTCATTGGATGGCCCCAGACATGAGTGAGTGCCCCCTGGTGGTGGAATCTATTCCAGACCTGGACCACATAGATGTCACTTCCGGTTGGTTCCACACGTTCCACCTCTAAACTTCCTATTTACCATTTTGTCCTGAATGTATTTTCTTTTGGAAATATATTGAATACTGATTAAATATATCAACTAATGAAATTGCACTGAGAAGTGATTTGTACCAGTATCTGTAGCAAAGTATCATATAATTACACAGATTACTAAACTGTATATTACAAAATAATTGTGACCTAATATGTCAAGTCAAGTTTATTGTCACAGTTTACACAAGTATAAAGCAGTGAGTGAAAATCTTATGTGCAAAACCCGACGACAGACAGCAGTTATAAAAATAAGATAAAAAATAGATAAAAAATAGAATAAAAATAGAATTCTATTTTTTATTCTATTTTTGAATTTTTTTTATTGTAGTCTATTTGTACGGCACTTGATACTGCGGTATCGCCTGCCGGTAAAAGTACAGTTTGTGGCTGGGGTGGGCAATGTCTAATATGATTCTGTTACCTTACTCAATCTACAGAGATGGACAGGCATCTTTACAATATACACAATCAGGGCTTGATGTGAACTTGTAGCCCCACCAGCCACTGTGGCCAGTGGTTTTCCAAAGTCACCGGCCACTCAGCATGTTCACCAGCCCAAACCAGGGTCAGGGTTAGAAATAAGGGATTCCAACACTCTCCTCTAACAGACCTTCAGGCCTGCTTGGTAGCTAGACTATGAATGTGGCTGTTTGAAACCTCATGAACGTTTATGGTATTCCGTTTTTAAATGGTTGTGTGAATAACAAATCAAAATTTAAGATTCAAGATTTTAATTTGTACAATGGAATGCTTATTCCCCATTCCCTCATTTAGCTGGACACAAAGTGTCCAGCTAAATGTGTCACACACACTTATATATATATATATATATCAGGGTTTTCCACTAGGATTTTTTCTTGCCGGTCAAGTGTCCGGACAGATTTAATTTTATCGGACAAATTCTAAACTTAGCGGTCATGTTTCAAAAACAGTCTATATTACAAACGCAACTATAATGTGCACCTAGATTGACCAAAGAATGACAAAGAATAAATGTGACTTTTTTGTCACGGTTACGGTGGTTGGCAGGGGGCGTGGCCATGCCACGTGCGCTGGCGGCGCACACACACACCTGTCAACAAGTGTTACGGTGGTTGACAGGGGGCGTGGCCAAGCCCCACACACACACACACCTGTCAGCTATTGCCTTGTCTAATTGTTAATCCCCTCACCTGGGGTATATAGACCCTGGCTCCCCGTTACCCCGGGGTTAGGTCGTACGTCATACGTTGTTCACGTTAAGTCGGACATTCTGGACGGAATCGTCATTATAATTACCTGTCTGGTACCTGTCGCTACTCGACCTCCCGGTACCCAGACTCCTCCCCCGTCCCGGACTACTCGCCGGTCTACTACCTGCCGGTACTCCGCGGATTGACCTCCCGGTACCCAGACCCCTGGACTGTCCCTGATCACTCTCTTGTGTTGTGTTTGAGTTGTGTTGTGCTTTAAATAAAGCTTTATGTTATAGCTCCACTGTCTTGGTCTGCGTTCTGGGTCCCCCCAACCAATCCCACTCGTGACTATTTAATGAACAACAAAACGAACAAGAACGATTGAGCAAAACCTCATTAGCCGCAAAAATCTAGGCTATTTCAAAACAGTAACATCTGTAGTCAGTTTTAACATAGGCTACATGGAATCGCATTTACCCTGTAGGCTACCAGGCTACTTTTTGCTTTCTCCTTCATTTCATTGCGGCAAAGTCCTCTGAGCTGAAATTAAAGGTGTCTAATGTGTTTTTGCAGCTTGCAATACGCATAAGTCGCATCACTCTCTCCTCCTCCAGACGACTCCGTACTGATGTTTTCAAACCATTCTGAGGGAGAAGCCCCTCTCGGCTGGTCGCTTGACACGGGCACAACACAGGCCCTTTAGCCCGAGTGGCCCAGTCGGTACAGCTCGCTGAACTCAGACATTAGCACTTGGCAAGCTGTCGCAAACATTAAAGCCCCATAGCCGTGGAGCGCTAACATTAAAGCCCCATAGCCATGGAGCGCTAACATTAAAGCCCCATAGCCATGGAGCGCTAACATTAAAGCCCCATAGCCGTGGAGCGCTAACATTAAAGCCCCATAGCCATGGAGCGCTAACATTAAAGCCCCATAGCCGTGGAGCGCTAACATTAAAGCCCCATAGCCGTGGAGCGCTAACATTAAAGCCCCATAGCCGTGGAGCGCTAACATTAAAGCCCCATAGCCGTGGAGCGCTAACATTAAAGCCCCATAGCCGTGGAGCGCTAACATTAAAGCCCCATAGCCGTGGAGCGCTAACATTAAAGCCCCATAGCCGTGGAGCGCTAACATTAAAGCCCCATAGCCGTGGAGCGCTAACATTAAAGCCCCATAGCCGTGGAGCTCTAACATTAAAGCCCCATAGCCGTGGAGCTCTAACATTAAAGCCCCATAGCCGTGGAGCAGCCATCACCGCACCTGCATCTCGTCGGGCGCGCGTGACGTCATGAGAGGAGCGGCAGCTGATTGGTCACTTCATTCGGTCACTGTGGCAGCTGATTGGTCACTTCATTCGGTCACTGTGGCAGCTGATTGGTCACTTCATTCGGTCACTGTGGCAGCTGATTGGTCACTTCATTCGGTCACTGTGGCAGCTGATTGGTCACTTCATTCGGTCACTGTGGCAGCTGATTGGTCACTTCATTCGGTCACTGTGGCAGCTGATTGGTCACTTCATTCGGTCACTGTGGCAGCTGATTGGTCACTTCATTCGGTCACTGTGGCAGCTGATTGGTCACTTCATTCGGTCACTGTGGCAGCTGATTGGTCACTTCATTCAGTCACTGTGGCAGCTGATTGGTCACTTCATTCGGTCACTGTGGCAGCTGATTGGTCACTTCATGACCAAAACCAAACATTATTACCGGACATTTTGACCCCCACCCATCCTGTCTCTCTTTCTGCGTCTCTCTCTCTCTCTCCCTCTCTCTCTCTCTCTCTCTCTCTCTCTCCCTCTCTCTCTCTCTCTCTCTCTCTCTCTCTCTCTCTCTCTCTCTCTCTCTCTCTCTCTCTCTCTACAGGAGAAATTGATAAACCAAGATCTTAGGAGCACGTGTGTGTAGATGTAAATGTAGGTGTGTGTGTGTGTGTGTGTGTGTGTGTGTGTGTGTGTGTGTGTGTTACTATAACTCCAGTTGCACTAATCAGTGAGACTGTATGTGCATGTGGTTCACATACCAATAACTGGATATCAATATGCTTGTGTGTGTTTGTAATTTTTTTGTACAATAACAATAACAATAAAGAGAACAATAAAGTCACTGATGGATGATATAAATATATTTGTTGAATTGTTCAAAAGAATATAAAAGGCATTTTAAGTGCCAGTCGTGCAGCAGCATCATCAAAATAACTCCTATTTCCTCACTAACACCCCCCCTCCTCCCCTAACAACCACCAGCCACCACTGGTACATGGACACATAACACATGAACACATGAACACGTGAACACATGAACACATGAACACATGAACACATGAACACATGAGCACATGAGCACATGAACACATGAACACATGAACACATGGACACTTGAATGTGAGCATGAACACATGAACACATGAACACATGAGCACATGAACACATGAACACATGAGCACATGAATGTGAGCATGAACACGTGAACACATGAACACATGAGCACATGAGCACATGAACACATGAACACATGAGCACATGAACACATGAATGTGAGCATGAACACATGAACACAAAAACACATACATATGTGCCTGAATATATGAATACATGAAGTCAATTCAAGTCAAGTCAATTGATTAGTCTAGCCCTTAATCCCAGTTCTAGTCTCAAAGGGCTTCACAGGCCACATGTTGACCACACCCCCCAAACCCCTTAGCCCCGCCCCCATTAGCCCCGCCCCCAAAACCCCATAGCCCCCATAAGGGCAAGAGACAACTCTACTAATGATGGAGGAAGAAATCTAGAGAAGGAATGCAGAGTAATGTACATAGTACAAAGAAAATGATATACATATAATGGACATGGACCATGTGGAGAACCTCTAGTCTAGTACCTATCAGTCTGATGATGAGATGGACCATGTGGAGAACCTCTAGTCTAGTACCTATCAGTCTGATGATGAGATGGACCATGTGGAGAACCTCTAGTCTAGTACCTATCAGTCTGATGATGAGATGGACCATGTAGAGAACCTCTAGTCCAGAACCTATCAGTCTGAAGATATGGACCATGTGGAGAACTTCTAGTCTAGTACCTATCAGTCTGATGATGAGATGGACCATGTAGAGAACCTCTAGTCTAGTACCTATCAGTCTGATGATGAGATGGACCATGTAGAGAACCTCTAGTCTAGTACCTATCAGTCTGATGATG
>CM051011.1:17552543-17613683 GCA_027704905.1 Muraenolepis orangiensis | reverse complement strand
TCAGTCTGATGATGGACCATGTAGAGGACCTCTAGTCTAGTACCTATCAGTCTGATGATGAGATGGACCATGTGGAGAACCTCTAGTCTAGTACCTATCAGTCTGATGATGGACCATGTAGAGAACCTCTAGTCTAGTACCTATCAGTCTGATGATGAGATGGACCATGTGGAGAACCTCTAGTCTAGTACCTATCAGTCTGATGATGAGATGGACCATGTGGAGAACCTCTAGTCTAGTACCTATCAGTCTGATGATGAGATGGACCATGTAGAGAACCTCTAGTCTAGTACCCATCAGTCTGATGATGAGATGGACCATGTAGAGAATCTCTAGTCTAGTACCTATCAGTCTGATGATGAGATGGACCATGTAGAGAACCTCTAGTCTAGTACCTATCAGTCTGATAATGGACCATGTAGAGAACCTCTAGTACCTATCAGTCTGATGATGGACCATGTGGAGAACCTCTAGTCTAGTACCTATCAGTCTGATGATGAGATGGACCATGTAGAGAACCTCTAGTCTAGTACCTATCAATCTAATGATGGACCATGTCGAGAACCTCTAGTCTAGTACCTATCAGTCTGATGATGAGATGGACCATGTAGAGAACCTATAGTCTAGAACCTATCAGTCTGATGATGAGATGGACCATGTAGAGAACCTCTAGTGTAGTACCTATCAGTCTAATGATGGGATGGACCATGTGGAGAACCTCTAGTCTAGAACCTATCAGTCTGATGATGATGGATCATGTAGAGAACCTCTAGTCTAGTACCTATCAGTCTGATGATGGGATGGACCATGTAGAGAACCTCTAGTCTTGTACCTTTCAGTCTGATGATGAGATGGACCATGTAGAGAACCTCTAGTCTAGTACCTATCAGTCTAATGATGGACCATGTAGAGAACCTCTAGTCTAGTACCTATCAGTCTGATGATGGACCATGTAGAGAACCTCTAGTCTAGTACCTATCAGTCTGATGATGAGATGGACCATGTGGAGAACCTCTAGTATAGAACCTATCAGTCTGATGATGAGATGGACCATGTAGAGAACCTCTAGTATAGTACCTATCAGTCTGATGATTAGATGGACCATGTAGAGAACCTGTAGTCTAGTACCTATCAGTCTGATGATGGGATGGACCATGTGGAGAACCTCTAGTCTAGTACCTATCAGTCTGATGAGATGGACCATGTAGAGAACCTCTAGTCTACTACCTATCAGTCTGATGATGAGATGGACCATGTAGAGAACCTCTAGTCTAGTACTTATCAGTCTGATGATGAGATGGACCATGTAGAGAACCTCTAGTCTAGTACCTATCAGTCTAATGATGAGATGGACCATGTAGAGAACCTCTAGTCTAGTACCTATCAGTCTGATGATGAGATGGACCATGTAGAGAACCTCTAGTCTAGTACCTATCAGTCTGATGATGAGATGGACCATGTGGAGAACCTCTAGTCTAGTACCCACCAGTCTGATGATAAGATGGACCATGTAGAGAACCTCTAGTCTAGAACCTATCAGTCTGATGATGAGATGGACCATGTAGAGAACCTCTAGTCTAGAACCTATCAGTCTGATGATGGACCATGTAGAGAACCTCTAGTCTAGTAAAAAACAGCAAAACAAACCAACACCACACAACAGAACACAACACAACACATGTACAACATACATACATAAAAGTCATACAGAACACTGTACGTAACAACCATGTAGAGAACCTCTAGTCTAGAACCTATCAGTCTGATGATGGACCATGTAGAGGACCTCTAGTCTAGTACCTATCAGTCTGATGATGAGATGGACCATGTGGAGAACCTCTAGTCTAGTACCTATCAGTCTGATGATGGACCATGTAGAGAACCTCTAGTCTAGTACCTATCAGTCTGATGATGAGATGGACCATGTGGAGAACCTCTAGTCTAGTACCTATCAGTCTGATGATGAGATGGACCATGTGGAGAACCTCTAGTCTAGTACCTATCAGTCTGATGATGAGATGGACCATGTAGAGAACCTCTAGTCTAGTACCCATCAGTCTGATGATGAGATGGACCATGTAGAGATTCTCTAGTCTAGTACCTATCAGTCTGATGATGAGATGGACCATGTAGAGAACCTCTAGTCTAGTACCTATCAGTCTGATGATGGACCATGTAGAGAACCTCTAGTACCTATCAGTCTGATGATGGACCATGTGGAGAACCTCTAGTCTAGTATCTATCAGTCTGATGATGAGATGGACCATGTAGAGAACCTCTAGTCTAGTACCTATCAATCTAATGATGGACCATGTCGAGAACCTCTAGTCTAGTACCTATCAGTCTGATGATGAGATGGACCATGTAGAGAACCTATAGTCTAGAACCTATCAGTCTGATGATGAGATGGACCATGTAGAGAACCTCTAGTGTAGTACCTATCAGTCTAATGATGGGATGGACCATGTGGAGAACCTCTAGTCTAGAACCTATCAGTCTGATGATGATGGATCATGTAGAGAACCTCTAGTCTAGTACCTATCAGTCTGATGATGGGATGGACCATGTAGAGAACCTCTAGTCTTGTACCTTTCAGTCTGATGATGAGATGGACCATGTAGAGAACCTCTAGTCTAGTACCTATCAGTCTAATGAGGGACCATGTAGAGAACCTCTAGTCTAGTACCTATCAGTCTGATGATGGACCATGTAGAGAACCTCTAGTCTAGTACCTATCAGTCTGATGATGAGATGGACCATGTGGAGAACCTCTAGTATAGAACCTATCAGTCTGATGATGAGATGGACCATGTAGAGAACCTCTAGTATAGTACCTATCAGTCTGATGATTAGATGGACCATGTAGAGAACCTGTAGTCTAGTACCTATCAGTCTGATGATGGGATGGACCATGTGGAGAACCTCTAGTCTAGTACCTATCAGTCTGATGAGATGGACCATGTAGAGAACCTCTAGTCTAGTACCTATCAGTCTGATGATGAGATGGACCATGTAGAGAACCTCTAGTCTAGTACCTATCAGTCTGATGATGAGATGGACCATGTAGAGAACCTCTAGTCTAGTACCTATCAGTCTAATGATGAGATGGACCATGTAGAGAACCTCTAGTCTAGTACCTATCAGTCTGATGATGAGATGGACCATGTAGAGAACCTCTAGTCTAGTACCTATCAGTCTGATGATGAGATGGACCATGTGGAGAACCTCTAGTCTAGTACCCACCAGTCTGATGATAAGATGGACCATGTAGAGAACCTCTAGTCTAGAACCTATCAGTCTGATGATGAGATGGACCATGTAGAGAACCTCTAGTCTAGAACCTATCAGTCTGATGATGGACCATGTAGAGAACCTCTAGTCTAGTACCTATCAGTCTGATGATGGACCATGTAGAGAACCTCTAGTCTAGTACCTATCAGTCTGATGACGAGATGGACCATGTAGAGAACCTCTAGTCTAGAACCTATCAGTCTGATGATGGACCATGTGGAGAACCTCTAGTCTAGTACCTATCAGTCTGATGAGATGGACCATGTAGAGAACCTCTAGTCTAGAACCTATCAGTCTGATGATGAGATGGACCATGTAGAGAACCTCTAGTCTAGTACCTATCAGTCTGATGATGAGATGGACCATGTAGAGAACCTCTAGTCTAGTACCTATCAGTCTGATGATGAGATGGACCATGTAGAGAACCTCTAGTCTAGTACCTATCAGTCTGATGATGAGATGGACCATGTAGAGAACCTCTAGTCTAGTACCTATCAGTCTGATGATGAGATGGACCATGCGAGAGAACCTCTAGTCTAGTACCTATCAGTCTGATGATGGACCATGTAGAGAACCTCTAGTCTAGTACCTATCAGTCTGATGATGAGATGAACCATGTAGAGAACCTCTAGTCTAGTACCTATCAGTCTGATGATGGACCATGTAGAGAACCTCTAGTCTAGTACCTATCAGTCTGATGATGAGATGGACCATGTGGAGAACCTCTAGTCTAGTACCTATCAGTCTGATGATGGACCATGTAGAGAACCTCTAGTCTAGTACCTATCAGTCTGATGATGAGATGGACCATGTGGAGAACCTCTAGTCTAGTACCTATCAGTCTGATGATGAGATGGACCATGTGGAGAACCTCTAGTCTAGTACCTATCAGTCTGATGATGAGATGGACCATGTAGAGAACCTCTAGTCTAGTACCTATCAGTCTGATGATGAGATGGACCATGTAGAGAACCTCTAGTCTAGTACCTATCAGTCTGATGAGATGGACCATGTAGAGAACCTCTAGTCTAGTACTATCAGTCTGATGATGAGATGGACCATGTAGAGAACCTCTAGTCTAGTACCTATCAGTCTGATGATGAGATGGACCATGTAGAGAACCTCTAGTCTAGTACCTATCAGTCTGATGATGAGATGGACCATGTAGAGAACCTCTAGTCTAGTACCTATCAGTCTATGATGAGATGGACCATGTAGAGAACCTCTAGTCTAGTACCTATCAGTCTGATGATGGACCATGTAGAGAACCTCTAGTCTAGTACCTATCAGTCTGATGATGGACCATGTAGAGAACCTCTAGTCTAGAACCTATCAGTCTGATGATGGACCATGTAGAGAACCTCTAGTCTAGTACCTATCAGTCTGATGATGAGATGGACCATGTAGAGAACCTCTAGTCTAGTACCTATCAGTCTGATGATGAGATGGACCATGTGGAGAACCTCTAGTCTAGTACCTATCAGTCTGATGATGAGATGGACCATGTAGAGAACCTCTAGTCTAGTACCTATCAGTCTGATGATGAGATGGACCATGTAGAGAACCTCTAGTCTAGTACCTATCAGTCTGATGATGAGATGGACCATGTGGAGAACCTCTAGTCTAGTACCTATCAGTCTGATGATGGACCATGTAGAGAACCTCTAGTCTAGTACCTATCAGTCTGATGATGAGATGGACCATGTGGAGAACCTCTAGTCTAGTACCTATCAGTCTGATGATGAGATGGACCATGTGGAGAACCTCTAGTCTAGTACCTATCAGTCTGATGATGAGATGGACCATGTAGAGAACCTCTAGTCTAGTACCTATCAGTCTGATGATGAGATGGACCATGTAGAGAACCTCTAGTCTAGTACCTATCAGTCTAATGATGAGATGGACCATGTAGAGAACCTCTAGTCTAGTACCTATCAGTCTGATGATGGACCATGTAGAGAACCTCTAGTCTAGTACCTATCAGTCTGATGATGGACCATGTAGAGAACCTCTAGTCTAGTACCTATCAGTCTGATGATGAGATGGACCATGTGGAGAACCTCTAGTCTAGTACCTATCAGTCTGATGATGAGATGGACCATGTGGAGAACCTCTAGTCTAGTACCTATCAGTCTGATGATGAGATGGACCATGTAGAGAACCTCTAGTCTAGTACCTATCAGTCTGATGATGGACCATGTAGAGAACCTCTAGTCTAGTACCTATCAGTCTGATGATGAGATGGACCATGTAGAGAACCTCTAGTCTAGTACCCATCAGTCTTATGATGAGATGGACCATGTAGAGAACCTCTAGTCTAGAACCTATCAGTCTGATGATGGACCATGTAGAGAACCTCTAGTCTAGTACCTATCAGTCTGATGATGGACCATGTAGAGCACCTCTAGTCTAGTACCTATCAGTCTGATGATGAGATGGACCATGTAGAGAACCTCTAGTCTAGAACCTATCAGTCTGATGATGGAGCATGTAGAGAACCTCTAGTCTAGTACCTATCAGTCTGACGATGAGATGGACCATGTAGAGAACCTCTAGTCTAGTACCCATCAGTCTGATGATGAGAAAGAACCATGTAGAGAACCTCTAGTCTAGAACCTATCAGTCTGATGATGAGATGGACCATGTAGAGAACCTCTAGTCTAGTACCTATCAGTCTGATGATGAGATGGACCATGTAGAGAACCTCTAGTCTAGTACCTATCAGTCTGATGATGGACCATGTAGAGAACTCAGTCTAGTACCTATCAGTCTGATGATGGACCATGTGGAGAACCTCTAGTCTAGTACCTATCAGTCTGATGATGAGATGGACCATGGAGAGAACCTCTAGTCTAGTACCTATCAGTCTGATGATGAGATGGACCATGTAGAGAACCTCTAGTCTAGTACCTATCAATCTAATGATGGACCATGTAGAGAACCTCTAGTCTAGTACCTATCAGTCTGATGAGATGGACCATGTAGAGAACCTCTAGTCTAGTACCTATCAGTCTGATGATGAGATGGACCATGTAGAGAACCTCTAGTCTAGTACTTATCAGTCTGATGATGAGATGGACCATGTAGAGAACCTCTAGTCTAGTACTTATCAGTCTGATGATGAGATGGACCATGTAGAGAACCTCTAGTCTAGTACCTATCAGTCTAATGATGAGATGGACCATGTAGAGAACCTCTAGTCTAGTACCTATCAGTCTGATGATGGACCATGTAGAGAACCTCTAGTCTAGTACCTATCAGTCTGATGATGGACCATGTAGAGAACCTCTAGTCTAGAACCTATCAGTCTGATGATGGACCATGTAGAGAACCTCTAGTCTAGTACCTATCAGTCTGATGATGAGATGGACCATGTAGAGAACCTCTAGTCTAGTACCTATCAGTCTGATGATGAGATGGACCATGTGGAGAACCTCTAGTCTAGTACCTATCAGTCTGATGATGAGATGGACCATGTAGAGAACCTCTAGTCTAGTACCTATCAGTCTGATGATGAGATGGACCATGTAGAGAACCTCTAGTCTAGTACCTATCAGTCTGATGATGAGATGGACCATGTGGAGAACCTCTAGTCTAGTACCTATCAGTCTGATGATGGACCATGTAGAGAACCTCTAGTCTAGTACCTATCAGTCTGATGATGAGATGGACCATGTGGAGAACCTCTAGTCTAGTACCTATCAGTCTGATGATGAGATGGACCATGTGGAGAACCTCTAGTCTAGTACCTATCAGTCTGATGATGAGATGGACCATGTAGAGAACCTCTAGTCTAGTACCTATCAGTCTGATGATGAGATGGACCATGTAGAGAACCTCTAGTCTAGTACCTATCAGTCTAATGATGAGATGGACCATGTAGAGAACCTCTAGTCTAGTACCTATCAGTCTGATGATGGACCATGTAGAGAACCTCTAGTCTAGTACCTATCAGTCTGATGATGGACCATGTAGAGAACCTCTAGTCTAGTACCTATCAGTCTGATGATGAGATGGACCATGTGGAGAACCTCTAGTCTAGTACCTATCAGTCTGATGATGAGATGGACCATGTGGAGAACCTCTAGTCTAGTACCTATCAGTCTGATGATGAGATGGACCATGTAGAGAACCTCTAGTCTAGTACCTATCAGTCTGATGATGGACCATGTAGAGCACCTCTAGTCTAGTACCTATCAGTCTGATGATGAGATGGACCATGTAGAGAACCTCTAGTCTAGTACCTATCAGTCTGATGATGAGATGGACCATGTAGAGAACCTCTAGTCTAGAACCTATCAGTCTGATGATGGACCATGTAGAGAACCTCTAGTCTAGTACCTATCAGTCTGATGATGGACCATGTAGAGAACCTCTAGTCTAGTACCTATCAGTCTGATGATGAGATGGACCATGTAGAGAACCTCTAGTCTAGTACCTATCAGTCTGATGATGGAGCCATGTAGAGAACCTCTAGTCTAGTACCTATCAGTCTGATGATGAGATGGACCATGTAGAGAACCTCTAGTCTAGTACCTATCAGTCTGATGATGAGAAGGACCATGTAGAGAACCTCTAGTCTAGAACCTATCAGTCTGATGATGAGATGGACCATGTAGAGAACCTCTAGTCTAGTACCTATCAGTCTGATGATGAGATGGACCATGTAGAGAACCTCTAGTCTAGTACCTATCAGTCTGATGATGGACCATGTAGAGAACCTCTAGTACCTATCAGTCTGATGATGGACCATGTAGAGAACCTCTAGTCTAGTACCTATCAGTCTGATGATGAGATGGACCATGTAGAGAACCTCTAGTCTAGTACCTATCAGTCTGATGATGAGATGGACCATGTAGAGAACCTCTAGTCTAGTACCTATCAGTCTAGATGATGGACCATGTAGAGAACCTCTAGTCTAGTACCTATCAGTCTGATGATGAGATGGACCATGTAGAGAACCTCTAGTCTAGAACCTATCAGTCTGATGATGAGATGGACCATGTAGAGAACCTCTAGTCTAGTACCTATCAGTCTGATGATGGATGGACCATGTGGAGAACCTCTAGTCTAGAACCTATCAGTCTGATGATGATGGACCATGTAGAGAACCTCTAGTCTAGTACCTATCAGTCTGATGATGGATGGACCATGTAGAGAACCTCTAGTCTAGTACCTATCAGTCTGATGATGAGATGGACCATGTAGAGAACCTCTAGTCTAGTACCTATCAGTCTGATGATGGAGCATGTAGAGAACCTCTAGTCTAGTACCTATCAGTCTGATGATGGACCATGTAGAGAACCTCTAGTCTAGTACCTATCAGTCTGATGATGAGATGGACCATGTGGAGAACCTCTAGTCTAGAACCTATCAGTCTGATGATGAGATGGACCATGTAGAGAACCTCTAGTCTAGTACCTATCAGTCTGATGATAGATGGACCATGTAGAGAACCTCTAGTCTAGTACCTATCAGTCTGATGATGGATGGACCATGTAGAGAACCTCTAGTCTAGTACCTATCAGTCTGATGAGATGGACCATGTAGAGAACCTCTAGTCTAGTACCTATCAGTCTGATGATGAGATGGACCATGTAGAGAACCTCTAGTCTAGTACCTATCAGTCTGATGATGAGATGGACCATGTAGAGAACCTCTAGTCTAGAACCTATCAGTCTGATGATGGAGCATGTAGAGAACCTCTAGTCTAGTACCTATCAGTCTGATGATGAGATGGACCATGTAGAGAACCTCTAGTCTAGTACCTATCAGTCTGATGATGGACCATGTAGAGAACCTCTAGTCTAGTACCTATCAGTCTGATGATGGACCATGTAGAGAACCTCTAGTCTAGTACCTATCAGTCTGATGATGAGATGGACCATGTGAGAGAACCTCTAGTCTAGTACCTATCAGTCTGATGATGAGATGGACCATGTAGAGAACCTCTAGTCTAGTACCTATCAGTCTAGATGATGGACCATGTAGAGAACCTCTAGTCTAGTACCTATCAGTCTGATGATGAGATGGACCATGTAGAGAACCTCTAGTCTAGTACCTATCAGTCTGATGATGAGATGGACCATGTAGAGAACCTCTAGTCTAGTACCTATCAGTCTGATGATGAGATGGACCATGTAGAGAACCTCTAGTCTAGTACCTATCAGTCTGATGATGAGATGGACCATGTAGAGAACCTCTAGTCTAGTACCTATCAGTCTGATGATGAGATGGACCATGTAGAGAACCTCTAGTCTAGTACCTATCAGTCTGATGATGAGATGGACCATGTAGAGAACCTCTAGTCTAGTACCTATCAGTCTGATGATGGACCATGTAGAGAACCTCTAGTCTAGTACCTATCAGTCTGATGATGAGATGGACCATGTGGAGAACCTCTAGTCTAGTACCTATCAGTCTGATGATGAGATGGACCATGTAGAGAACCTCTAGTCTAGTACCTATCAGTCTGATGATGAGATGGACCATGTAGAGAACCTCTAGTCTAGTACCTATCAGTCTGATGATGAGATGGACCATGTAGAGAACCTCTAGTCTAGTACCTATCAGTCTGATGATGAGATGGACCATGTAGAGAACCTCTAGTCTAGTACCTATCAGTCTGATGATGGACCATGTAGAGAACCTCTAGTCTAGTACCTATCAGTCTGATGATGGACCATGTAGAGAACCTCTAGTCTAGTACCTATCAGTCTGATGATGAGATGGACCATGTGGAGAACCTCTAGTCTAGTACCTATCAGTCTGATGATGAGATGGACCATGTGGAGAACCTCTAGTCTAGTACCTATCAGTCTGATGATGAGATGGACCATGTAGAGAACCTCTAGTCTAGTACCTATCAGTCTGATGATGGACCATGTAGAGAACCTCTAGTCTAGTACCTATCAGTCTGATGATGAGATGGACCATGTAGAGAACCTCTAGTCTAGTACCTATCAGTCTGATGATGAGATGGACCATGTAGAGAACCTCTAGTCTAGAACCTATCAGTCTGATGATGGACCATGTAGAGAACCTCTAGTCTAGTACCTATCAGTCTGATGATGGACCATGTAGAGAACCTCTAGTCTAGTACCTATCAGTCTGATGATGAGATGGACCATGTAGAGAACCTCTAGTCTAGAACCTATCAGTCTGATGATGGAGCCATGTAGAGAACCTCTAGTCTAGTACCTATCAGTCTGAGATGAGATGGACCATGTAGAGAACCTCTAGTCTAGTACCTATCAGTCTGATGATGAGAAGACCATGTAGAGAACCTCTAGTCTAGAACCTATCAGTCTGATGATGAGATGGACCATGTAGAGAACCTCTAGTCTAGTACCTATCAGTCTGATGATGAGATGGACCATGTAGAGAACCTCTAGTCTAGTACCTATCAGTCTGATGATGGACCATGTAGAGAACCTCTAGTCTAGTACCTATCAGTCTGATGATGGACCATGTGGAGAACCTCTAGTCTAGTACCTATCAGTCTGATGATGAGATGGACCATGTAGAGAACCTCTAGTCTAGTACCTATCAGTCTGATGATGAGATGGACCATGTAGAGAACCTCTAGTCTAGTACCTATCAGTCTAGATGATGGACCATGTAGAGAACCTCTAGTCTAGTACCTATCAGTCTGATGATGAGATGGACCATGTAGAGAACCTCTAGTCTAGTACCTATCAGTCTGATGATGAGATGGACCATGTAGAGAACCTCTAGTCTAGTACCTATCAGTCTGATGATGAGATGGACCATGTAGAGAACCTCTAGTCTAGTACCTATCAGTCTGATGATGAGATGGACCATGTAGAGAACCTCTAGTCTAGTACCTATCAGTCTGATGATGAGATGGACCATGTAGAGAACCTCTAGTCTAGTACCTATCAGTCTGATGAGATGGACCATGTAGAGAACCTCTAGTCTAGTACCTATCAGTCTGATGATGGACCATGTAGAGAACCTCTAGTCTAGTACCTATCAGTCTGATGATGGACCATGTAGAGAACCTCTAGTCTAGTACCTATCAGTCTGATGATGAGATGGACCATGTAGAGAACCTCTAGTCTAGTACCTATCAGTCTGATGATGAGATGGACCATGTGGAGAACCTCTAGTCTAGTACCTATCAGTCTGATGATGAGATGGACCATGTAGAGAACCTCTAGTCTAGTACCTATCAGTCTGATGATGAGATGGACCATGTAGAGAACCTCTAGTCTAGTACCTATCAGTCTGATGATGAGATGGACCATGTAGAGAACCTCTAGTCTAGTACCTATCAGTCTGATGATGGACCATGTAGAGAACCTCTAGTCTAGTACCTATCAGTCTGATGATGAGATGGACCATGTAGAGAACCTCTAGTCTAGTACCTATCAGTCTGATGATGAGATGGACCATGTAGAGAACCTCTAGTCTAGTACCTATCAGTCTGATGATGAGATGGACCATGTAGAGAACCTCTAGTCTAGTACCTATCAGTCTGATGATGAGATGGACCATGTAGAGAACCTCTAGTCTAGTACCTATCAGTCTGATGATGAGATGGACCATGTAGAGAACCTCTAGTCTAGTACCTATCAGTCTGATGATGGACCATGTAGAGAACCTCTAGTCTAGTACCTATCAGTCTGATGATGGACCATGTAGAGAACCTCTAGTCTAGTACCTATCAGTCTGATGATGAGATGGACCATGTAGAGAACCTCTAGTCTAGTACCTATCAGTCTGATGATGAGATGGACCATGTGGAGAACCTCTAGTCTAGTACCTATCAGTCTGATGATGAGATGGACCATGTAGAGAACCTCTAGTCTAGTACCTATCAGTCTGATGATGGACCATGTAGAGAACCTCTAGTCTAGTACCTATCAGTCTGATGATGAGATGGACCATGTAGAGAACCTCTAGTCTAGTACCTATCAGTCTGATGATGAGATGGACCATGTAGAGAACCTCTAGTCTAGAACCTATCAGTCTGATGATGGACCATGTAGAGAACCTCTAGTCTAGTACCTATCAGTCTGATGATGTGGACCATGTAGAGAACCTCTAGTCTAGTACCTATCAGTCTGATGATGAGATGGACCATGTAGAGAACCTCTAGTCTAGAACCTATCAGTCTGATGATGGACCATGTAGAGAACCTCTAGTCTAGTACCTATCAGTCTGATGATGAGATGGACCATGTAGAGAACCTCTAGTCTAGTACCTATCAGTCTGATGATGAGATGGACCATGTAGAGAACCTCTAGTCTAGAACCTATCAGTCTGATGATGAGATGGACCATGTAGAGAACCTCTAGTCTAGTACCTATCAGTCTGATGATGAGATGGACCATGTAGAGAACCTCTAGTCTAGTACCTATCAGTCTGATGATGGACCATGTAGAGAACCTCTAGTCTAGTACCTATCAGTCTGATGATGGACCATGTGGAGAACCTCTAGTCTAGTACCTATCAGTCTGATGATGAGATGGACCATGTAGAGAACCTCTAGTCTAGTACCTATCAGTCTGATGATGAGATGGACCATGTAGAGAACCTCTAGTCTAGTACCTATCAGTCTAGATGATGGACCATGTAGAGAACCTCTAGTCTAGTACCTATCAGTCTGATGATGAGATGGACCATGTAGAGAACCTCTAGTCTAGTACCTATCAGTCTGATGATGAGATGGACCATGTAGAGAACCTCTAGTCTAGTACCTATCAGTCTGATGATGAGATGGACCATGTAGAGAACCTCTAGTCTAGTACCTATCAGTCTGATGATGAGATGGACCATGTAGAGAACCTCTAGTCTAGTACCTATCAGTCTGATGATGAGATGGACCATGTAGAGAACCTCTAGTCTAGTACCTATCAGTCTGATGATGAGATGGACCATGTAGAGAACCTCTAGTCTAGTACCTATCAGTCTGATGATGGACCATGTAGAGAACCTCTAGTCTAGTACCTATCAGTCTGATGATGGACCATGTAGAGAACCTCTAGTCTAGTACCTATCAGTCTGATGATGAGATGGACCATGTAGAGAACCTCTAGTCTAGAACCTATCAGTCTGATGATGAGATGGACCATGTAGAGAACCTCTAGTCTAGTACCTATCAGTCTGATGATGAGATGGACCATGTAGAGAACCTCTAGTCTAGTACCTATCAGTCTGATGATGAGATGGACCATGTAGAGAACCTCTAGTCTAGTACCTATCAGTCTGATGAGATGGACCATGTAGAGAACCTCTAGTCTAGTACCTATCAGTCTGATGATGAGATGGACCATGTAGAGAACCTCTAGTCTAGTACCTATCAGTCTGATGATGAGATGGACCATGTAGAGAACCTCTAGTCTAGAACCTATCAGTCTGATGATGGACCATGTAGAGAACCTCTAGTCTAGTACCTATCAGTCTGATGATGAGATGGACCATGTAGAGAACCTCTAGTCTAGTACCTATCAGTCTGATGATGGACCATGTAGAGAACCTCTAGTCTAGTACCTATCAGTCTGATGATGGACCATGTAGAGAACCTCTAGTCTAGTACCTATCAGTCTGATGATGAGATGGACCATGGAGAGAACCTCTAGTCTAGTACCTATCAGTCTGATGATGAGATGGACCATGTAGAGAACCTCTAGTCTAGTACCTATCAGTCTAGATGATGGACCATGTAGAGAACCTCTAGTCTAGTACCTATCAGTCTGATGATGAGATGGACCATGTAGAGAACCTCTAGTCTAGTACCTATCAGTCTGATGATGAGATGGACCATGTAGAGAACCTCTAGTCTAGTACCTATCAGTCTGATGATGAGATGGACCATGTAGAGAACCTCTAGTCTAGTACCTATCAGTCTGATGAGATGGACCATGTAGAGAACCTCTAGTCTAGTACCTATCAGTCTGATGATGAGATGGACCATGTAGAGAACCTCTAGTCTAGTACCTATCAGTCTGATGATGAGATGGACCATGTAGAGAACCTCTAGTCTAGTACCTATCAGTCTGATGATGAGATGGACCATGTAGAGAACCTCTAGTCTAGTACCTATCAGTCTGATGATGAGTGGACCATGTAGAGAACCTCTAGTCTAGTACCTATCAGTCTGATGATGAGATGGACCATGTAGAGAACCTCTAGTCTAGTACCTATCAGTCTGATGATGAGATGGACCATGTAGAGAACCTCTAGTCTAGAACCTATCAGTCTGATGATGGACCATGTAGAGAACCTCTAGTCTAGTACCTATCAGTCTGATGATGAGATGGACCATGTAGAGAACCTCTAGTCTAGTACCTATCAGTCTGATGATAGATGGACCATGTAGAGAACCTCTAGTCTAGTACCTATCAGTCTGATGATGAGATGGACCATGTAGAGAACCTCTAGTCTAGTACCTATCAGTCTGATGATGGACCATGTAGAGAACCTCTAGTCTAGTACCTATCAGTCTGATGATGGACCATGTAGAGAACCTCTAGTCTAGTACCTATCAGTCTGATGATGAGATGGACCATGTAGAGAACCTCTAGTCTAGTACCTATCAGTCTGATGATGAGTGGACCATGTAGAGAACCTCTAGTCTAGTACCTATCAGTCTGATGATGAGATGGACCATGTAGAGAACCTCTAGTCTAGAACCTATCAGTCTGATGATGGACCATGTAGAGAACCTCTAGTCTAGTACCTATCAGTCTGATGATGAGATGGACCATGTAGAGAACCTCTAGTCTAGTACCTATCAGTCTGTGATGAGATGGACCATGTAGAGAACCTCTAGTCTAGTACCTATCAGTCTGATGATGAGATGGACCATGTAGAGAACCTCTAGTCTAGTACCTATCAGTCTGATGATGAGATGGACCATGTAGAGAACCTCTAGTCTAGTACCTATCAGTCTGATGATGAGATGGACCATGTAGAGAACCTCTAGTCTAGTACCTATCAGTCTGATGATGAGAGGACCATGTAGAGAACCTCTAGTCTAGTACCTATCAGTCTGATGATGATGGACCATGTAGAGAACCTCTAGTCTAGTACCTATCAGTCTGATGATGAGATGGACCATGTAGAGAACCTCTAGTCTAGTACCTATCAGTCTGATGATGAGATGGACCATGTAGAGAACCTCTAGTCTAGTACCTATCAGTCTGATGATGGACCATGTAGAGAACCTCTAGTCTAGTACCTATCAGTCTGATGAGATGGACCATGTAGAGAACCTCTAGTCTAGTACCTATCAGTCTGATGATGAGATGGACCATGTAGAGAACCTCTAGTCTAGTACCTATCAGTCTGATGATGAGATGGACCATGTAGAGAACCTCTAGTCTAGTACCTATCAGTCTGATGATGAGATGGACCATGTAGAGAACCTCTAGTCTAGTACCTATCAGTCTGATGATGGACCATGTAGAGAACCTCTAGTCTAGTACCTATCAGTCTGATGATGAGATGGACCATGTAGAGAACCTCTAGTCTAGTACCTATCAGTCTGATGATGAGATGGACCATGTAGAGAACCTCTAGTCTAGTACCTATCAGTCTGATGATGAGATGGACCATGTAGAGAACCTCTAGTCTAGTACCTATCAGTCTGATGATGAGATGGACCATGTAGAGAACCTCTAGTCTAGTACCTATCAGTCTGATGATGAGATGGACCATGTAGAGAACCTCTAGTCTAGTACCTATCAGTCTGATGATATGGACCATGTAGAGAACCTCTAGTCTAGTACCTATCAGTCTGATGATGAGATGGACCATGTAGAGAACCTCTAGTCTAGAACCTATCAGTCTGATGATGGACCATGTAGAGAACCTCTAGTCTAGTACCTATCAGTCTGATGATGAGAGACCATGTAGAGAACCTCTAGTCTAGTACCTATCAGTCTGATGATGAGATGGACCATGTAGAGAACCTCTAGTCTAGTACCTATCAGTCTGATGATGAGATGGACCATGTAGAGAACCTCTAGTCTAGTACCTATCAGTCTGATGAGATGGACCATGTAGAGAACCTCTAGTCTAGTACCTATCAGTCTGATGATGGACCATGTAGAGAACCTCTAGTCTAGTACCTATCAGTCTGATGATGAGATGGACCATGTAGAGAACCTCTAGTCTAGTACCTATCAGTCTGATGATGAGATGGACCATGTAGAGAACCTCTAGTCTAGTACCTATCAGTCTGAATGATGGACCATGTAGAGAACCTCTAGTCTAGTACCTATCAGTCTGATGATGAGATGGACCATGTAGAGAACCTCTAGTCTAGTACCTATCAGTCTGATGATGAGATGGACCATGTAGAGAACCTCTAGTCTAGTACCTATCAGTCTGATGATGAGATGGACCATGTAGAGAACCTCTAGTCTAGTACCTATCAGTCTGATGATGATGGACCATGTAGAGAACCTCTAGTCTAGTACCTATCAGTCTGATGATGAGATGGACCATGTAGAGAACCTCTAGTCTAGTACCTATCAGTCTGATGATGAGATGGACCATGTAGAGAACCTCTAGTCTAGTACCTATCAGTCTGATGATGAGATGACCATGTAGAGAACCTCTAGTCTAGTACCTATCAGTCTGATGAGATGGACCATGTAGAGAACCTCTAGTCTAGTACCTATCAGTCTGATGATGAGATGGACCATGTAGAGAACCTCTAGTCTAGTACCTATCAGTCTGATGATGAGATGGACCATGTAGAGAACCTCTAGTCTAGTACCTATCAGTCTGATGATGAGATGGACCATGTAGAGAACCTCTAGTCTAGTACCTATCAGTCTGATGATGAGATGGACCATGTAGAGAACCTCTAGTCTAGTACCTATCAGTCTGATGATGAGATGGACCATGTAGAGAACCTCTAGTCTAGTACCTATCAGTCTGATGATGAGATGGACCATGTAGAGAACCTCTAGTCTAGTACCTATCAGTCTGATGATGAGATGGACCATGTAGAGAACCTCTAGTCTAGTACCTATCAGTCTGATGATGAGATGGACCATGTAGAGAACCTCTAGTCTAGTACCTATCAGTCTGATGATGAGATGGACCATGTAGAGAACCTCTAGTCTAGTACCTATCAGTCTGATGATGAGATGGACCATGTAGAGAACCTCTAGTCTAGTACCTATCAGTCTGATGATGAGATGGACCATGTAGAGAACCTCTAGTCTAGTACCTATCAGTCTGATGATGAGATGGACCATGTAGAGAACCTCTAGTCTAGTACCTATCAGTCTGATGATGAGATGGACCATGTAGAGAACCTCTAGTCTAGAACCTATCAGTCTGATGATGGACCATGTAGAGAACCTCTAGTCTAGTACCTATCAGTCTGATGATGAGATGGACCATGTAGAGAACCTCTAGTCTAGTACCTATCAGTCTGATGATGGACCATGTAGAGAACCTCTAGTCTAGTACCTATCAGTCTGATGAGATGGACCATGTAGAGAACCTCTAGTCTAGTACCTATCAGTCTGATGATGAGATGGACCATGTAGAGAACCTCTAGTCTAGAACCTATCAGTCTGATGATGAGATGGACCATGTAGAGAACCTCTAGTCTAGTACCTATCAGTCTGATGATGAGTGGACCATGTAGAGAACCTCTAGTCTAGAACCTATCAGTCTGATGATGAGATGGACCATGTAGAGAACCTCTAGTCTAGTACCTATCAGTCTAATGATGAGATGGGGTAGGGTGGACATGGAACATGAATACATGAACACATGAACGTTTGTTTCATGACATACTAATAGTATTGCACACATACATTCACTCAGAATCACACACACACACACACACACATATATATATATATATATATGTATATATGCACAAAATACACACACAGACGTGTGAGGAATAGTAGAAGTACTACTAATAGAATAGAATACAATATAATACAATAATAGCGCCAACAAGCCTTAAACCCTGATGGTGGTTACAATATAATGAGGGACAACCAATACGTGAGGAGTTCAAGTCTCCCCGGCACCTCCCTGCTGTCTCTGTGCTCCGGTTTGGGGCTCCTTCACTAGGCCTACTCAGGTGGTGTCTGCCGAGTCCCATGCAAAGCTTATCAGACTTATATGAGCTCCTTAAACAGTCTCTCAGAGGAAGGCTGGTGTCTGGAGACTCCGTCCACGGTACACACACTTTACAGCATTATTCAACATTCACCATTCAAGATTCAAGATGTTTAATTGCTATGGAATGCTGTCTCCCCATTCCCTCCATTTATAGTAGGCATTTATAAAACACAATACTATAGAAAATACTGTACATAATAACAATTAAAAGAACAATACAAAGAACAATAAAGTGACTGATGGATGATATATACAAGTGTTGAATTGTGCAAAAGCATTAAAGCATTAAAAAGCATTTAAAGTGCCAGTAGTGCAGCAGCATCATAAAAAACAGTGCAGTGCAAAACAATGCAGTGGTTGTAATGAGTCCAGAAAAGTCCAGCAAAAGTATGACAGTGTAATGTTAATGACATGTTATGATAGTGTAATGTTAATGACATGTTATGATAGTGTAATGTTAATGACATGTTATGATAGTGTAATGTTAATGACATGTTATGATAGTGTAATGTTAATGACATGTTATGATAGTGTAATGTTAATGACATGTTATGATAGTGTAATGTTAATGACATGTTATGATAGTGTAATGTTAATGACATGTTATGATAGTGTAATGTTAATGACATGTTATGATAGTGTAATGTTAATGACATGTTATGATAGTGTAATGTTAATGACATGTTATGATAGTATAATGTTAATGACATGTTATGATAGTGTAATGTTAATGACATGTTATGATAGTGTAATGTTAATGACATGTTATGATAGTGTAATGTTAATGACATGTTATGATAGTGTAATGTTAATGACATGTTATGATAGTGTAATGTTAATGACATGTTATGACAGTGTAATGTTAATGACATGTTATGATAGTGTAATGTTAATGACATGTTATGATAGTGTAATGTTAATGACATGTTATGATAGTGTAATGTTAATGACATGTTATGATAGTGTAATGTTAATGACATGTTATGATAGTGTAATGTTAATGACATGTTATGATAGAGTAATGTTAATGACATGTTATGATAGTGTAATGTTAATGACATGTTATGATAGAGTAATGTTAATGACATGTTATGATAGTGTAATGTTAATGACATGTTATGATAGTTTAATGTTAATGACATGTTATGATAGTGTAATGTTAATGACATGTTATGATAGTGTAATGTTAATGACATGTTATGATAGTGTAATGTTAATGACATGTAATGATAGTGTAATGTTAATGACATGTTATGATAGAGTAATGTTAATGACATGTTATGATAGAGTAATGTTAATGACATGTTATGATAGTGTAATGTTAATGACATGTTATGATAGAGTAATGTTAATGACATGTTATGATAGTGTAATGTTAATGACATGTTATGATAGAGTAATGTTAATGACATGTTATGATAGTGTAATGTTAATGACATGTTATGATAGTGTAATGTTAATGACATGTTACGATAGTGTAATGTTAATGACATGTTATGATAGTGTAATGTTAATGACATGTTACGATAGTGTAATGTTAATGACATGTTATGATAGGGTAATGTTAATAACATGTTATGATAGTGTAATTTTAATGACATGTTATGATAGTGTAATGTTAATGACATGTTATGATAGTGTAATGTTAATGACATGTTATGATAATGTTAATGACATGTTATGATAGTGTAATGTTAATGACATGTTATGATAGTGTAATGTTAATGACATGTTATGACAGTGTAATGTTAATGACATGTTATGACAGCGTAATGTTAATGACATGTTATGATAGCGTAATGTTAATGACATGTTATGATAGTGTAATGTTAATGACATGTTATGATAGTGTAATGTTAATGACATGTTATGATAGTGTAATGTTAATGACATGTTATGATAGTGTAATGTTAATGACATGTTATGATAGTGTAATGTTAATGACATGTTATGATAGTGTAATGTTAGTGAGTGAGCTAGTCCTTGTATGGATGCTGTGGAACCGGCGGTTTCTCTTCATTTAACCCATCCTAGTATGAGGAGCAGTGGGTATCAGCTGTTATATACAGGGGAGCAGGGGAGGGGCTGGTGCCTTGCTCAATGGCACTGAGGCAGTGCCCAGCAGGCAAACTGGCACCTTTTTCCAAGAACCAGTTTTCACTCCATACTTAAACCGGTTCCCAAGTCGAGTCCCAAGACACTGCTGCCCCTACCAAGAAATACAATGTGCCGCAATATTGGGGGGGAAAACTCAGAAATGAGTACCAGGCAGAAATGACAAATAACAAATGACCTCCACTTTTCAATGAAAAGTGGAGGTCAGGTTGTCTGATCAAGGGTATGATCTAAATAAAAATCTCATGTTAGTAGTATAGCTTGTAGTATAGTACTATAGTTTAGTAGTATAGTTGTTTAGTAGTACAGTAGTATAGTTTAGTAGTATAGTAGTTTAGTAGTATAGTAGTATCAGGTCGCGTATCATGTATCATGTTAGTAGTATAGTTTAGTAGTATAGTAGTATTATAGTATAGTTTAGTAGTATAGTAGTATTGTAGTATAGTTTAGTAGTATAGTAGTATTGTAGTATAGTTTAGTAGTATAGTAGTATTGTAGTATAGTTTAGTAGTATAGTAGTATTGTAGTATAGTTTAGTAGTATAGTAGTATTGTAGTATAGTTTAGTAGTATAGTAGTATTGTAGTATAGTTTAGTAGTATAGTAGTATTGTAGTATAGTTTAGTAGTATAGTAGTATTGTAGTATAGTTTAGTAGTATAGTAGTATAGTTAGCTCCTTTCCTCTCTCCAACTGAAAGGAGTTACCTTAAGGGTACATGCCACTATCAAACCTCAAAACTAAACCACTTTCAGAGAGTAGCATCATATCTAATCACCATCCTTTCTCCTCCCCTCGACACCCTCACTGTTCTACTTTTTCTTCTTCTTCTTCTTTGGTGTCTCTGAAGCGTGGTGGTTATACCACATTTTCCAATTTCTTCAGTTGCAGACAGTCCTTCAACATTAAGAGGGTCTCTCTCCGGACTGGGGGGCTACAGTCCTTCTACATTAAGAGGGTCTCTTCCTGCTCCGGACTGGGGGGCTACCGTCCTTCAACATTAAGAGGGTCTCTCTCCGGACTGGGGGGCTACCGTCCTTCAACATTAAGAAGGTCTCTCTCCGGACTGGGGGGCTACCGTCCTTCACCATTAAGAGGGTCTCTCTCTGGACTGGGGAGCTACAGTCCTTTAACACTAAGAGGGTCTCTTCCTGCTCCGGACTAGGGGGCTACAGTCCTTGGTTAAGCTTCTGGACATCGTTGTCTTTCCACTCAGCTTCAGAGTATTCAGTAGAATTCACAGGTTTTGTTTAAAGGCAGACGGATGATCCCCTCCCTCTGGTGTCCTCCCTCTGGTGTCCTCCCTCTGGTGTCCTCCCTCGCTCCCTCCCTCTGGTGTCCTCCCTCTGGTGTCCTCCCTCGCTCCCTCCCTCTGGTGTCCTCCCTCTGGTGTCCTCCCTCTGGTGTCCTCCCTCTGGTGTCCTCCCTCCCTCTGGTGTTCTCCCTCTGGTGTTCTCCCTCTGGTGTCCTCCCTCTGGTGTCCTCCCTCGCTCCCTCCCTCTGGTGTCCTCCCTCTGGTGTCCTCCCTCGCTCCCTCCCTCTGGTGTCCTCCCTCTGGTGTCCTCCCTCGCTCCCTCCCTCTGGTGTCCTCCCTCGCTCCCTCCCTCTGGTGTCCTCCCTCGCTCCCTCCCTCTGGTGTCCTCCCTCTGGTGTCCTCCCTCGCTCCCTCCCTCTGTGTCCTCCCTCGCTCCCTCCCTCTGGTGTCCTCCCTCTGGTGTCCTCCCTCTGGTGTCCTCCCTCGCTCCCTCCCTCTGGTGTCCTCCCTCGCTCCCTCCCTCTGGTGTCCTCCCTCTGGTGTCCTCCCTCGCTCCCTCCCTCTGGTGTCCTCCCTCACTCCCTCTCTCTGGTGTCCTCCCTCTGGTGTCCTCCCTCTGGTGTCCTCCCTCGCTCCCTCCCTCTGGTGTCCTCCCTCGCTCCCTCCCTCGTGTCCTTCAGGGTGAAGCACGGGGAGGGGTTCTATATGGTGTACGCCAGTGCAGGGCAGATGAGGTGCTTCGAGTGTGGAGATGTGGGACACAAGCGCTTCGCCTGTCCGCGCAAACAGCAAGGGGGGGGGGGGGGGGGGGGGGTGGCCAGCCCCCGAGCCGCCGGCCGCTAACGTGGCCCCGGCTCCGGCCCCCGAGCCGCCTGTCGCCGGAGCGGCACCTGTCGCCGGAGCGGCACCTGTCGCCGGAGCGGCACCTGTCGCCGACGCGGCGGGCGGCTCCGATAGTACCGACAGTGCGGCTAGCACCGTGGCCGTAGTGCCCGGCACCGAACCCGTTGCCGGGTCCTGTGAGGACAGACCCGCGGGTGGGGAGGCAGCGGCTGATCTCGCCGTTAAAGGCGCAGTGGCCGAAGCAGAGCCGGAGAGAGAGAGAGAGGGGGGAGACGCTCAGAGCGGGTCAGACGCTGGGGAGGGAGAGAGAGAGAGAGGGGGGAGACGCTCAGAGCGGGTCAGACGCTGAGGGAGAGGACATGGAGTACGACTCAGAGTCCGACACCTCTTCGATGGCTGGGAGCTCCCAGAAGAGGACAGATCTGTACTCCGTTGAGGAAATTAAAACATTCCTAGACGAAACTTTTTACAGGTCGATTTCAGTTAAGGATTATTTTAGCGATACGGACAAATTCATACGCTCTGTTAACATGATTAAAAAAACAGTAAGTTTTGATGTGCTGGACAAACGAAGACGCTTTCGTCTTAAAAAGCACATCACGGTTCTAAGAAAGGCAGTAAAAGATGCAGCTGGTGAACACTAAGGGTCCTGATCATGCAGCACAGGGTGTTTATAACACTAAGCGGTCCTGATCATGCAGCACAGGGTGTTTATAACACTAAGCGGTCCTGATCATGCAGCACAGGGTGTTTTATAACACTAAGCGGTCCTGATCATGCAGCACAGGGTGTTTTATAACACTAAGCGGTCCTGATCATGCAGCACAGGGTGTTTTATAACACTAAGCGGTCCTGATCATGCAGCACAGGGTGTTTATAACACTAAGGGTCCTGATCATGCAGCACAGGGTGTTTATAACACTAAGCGGTCCTGATCATGCAGCACAGGGTGTTTTATAACACTAAGCGGTCCTGATCATGCAGCACAGGGTATTTTATAACACTAAGCGGTCCTGATCATGCAGCACAGGGTGTTTATAACACTAAGCGGTCCTGATCATGCAGCACAGGGTGTTTATAACACTAAGGGTCCTGATCATGCAGCACAGGGTGTTTATAACACTAAGCGGCCCTGATCATGCAACACAGGGTGTTTTATAACTGTCCTCTCTCTACCTTCTCTCTCTCTCTCTCTCTCTCTCTCTCTCTCTCTCTCTCTCTCTCTCCTCTCTCTCTCTCTCTCTCTCTCTCTCTCTCTCTCTCTCTCTCTCTCTCTCTCTCTCTCAATGGATACCATCAACATCAGCAACCTTAAACATAAATGGTGGGAGGGATAGATTAAAAAGAGCATTGATATCTGAGGTAGCTGCACAAAAGCATTTGGATGTGATCTTCCTACAGGAAACACACACTACCTCAGCTGACGACACGGATTGGGGCTTATGGTGGGAGGGCCGGAGTCGCCGTCCTTTTCAGATCAGCGGCTAACGCCACCATTTTATCTTCAGATGAAGTGGTGAAGGGACGGCTGCTCATAGTCAGGGCAGAGATAGACTCCACTGTGGTCTGTCTCATTAACATTTATGCCCCCAATCAGGGAAATGAAAGAGTTAGACTCTTCCATTTGCTAGAGACACACTTACTAGATCACAGGAATGATAATATTATCATTGGTGGGGACTTTAATTGCACGGTGGATTTCACGTTGGACAGGACAAGTCAGGAACCGCACCCACAGTCATCTGCTAGGCTAAATATTATCATCACAAATACAGACCTTATAGACACATGGAGGGTTAAGCATCCACAAGCAAGACAGTACACTTGGGTGAGGGTTAATAGCAACAGGGTGAGTGCTGCACGTCTTGATAGAATTTATGTAGCACAGTGTCTCAGCTCACGACTGGTTGACAGTAAAATCATCCCAGTTGGCTTCACAGACCATCACCTAGTCACTGCAGCTCTCATCATTTCACCGGGGGTAAGGGTAAGGTCACACTGGTGTTTCAATAACAAATTGCTGAGGGATCAAACATTTTGCCAGAGTTTTGGGCACTTCTGGCAGATGTGGGCACTCAGAAAATCTGAGTTTGGTTCCTTAATGATGTGGTGGGAGGTGGGTAAGGCACACATTAGGGTGTTTTGTCAGCAGTACACCTCACACTCTACCTCTAAACTGAAAGCAGCAGTGGAAGACCTTGAGACCAGCATAAGAGACTTAGAGTTGGGTCTACAGAGAGACTCTAACCCCTCTGCTGGTCAGCTGCTGCAGAAGAAGAGGTTGGAGCTAAGCTCCTTCCTGCAGGAGAGAGTTAAGGGAGCTCTGGTCAGGTGTCGCTTCCTGGAGATAAAGGAGATGGATGCCCCAACCCCCTTCTTCTTCAACCTGGAGAGATCGGTGGCGCAGAGGAAGCAGATGAGCTGCCTGAAGCTTCCAGGAGGAAGAGTCACCAGCAGTCCGGAGGAGATGAGGGACCACGCCATGGACTTCTACACCAACCTTTTTGGGGGAGAGCAGTGCAGCATCGAGGGCCGTGAGGAGATCCTGGAGGGTCTTCCCCAGCTCAGCCCGGAGGAGAAAGCTGCTCTAGACCTCGAGCTGACCCTGGAGGAGCTGACTGGAGCAGTTAACCAGATGGCATCAGGGCGGGCCCCAGGGATTGATGGCCTCTCCGGAGAGTTCCTCAAGCACTTCTGGGGTGTTTTGGGAGCTGATTTACGTGGCGTTTTCTCGGAGTGCTTCAGAACCGGATCCCTCCCGGTGTCCTGTCGGAGGGCGGTGCTTTCCCTGCTGCCAAAAAAAGGAGATTTGGCCCTACTGAAGAACTGGAGGCCTGTAGCCCTTTTGACTGTAGACTATAAGGTACTCTCCAGAGCCTTATCGAACAGACTGAAAGGGGTTTTGGAGATGGTCATTCAGCAAGACCAAACCTACTGCATTCCTGATAGGACTATTATGGACAACATTTTCTTTATGCGGGATGTAATGGATGTTTGTCGGGCTCACGGGGTTAATGTTGGTGTTGTGTCACTTGATCAAGAGAAAGCTTTTGATAGAGTTGATCACTTGTATTTGTTTTCTGCACTTAGGGCATATGGCATTGGTGAGGGTTTTCTGGCATGGGTTGGACTTTTGTACAACGGTGCTCAGTGTTTGGTGAAGATGGGGGCAGGGCTGAGTAGGCCAATTCCTGTACAGCGGGGAATTAGACAGGGTTGTCCCATTTCCGGGCAGCTGTACAGTCTGGCCATTGAGCCTTTGCTGTGCAGGTTGAGGAGTAAGCTCAGTGGTCTCTCCCTGCCGGCCTCCTGTGGGCTGGAGTGCCCTCCTACGCTCTCGGCTTATGCTGACGATGTCAGCATTTTCGTCTCCAGCCAGAGGGACGTTCAGTGTCTACAGGACACCCTGTCCCTGTATGAGAGGGCCTCCTCGGCAAGGGTCAACTGGGCCAAAAGTAGTGCACTACTTTTGGGACGCTGGAGGGAGCAGGTGGTTCCTAGCCTGCCTGGAGGCCTTCAGTGGGAAACAGAGGGGCTAAAGGTTTTGGGAGTTTTTTGGGCACCGAGGCTTTCAAGGCTAGAAACTGGGAGGGAGCAAAGGAGAAGGTGTGCGCTCGGTTGTCCAAATGGAAGTGGTTGCTTCCTCAGATGTCGTACAGGGGAAGAGTTCTGGTCGCCAATACTCTGGTTGCCTCGACCCTTTGGCACAGACTGATGGCCCTGACACCACCTAGGAACCTGGTGTCCAGCATCCAGCAGGAGATTGTGGACTTCTTCTGGTCGGGTCGGCACTGGGTCCGCGCAGCTGCCCTCTACCTGCCGCTAGCTGAGGGAGGGCAAGGACTGATCTGCATCCAGTCCAAGATCGCCTCTTTCCGTCTGCGGACTGTCAGCAGGCTGTTATACGACTGCGGCCCCAGCTGGCTGAACTTTGGGAAGCTGTTGCTCAGGAGTGTGGGGAGGTTTGGCTACCACAAGCAGCTGTTCCTGCTTAATCCAGAGGAGCTGGACCTGTCCGGCCTGACCCCTTTCTACACCTCGGTGCTGCAGGCATGGCACACCTTCAAGTTCACCCGTGCCACCAGTGAGATGCCGGGCATGTGGGTGTTTGAAGAACCCTTGTTCTTCAATGGCCTACTGAGAGCAAGGACACTACAGTCTGCCAGCCTGCGAACCAGTCTGAGAGAGGCCGGCTGTACAAAAGTAGGTCACCTCATGAAGGCAAAGGCAACATCTCTCGAGGCCCTTAGGAGGAGAAGCAACACCTCGTCCATTAGGATCTTGGATCAGGTGGTGAAGGAGGTCTGTGCTGCCCTGCCAGAGTCCCTGAGGGCCTTTGCAGAGGACGCTGACCTGTGTGAGCAGTGGATTGAGGACGGCGACTACAGCTTCCCCTCTCTGGAGGTCACTCCAGCGGTAGGGGACTGGCATGAGGGAGCAGGCCAGCTGCTTACCTTGAGGACCCCCCACCTGGGCACGTTTCAGGCTTGTGGGAAGAAGGAAACGTACAATTTGTGTGTCAAGGTTCTGAATCTCAGGTCTCTGGCGGGGGTTAGGGAGTCGAGGTGGGCCGAGTTCCTGGGTCCAGACTCTTCCCCGAAAGGCAGCTGGCGGTGCCTGTACAAGCTGCCCGTGGAGAAGCGGACAGCGGACCTCCAGTGGAGGATTGTGCACGGGGCGATAGCCACCAATAGATACCGAGCGCACCTTGATCCGGAGCTGGGGGAGGGGTGTATCTTTTGCTCAGAGGTTGAGACCTTGGAGCATTTGTTTGTCCAGTGTCCTCGGCTGTCAGCCTTGTTTGTACTCCTCAAGAGTTGGTTTCAGGGCCTTGGGGAGGAGTTTTCTTTCATTTTATTCATCTTTGGCCCAAAGTACTCTGCTAAGAAGAAGGGTGTGCACACCCTTTTGAACTTTCTGTCCGGTGCTGAGTACACCTACTACCACCTGATGGACAACATACAGGCTTTCAGCCACATGTGGGCTGTGGGGGGGTGCTTATGCTCTGTGGGGGGGGATGGTGAGCTGAGACTCCACATATGAGTGCTGTGTTTGTGAGTTTTGGTCTATTGATTTATTATTTTAAAGTATTGAATCCCTCTATGTGATGAGGTGATCGTTATCCAATGTATTTGTTTTGAAAGATTAAAGGGATTTTGAAAAACCAAACCTCTCCCCTCTCTCCTCCTCTCCTCTCCTCCTCTCCTTCCCTCACCTCTCTCCTCCTCTCCTCTCCTCTCCCCCTCCCCTCTCTCCTCCTCTCCTCTCCTTCTCTCCTCCCCTCTCTTCCCCTCTTCCCTCTCTTCCCCTCTCCTCTCCTCTCCTCTCCTCCTCTCCTCCCCTCTCCTCTCCTCCTCTCCTCCCCTCTCCTCTTCTCCTCTCCTCTCCTCTCCTCCTCTCCTCCCCTCACCTCTCCCCTCTCTCCTCCTCTCCTCTCCTCTCCTCTCCTCTCCCCTCTCCTCTCCTCTCCTCTCCTCTCCTCTCCTCTCCTCTCCTCTCCTCTCCTTTCCTCTCCTCTCCTCTCCTCTCCTCTCCTCTCCTCTCCTCTCCTCTCCTCTCCTCTCCTCTCCTCTCCTCTCCTCTCCTCCTCTCCTCCCCTCACCTCTCCCCTCTCTCCTCCTCTCCTCTCCTCTCCCCCTCTCCTCTCCTCTCCTCCTCTCCTCCCCTCACCTCTCCCCTCTCTCCTCCTCTCCTCTCCTCTCCTCTCCTCTCCTCTCCTCTCCTCTCCTCTCCTCTCCTCTCCTCTCTTCTCCTCTCCTCTCCTCTCCTCTCCTCTCCCCCTCTCCTCTCCTCTCCTCTCCTCTCCTCTCCTCTCCTCTCCTCTCCTCTCCTCTCCTCTCATCTCCTCTCCTCTCCTCTCCTCTCCTCTCCTCTCCTCCTCTCCTCCCCTCACCTCTCCCCTCTCTCCTCCTCTCCTCTCCTCTCCTCTCCCCCTCTCCTCTCCTCTCCTTCTCTCCTCCCCTCTCCTCTCCTCTCCCCTCTCTCCTCCTCTCCTCCCCTCTCCTTCCCTCACCTCTCCTCTCTTCCTCTCATCCCCTCTCCCCTCAATTATCCTCCCCTCCTCTCTGCTCTCCTCCTTTCTCCTATATTATCCCCTCCTCTCTTCTTCCCTCTCTCCTCCTCTCCTCCCCTCTATTCTCCTTCCCTTTCTTCTCCTCTCCTCTCCTCCTCTCCTCTCACATCTTCGCTCCCCCTTCAGTGTGGATCTACAGTATGGGGGTTGGGTGGGTGCATGGGGAGGGGGTGCGCCACATTTGCTGATCTGCAGATTTCCCTACTGCAGTGTCTATTTAAGGCACACACGCAAATGCCAGTGGCTCAGAATTATGCAGAGTTTGCGGGGATGGCGGTTCTAAGGTCGTCTGCAATCCAAAAAATATCCCTACAGTTAACTGAGGAGAGTTTATCCGGTTTGGTGGAGACAGCAGAAAGGCTTCAACTGAGCAGGGAGGCTTTGATCTGCTCTGCTGTCTAAGAGAGTAAAGCAGGGAGACACCATGCTAGATGAGCATACACACACACACACACACACACACACACACACCTACTGACAAGGCGTCATCCAGCGTGTTGGGACTATCTAGCACCAGGGAAGAGGCGAGATTCAACACACACATACATACTCATACACAGACACAAACACACACCTACATACCTACACAAACAGTGAAATGATGACCATGAAAAGCGATCCCCCCCTCCCCTCTCTCCCCTCAGCTGTGTCTCTTTCTCATTTACCGCCATTGGCCCTCGGTGGCGGCCAGTGGCTACAAGCGATCAAATGGACCAATAGATGGACCAGTTATCATGATGCAATACGGTTGCATCCTGAACAAGTAGAAGAGAAGGCGGGACTTCCTGAGCATTCTGATCAGAGGCTCTGAGAGGATGGTGGAGGGGGTGTTACTGATGGAGAAGGAAGGTGTTCCAGTGAACCAATTCAAATGAAGGGGCAGATGAGGGCAACCCGCCTCTGTTTGTTGTATTATTGGTGGGGGTGCACTGCAGTGTACAAACACACACACACACACACACACACACACACACATACGGCAGTTGACAAACACACACACATACACACACACACACACATACGGCAGTGTATACACACACCCTGGACAACCAACTGTCGTTCTCGGCAAACATCGCATCGGTGACAGACAACTACGGATTCCTCCTCTACAACAAAAGGAGCATTCTGCCTTTTCTCACTGAAAGGCTGCGCAGGTGCTCATCCAGGCTCTTGTAATCTCCCAGCTGGACTACTGCAACTCCTTCCTTGCTGGCGCCCTGGCGTCTGCCATCAGGCCCCTGGAGCTCATTCAGAAAACTGCAGCTTGTCTGGTGTTCAAGTTCTCCCACACATCCACCCTTTTCGGTCTCTACTCTAGCTCCCTGTAGCTGCTCCATCCAGTTCAAGACCCTGGTGCCTACAGGGCAGTAGATTCCGATTGTATTGTGTAAAATCTAGGAAGCCAATTTATTGTACCTGAGCACTTCTAGGCTTGTTAGGAAGCTCTTCTATGCTTGTTAGGAAGCTCTTCTGGGCTTGTTAGGAAGCTCTTCTGGGCTTGTTAGGAAGCTCTTCTGGGCTTGTTAGGAAGCTCTTCTGGGCTTGTTAGGAAGGAAATGCACTTACAATTTCTGGTGAGTTGTTGTGGTGAGTTGTTCTCTTACCTTCCTATGTTGAATGCACTTACTGTAAGTCGCTTTGGTCAAAAGTTCTTAATCGAGTCATGTGATCATGCACCAATTTACACCTGACATACTGTGTGTGTGCGTGTGTGTGTGTGTGTATGTGTGTGTGTCTGTGTCTGTGTCTATGTGTGTGTATGTGCGTGTGTGTGTGTGTGTGTGTGTGTGTGTGTGTGTGTGTGTGTGTGTGTGTGTGTGTGTGTGTGTGTGTGTGTGTGTGTGTGTGTGTGTGTGTGTGTGTGTGTGTGTGTGTGTGTGTGTGTGTGTGTGTGTGTGTGTGTGTGTGTGTGTGTGTGTGTGTGTGTGTGTGTGTGTGAAAGAGAGAGAGAGAGAGTGGCGAGTGTGAGAGATGGAGAGAGATAAGTAGAGAGAGAGTGGCGAGTGTGAGAGATGGAGAGAGATAAGTAGAGAGAGAGTGGCGAGTGTGAGAGATGGAGAGAGATAAGTAGAGAGAGAGTGGCGAGTGTGAGAGATGGAGAGAGATAAGTAGAGAGAGAGTGGCGAGTGTGAGAGATGGAGAGAGATAAGTAGAGAGAGAGTGGCGAGTGTGAGAGATGGAGAGAGATAAGTAGAGAGAGAGTGGCGAGTGTGAGAGATGGAGAGAGATAAGTAGAGAGAGAGTGGCGAGTGTGAGAGATGGAGAGAGATAAGTAGAGAGAGAGTGGCGAGTGTGAGAGATGGAGAGAGATAAGTAGAGAGAGAGTGGCGAGTGTGAGAGATGGAGAGAGATAAGTAGAGAGAGAGTGGCGAGTGTGAGAGATGGAGAGAGATAAGTAGAGAGAGAGTGGCGAGTGTGAGAGATGGAGAGAGATAAGTAGAGAGAGAGTGGCGAGTGTGAGAGATGGAGAGAGATAAGTAGAGAGAGAGTGGCGAGTGTGAGAGATGGAGAGAGATAAGTAGAGAGAGAGTGGCGAGTGTGAGAGATGGAGAGAGATAAGTAGAGAGAGAGTGGCGAGTGTGAGAGATGGAGAGAGATAAGTAGAGAGAGAGTGGCGAGTGTGAGAGATGGAGAGAGATAAGTAGAGAGAGAGTGGCGAGTGTGAGAGATGGAGAGAGATAAGTAGAGAGAGAGTGGCGAGTGTGAGAGATGGAGAGAGATAAGTAGAGAGAGAGTGGCGAGTGTGAGAGATGGAGAGAGATAAGTAGAGAGAGAGTGGCGAGTGTGAGAGATGGAGAGAGATAAGTAGAGAGAGAGTGGCGAGTGTGAGAGATGGAGAGAGATAAGTAGAGAGAGAGTGGCGAGTGTGAGAGATGGAGAGAGATAAGTAGAGAGAGTTAGCAGAGATCACATGCTAGCAGGCGGATGACAGCGGGTCAGGACAGAGGAGGCCTCACATGACACAGTCACATGGGGCTGTGCCTCAGGCATGGGGGAGGGGACATGTGTATGCGTGTTTGTGTGTCTGTGTGTGTGTGCATGTATGTATCTGTGTTTGTGTGTCTGTGTGTGTGTGCATGTATGTATCTGTGTTTGTGTGTCTGTGTGTGTGTGCATGTATGTATCTGTGTTTGTGTGTCTGTGTGTGTGTGCATGTATGTATCTGTGTTTGTGTGTCTGTGTGTGTGTGCATGCATGTATGTATCTGTGTTTGTGTGTCTGTGTGTGTGTGCATGCATGTATGTATCTGTGTTTGTGTGTCTGTGTGTGTGTGCATGCATGTATGTATCTGTGTTTGTGTGTCTGTGTGTGTGTGCATGCATGTATGTATCTGTGTTTGTGTGTTTGCATAAATGGTTAGAGATGAGGATACATCTCTATTATTCCCCACAAATTTTAGAACTTTTGTCTGTCTGCCTGTCTGACGGCCTGTCTGTCTGCCTGTCTGACGGCCTGTCTGACGGCCTGTCTGACGGCCTGTCTGACGGCCTGTCTGTCTGCCTGTCTGACGGCCTGTCTGTGTGACACTTGCTATCTACCTCATGCTGTCTACCAGTCGGCCTATTTTTCCAACTTTCCGACTGACCTGTCGTTCTCTCTCTATTTTGATCAGTTTGTCTATCTGTTCATCTGTCTGTCTATCTGTTCATCTGTCTGTCTATCTGTTCATCTGTCTGTCTGTCTGTTCATCTGTCTGTCTTCTGTTCATCTGTCTGTCTGTCTGTTCATCTGTCTGTCTATCTGTTCATCTGTCTGTCTATCTGTTCATCTGTCTGTCTATCTGTTCATCTGTCTGTCTATCTGTTCATCTGTCTGTCTATCTGTTCATCTGTCTGTCTATCTGTTCATCTGTCTGTCTGTCTGTTCATCTGTCTGTCTGTCTGTTCATCTGTCTGTCTGTCTGTCTCCTCTGTCCTTTTATACTCTCACTGCTTTATTGTCTGTCTGATCACCTTCTCCCCACCTGTCCGTCTGTAGCTTCCTGTCTGTAGCTTCCTGTCTGTAGCTTCCTGTCTGTAGCTTCCTGTCTGTTTGAGTCTTTTTTTTTTGTGAATCAATCTCACACCTGCCTTGAATTACTCTCCGTCTTATGGTCACCTGATCTGCATCTGGGGCCTTGACCTCTGGTCTGACCTCTGGTCTGACCTCTGGTCTGACCTCTGGTCTGACCTCTGGTCTGACCTCTGGTCTGACCTTGTTCTATTGGGTTTTAATTTGAGTTCTTTACCTTCTCTCTTACACGTCTTCTCTAGAGATACAAGAGAAAAGGTGAAACGAGAGATAGAGAATAGACAGAAAGGAAGAAAGGAGCAAAGGAAGGCACACACATTACACAACAAATAGAGAGAGAGAGAGAGAGAGAGAGAGAGAGAGAGAGAGGGAGAGGGAGAGGAGAGAGAGAGAGAGAGAGAGAGAGAGAGAGAGAGAGAGAGAGAGAGAGAGTTCTTTCATCTCATATTTTCCCAGATAATATAATATCCTGAGATACCAAAGGCCAAACTACTCCGTGCAGTTCCAGGAGGGACATTCTCCTTCATCATCATTCCGAAGCAACTTGATCAGAACAGATTTACCCACGCTATCATGTTCACATAGCTGGGGCGCTAACAACAGCAGCTATGACTGAATCTCATAGCTGCAAATCCTCCAGATCCGCCCCCCCTCTCTTTAGCCATTCATGCGTCAAAGTGATCTGACGAGAGACGGGAGTCGGAGGCGGGTATTTAAAGTCCAAACGGGACGTTTATTCAGCATGAGAACAACGTAACACCAACTCACTTTCTAGTGGAAGAGCAATAACTGGAGTCCCGTGCACTAATGTCCCCGGCAACACAATACTCCACCCGTAGTTCCGTGGGTGAATGATGTCACTCCACCACACAAGCCCCCCAAGAATTCACCCATAGTCAAAATCCCTGTCGGGGAGGGACGACGACCCGACCACGTCCACATGCGCCGGCTTAATCCTGTCAACGGAGACAGTCTCAGGTCCACCACCAACATCCACCACCAGGCTCCTGTCCCCGTGTTGTATGACCCTGAACGGGCCGCCGTAAAGGGGGCGTAGGGGTCCGCGGTGGGGGTCGTGGCGAATAAACACAAAGTCTGCTGAGCGCAGACCCGGGACACCCGGAAGGCGGGGGGCCGTGCTGCGACGTGGGGACGGGCGCGAATGTCCCGGCGGCCTCCAGCAGGGAGGAGCACTGCCTGGCTGCAGACCAGGGCACAGTGGCGTCCGGGATGAAATCACCCGGTACTCGTAGAGTCTGGCCGTAGACGTGCTCTGCCGACGAGGACTGCAGGTCCTCCTTGGGGGCGCACCTGAGGCCGAGCATCACCCACGGGAGCTTCGTCGTCGTCCGTAATCCCGCGGAGGGCCAGAATGTTGCGTTTGTCTCCCAAAACTCCGACAATTTGATAAAAAACTGCGTTATTTGCCATGTTCGGTTCAGTCTCGGATACTTCAGCGAGACTTACGTCGGGTGTAGTGCCGAGTGTAGTGACCAGTGTAGTGCCGAGAGACGGGAGTCAGAGGCGGGTATTTAGAGTCCGAAAGGGACGTTTATTCAACATGAGAAGAACGTAACACCAACTCACTTTCTAGCGGAAGAGCAACAACTGGATTCCCATTCACTAACACAATACCCCACCCGTAGGTCCGTGGGTGAATTATGTCACTCAACCACACAGCTCAATTATAATAACATACAAATCAACACACAGGGAGAGCCTCAAGCTGTGGTTATGCTGAACACAAGGAAGCGTCCATTCATGTCACTTGCCAAGTGACATAAGCTGGGTTTCCATCTAACAGTCTAAGCTAATTTTAAGCAAACTTTTGGAAGTTCATAAAACAAAAAAAAGGAAATTCTAATTAGTTGTAATTAGCGATCAAACTAGGTCAGCGATGACGGATATCGGGCGGAGACATCAGCCGTGTTTTGAGGTCATAGGAACGCGTGAGAAGAAGCTGACAGCGTAAGTCAGATGAGGTCAATGTTCACTACGTCAGAATTGATTAGCAAAGTTTCCATCTCCGCTCGATTGGAATCAGTCAAAATCACCTCAAGCCATCAACTTTTATGAATCAGAGGAAGTTGACTGAATTTGGCCGTTTCCATCAACATTTTCTAATGCGATTCTTCAGAATGCCGAAATATGGTGATGGAAACACAACTACAGCTTAGCCCCTCATATGGCAACACAAGTATTGGTTACTTCTTTGAAATACTACTGAATATGAGTAAATCATAGGAAATGTATGCGATGAGGCAAAATATACAGAATACCACTTACAACAGTGTGAAACCACTCTCTATACAGTGTGTGGGGTGGCTACGTCTGTTGGGACTTGGATTGGCGGTTCAAGTCCCCGAAACACCTGGGTACTGCCTCAGTGCCCTTGAGCAAGGCACCAGCCCCCTCCCCTGCTCCCCTGTATATCCAATAGCTGATACCCACTGCTCCTCATACTAGGACGGGTTCACTGAGAGGAACTCATCTCACTGAGAGGACATGAGACCAAGAAAGAGGATTCAACTCTTTATATTTTCATATCAAATGCTATTTATATTGTGATATTATTATAACCATGATTTAATGTTGTCAGATCTTTGAAGCAAATTAAATTATCTTCATATGACATCAACTATCTAACTAACCATGTCCTCAAACCTTATAGATCCATATAGATATAGATGTGTGTGTGTGTGTGTGTGTGTGTGTGTGTGTGTGTGTGTGTGTGTGTGTGTGTGTGTGTGTGTGTGTGTGTGTGTGTGTGTGTGTGTTTGTGTGTCTCTGTGATAATTGAATAGGAATAGGAAGGATTTGGGCGATGGATTAACTGTCCAAACCAGTCTGTCATCAACAGAGATCTGAACATAGACCTTCAGCATTGGTTTCTGTGGCAACTGTAACCAGATCTCTGGTGTCCAGTGGCACAGTGAGGTCACCCATTGGCCTGGAAGAAGCACAGGACCCATTTCAACCAGCTTCCGCCAACCTGGTACATTCACTGATGTAAGACCAGCTACAGATGTTTCATTATGAGAACAGGACGTTTACTTTTACTCTGGTCTACTCATGCAGACACTTGCCGTAAGGTTTGTTAGACATGTCTCTGTTTGGTTCAACATCCCAACCCCTGCTGTGTTATTGTGTGAGGCAGAGAAGAATGCATGTGTATGGTGGAGAAGCTCATAATGCAACGGGAAGGTGTCAGCAGGGTAGATCAAAGTATCAGGATGGAACATTGATTTGATCAGATCATTGATATATATATGTATGCTCTTCCTTCATGTTGTCTTTCTCATCTGGTGCTTCTCTGGTTGTCCCTCCTCCTGACCACATTACATGTCACGTTTGTCTGAAAGCTCTTGATATTTGGACTGGTGCCATCGCTGACACATACAGCAAAACACACCGAGTAGTTGCTGAAATTGTCCTGCTTCCCAAACCAGTCGATAATATATACATACAGAGAGAACGCTTTCTAACCGCTTATCCTCAGCATCATCTCAGAGATGCGGGCCGGCGTGCCGTTAGCGCCGTCATTCTGCATATGAAAGGATTCTGATTTTTGCTAACTGCACCATGCAGGGTTTATCCCTGCAGTTTCTGCCTTGTGGTTCCTCCTTTTTTTAAATTGCGTTTGGTTCAATGCATTATTTATTTCTAAACTGGAGCCAAGATTAGTACTGACCTAGTTATCGCCCAGGATTCAAAAGCTCTGTGCACTCACTCACTTCCTGGCTTCCCCAAGAACACTGCTCTGGTTCTCTCTTTGTCTCCGTTCTTTCCATCTCTCACTTCCTCTCCTTTTTCTCCCTCCTTTCTCCTAATTGTGCAACCCCTCAATTGTCAGCCTAAGTTGATCAGTGTCCTCACTCTGCTTCCCTTGTCCTCTTTCATACTCAGCTCCATTCCTCTTCTCTTTTTTTATCTCACCTCATTGTCCTCACCTCACCTCACCCTGCTTTACCTCACCTCACCTGCTTATCCCTCTCTTATCCTCTCCTCTCCTCCTCTTCTCTCTCCTCTCCTCTCCTCTCCTTTCTTCTCCTATTCTTTTCTCCTCTCCTCACTTGTCCTCTCCTAATCTCCTCTCGTCTCCTCTCCTCACTTGTCCTCTCCTCATCTCCTCTCTTCTCCTCTCATCATCTTCTTTCATTTCCTCTTTTCTCCCATATTTTCCACTCTGCTACACCTGTTCCCTCCCCTCATAAATGAAACCACAATTTCTGTTGCCATGGCGAGGTGGTTGCTGGATAACTGTGATCCTTTGGAGGAGGAGGAGTGATTTATCATATATTTATATATAATAATAATAATAATAATCAATTATATTTATAAGCGCACTTTTAATTTGCGTAGACAAAACTCAAAGTGCTACAGAGTAAAAAATGGTTTAAATAAAACAACAGAATAAAAGCAGCGACGTTTTGTCGGCATGGCAACCAGTGGGTGTTTTAAAAATCTAGTGAAAAGCTATTCTAAAAAGATGTGTTTTTAGGCCTTTTTTAAAAACATCCACAGTCTGTGGTGTCCTCAGCTGGTTTGGGAGGGCGTCCCACAGTCTGTGGTGTCCTCAGCTGGTTTGGGAGGGCGTTCCACAGTCTGTGGTGTCCTCAACTGGTTTGGGAGGGCGTCCCACAGTCTGTGGTGTCCTCAGCTGATTTGGGAGGGCGTTCCACAGTCTGTGGTGTCCTCAGCTGGTTTGGGAGGGCGTTCCACAGTCTGTGGTGTCCTCAACTGGTTTGGGAGGGCATTCCACAGTCTGTGGTGTCCTCAGCTGGTTTGGGAGGGCATTCCACAGTCTGTGGTGTCCTCAGCTGGTTTGGGAGGGCGTCCCACAGTCTATGGTGTCCTCAGCTGGTTTGGGAGTGAATTCCACAGTCTGTGGTGTCCTCAGCTGATTTGGGAGGGCGTTCCACAGTCTGTGGTGTCCTCAGCTGGTTTGGGAGGGCGTTCCACAGTCTGTGGTGTCCTCAGCTGGTTTGGGAGGGCGTTCCACAGTCTGTGGTGTCCTCAGCTGGTTTGGGAGGGCGTTCCACAGTCTCGGAGCAGCGGAGCAGAAGGCTCGGTCTCCCATGGTTTTCAGTTTGGTCCTGGGGGGAAGGAGGAGGTTTGCCTTTTCAGAGCGTAGGCTCCTCCTGGAGGTTTGTGGGGTGAGAAGTTCTTTGATGTATGAGGGAGCATTTCCATGAATGCACTGATAGGTGAAGAGGGTGATTTTGTAGTCAATCCTGAGTGAGACCGGGAGCCAGTGCAATGATTTGAGTATGGGCGTGATGTGTTCATACTCTCATCAGGATCCTAGCAGCGCTGTTCTGGATGTACTGCAGCTTCTGGATGTTCTTGCTAGGAATCCCAATGAGAAGTGCGTTACAGTAGTCTAGCCTGGAGGAGACAAAGGCGTGGACAAGCTTTTCAGCATCTTACAGACTGAGTGTGGGGCGGAGTTTAGCGATATTTCTGAGGTGGTAGAAGGAGGTTTTGCATGTTTGTTTGATGTGGGCCTCAAAGGTCAGGTGAGGATCCATTTTAACACCCAGATTGGTGACAGTTGATGAGAGTGAAATGTTCTGACCGGAGAAGGTGATGCTGGTGATGGAGGATGAAAGGACCTGATGTGGAGTGCCAACTAGAATGGCTTCAGTCTTGGAGCTGTTTAATTGAAAGAAGTTGTGCTTCATCCACACCTTTATCTCCTCCAGGCATGTGGTTATGTTGGATGATGGCAGAGGTGCGGAGGGGGTTGGGTTTGTTCTGATGTAGAGCTGTGTGTCATCAGCATAGCAATGGAACGATATTCCATGCCGGCTGATGACACGACCAAGGGGGGACATGTATATGGTGAAAAGGGTGGGGCCGAGGACTGATCGTTTGAGATTTTGCCACTCCCAAGGTGACGTGCTCAGTCCTCCCGGTGAGATATGAGGTGAACCAGTTTAGGGCAGAATCAGAGAGTCCAATTGTCGAGCGAAGACAATGGAGTAGAATGTCATGACGGTGTCAAATGCTGCAGTTAGATCCAGGAGGATGAGGAGGGATGGGGATCCGGTGTCAGCTGTCATCATATATATATGTAGGGCTATGCCTTGATTTGATATCAATGCTGTTTATATGTCCTATGTCACCTAACTTATAAAATGCTTTAGTTCTATAAATAATGTGCTTAAACAATATTATTTGGAATTAGAGAACATGAGATATTTAAAGATTTCTCAAACATATCCAAAAAATGTATACTGAATTCACTCTTTAGTATACAATATACTGTATACTAAATAGTGTATACACATACATACAGAAAAGAGAATTCAGGCCAATTGTATACAACTGATTTTAATTTCACCGCAGTTGGTTCTCGTCCAGCTATTCTAGTTCATCCTTAAGGGTTCTGCCTTGAGAGGTCACAGACATGATTGGTAAATGTATGTGTTACTGTTTGGAAAAAAGCAGATCATTTTGATTGATGTGACGTATAGGAAATAACCACACAAGCAATTACTGATATGACCTGATATGGGTACCAGAAGAGGGAGAGCAATGAGATGCTGAAAGGAGCACATCTAATGGAGTCCAGGCAAAGGCACAACATTGATTCTGATTAATCAATAAGCCCTACATCCCTCATCTCTGCGGAATTAAAGAACATTCCAGAGCATGCCATCTCAGCGGCTCTCCCACTTGGAATGTAGTTAGCATTTTGCTGGATGCACTCCTGTCTACCTTAGCAGTAAACACACACACACACACACACACACACACACACACACACACACACACACACACACACACACATACAGGAGTATATAGATACTACCTTCTTGATTGTACATTACATGACATTACAGTCATTGAGCAGAGGCTTTTATCCAAAGCAAAAAAACGTCTTCCAATAGTGTGTTTAACAAAAGAAGGTCAGAGAACAACTCGTCACCAGAAGTCAATAGTGCATTTAATTTCTAACAAGTCTCCAAGAACTGAACCAGTGCTCAGGTAGAAGTACAATAAGTTCAGGTAAACGTACAATAAGTTCAGGTGATATTAGGTTCTAAGTAATATTTGGTATAAAGTATAAAGCAGTGAGTGAAAATCTTATATGCAATACCCGACGACAGACAGCAGTTATAAAAATAAGATAAAATAAAATAAAAACAGAATAACAGAAGAAGAAGAAGAAGAATGCAACACCGTCGATGGAGATAGGGCCGTGCTCTCCTCTCTGCTTCCTGAAGTCCACGATCAGCTCCTTGGTCGTCTTGACGTTGAGGGTGGGTTGTTCTCCTGGCACCACTGCTCCTGATCCGACCTCCTCCCTGTAGAGAGGGTCAGCAGCTTCAAGTTCCTCGGCGTGCACATCTCCGAGGACCTCACATGGTCCACGCACACCACACACGTGGTGAAAAGGGCCCAACAACGCCTGTATTTCCTCAGGCGTCTGAGGAAATTCAGCATGGGCGCCCGCATCGTGAGAACATCCACCGGGACAATCGAGAGTGTTCTTACAGGGTGTATCACCGACTCGAGCGCAGAGCACTTCAAAGGGTGGTGCGGACGGCCCAGTATATCGTTGGAGGTGAGACTTACCATGTTTCAAAAACAGTCTATATTACAAACGCAAAACGCAACTATAATGTACACCTAGATTGACGAAAGAATGACAAAGACCTCAAATAAATGTGACTATTTAATGAACAACAAAACGAACAAGAACGATTGAGCAAAACCTTGTTAGCCGCAAAATTTCAAAACACCTGTAACATGTGTAGTCAGTTTTAACATAGGTTACATGGCATCACATTTACCCTGTAGGCTACCAGGCAACTTTTTACTTTCTCCTTAATTTCATTGCGGCAAAGTCCTCTGCTGCCGAGCTGAAATTAAAGGTGTCTAATGTGTCTTAGCAGCTTGCAATACGCATAAGTCGCATCACTCTCTCCTCCTCCAGACGACTCCGCACTGATGTTTTCAAACCATTCTGAGGGAGAAGCCCCTCTCTGCTGGTCGCTTGACACGGGCACCACCAACGAGCGCACCCTTTCGGGGGGGAGGGGGCAGTAATAAAGCTGTCAAAACTCAAATGTCCAGGATCTAAGTTTTCTATGAGCATTATTACCGGACATTTTGACCGGCAGGTTTTTAAATTACCGTTTTTGTTTATAATTTTTACCCGCTAAAAACCGGTAAATACCGGCTAACGGAAACCCTGAACCAGCGGTGCGTGGCCAAGGCCAAACGCATCATAAAAGACAATGCCCACCCCAGCCACAAACTGTCACTGTTACCGTCAGGCAGGCGATACCACAAGTATCAAGTGCCGTACAAATAGGCTTAGAGATAGCTTCCACAGTCAGGCCATCAGGCTGCTGAACAAGGGCGTATAGCATATAACAATGTATATTTTATTACATTGATTTATATATACATATTGCTCTTTTTCTGTGCCGATATATTGCATTTTATAAATAGCATAAATTTAATTTGATACACTTTTTTACACTTTTTTTTACTTATTTTATTCTATTCTGTTATCTTATCTTATTTTTATAACTGCTGTCTGTCGTCAGGTATTGCACATAAGATTTTCACTCACTGCTTTATACTTCACTACGTGAAGTGACAATAAACTTGACTTGACTTGACTTGGGGTCCTCCCTGTAGGCGGTCTCGTGGTCGTCGGCGATCAGGCCCATCACTGTCGTGTCGTCAGCAAACTTGATGATGACGTTGGAGCTGTGCATAGCCATGCAGTCGTGGGTGTAGAGGGAGTAGAGGAGAGGGCTCAGCACGCATCCCTGGGGGGCTCCCGTGTTGAGGGTCAGTGGCTCTGAGGTGGTGCTGCCCATCCTCACCACCTGGCGGCGGTCCGACAGGAGGTCCAGTATCCAGCTGCACGTGGATGGGGGCACGTCTAGACCTCTAAGCTTGGTGTCGAGCTTGGCAGGAACTATCGTGTTGAACACTGTAGTCCACAAACAGCATTCGCACATAACAGTTCTTTCCCTCCAGGTGGGAAAAGGCAGTGTGGAGGGCCATGGCAATTGCGTCGTCCGTGGATCTGTTTTGATGATATGCAAATTGCCATGGGTCCAGCGTGGCAGGTAACACAAAGCAAATAAAGTCCTTGACCAACCTTTTGTCACGAGTGGGATAGTTCGGTGGGACCCAGAACGTAGACCAAGACACAGTGGAGCTATGATAACATAAAGCTTTATTTAAAGCACACAGACAACAGAGAGTGATCAGGGACAGGCAAGGGGACTGGATACCGGGAGGTTGATCCGCAGAGTACCGGCAGGTAGTAGACCGGCGAGTAGTCCGGGACGGGAGAGGAGTCTGGATACCGGGAAGTCGAAGTAGCGACAGGTACTAGACAGGCGGATGGTCAGGGACGAGCGAGAAGTCTAGATACCGGGATGTCGGAGTAGTGACAGGTACTGGACAGGTCATTCTAATTACCGGGGAGCTCGTATAGACCGGAGTAAAGCGAGACAGGCGGGTGACACGGGATAGGCAATGAATCTGGATTTCTGGGACGATTCCGTCCAGAATGTACAATGTAGTAAAGACAAAGTACGACGTACGACCTTTAGGTTAGGTGATTAGCAATCAGCCACGGCAAGTGTTGACAGGTGTGTGTGTGCGCCGCCAGCGCACGTGGCTTGGCCACGCCCCTTGCCAACCACCGTAACCGTGACACCTTTCGAAGCATTTGCTGACAATCGAGGTGAGGGCTACAGGTCTATAGTCATTCAGGCATGTTACCTTGGGTTGTTTAGGGACAGGCACGATGGTGGACATCTTGAAGACCGCGGGAACAACAGCCTGGGACAGGGAGAGGTTGAAGATGTCTGCAAAGACTCCTGCCAACTGGTCTGGCAGCGCACATCTGCCTTCGAGATGTTCAGCAGGCTGGTCTCCTCCTGAGGCTGCTTCAACCAGACTCTAATCAGTCTGACTGGGGCCAGGTGAGGCTGCTTCAACCAGACTCTAATCAGTCTGACTGGGGCCAGGTGAGGCTGCTTCAACCAGACTCTAATCAGTCTGACTGGGGCCAGGTGAGGCTGCTTCAACCAGACTCTACTCAGTCTGACTGGGGCCAGGTGAGGCTGCTTCAACCAGCCTCTAATCAGTCTGACTGGGGCCAGAGGAGGCTGCTTCAACCAGACTCTAATCAGTCTGACTGGGGCCAGGTGAGGCTGCTTCAACCAGACTCTAATCAGTCTGACTGGGGCCAGGTGAGGCTGCTTCAACCAGACTCTAATCAGTCTGACTGGGGCCAGGTGAGGCTGCCTCAACCAGACTCTAATCAGTCTGACTGGGGCCAGGTGAGGCTGCCTCAACCAGCCTCTAACCACACACACTCCACAGATTTGCTATGTGGACGTGACATGACTTTGATTGGATGCACGAAAATGATTCACTCAATAAAAATCCAATCATTGGATTGATTGGATTATAATGGGAATGATTCTCTGTTATATAAGGACAGCTTAAAACAATTAACACACACACACACAAACCCCGATGTCATTGTAAGTCAAACATATTTAGCTAGAATGTGTAAACATTGATTTGTGCATGTAATGCATGTATTCCAAAATGCTAGATAGCTTGCTAAATATGATATAGGCCTGGATTAATAAAAGGCATAATTCACATTCAGTTTGAACCCAACAGCTTCAACTTGTAGGGGAAAGCTTTTTCCTCTCAATATTGCATTTGACACACACACACACACACACACACACATGCACACCCAACCCCACACACACACACACACATACACACACACACACACACACATGCACACCCAACCACACACACACACACACACACACACACACACACACACACACACATGCACACCCAACCACACACACACACACACACACACACACACACACACACATGCACACACCCACACACAAACAAACAAACAAACAGAGAATGGCATCATAAGTATGCGAAAGGTAGAAGGGATTCATTTTGTAATGAAATCAATGTTTTATTCATAGGCCCTATCCGGTCCTACTGAGATAGGCATATTCAAGATTCAAGATTTCAAGATTCAAGATTTAAATTGTCCATATACATACATATATTCCAAGTACAATGGAATGCTTACTCCCCATTCCCCCCTGCAGTATGCACTTCCACAATCTAACAGTATATGCTGTACTATGTCCTATACTTATACTATACAACACTATACTATGTCCTATACTTATACTATACAACACTATACTATGTCCTATACTTATACTATACAACACTATACTATGTCCTATACTTATACTATACAACACTATACTATGTCCTATACTTATACTATACAACACTATACTATGTCCTATACTTATACTATACAACACTATACTATGTCCTATACTTATACTATACAACACTATACTATGTCCTATACTTATACTATACAACACTATACTATGTCCTATACTTATACTATACAACACTATACTATGTCCTATACTTATACTATACAACACTATACTATGTCCTATACTTATACTATACAACACTATACTATGTCCTATACTTATACTATACAACACTATACTATGTCCTATACTATAGGAAACGGAAGTAGCTGACGATTTCCTTTGGCTCCTGAAGTCCACGATGAGCTCCTTACTCTTGCTGACATTCAGTGCAAGGCTGTTGTCCTTGCTCCATCGCGTCGGGATTTTTATACAGTAGGTCAAAATGCAAATGAGAACAAGTGAGTAAAGTAGTGTTTAGCATTTGGTAAATGGACATTTATATAGCGCTTTACTAAATAACGCGCTTTACAAGTCATGCCTCACATTCACATTCAACCACCAACGGCAGCCATGCAAGGAGACAGCCAGCACGTCAGGAGCAGTTAGGGTGTTGTTAGGGTGTTGCTCAAGGACACCTCGACAGCTTTTGCTAGGAGGAGGCGGCGGGGATTGTACCAGCAACCTTCCGGTTGTGAGGCGACCGCTCTACCTCCTCAGCTACACTGCCACCCATATTTGATGTAAGACCGGTTATTCATGACCCACCAATGGTGGCATGGGAGAAGGCGGTGTTATATGCAAATACTAATCATACTCAGACACCGAGTTTGAACGTGCGACTGTCTTTACTGAAGGCTTAGTCTTAGAACATGGCAGCACTGCTGTAACACAGGGACCGTGGTAAAGCTGTCAGGTGAGTCGTGACAGCAGCAGGCGGAACATCAGGAGAAAGGTCAAAGTAACCTAATGCCACTGGAATCCAGGACATATCGAACTAACTAACTAACTAACTAACCAACTAACTACCTAACTTACAAAACACACAGGTGACATTGATAGATAGGAAGAAGGAAGGCAGAAAGCAGCAGGAGAGGTGAGCAGCATGTAAGGCTGATTGCTCCGCCACCTGTAGGGTGACCTGCTCCCCTAGGGCAGGGGTTCTCAAACTGGGGTCTGTGGAACCCAGTTTGAGAACCCCTGCACTAGGATGTTCTCATCAAAGCAGCTTGGGAACACAAAGTAGTGTGCAAATCATTTGATATTGAATTCCTGTTTATCTTGTTTTAACAGTATTAAGAGTGTGTATAGGAGGGGTTAGATGGGGTATATATATGTGATTATTATTATTATTATTATTATTATTGTTATTATTAATTATAATAATAATAAAAACATTAATTAAACTGACTTAAGACTATCATCGTCAGTCTGACCTCCTCTGTAGTATGTACATCTTTAATAAATAAAACAGCATGGATGTCGTTTATCACTTGCTCACGGCCCCGATTAAAAGTGACGTTTATTAGACGGCCATTTGTGCGATGTGTGCAACATCTCCTGAGCAGGGCAGGTCACAGGTCACAGGTCACAGGTCACATCACGGCCCTGGTGACAGAGCACTAATGACCGCCTAGTGGAGAGGGGAGGAGACAGGAAGGACATCCCATAGAGCACAGGACCAGGATGAGACTGCAGAGAACATGTTATACGCAAATAACAGTCACAAGCAAATGGTATTTGACAATATTTCATATTTAAATATAGTTAGTTTGTTGCCAACTCTACCAATTCTGAGATATTTCTGACATTTAGCCCATCATATCTGCTGCTCGAACGCTAGGATAGAATAAAATATCTGTCTAATTACGGTGATGATGTGTTATTCAAAAGCATGTCTATTTGTAATCTTGACATCACAGCAGAGTCTGCTGTGATGTCACCATATAACCAAGATGAGGAGAGCCAGGCTGCTCTCCTCATGTGGGTGGGACATGCTCTCACCATCACCATCTGACCCCAGCTGAAGCTCTAAAGGTTGGACCTCAGTGGGCGGTGACGGTGTTGTGTCGTTGTTGTTGTTTTTACCTTAAGAGGCGTTACCATCATGTGCACGGCGCTATATATGGAGAACATGGGCGGTGCTTGTGATCTTTTCACCAATAGGAACTTGCGAACAGCTGAGGTGCGGCAGCTTTAGGGGGCGGGATCTATAACCGGAAGTGCGGCGCGGCTGCTCAGTGAGTGTCATTCGGTGGGTTAGAGAGGAGCAGCCAAGAAGAACAGGACCGGCTGGCTCTACGGAACACTCACCGACACCATTTAAACCTTATCAACCTTATAACCCTTATCCACCATGACTCGGACTCTGTAGGCTCTTTGTATAAACCGCTTAATAACCACATGTCACTCAGTGCCACGTAGCGAGCCGATGAGCCGATAGACCGAGGAGCAGAGAGCAGAGAGCTGTGTCATTGAGACACGTCACTGACCGGCTCCTCGTCGCTCCTCCAGTGAAGGACATCTCATCGTCAGGGGAGCAGGAGAGACGAGCATCAGGAACCCGGAGGAGCCAGGAGCCGAAAGGTGAGAATGTGATTTGTTTCTTCCTCTCGTAACCAGTCCGTTAGCTCCGAGCTAAGGGGCTGCTGGGCTAACGCTAGCTAGCACCGTTACTGTTAGCGGTCAGGCTAACGCCTCCGATCTATTCGAACCTGGTCTTTATCTTCGATGTTCTATTCGAAGGACGGGTCGTATCGATACGTTTTGTTCGATAACCTCGACGACGCGTCGTGTGGACCACATGTGACGTTTAGATGACGTTGAGTTCGATTATCGACGGACTGTGACAGCTGTCAAACAAGGTCGAGGGTTTCTCCGTTCCTCTATCGGCATGCTACCGTGTTAGATGTGTTATTATATATCATATTACATATCATATTATAGATCACGTGTCATTCGGTAAACCGCCTGTCAAACGTGAATACCAAATACCTTCTCAGTGCTTGATGTGTCGCCTACAGTCGCGATGCTAATTAGCTCTGCTTGTAGCTACCAGCCGCTCGGTAACTCTCACATATCGGTGACGTCACGGGGTTCCAATCAGCTCTAGAGTAGCCCTAACCCTCACAAGCCACTGGAGGTTCATATTTTAAGCACACACACACACACGATTAAAAGATACACCTGTCAGATTTGGTATGTTGTCAGCTCCATGGTTCAAAGTAAAGCATTAGACGGCCTGCTAACTCAATGAATGCCCCCCATGTGTTCCCCTCTCCCAATAGGACCTAACATCACGGGTTAGCGTTTGTGTGGGGGAGGAAAACAAATGGGGGATTACGGGTTCGGAGTCCTAGTTCAAAACAACACTGGCAACAAGTCTACATTCCCGGTCCGAATCCACCCGCACCTGCAGCCCCCCCACCACCACCACAATGTGTCGCAGAGCCCCGCTGCTTTTATAAACAGCACCATAGCTGCAGGGAATGGCACTGCAGGGGGCTCTCCCTGGATGTTCCCTGCCTCTGCCACCCACAGTAGCATGCAAGACGAAATCCTCGGGGGCTCGGAGAAGCCCAAAACACAGCAGCAACAGGAAATGCAGGAAACCCAGGAGAAGCAGCAGTTGTCCCCCGGGAATCACCAGGACAGCGGAAGTGGCGGAGGGATAATTTCAGAACTGGAGAAGGCCCGCTCGGAGGACGGCAAGGCTGACAATGGCACAACAGAAGGAACCAACGGGAAAGACAAGCAGCTACGTCTGGAGTCTCCGGTCCTGTCTGGCTTTGACTACCAGGAGACGTCGGGTCTGGGCGGAACAGGCCCCATCCAGTCCAGTACCACCTCGTCGTCTCTCACCGGCTTCAACAACTGGTCAGCCGCCATCCAGCCCGCGCCCTCCACCATCATCAACGAGGACGTGAGCTTCTTCAACCCGGCCTCGGCCAGCAACGGCCCGCTGCTGTTCCAGAACTTCTCGCACCACGTCAGCCCCGGTTTCGGTGGGAACTTCTCCCCTCAGATCGGGCCTGCTGCCGCCGCCTTGTCCCAGCACCACCCGCCCCCACCGCCCCACCCCCACTTCCAGCACCCCCACAACCAGCACCAGCAGCACAGGCGCTCTCCCGCCTCGCCTCACCCTCCGCCCCCCTTCCCGCACAGGAATGCGGCCTTCGGCCAGTTGCCCCATCTCTCCAACAGCCTAAATAAGCCCCCGTCCCCGTGGGGCCCGGCCAGCTACCAGAGCCCTTCCCCCTCCCCCGGCTCGTCCACCTCTTGGAGCCCTGGCGGAGGCTACGGCGGCGGGGGCGGCGGCTGGGGAGGATCCCAGGGAAGAGACTACCGCCGGGGACTGAACGGCGGGATGACCCCCCTCAGCTCCATCTCCCCGCTGAAGAAGACCTTCCCCAACAACCACGTGGTATCCCAGAAGTACCAGCGAAACAACCCGGCCGGATTCAACCCCAAGACCTGGATGGATGACGGCGTGGGCCGCACTGACAACATCTTCCCCTTCCAGGTCAGAAGTCATTTGATGGTTGATATTCATTTTTTTTGTTACGCAAGCTGTTCTTTCAATTGATTATGTCATTGATCTGTATTGATTTTTGGCCGGTTTATGGCTCCTCCTATATATTTAGTATGCATGCTCCTCCTTTTCCCCCTCTTTCTGCCCCAAGACCAGTGGTATCACACCGTGATCTAGCCCACACTCGCCTGCTGGACCAACGGAAGCCTTTCATGCCTCATCTTATATTGGCTGCTTCTGCAGCGTGGTGCGGCTGTTATTTATAGCCCTGGTTGGGGGGGTCTTGGAGGAAGGGTGGGGGGGAGGAGGATTTCCATGGATTTCCATGCTGCCTTTAAAAGCATGTTAGCTCAGGCATCAGTCTCTCACTGGGCTGGGCACTCCTGCTGGTCCCTGATGATGACTAATGTGGCCCTGCAGTCAGATGAGGGCCCATGGCTCCAATGGTGGGGCGGGATGAGGAATGGGGAAAGGGGCAGGACCGAGCCATGGAGGAAATGTAAATGAGGGGGGAACTGGGACAGTGAAGAAGGTACTCCAGGAGCAAGGTATTATCGTTAGATGATGTGCATAGGACCACCCCGACCTTCCAGAGGAAAAAAAAGTGACATTGATGGATGGTCCCGATTGATTACATTTTCCTCTGACCCACATCACAAGGCATCAGTCTCCTCTAGTTTGTGGGATACAGCCCAATGATTGGCTTGGATTACCATGTTGTTAATCACAGGGACCTGGCCTCTATTGCCTATGCTCCTTATAACCCAGGGACCTGGCCTCTATTGCCTATAATCCTTATAACCCAGGGTTCGGCCTTTATTGCCTATAATCCTTATAACCCAGGGTTCGGCCTTTATTGCCTATGCTCCTTATAACCTAGGGACCTGGCCTCTATTGCCTATGATCCTTATAACCCACGGACCTGGCCTCTATTGCCTATGATCCTTATAGCCAAGGGTTCGGGCCTTTATTGCCTATGCTCCTTATAACCCAGGGACCTGGCTTCTATTGCCTATGATCCTTATATCCCAGGGACCTGGCCTCTATTGTCTATGATCCTTATATCCCAGGGACCTGGCCTCCATTGCTTATGATCCTTATAACTCAGGGACCTGGCCTCTTTTGCCTATGATCCTTATAACCCAGGGTTTGGCCTCTTTTGCCTATGATCCTTATAACCCAGGGTTCGGCCTCTTATTGCCTATGATCCTTATAACCCGGGGACCTGGCCTCTATTGCCTATGATTTTTATGACCCAGGGTTTGGTTTATATTGCCTATGATCCTTATAACACAGGGACCTGGCCTTTTATTGCCTATGATCTTATAACCCAGGGACCTTGCCTCTATTGCCTATGATCCTTATAACCCAGGGACCTGGCCTCTATTGCCTATGATCCTTATATATGGGGTTATATATAGGCCTTGTAACCCAGGGACCTGGCCTCTATTGCCTATGATCCTTATATCCCAGGGTTCGGCCTCTTTTGCCTATGATCCTTATAACCCAGGGTTCGGCCTCTTATTGCCTATGATCCTTATAACCCAGGGTTCGGCTTCTTATTGCCTATGATCCTTATAACCCAGTGTTCAGCCTCTTTTGCCTATGGTCCTTATAACCCAGGGTTCGGCCTCTTATTGCCTATGATCCTTATAACTCAGGGTTTGGCCTCTTATTGCCTATGATCCTTATAACCCAGGGACCTGGCCTTTTATTGCCTATGATCTTATAACCCAGGGACCTTGCCTCTATTGCCTATGATCCTGATAACCCAGGGACCTGGCCTCTATTGCCTATGATCATTATTTATGGGGTTATATATAGGCCTTGTAACCCAGGGACCTGGCCTCTATTGCCTATGATCCGTATAACCTAGAGACCTGGCCTCTATTGCCTATGATCCTTATATCCCAGGGTTCGGCCTCTTTTGCCTATGATCCTTATATCCCAGGGTTCGGCCTCTTTTGCCTATGATCCTTATAACCCAGGGTTCGGCCTCTTTTGCCTATGATCCTTATAACCCAGGGTTCGGCCTCTTATTGCCTATGATCCTTATAACCCGGGGACCTGGCCTCTATTGCCTATGATCCTTATAACCTAGAGACCTGGCCTCTATTGCCTATGATCCTTATATCCCAGGGTTCGGCCTCTTTTGCCTATGATCCTTATAACCCAGGGTTCGGCCTCTTTTGCCTATGATCCTTATAACCCAGGGTTTGGCCTCTTTTGCCTATGATCCTTATAACCCAGGGTTCGGCCTCTTATTGCCTATGATCCTTATAACCCGGGGACCTGGCCTCTATTGCCTAGGATTTTTTTTATGACCCAGGGTTTGGTTTATATTGCCTATGATCCTTATAACACAGGGACCTGGCCTTTTATTGCCTATGATCTTATAACCCAGGGACCTTGCCTCTATTGCCTATGATCCTTATATATGGGGTTATATATAGGCCTTGTAACCCAGGGACCTGGCCTCTATTGCCTATGATCCTTATATCCCAGGGTTCGGCCTCTTTTGCCTATGATCCTTATAACCCAGGGTTCGGCCTCTTTTTGCCTATGATCCTTATAACCCAGGGTTCGGCTTCTTATTGCCTATGATCCTTATAACCCAGGGTTCGGCTTCTTATTGCCTATGATCCTTATAACCCAGGGTTCGGCTTCTTATTGCCTATGATCCTTATAACCCAGGGTTCAGCCTCTTTTGCCTATGATCCTTATAACCCAGGGTTCGGCCTCTTATTGCCTATGATCCTTATAACCCAGGGTTCGGCTTATTGCCTATGATCCTTATAACCCAGGGTTCAGCCTCTTATTGCCTATGATCCTTATAACCCAGGGTTTGGCCTCTTATTGCCTATGATCCTTATAACCCAGGGACCTGGCCTTTTATTGCCTATGATCTTATAACCCAGGGACCTTGCCTCTATTGCCTATGATCCTGATAACCCAGGGACCTGGCCTCTATTGCCTATGATCCTTATTTATGGGGTTATATATAGGCCTTGTAACCCAGGGACCTGGCCTCTATTGCCTATGATCCTTATATCCCAGGGTTCGGCCTCTTTTTCCTATGATCCTTATAACCCAGGGTTCGGCCTCTTATTGCCTATGATCCTTATATCCCAGGGTTCGGCTTCTTATTGCCTATGATCCTTATAACCCAGGGACCTGGCCTTTTATTGCCTATGATCTTATAACCCAGGGACCTTGCCTCTATTGCCTATGATCCTTAGAACCCAGGGACCTGGCCTCTATTGCCTATGATCCTTATAACCCAGGGACCTGGCCTCTATTGCCTATGATTTTTATGACCCAGGGTTTGGCTTCTTATTGCCTATGATCCTTAATACCCAGGGACCTGGCCTCTATTGCCTATGATCCTTATATATGGGGTTATATATAGGCCTTGTAACCCAGGGACATGGGCTCTATTGCCTATGATCCTTATATATTATAAGGTATTATATTATTGTTTTCTCTTAATGCTGAAATCCATGTCCAAAGAAGCTGGCTGGTGGAAATGAAGGAGATGATCCATAGGAAATGGCCAATGGGGTTGACAGTAAAAGGCCTATGGATGGAGATCAATTAGTTGCCTTGTTTGATCCTCCAAGTGGTAGTCAGGAGGCGGTGCATGCCCTAGAGCTGGGGGCGGGGTGATGACCAGGTGTGTGATGACCAGGTGTGTGATGACCAGGTGTGTGATGACCAGGTGTGTGATGACCAGGTGTGTGATTACCAGGTGTGTGATGACCAGGTGTGTGGTCGTGATGGGCCACGATGAGGCCTGGATGACCACACAAGATGAAAGGCTCCTACCAGCATGTCTTTTTCCCCAGGCTCACGAGTCCCTGTTAAGCCTTGTTGTGATACGTCTTATATCTATTAAAATACAGTCCCGTGTGTATGTGTATCAGCATCTACAAAGTCTCACCTGGTTTGTCAATCAACTAGCAACAACACTTATTTGCTTTTAGAAGTTTAGAGTTAGAATCTAAGTTCTGTTCTATTCTATAGCCCTTAAATCCATGTCATCCTAACACCTCAATATCTCTCAATAACCAACTCTTGCCTGCTGGGGCACATTCCACATTGGCATTTAATGCATCTTAACAACACATGCAAATATGAACATATAAAGCTTTCCTGCTACTATTACTGCAATATAAATGTTTTAATTTTAAGCATTTGAATTGTAAACATATGTTTTAAACTCCTGATTCTATATAGATATAGATATAGATGTGTGTGTGTCGTCCATTTTGTGCATCGGAGTCGAGTGTCTTTGACGGCAGATGTAAGCTAATGCTTGGCCGTGGCATATAAATGGCGACATCTCAGACCCTGTCAATTCCCGACCCTAAAACCCATTCATCTTGGTATACACGTCACACATCAAATATAACTTAATGGCCTTCCTAGGTGAGCGTGTGAGTCTTTACTTTGCTAATGGAAATAGTTTTTGTAATTGAGGGCAAAGACCAACCGAAGAGCCGGGCCACGTGGCTCGCTTATTAGCCAGCTTGAAATAGTTCCTCCAGATGGGATGGCCTTCATTAACCAGTGGAACTGGTCTCTACATGTGGGGCATACCCCACATGTAGAGGCAGACCAGTTCCACTGGTCTCTACATGTGGGGCATACCCCACATGTAGAGGCAGACCAGTTCCACTGGTCTCTAAATGTGGGGCATACCCCACATGTAGAGGCAGACCAGTTCCACTGGCCTCTACATGTGGGGCATACCCCACATGTAGAGGCAGACCAGTTTCACTGGTCTCTACATGTGGGGCATACCCCACATGTAGAGGCAGACCAGTTCCACTGGTCTCTACATGTGGGGCATACCCCACATGTAGAGGCAGACCAGTTCCACTGGTCTCTACATGTGGGGCATACCCCACATGTAGAGGCAGACCAGTTCCACTGGCCTCTACATGTGGGGCATACCCCAGGTTTTGATGAAGATATTCATGCTGATTCAATCAAGTCTTCCAAGGTTTAGAGCGTTTCAGAGATGAGACAAACTCAGTCAATCAAACAAACATATTTACACACGCACACAAACACGTGGTTGGTAAGTGGGAGGGCTGGGGGAGGAACATGATTAAATCATGATTAAATCATGAGCAGGCTGACGGGAGGCCATTCTAATGACTTCCTAGTGTAGCAAGGTGCCCATGCTACACATGGCTACTGGAAAGGGTTCCTCACCAATTCTTTATTACCGTATGATGCTCTACGATAAGCTATTTGATCAAGATATTTGATCCAAATCACATAACTTCACATACACACAATCAATCCATCAACCTGTATTATTTCACTCTTTTGTTAATCTTTAATTTCATATACTATGAAACCTTTGTTTCCCTCTAGGCCCAACACCTCCAACAGCCTTCTGTCTTCAGTCAGCTGGCATGATATACATGAGCAACACACGACCTTGGGACAGCAAGTGTTAATTTGTGGTCTAATTTCCTCCTGACGGGTGGTACCCAGCAGCGGGTCTGAAGGAGGGAGGCTTATCATAATGCCCAGGTTTCAGGAAGAGGGCTGAAGTCCTCAATTGTAGCTTCATGAAATATACAGGCTCATAACCTGTTTTTATGAGCCACAGTAGTAGTAGTATTGGTGACCCGAACACAACTTTTCCTTCCACACACACACACACACACACACACACACACACCTGCGCATGTATGTGCTATCCAGACCTTTTAGGCACACGTGAGGAGAACGCACAGGAGTGTCACAATCTCTCTGGCCCAGCTTGTGGTCTGTGATCCTACGCAGTGCCTGGCTCTGTCCAACCTGGCTCACATTCCTTTTTCTTGTCTGTGTGTCTGTTCCTACCTACAGTATAAATACAGCCCTATTTCTCTACAGCCTGTCCTCCCATATCCAAATACAACCACTCCACTCCGTTGCAACAAAGAAATCCAGATAATTCAGTATGGCTGTACACTTGGCAGCTGGTTATTGATATTCTAAGGGATTAGACTCCAGACCATCAGCTCTCTCTTATGGTCTCTATTATTAAGTATTGACACCTTGATTCTATCACTCATTTCTCTCTCTCTCGTTTAACTGGAAGGTTAGTGTGTGTATGTGTGTGTTTTTCTGATTAAGACTGATGTAGACAAGGCCCATTGGTCCTTGGAAGGCCACATTAAATATTGATCTAGCCAACATGTTAAGGTACATCAAAGGAAAGACAGTACATTGCTTTTAATGTCATTTGGTTCACGTTGTCACCACGTTGTCGTGGTAATTGTGTTTTTCGATTTTTTAACTGTTGAACATGTCAGAATTTGAATTTCATTTTTTCACTCACCTAAATCTGGAGGATTGAATCCTCTTTCTTGGTCTCATGTCCTCTCAGTGAGATGAGTTCCTCTCAGTGAACCCGTCCTAGTATGAGGAGCAGTGGGTATCAGCTATTGGATATACAGGGGAGCAGGGGAGGGGGCTGGTGCCTTGCTCAAGGGCACTGAGGCAGTACCCAGGTGTTTGTGGGACTTGAACCGGCGACCTTCCAGTTCCCAAGCCAAGTCCCAACATACTTAGCTACTGCTGCCCCCGCCACCTATAACTCAAGATGGGACAACTTGGCCATTGTTCAGGTTTCTTCAGCTATGGCAGTTGATTTAGCTTCATGGGTTAGTTGTTTTCTGTTTGGTCAGTCTAGAGACTGCTGGTGTAATACAAGTAGTGTTTCAACCAGGGTAACCATGGGTAACCACGACCCCTCACAGCTGATTGGCCCCTCTGTGTCTTTACCTCCATGTCCATGCATGTAATGAGTAGGCAGGACTGTTTGGAATTTGGGCGGTAAGGTGTCCATGTGTGTTCCATGTGTCTGTGGGGGTGGATCTGTGTTTGTACAGGGAGGAGGATGAGCAGATGATGAATCAGTTGAATCGGTAGTGACTGTCCAGTCCACTGCCCTAGCCTCTGCAGTGCTGCAGGCAGCTACATCCACTATACTGAGCCCCAAGCACCAACTAGTAGCCTGAATGTTATAATGTTATACTTGTATACAGCAGGAGGCCTTGCTGCTGCTGTTAAATGATCTGCAAATGTTAAAAATAATTTCAAACTGATCTTTAAAACGTTTGATTGTGATATTTAAATGACTTGACGTTGTAAATACCATTTTTGGTGTGTGTGTGTTACACTTAATAGTGTTCCCACTATGCCTATAGTGGACCATGGTACACTCAATGCAAGTTCCTACAGTTAAGGTACTGTGACAGAATCATGGTTATATATAAAGATGAATATAAATAATTTAACTATGGTTAATACTGATTATAAAACATTAGTGCTTTCTGGAGATGTGTTTTTGGCATGATTTTCATAGTCTCAGTTCCGCGACCCCCCAGCCTGTTGAGCTGTGTGTTGTCTGTGTGAAGTTCATGTGAGCCAAGCCATGGCCTGAGTCCACATAGGTTGCAGAGGCGGCTGTGAGAATGGTATCCTCAGTCAGGCCTATATCCCTGGCTTGATATTTGTTATGAGAGAGAGAGAGGGAGAAGGAGAGGGGGGGAGAGGGAGTATGTGTGGGTGTGGCCCATGTGCAATTCTCCTGTGGACCAACTGTCCATTTGAGCTACCGGTAACAAAGCTAGCATGTGGCAGAATCTCAAACCAGTTTTTATTCATTTCTATATATATATGTGGGTGGAATGAGCAGATATTAAGGGAACATATTGCTAAAGTGCTAATAACTGTGGGAATCCAATGTCTTTAGACGTTATGGGCGAGTTTAACATTTTGTTCCATGCAGACCTTATTGTCATGGGTCCCAGCTGAAATCAGAGATGGTGAAATTAATTAGTTAGATTTCCAATAAGCTTCATTCTGGGCCGCGGTTCAGCATTGAAAACGGCTTCTTCTTTTGGCCCATTGCAAATTCTGTTTACTTCCCTTGCATCCAAATATGTCACTAAGTTCAAACCATACTGGATTCTGATGTGGGGACCTTTCTGAAACGCTTCATTGGTTGATTGGTTCAGCCGATATCAGGTTGCTTCTGCCCTGGACTACATCTTGTTTCTATGTTTTTCCCTTCAATGCAGATGATTTGATTTCCATCCATTTGATACTACAAACCAAGGGCATTTGGTTGTGTTAACGCTTGGTTGTCATATTTTGACATCATTATCATATTATTGTGGATTTATTTTGGAGAACACTGACCCCAGAAAGAGAAATGTAAAAACATAAATAGAATACAATGATTGAGTTCCCTGGTTCCCTCCTAGTATGGACTTTCTCCTACTATATCAAGTAGTGAGTTCAGCCGGGGTGGTAGGCTTGGTGTTAAGGCTTGTTCGCCGATGTTCTTATCAGTGTGGACGTGTTGTGAGGGGAAGCCTTGTTGGGTGGGGCCTACAAAACAATGCTTGTTGTTTTACATTACCCCATAAACATATGTTTAAAATAAATGTTTATGTGTATGATTGATTTAGATAGTTGTTGCATGAGACTCTTATAATTTAGGTGTCTTCATACATGTCTGTGTGACGGTGTTTTAACACCAACCATGCCATCAGGTCCGGGTATGCAGGTAGAACCTCCCTGCCTTCTCTTGGTTTATCGATGTTGCTCCACCTTGCTGCTCACCTGTGTGTTTATTGTTTAATACAGCGTTGGTGTACTTTCTTCAGTGTTCCCATGCTCCACCTTTGTTCAGTGTCAACTTGTTATTTTTAAATTAAAACAAATGTAAAATGCAGCAAAAGCAAGACTAGCAGGAAGGACTGCTAGCTCAAGTCTAGTTGTCACATTATGTTTTACATGTGAAACCCAGATGACAGGATGGCTCAAGTTGCAGAATTCAAACGGTATCTGAGCTGACATTAATGCCAAGAACACATGTTCTGTTGAAGTGCACCAGAGCCAGAAATCACTGATCACACTCAAACCTCTCTGCCCCGTGTTCAACACCACCGTGCACAAGCACATCAGCATTGCACACACACATAGTGCACCTCACACACACATAGTGACCTCACACACACACACAACTCTGTACAGCTGCTGGTTGTAGGGGAAAGGTACGTTCTTGGCATTTCCATACAATCATAGCAGGCCTACGGTGCAGTGAATGCCCATTAAGCCATCAGTGAAATGGTTTAGTTCCATGGATGATGGTCATGTCTCTCCCCTCTGTGTCCAGGAGCGAAACAGGTCATTTGAAGGCTTCAACATGAACACACTGGAAAGCTCCCTGATCGACATCATGAGGGCGGAGCAGGACACCCTGAAAGGTGAATATAACTGGTACACATGGACTCAAAGACGCCAAGCGGCTTCTGTCAATTAAATAGGAATTATTATATAAAACAAAGTATTTAGTATTTAGTCTGCATGTTTTATTTAATTCATCTGTAAATGTTTGATGCCTTTAACATTTGTAGCTGTTTTTTGGTGCATTTCTTTGGGCGTTAAGATTACTGCTGGTGTTAAAGTTCCTGCAGGGAACCTTGTACTATTAAACCCAGGACTATGAACCACACACAGGGGCACTAGTTACCTAACCCCATGACCACTCTTAACCCTTGCTCACTTGATAGAAGTAGGAGTTTCTATGCAAAAGGATTCATAAAGGCTGATATTGTTAACGTTAATGGATCTGTATCCCAGCTGACAATGTAATATTGGATTTGTTTTATTAGCTATTCACTGCCAATGAAACAAATCATGTTAGCACTGTGGATAAGATGACAAAGCAGAACAAGGGGGACATTTAGTTAGGAAGACGCTAGAACTGCCTACCAAGATCATACAACAGGATTGATTTACATTAATGAAGCCTGTAAAACCAAGGAAAGGAAATTCTTGAGCTTCATCAAAAAGTCCCATGATTCCCAGTCTCATCTGACACCATTGATATTCTATTGATGTATTGGTCCTCTCAGGTCCAGCAGTAACCTGGCTTAGTGATGGAGAGCAGTGAGCCGGTGCCTTGTTGTTAATAAGTGATGACAATCCCCGTCCCACTTTGTTGACCACTGCTGACTTGAATCCACTTACTCAGCAGTTCAGAAATAGAATTGCCTCAGCAACCAGATGGAGTGGGGGGGGGGGGGGGGGGTGGGTGGGTGTGTGTGTGTGTGTGTGTGTGTGTGTGTGTGTGTGTGTGTGTGTGTGTGTGTGTGTGTGTGTGTGTGTGTGTGTGTGTGTGTGTGTGTGTGTGTGTGTGTGTGTGTGTGTGTGTGTGTGTGTGTGTGTGTGTGTGTGTGTGTGGTGGGGGGGGGGGGAGCAACCCAGGAATCGATGCCTGAGTCGATGGTCTGAGCCTTCCCTGTCTTTTAGCTTGTGACCAACAGATGGTTGTTCTCCATCTGAGTGACAGTCAGGGGCCTTCGGTCAGGAGAGGCTGAGCAGGACAGGGGCCGAACACCCTGCCTCAGGGGGGTCTTTTTAACACACCTATTGTCCCTCAATATATCGCCACTCAAACCCGGCTGTGACTGGATGAAGATAGTCTTTATAAGTCTCTCTTTTACTGTTGAGGTTTGTAGACATTCTCTCTGTTACTTCACCCATTTGAATTGATTTTCTCAATCTCTTTCTGTCTCTCTTACTTTCTCTCTCTCCGTCTCTATATGTCTGTCTGTGAGTGTAACTGGCATACATCACAAGGACTCACAATGCTTTTCTCTGCTCTCAGACACTCTGAAAAGGCTTTTGTAGAGTTAACACCTGACTATTATTTAAGTTTTAATAGTCGGTCTGTTGGACTCACTGCTGTCCTTCAAAACAGAAAACAATTGCTGATAACCTTTACATCTTTGGCTTACATATAGATACACTTATCTGTTTCTTTAGCCTACGCTTTGGATAAAAGTGGCTGCTAAATGACTGTAATGTAATCTAATGTACATATATATGTATATATATATATCATGGTACCAAAAAATATTCACCATGCAAAAACTTAATTTCATCATCAAACCGTAGCATTAGTGGGTCGTATGAGGTGGTGTCCCATCATAGAACTAGATGTAAACAGATGCCAATTTCGGTTTTTACTCAACTAGTCTCATTCATTGAAATCTTAATTGCTCTGTTGATTGTATGTGTGTATAGCCAAATCTTTTTAGACATTACTGATACTGTATACTGAATCATTACCCTAAACACTAGACCTCAGTGCATAAGTTGATGCTGTCAATTTAAAACCATTATAATTCCATGGCTAGTTCAGGGTGGCAAGGTGAATACCTGAACGTAGACACAATGAGAAACCAACTAACTCTAATAAACAAATTGAAACTGTACTTCTTATACTGGAACTCAAACTGTATTTACAATACTGGAACTCAATGATTGATTGATCTTAGTCAATATAAAACAATGCGCAATAAGCTTTAGAGAATCTGGAGCGAAGGAGTGGCGTCATTCAACTTGATGAGCATTTCACAAAGTTCAATGCTCATAGCTCAATATGGCTAAAGGTGTACAAAGACTGAAGAACTGTTTTTGAAGAAGAATGTAAAAGGTATTTTTTCTTATTTGTAATATGTGTGCAGGCAGGAGACATACATGTGAGTCTTGATATTACTTCTTGTACCACCATACAAAGTAGTAATATCCAGACGCACATGTATTTCAGTAGGCTTCTTCAAATCTTCTTAATGCTTTCTTCATGTCAATTAGTTTTAATTTCAAGACTTAGTGTATTTGCTAAGAAACAAGTTAAATCTAGTGAGTTTAGTACTGGCCTTTCTATTCAGGGTAGTTGTAACGGGGTCTCATGGATAATGCATGCTATAATGGCTGCTTGTATGTTATTCTGTATAAGGTGCTTATTACACCATAGTTGCAGCCTCCATAAGATGATTGTAAGACAGAGAAGAGGGCTCTCTCTCTCCCTCTGTAATGCTGTGCTTCCAGCTCGTCCCTGACCTCTCAGCCTGTGCTCTTCCTCCTATCTCTATACTGTGTAATCTTTCCTCATAATTGCAGTGTTGCTTTTACAATGCTATGCAATGAGATGGTGATTTCGAACTAGTGCTTCCGTCTGGTTTCTCCTGGCAAGGTAAAAACAAACAGCCTAATTGCGGAGTGTTATGTCTGTGACTCACTAGCCACGCATACTTCTTTCTTTCAGTCTTTTTTTCCTCTGTTTCCTCTGTTTTTGTTCGTTCAAGCTCACCTAATGTCTTCCTGTGTCTATTTCTCCCTCTGTACTGTGTAACCATAACATGGGTCAGCCTCTCTGAACAGGCATGCACAGTAGATGGACAGCCAGACTGAATACATTGAAGTTCTTTGAAGCAGCAGTACATCTCCTAACAGATCCCAGAGAGGGCCTGAATGGAGAAGGGCTTTGGAATGGATTCCAGCATTGTTGTGACTGACGGAAAGGATCCCTCGTGTGTGTGTGTGTGTGTGTGTGTGTGTGTGTGTGTGTGTGTGTGTGTGTGTGTGTGTGTGTGTGGTGTGTGTGTGTGTGTGTGTGTGTGTGTGTGTGTGTGTGTGTGTGTGTGTGTGTGTGTGTGTGTGTGTGTGTGTGTGTGTGTGCATAGTCATTGCTTGCTGCTAGCAGCAGGTTCACTGAACGGCCACACAGAACACTGGATGATGCGGTATGCT
>CM051011.1:17525043-17547543 GCA_027704905.1 Muraenolepis orangiensis | reverse complement strand
GTTGCATTGCATGAAGTATGAGCCTAAAGAGACCACTACATTGGATCTGAGCTACTTCCTGTTTGATGTAGAACTGAAAGGCTCGGGCATCGAGTCCTTTGCAGACGTTAGGAGGATAAGAGCGGCGTTTAATCCTTCCTCTTTTTTCCTCCATCTTTCTGATTCCACATGCAGCCAGGAATTATGGCCGGAGACGAGGTAAACCACGTGAATGCCCACGTTCCCTATCTCTGTTCAGTCCCTGTTCTCTGTTCCGTTCAGTCCCTGTTCTCTGTTCCGTTCAGTCCCTGTTCTCTGTTCCGTTCAGTCCCTGTTCTCTGTTCCGTTCAGTCCCTGTTCTCTGTTCCGTTCAGTCCCTGTTCTCTGTTCCGTTCAGTCCCTGTTCTCTGTTCCGTTCAGTCCCTGTTCTCTGTTCCGTTCAGTCCCTGTTCTCTGTTCCGTTCAGTCCCTGTTCTCTGTTCCGTTCAGTCTCTGTTCTCTGTTCCGTTCAGTCTCTGTTCATGTCCATTTGGCCTGTGTTGTTACACATTGTTGTCGTTGTTTGCCTGGTGAAGTGATTTAGTTCTTTTTGGTAGTGAATGCATTCATCAAACGTCACTGCATCTGCACTGTGTCACTGCATCTGCACTGTGTCACTGCATCTTCACTGTGTCACTGCATCTTCCCAGTGACCAGAATTGTGTGCATGATCGTCATGATGTCTGTCAACACTGCTAATTAAGTGTTGTTTCTTGTCACCAATTGGTGCAAATGGTTTCCTTCCTGCTTTCCTTATTCCACAATACGTTTTCCAACACTGATCTGGCTGTGCACGCTCATCTCAAATTGGGAAGTCTTACACCAAAAGTCGGCCATGTGGGATATTTATTATGGTAGCACAGGATACACAGACCATCCTCGTCTTAAGAACAGGAACACACTGACACATGGCCCTGAGAGAGAGAGAGAGAGAGAGAGAGAGAGAGAGAGAGAGAGGGAGAGGGAGAGAGGGAGAGGTAGGTATATATTTATATAGACACATGTCCCAACATGTACTCTTGACACGCAGCGTAGTCAAACATAGCGTAGAACAATGGTTGAAGGTGAGTTCAGAAGTCTTGTTCCCAGCTATGTGTCAGCTCCGCTGTGCATGTCATGAAGGCCAGCTAATGAACATTAAATAATCTGCACTTTATTTCATATTTTAGGGGTACAGCTTTCCAAACCGTTTCCTGTTTAGATTAGATTCTAATGTATTGATTAGATTAGATTCTAATGTATTAATTAGATTAGATTCTAATGTATTGTCATTTCACAGCACAAGTACAGCAAAAATAATTTAGCATCTAACCAGAGTGCAAATGTTGCAGGAAAGTGCATGGTAATATAATATAATATAATAATATTACAGTTTAAATGTACAGGTTAAAAGACAGTCTAGGTATAAATGTGATATGAGCATAATAACAGGTATATGTATATACAGGTAAGTGATCATTTAACATAGTGATCAGGGGTATGCAGTTATTGAAAGCAGGATACAAATATATAGATGTAAATGTATATACAAGTGAGCATATATAAATGTATGGCAGTATAAGTAGGAGTAGGAGCAGTTCTATCAACAGATTTAAATATATATATTGCCGGTACAGTAAACAGGTATCTTAGTAATAAATATGTAAACTATAGAGAGGTGGGGAGTTACAGTTTGTTTTTACATTTTTTTTATTTATTTTTTATTTTTACAGTTAGTCGGAGACATTGGTGGTGATTGTTATCGGTGTTGAGCAGAGGGGGGGGGCAGGGGCGTGAGCAGGGGGGGTGGTCTGTCTTCGTGGTCCAGAGTTCAGGGAGATGACAGCTGAGGGGAAGAAGCTGTTCCTAAGCTGCTTGACTTGGAACAGAGGTTTCTATAGCGCCCCCCAGAGGGGAGGAGGGCTAACAGTCCATGGTTGGGGTGAGAGGGTCTTCCACTATTTGTTGTGCCTTCCTCAGACACCGTTTGTGGTGGGTAGTGTTTATTGCAGGGAGAGGTAGTCCAACGATGCGTTGGGCGGTTTTCACCACCCTCTGCAGCGCTTTCCGGTCTGAAACAGTGCAGTTTCCGTACCACACTGTGATGCAGTTGGTGAGGATGCTTTCAATAGCACACCGGTAGAAGTTCACCAGAATCTGAGGTGACAGATGGGCTTTCCTCAGTCTCCTCAGGAAGAAGAGGAAGGCTTCTCACATAATACATAATACTACGAATGTTACAACTTTGAATATTTATTGACACATTAAAATACAGAGATGCCCCTGTATTATAAATGTTAAGGTTTTTGGTTATATAACATGTCAATACAACGTCCACCCAGAAAACAGGAAAATTCCACCAAATTTGTGCAGCAGATTGCAAGTTCTTTAGCTCCGCTATAAGCGATGGAATCAACAGCTAGTGGGCCTTGTCTAATTGGTTGAAAGATAAGCAATGAATAAATATAACTTGTGATGAAACAATCTGGACTTAATTCAGTCTCTGAATGGAGGGTTGAAACCTAAGATACAAATCTTTATTTCAAAGGATTTTCAAAGGACCACTCAAAATTGTAAAATGAAGGTCATCATGTCTTGTTGCCAGCCACAGTAGCAATGTGCTTTTAAATAAAATTACATTTGAATCTGATTACGGCTAACGATTGTTTCATTCCACAAATAGATTTATTTCTCTGTTCAACTACACCAATGACTGATGTCCATTTTCACTTTCTGGTTGTTTCCCTCTTCCAGGCCACTCGTCCCTGTTCCCCATGGAAGACGGTTTCCCTGAAGACGAGCGTGGTGACCAAGGCCTGGCGGGTCTGGGGTCGCCACACTGCTTCCCTCACCAGAACGGAGAGCGTGTGGAGCGCTACTCTCGCAAGGTGTTTGTGGGAGGCCTGCCCCCGGATATAGACGAAGGTAGACCCTTCTCTCTCAACAAGGCTCTCTCATTCAGCATCAGGGCTACAGCTCACCTGGCTCTACATTAGTCATTATCCTTAAGCTGAATGGACTTTTTGGCTTTCTGTGGATAATCCCCTCATGGTTTAGGCACGTATGGCATCAATGCTATTCCAGATTAGTCCATACTCTAATGAGCATGTTTAAAAAGGCCTCCTTCCGAGAACTGACAGCTAGTCCATCGATACGCCATGAGGAAGGCTATGCTAAATGGGTGTAACCATTCCACTATACTTGTTACATATGGCAAATTAAGAATCTGGAATCTTGAAGAGTAGGTTTTCCTAGGCTGCTTTGAATAGGACTTTTATTATTAGCCACTCTGTAATTAGCATTCCTGGGGCTTTCTCATACCTCTGCAATACAAGGAGAATCCTCAAGGTCTGATTGGTTGCAGTCATTTAGTGTTCAGTCTACCGTGGAGTAGATGATGCTCTGTTTACAGAAGGAAGAGGGTTAACTCAATTCACTGGTGTAAAATAGGCAGAAAGCACATTGTAAAGTGTTTGAGGTTAGTCAGTGAGTGTTAAGCTGCCTGCTTTGGCTGCAATGGCTCTGATTTGATTGGTCGGGAAGCCCAATATTCTCACTCTAATTGGATTGTTTGAGATTGCCTTGCCTACTTTTGTGTTCACATTTTCCCTTTTTATCATACTGTGTATATATAATTTTTATAAAATTGAAACATCAAATGTGCATAATAAACATATATTTGCTCACGTAATCTGTGGAATACAAAGAGCCATATGTTTTCCAACAAGGCCACTAATCGCTGTGGCTTCTGCTGTCTGCCTGTTTCTACAGATGAGATCACTGCCAGTTTCCGCCGTTTTGGTCACCTGTTTGTGGACTGGCCTCACAAAGCAGAGAGCAAGTCCTATTTTCCTCCAAAAGGTGAGGTCTTTTGTTCCTTTTACAAAGCTGTTGAATTAATACAAAGCACAATCACCCCACACAGGCAATGATGACAGGCAATGATCATTAGGTGAAGGAATACATCGTCCACACAAGACAACTAGTGCATCATTAGAGTGTAGTCAGTAGTGTTCACTGCTCCTTGGAGTCAGTAGTGTTCACTGCTCCTTGGAGTCAGTAGTGTTCACTGCTCCTTGGAGTCAGTAGTGTTCACTGCTCCTTGTAGTCAGTAGTGTTCACTGCTCCTTGGAGTCAGTAGTGTTCACTGCTCCTTGAGTGTAGTCAGTAGTGTTCACTGCTCCTTGGAGTGTAGTCTGTAGTGTTCACTGCTCCTTGGAGTCAGTAGTGTTCACTGCTTCTTGGAGTCAGTAGTGTTCACTGCTCCTTGGAGTGGAGTCAGTAGTGTTCACTGCTTCTTGGAGTCAGTAGTGTTCACTGCTCCTTGGAGTGTAGTCAGTAGTGTTCACTGCTTCTTGGAGTCAGTAGTGTTCACTGCTCCTTGGTAGTCAGTAGTGTTCACTGCTCCTTGGAGTCAGTAGTGTTCACTGCTCCTTGGAGTCAGTAGTGTTCACTGCTCCTTGGAGTCAGTAGTGTTCACTGCTCCTTGTAGTCAGTAGTGTTCACTGCTCCTTGGAGTGTAGTCAGTAGTGTTCACTGCTTCTTGGAGTCAGTAGTGTTCACTGCTCCTTGGTAGTCAGTAGTGTTCACTGCTCCTTGGAGTGTAGTCAGTAGTGTTCACTGCTCCTTGGAGTTAGTAGTGTTCACTGCTTCTTGGAGTCAGTAGTGTTCACTGCTTCTTGGAGTCAGTAGTGTTCACTGCTTCTTGTAGTCAGTAGTGTTCACTGCTCCTTGGAATGTAGTCAGTAGTGTTCACTGCTTCTTGGAGTCAGTAGTGTTCACTGCTCCTTGGAGTGTAGTCTGTAGTGTTCACTGCTTCTTGGAGTCAGTAGTGTTCACTGCTCCTTGGAGTGTAGTCAGTAGTGTTCACTGCTCCTTGTAGTCAGTAGTGTTCACTGCTCCTTGTAGTCAGTAGTGTTCACTGCTCCTTGGAGTCAGTAGTGTTCACTGCTCCTCGTAGTCAGTAGTGTTCACTGCTCCTTGGAGTCAGTAGTGTTCACTGCTCCTTGGAGTCAGTAGTGTTCACTGCTCCTTGGAGTCAGTAGTGTTCACTGCTCCTTGGAGTCAGTAGTGTTCACTGCTCCTTGGAGTCAGTAGTGTTCACTGCTCCTTGGAGTCAGTAGTGTTCACTGCTTCTTGGAGTCAGTAGTGTTCACTGCTCCTTGGAGTGGAGTCAGTAGTGTTCACTGCTTCTTGGAGTCAGTAGTGTTCACTGCTCCTTGGAGTGTAGTCAGTAGTGTTCACTGCTTCTTGGAGTCAGTAGTGTTCACTGCTCCTTGGAGTGTAGTCAGTAGTGTTCACTGCTTCTTGGAGTCAGTAGTGTTCACTGCTCCTTGGTGTCAGTAGTGTTCACTGCTCCTTGGAGTCAGTAGTGTTCACTGCTCCTTGGAGTGTAGTCAGTAGTGTTCACTGCTTCTTGGAGTCAGTAGTGTTCACTACTCCTTGTAGTCAGTAGTGTTCACTGCTCCTTGGAGTGTAGTCAGTAGTGTTCACTGCTCCTTAGAGTCAGTAGTGTTCACTGCTCCTTGGAGTCAGTAGTGTTCACTGCTCCTCGTAGTCAGTAGTGTTCACTGCTCCTTGGAGTCAGTAGTGTTCACTGCTCCTTGGAGTCAGTAGTGTTCACTGCTCCTTGGAGTGTAGTCAGTAGTGTTCACTGCTCCTTGGAGTCAGTAGTGTTCACTGCTCCTTGGAGTCAGTAGTGTTCACTGCTTCTTGGAGTCAGTAGTGTTCACTGCTCCTTGGAGTGGAGTCAGTAGTGTTCACTGCTTCTTGGAGTCAGTAGTGTTCACTGCTCCTTGGAGTGAGTCAGTAGTGTTCACTGCTCCTTGGACTGTAGTCAGTAGTGTACACTGCTTCTTGGAGTCAGTAGTGTTCACTGCTCCTTGGTGTCAGTAGTGTTCACTGCTCCTTGGTGTCAGTAGTGTTCACTGCTCCTTGGAGTCAGTAGTGTTCACTGCTCCTTGGAGTGTAGTCAGTAGTGTTCACTGCTTCTTGGAGTCAGTAGTGTTCACTACTCCTTGTAGTCAGTAGTGTTCATTGCTCCTTGGAGTGTAGTCAGTAGTGTTCACTGCTCCTTGGAGTCAGTAGTGTTCACTGCTTCTTGGAGTCAGTAGTGTTCACTGCTTCTTGGAGTCAGTAGTGTTCACTGCTTCTTGGAGTCAGTAGTGTTCACTGCTCCTTGGAGTCAGTAGTGTTCACTGCTTCTTGTAGTCAGTAGTGTTCACTGCTCCTTGGAATGTAGTCAGTAGTGTTCACTGCTTCTTGGAGTCAGTAGTGTTCACTGCTCCTTGGAGTGTAGTCAGTAGTGTTCACTGCTCCTTGTAGTCAGTAGTGTTCACTGCTCCTTGGAGTCAGTAGTGTTCACTGCTCCTTGGAGTCAGTAGTGTTCACTGCTCCTCGTAGTCAGTAGTGTTCACTGCTCCTTGGAGTCAGTAGTGTTCACTGCTCCTTGTAGTCAGTAGTGTTCACTGCTCCTTGGAGTCAGTAGTGTTCACTGCTCCTTGGAGTGTAGTCTGTAGTGTTCACTGCTCCTTGGAGTCAGTAGTGTTCACTGCTTCTTGGAGTCAGTAGTGTTCACTGCTCCTTGGAGTGGAGTCAGTAGTGTTCACTGCTTCTTGGAGTGTAGTCAGTAGTGTTCACTGCTCCTTGGAGTGTAGTCAGTAGTGTTCACTGCTTCTTGGAGTCAGTAGTGTTCACTGCTCCTTGGAGTGTAGTCAGTAGTGTTCACTGCTTCTTGGAGTCAGTAGTGTTCACTGCTCCTTGGTGTCAGTAGTGTTCACTGCTCCTTGGAGTCAGTAGTGTTCACTGCTCCTTGGAGTCAGTAGTGTTCACTGCTCCTTGTAGTCAGTAGTGTTCACTACTCCTTGTAGTCAGTAGTGTTCATTGCTCCTTGGAGTGTAGTCAGTAGTGTTCACTGCTCCTTGGAGTCAGTAGTGTTCACTGCTTCTTGGAGTCAGTAGTGTTCACTGCTTCTTGGAGTCAGTAGTGTTCACTGCTTCTTGGAGTCAGTAGTGTTCACTGCTCCTTGGAGTCAGTAGTGTTCACTGCTTCTTGTAGTCAGTAGTGTTCACTGCTCCTTGGAATGTAGTCAGTAGTGTTCACTGCTTCTTGGAGTCAGTAGTGTTCACTGCTCCTTGGAGTGTAGTCAGTAGTGTTCACTGCTCCTTGGAGTCAGTAGTGTTCACTGCTCCTTGTAGTCAGTAGTGTTCACTGCTCCTTGTAGTCAGTAGTGTTCACTGCTTCTTGGAGTCAGTAGTGTTCACTGCTTCTTGGAGTCAGTAGTGTTCACTGCTCCTTGGAGTGTAGTCAGTAGTGTTCACTGCTCCTTGGAGTGTAGTCAGTAGTGTTCACTGCTCCTTGGAGTCAGTAGTGTTCACTGCTCCTTGGAGTCAGTAGTGTTCACTGCTCCTTGGAGTGTAGTCAGTAGTGTTCACTGCTTGTTGGAGTCAGTAGTGTTCACTGCTCCTTGGAGTGTAGTCTGTAGTGTTCACTGCTTCTTGGAGTCAGTAGTGTTCACTGCTCCTTGGAGTGTAGTCAGTAGTGTTCACTGCTCCTTGGAGTGTAGTCAGTAGTGTTCACTGCTCCTTGGAGTGTAGTCAGTAGTGTTCACTGCTTCTTGGAGTCAGTAGTGTTCACTGCTCCTTGGAGTGTAGTCAGTAGTGTTCACTGCTTCTTGGAGTCAGTAGTGTTCACTGCTCCTTGGAGTGTAGTCAGTAGTGTTCACTGCTTCTTGGAGTCAGTAGTGTTCACTGCTCCTTGGAATGTAGTCAGTAGTGTTCACTGCTTCTTGGAGTCAGTAGTCTTCACTGCTCCTTGGAGTCAGTAGTCTTCACTGCTCCTTGGAGTGTAGTCAGTAGTGTTCACTGCTCCTTGTAGTCAGTAGTGTTCACTGCTCCTTGGAGTCAGTAGTGTTCACTGCTCCTCGTAGTCAGTAGTGTTCACTGCTCCTTGTAGTCAGTAGTGTTCACTGCTCCTTGGAGTCAGTAGTGTTCACTGCTCCTTGGAGTGTAGTCTGTAGTGTTCACTGCTCCTTGGAGTCAGTAGTGTTCACTGCTTCTTGGAGTCAGTAGTGTTCACTGCTCCTTGGAGTGGAGTCAGTAGTGTTCACTGCTTCTTGGAGTGTAGTCAGTAGTGTTCACTGCTCCTTGGAGTGTAGTCAGTAGTGTTCACTGCTTCTTGGAGTCAGTAGTGTTCACTGCTCCTTGGAGTGTAGTCAGTAGTGTTCACTGCTTCTTGGAGTCAGTAGTGTTCACTGCTCCTTGGTGTCAGTAGTGTTCACTGCTCCTTGGAGTCAGTAGTGTTCACTGCTCCTTGGAGTCAGTAGTGTTCACTGCTCCTTGGAGTCAGTAGTGTTCACTGCTCCTTGGAGTGTAGTCAGTAGTGTTCACTGCTTCTTGGAGTCAGTAGTGTTCACTACTCCTTGTAGTCAGTAGTGTTCATTGCTCCTTGGAGTGTAGTCAGTAGTGTTCACTGCTCCTTGGAGTCAGTAGTGTTCACTGCTTCTTGGAGTCAGTAGTGTTCACTGCTTCTTGGAGTCAGTAGTGTTCACTACTCCTTGTAGTCAGTAGTGTTCATTGCTCCTTGGAGTGTAGTCAGTAGTGTTCACTGCTCCTTGGAGTTAGTAGTGTTCACTGCTTCTTGGAGTCAGTAGTGTTCACTGCTTCTTGGAGTCAGTAGTGTTCACTGCTTCTTGTAGTCAGTAGTGTTCACTGCTCCTTGGAATGTAGTCAGTAGTGTTCACTGCTTCTTGGAGTCAGTAGTGTTCACTGCTCCTTGGAGTGTAGTCTGTAGTGTTCACTGCTTCTTGGAGTCAGTAGTGTTCACTGCTCCTTGGAGTGTAGTCAGTAGTGTTCACTGCTCCTTGTAGTCAGTAGTGTTCACTGCTCCTTGTAGTCAGTAGTGTTCACTGCTCCTTGGAGTCAGTAGTGTTCACTGCTCCTCGTAGTCAGTAGTGTTCACTGCTCCATGGAGTCAGTAGTGTTCACTGCTCCTTGGAGTCAGTAGTGTTCACTGCTCCTTGGAGTCAGTAGTGTTCACTGCTCCTTGGAGTCAGTAGTGTTCACTGCTCCTTGGAGTCAGTAGTGTTCACTGCTCCTCGTAGTCAGTAGTGTTCACTGCTCCATGGAGTCAGTAGTGTTCACTGCTCCTTGGAGTCAGTAGTGTTCACTGCTCCTTGGAGTCAGTAGTGTTCACTGCTCCTTGTAGTCAGTAGTGTTCACTACTCCTTGTAGTCAGTAGTGTTCATTGCTCCTTGGAGTGTAGTCAGTAGTGTTCACTGCTCCTTGGAGTCAGTAGTGTTCACTGCTCCTTGGAGTCAGTAGTGTTCACTGCTTCTTGGAGTCAGTAGTGTTCACTGCTCCTTGGAGTGTAGTCAGTAGTGTTCACTGCTTCTTGGAGTCAGTAGTGTTCACTGCTCCTTGGAGTCAGTAGTGTTCACTGCTCCTTGGAGTGTAGTCAGTAGTGTTCACTGCTTCTTGGAGTCAGTAGTGTTCACTGCTCCTTGGTGTCAGTAGTGTTCACTGCTCCTTGGAGTCAGTAGTGTTCACTGCTCCTTGGAGTGTAGTCAGTAGTGTTCACTGCTTCTTGGAGTCAGTAGTGTTCACTACTCCTTGTAGTCAGTAGTGTTCATTGCTCCTTGGAGTGTAGTCAGTAGTGTTCACTGCTCCTTAGAGTCAGTAGTGTTCACTGCTCCTTGGAGTCAGTAGTGTTCACTGCTCCTCGTAGTCAGTAGTGTTCACTGCTCCTTGGAGTCAGTAGTGTTCACTGCTCCTTGGAGTCAGTAGTGTTCACTGCTCCTCGTAGTCAGTAGTGTTCACTGCTCCTTGGAGTCTGTAGTGTTCACTGCTCCTTGGAGTCAGTAGTGTTCACTGCTTCTTGGAGTCAGTAGTGTTCACTGCTCCTTGGAGTGGAGTCAGTAGTGTTCACTGCTTCTTGGAGTCAGTAGTGTTCACTGCTCCTTGGAGTGGAGTCAGTAGTGTTCACTGCTCCTTGGACTGTAGTCAGTAGTGTTCACTGCTTCTTGGAGTCAGTAGTGTTCACTGCTCCTTGGTGTCAGTAGTGTTCACTGCTCCTTGGAGTCAGTAGTGTTCACTGCTCCTTGGAGTGTAGTCAGTAGTGTTCACTGCTCCTTGGAGTGTAGTCAGTAGTGTTCACTGCTTCTTGGAGTCAGTAGTGTTCACTACTCCTTGTAGTCAGTAGTGTTCATTGCTCCTTGGAGTGTAGTCAGTAGTGTTCACTGCTCCTTGGAGTGTAGTCAGTAGTGTTCACTGCTTCTTGGAGTCAGTAGTGTTCACTACTCCTTGTAGTCAGTAGTGTTCATTGCTCCTTGGAGTGTAGTCAGTAGTGTTCACTGCTCCTTGGAGTCAGTAGTGTTCACTGCTTCTTGGAGTCAGTAGTGTTCACTGCTTCTTGGAGTCAGTAGTGTTCACTGCTTCTTGGAGTCAGTAGTGTTCACTGCTCCTTGGAGTCAGTAGTGTTCACTGCTTCTTGTAGTCAGTAGTGTTCACTGCTCCTTGGATGTAGTCAGTAGTGTTCACTGCTCCTTGGAGTCAGTAGTGTTCACTGCTTCTTGGAGTCAGTAGTGTTCACTGCTCCTTGGAGTGTAGTCAGTAGTGTTCACTGCTCCTTGTAGTCAGTAGTGTTCACTGCTCCTTGGAGTCAGTAGTGTTCACTGCTCCTCGTAGTCAGTAGTGTTCACTGCTCCTTGGAGTCAGTAGTGTTCACTGCTCCTTGTAGTCAGTAGTGTTCACTGCTCCTTGGAGTCAGTAGTGTTCACTGCTCCTTGGAGTGTAGTCTGTAGTGTTCACTGCTCCTTGGAGTCAGTAGTGTTCACTGCTTCTTGGAGTCAGTAGTGTTCACTGCTCCTTGGAGTGGAGTCAGTAGTGTTCACTGCTTCTTGGAGTGTAGTCAGTAGTGTTCACTGCTCCTTGGAGTGTAGTCAGTAGTGTTCACTGCTTCTTGGAGTCAGTAGTGTTCACTGCTCCTTGGAGTGTAGTCAGTAGTGTTCACTGCTTCTTGGAGTCAGTAGTGTTCACTGCTCCTTGGTGTCAGTAGTGTTCACTGCTCCTTGGAGTCAGTAGTGTTCACTGCTCCTTGGAGTCAGTAGTGTTCACTGCTCCTTGTAGTCAGTAGTGTTCACTGCTCCTTGGAGTGTAGTCAGTAGTGTTCACTGCTTCTTGGAGTCAGTAGTGTTCACTACTCCTTGTAGTCAGTAGTGTTCATTGCTCCTTGGAGTGTAGTCAGTAGTGTTCACTGCTCCTTGGAGTCAGTAGTGTTCACTGCTCCTTGGAGTCAGTAGTGTTCACTGCTTCTTGGAGTCAGTAGTGTTCACTGCTTCTTGGAGTCAGTAGTGTTCACTGCTCCTTGGAGTCAGTAGTGTTCACTGCTTCTTGTAGTCAGTAGTGTTCACTGCTCCTTGGAATGTAGTCAGTAGTGTTCACTGCTTCTTGGAGTCAGTAGTGTTCACTGCTCCTTGGAGTGTAGTCAGTAGTGTTCACTGCTCCTTGTAGTCAGTAGTGTTCACTGCTCCTTGTAGTCAGTAGTGTTCACTGCTCCTTGTAGTCAGTAGTGTTCACTGCTTCTTGGAGTCAGTAGTGTTCACTGCTTCTTGGAGTCAGTAGTGTTCACTGCTCCTTGGAGTGTAGTCAGTAGTGTTCACTGCTCCTTGGAGTCAGTAGTGTTCACTGCTCCTTGGAGTCAGTAGTGTTCACTGCTCCTTGGAGTGTAGTCAGTAGTGTTCACTGCTTGTTGGAGTCAGTAGTGTTCACTGCTCCTTGGAGTGTAGTCTGTAGTGTTCACTGCTTCTTGGAGTCAGTAGAGTTCACTGCTCCTTGGAGTGTAGTCAGTAGTGTTCACTGCTCCTTGGAGTGTAGTCAGTAGTGTTCACTGCTCCTTGGAGTGTAGTCTGTAGTGTTCACTGCTTCTTGGAGTCAGTAGTGTTCACTGCTCCTTGGAGTGTAGTCTGTAGTGTTCACTGCTTCTTGGAGTCAGTAGTGTTCACTGCTCCTTGGAGTGTAGTCAGTAGTGTTCACTGCTCCTTGGAGTGTAGTCAGTAGTGTTCACTGCTCCTTGGAGTGTAGTCAGTAGTGTTCACTGCTCCTTGGAGTGTAGTCAGTAGTGTTCACTGCTTGTTGGAGTCAGTAGTGTTCACTGCTCCTTGGAGTGTAGTCTGTAGTGTTCACTGCTTCTTGGAGTCAGTAGAGTTCACTGCTCCTTGGAGTGTAGTCAGTAGTGTTCACTGCTCCTTGGAGTGTAGTCAGTAGTGTTCACTGCTCCTTGGAGTGTAGTCTGTAGTGTTCACTGCTTCTTGGAGTCAGTAGTGTTCACTGCTCCTTGGAGTGTAGTCTGTAGTGTTCACTGCTTCTTGGAGTCAGTAGTGTTCACTGCTCCTTGGAGTGTAGTCAGTAGTGTTCACTGCTCCTTGGAGTGTAGTCAGTAGTGTTCACTGCTCCTTGGAGTGTAGTCAGTAGTGTTCACTGCTCCTTGGAGTGTAGTCAGTAGTGTTCACTGCTCCTTGGAGTGTATTCTGTAGTGTTCACTGCTCCTTGGAGTGTAGTCTGTAGTATTCCCATTTAATAACCTTGATGGATTGGGTTAGGGTTCTGTAGCGGTACAGTAACTGGGAAGTCTGTAATTTCTAGTTCCCAGTCGGGAAGTTGGAAGAACCCTACATCCCCAACCTCTAGATCCAAGATGGCGCCTTCATACATCAACATAAGTGAAAGCTGTTCATTAGCACTTCTGTCCAGAGAGCTGTCAGACTTCTATCTGACTGCTATTGCTTAACAACTCTAACTCTGCTCTTAACTCTAACTTGCTAGTTGTTCTTAGATTGTCATCTCTACAAATCAGTGATTCATAATCATGATTTAGCCCGGCATGGAATGTTGAAGTGGAAAAACCTCATGGATTGATAAGATGAATAAAGACGCATATGTAATCAGACATGGAATTCAGACAGGTGGGTGTTGGCAGGTGGGGACTGCTCTAGGGTTGTAGCATATGACTGCAGGGCTGCTTGATGACCACTGATGACTTCAGGGGTTAGTGTAGGACAACCCAACAAAGGACCTGACCTTCAAGGGCTTTATATGGTCTGACTGAGACGTTGTAAGGCTGTGTCACAGGCCAGTGTGTGGCTGTGTGAGTAAAGCCTGCTCCGTGGGCGTGTCTTGTGTGCAGGCTACGCCTTCCTGCTCTTCCAGGACGAGAGCTCCGTCCAGGCCCTGATCGAGGCCTGCATCGAGGAGGACGGCAAGCTCTATCTGTGTGTGTCCAGCCCCACCATCAAAGATAAGCCGGTCAGTGTAAACACAGATCCTGAACCTAGACACACACACACACACACACACACACACATTCATGCATGCCTCAGACATGCACAATAGACACACGCATTCAGCACATATATTCAGCCTGCTGGGTGGAAACTGAATACCATCCTGTTTTTCGGCTTTGACCTTTCTATGACCTCAGTATGTCAGACTTCAATGTGCTGTTGTTGCTGTCTCCTTCCACTAGTGGGATAGGAGGATGGAGAGGAGAGGGTTCTTTATACCCATATGGTTGGTCAGGGGTGGGGATCCCCCTGGATGGTCAATAGATCATACACCTTGGTCATCTACAGTGATCTTCAGATCATGAAGTTCTCTTAAAAGAAGATTATTCAAAAAATAATAAAGGCTTCAATAAATCAAATATAATTGTATTGTTTAGTGCAGGTGTGGGGAGGAGAACCAATGCGCAGCAAGAACATACCAAGCACTGCTCTTGTACAAACTGGTGCCTCCACCCATGACATGAGTTGGTACTCATTGGAGCAGAACCTTCTGATGGGAGCCCTGTTCCTGTGTCCAACAGGTCCAGATCCGCCCGTGGAACCTGAACGACAGTGACTTTGTGATGGACGGCTCCCAGCCTCTGGACCCCAGGAAGACCATCTTCGTGGGCGGGGTCCCACGGCCCCTTCGTGCCGGTCAGTCCTTCATGTTCTCATTCAACTGCCCATCCTTGTTTTATGATGGTTATTGCCAGGGGAATTGAATCGTATTATAATAACATGAATCAATGACCTGATATGTAGAGGGTTCATACGTTAAGGTTTAAACATTAAAATGTTAGTATAGTCTGAGGAAAAGCGAAGATTGTTTACCAGTTCTGTATTGAGGGACAGTGAATGAAGAGCCTGGGTGACACAGTGCCTTTAACAATAAGCACCACCAACATTAGTCCATTTTAGGGGGGGCAGTAGCTCAGTGGATAAGGACTTGGCTTGGGAGCCGCAAGGTCGCCGGTTCAAGACCTACACACTCCAGATAAATGGGCACACATGTTATACTATTGTGTGTGTGTGTGTGTGTGTGTGTGTGTGTGTGTGTGTGTGTGTGTGTGTGTGTGTGTGTGTGTGTGTGTGTGTGTGTGTGTGTGTGTGTGTGTGTGTGTGTGTGTGTGTGTGTGTGTGTGTGTGTGTGTGCGCAATGCCGATATTCAATATCAAGAGCCCTGCCTGTCAGAGGACAGCCTTCTGCGTGTCAGAATAGCTAATGGGTTTTCCTCTAATGGATTACATGGCATTGTGACATCTTCTGGTCAATAGCTATTGTTTAGAGCTGAGGATATTGTAGAAGAGCAAGGTCAATGTGTCAGTGTGTGTGTCCTTGTTTCCTCTGTTCCTGTCTCCATGGTTGATGGTTGATTTAATGAAGGGTTTACTAAGGTCTTGTTGGTACCATCCAGGTGATTTAATGTTGTATCCCGTGGTGTTGTGCAGTGGAGCTGGCCATGATCATGGACCGTCTGTACGGAGGAGTGTGCTACGCGGGCATCGACACCGACCCGGAGCTGAAGTACCCCAAGGGAGCAGGCCGCGTGGCCTTCTCCAACCAGCAGAGCTACATCGCTGCTATCAGTGCCCGCTTCGTCCAGCTGCAGCACGGAGAGATTGATAAACGGGTGGGTGGGGGTGGACAGGCCAACCCAAAGGGCTGGGGGGTGTTGAATTTGTGGGTGGGGTTTGTTCCCCATCTCCTGTTTCTCACACACACACACACACACACACACACACACACACACACACACACACACACACACACCCATACAAACACACTGAAACACACACACACACACACACATACACACACACACACACACCCATACAAACACACTGAAACACACACACACATACACACACACACACACACACAAGCACACACACTGTCCTGTCTACCCCGGTCCCTTTTTGGTGTCATTGTTGTGAGAGTTGACATGAAGCACCCTGATGACCTCCAGCAGGTGTGTGTGCTCACCCAGCTGGTCTTGTGGTCCTGCAGGTGGAGGTGAAGCCCTACGTGCTGGACGACCAGCTGTGTGACGAGTGCCAGGGGACGCGCTGCGGTGGCAAGTTTGCGCCGTTCTTCTGCGCCAACGTGACCTGCCTGCAGTACTACTGCGAGTACTGCTGGGCCGCCATCCACTCCAGGGCCGGCCGTGAGTTCCACAAGCCCCTGGTGAAGGAGGGCGGGGACCGCCCTCGCCACATCTCCTTCCGCTGGAACTGAAGCGGAGGGGGCGGCGCCCGGAGAGGGAGAGGCGCCCGGAGAGGAGAGGCGGAGGGAGGAGGACGTAGCAGAGGGGGCGGCGCCCGGAGAGGGGAGGAGGACGTAGCGTAGGGGGCGGCGCCCGGAGAGGAGAGGCGGAGGGAGGAGGACGTAGCGGAGGGGGCGGCGCCCGGAGAGGAGAGGCGGAGGGAGGAGGACTAGCGCTACTAGGACGTAGCGCAGGGGGCGCAAATCATTGTACAAATAAATGCACTTTTCTGTTGCCGGTTCCTTTTAGCTCTAGTGTCACAAAGGCTTAGTTTGGTTTGGTTTCTTTTGGTTTCTTTTAAGTAAATATATATAAATATATCTATTTTTTTTAGCATAGAGCAGAACGCCGTCAAAACTGGAATTATATCCAAATATGTTCAGCGACGAGAAAAAAAAGATGTGTAATATAAGTTAATTTATCCGTTTTATTTTATTTTTTTAGATATATATAATATACCTGCTCTTTTAATTGGCAACTGATTGGCCATGTCATAAATTCCTAAATAAGAGCCAGAGTACATACAACAAAATCGAATGGACTCTCAACAGCTCTAGTTCAGATTGGATTCTTTCCACCTAACCTTTTCTTTTGAGATATTTTGTTTTAATACTGAAGGCTCCAGAGCACATGTGAATTAAAAAGGTGTTGCTAAAGAAGAGTGCACTTATTTCCTCTCAACAAAGTGCAAATCCATCCTATTAGACCCTGAGTAGTGAACCAAAGCAGAAGCTCCAAGATAAGAACAGCGTTCCTCCCAGATCAAACCTTTCACCCACACAACGCAAAACTGCTTCATGTTACTTGAAAGCCTAGTGGGAAAAAAACCACAGCAACACAAATTAGGGTTTGGATCTCCATTTTGACATAAAACGAATACCTCAACCTCAGCTGCTATATGTGACGACTACAATTAGAAATGAAGCAGACAAGGAGAAAACAACCAAGGCCCGCTTATGTTCTACTTCCCTTGGGACAACAATCAAAGGGAAGCAGCGGGGGCCCCTGAGATGGGCCCCCTGAGGTGGGCCCTGTGTCCTGTGCCCCTGAGGTGGGCCCCGTGTCCTGGGCCCCTGAGGTTTGCCCCGTGTCCTGGGCCCTTGAGGTGGGCCCCCTGTCCTGGGCCCTGTGTGTTGGGCCCCTGAGGTGGGCCCCGTGTCCTGGGCCCTTGAGGTGGGCCCCATGTCCTGGGCCCCGTGTTGTGGGCACACATTTTGTACACACTGCTTTGCCACTTCCTTATTTTTGTATGTCAGCCCAGGGTGATGCTAGGGACAGAGATGGAGCGGTGTATTATAGGAAAAAGAAACTACAGAGAGTTGGATAAGTTTGCCTGTCGAGAGAATGAAGAACCCAAATCCAGCTCAGTTTCCCCCCTCTGCAAAGCTTGCTGCTAAGACGGCTACTAGCAAATGGGTGGGGATAATTCCCCTCCTGTCTGTCTGAGAGGAAGCGGGGTTAAGGTTCACATCAGGGCTCCCAGCTGCGTGTGTTCACCAAGTCCTGTATCGTTGTTTTCAACCTGTTGATGAGCAGAGCAGCCCATATGGCTGAGTCACGGAGAGGGGGCCATGTTGAGTGAACACTCCTCCAAAGCAGTCATCCATTGACCTACTCAGCCTCCAGTGTTACCAAGCATAAATGAAGATAGTCCTCTGCAATGTGCTCTACTACTACTACTGACTACTACATGCATGCATTGTCCCTACTGCAGTCTCTCCCACTGTACATGGGAGGGACTGCGGTTGTTGATAGGTTGTACCTCGTGGCTTCAGGTAACCAAAGATATGTTGTGTAGTAGTAGATCATACTGTAGCTCATGTACTACCATCTTTCTCTGTTCTGTGTAGTAGTGGATTAGCCTGGAGAACATCTCCTACCATCTCTCTCTGTTCTGTGTAGTAGTGGATTAGCCTGGAGAACATCTCCTACCATCTCTCTCTGTTCTGTGTAGTAGTGGATTAGCCTGGAGAACATCTACCATCTCTCTCTGTTCTGTGTAGTAGTGGATTAGCCTGGAGAACATCTCCTACCATCTCTCTCTGTTCTGTGTAGTAGTGGATTAGCCTGGAGAACATCTCCTACCATCTCTCTCTGTTCTGTGTAGTAGTGGATTAGCCTGGAGAACATCTCCTACCATCTCTCTCTGTTCTGACTTCTTTTTTGATATCTTTTAAATAGTTTTCCCATTTGTTTCCTTCTTATTGTGATCAGACTGACTCCTGCTAACCAAAGATTGGCCTCGAGTATTACTGAGTTCAGCGGTGAAAACACAGCCTTGCTTACTCACGCTCACAAGCCTCTCTATAGCCTCTCTATAGCCTCTTCAGTTTCAAATGGAGGCTTTCGTCCACTATTTTTATTTTAAGTATTTTTGTCAAACTTTTTAAAAAGCCACGCACGGAAAAACTCCCCAATCAAAAGCCGTAGCTAACCCCACGTGTTCTGAAGTGGTTGTTCTATTGTTTCAGTCACTCGGTGGAATCCCAATCTGCTAGTTTAGCTAAATCAGGAATAGAACCTTGATCACTCTACTCACTAGTGAGAGGGTGGACGGCCCACCTCTCACTAGTGAGAGGTGGGCCGTCCACCCTCTCACTAGTGAGAGGTGGGCCGTCCACCCTCTCACTAGTGAGAGGTGGGCCGTCCACCCTCTCACTAGTGAGAGGTGGGCCGTCCACCCTCTCACTAGTGAGAGGTGGGCCGTCCACCCTCTCACTAGTGAAAGGTGGGCCGTCCACCCTCTCACTAGTGAGAGGTGAGAGGGTGGGCCGTCCACCCTCTCACTAGTGAGAGGTGAGAGGGTGGGCCGTCCACCCTCTCACTAGTGAGAGGTGAGAGGGTGGACGGCCCACCTCTCACTAGGAGAGGTGGGCTGTCCACCCGCTCGGCGCCCAGACACCAGGTCCTGGGTCAGCGTTTTAGAAGTTCAAACACTTTGTGAAGAATTTGCTGTTAAATGCGATTTGAGAAAAAAAAGATAATTTTCTACCTGCTGTGTTTTGCTACGGTGTTTTCTAGCTAAATTATTTTGTCATGCACATATAAACATTTATTATGCACTACTTTTCTAAATATTTTTTTTTCTTTTTTCCAGCAGTCATTTTAGGCACATTTTTCACAAACGGGGAAACTCCTTTTTGCAATACCTCAATTTTTCACATTGTGAAAGGTAGCTTTTGTACTTTTGTTACTGAGAGATCTGCATATATGGAAAATGTTGATTTAAAAAGAAAGTTAAGTGATTTCAATATATTTTATTTTCAATTATGCTTTTTATACATTTCAGTGCTGAGGAATCTGACAGCTTTGTGCTCGTGTTGACGCGACTTTGAATCTGAAGTGGAGAGACCAAAGTCTACGGCTCTCTTGGTCTCTTCCATTCACTCCATGTTTCCAGTCAATCTGGTTGATGACCGCATGGCAAGAAATGATCTCTAATTTGAATTGATGTTATGTCTCTAAAATGGCTGCCCTAGTTGGAAAATAGAACCTTTGGTCTTGGTTTCCTCTCCTTCTTGGAACAGGACTTACTATAAGGAGAATGCTAAATTTGGTTCAGGCTTGATGCTGAATCTCGTATCACACGAATGGATGTTTGGTGTTTAGATATTTTAATATTTGAAAAAAAATAATATAAACATATATTATATATATATTCTTGAACTTGCCAACTAGCTCCTATTGTAATCTGTAGCATGCATGACAAAAAAAGAGAAAAATGACAAGTACATGAATTAGCTATTGAAAATTAATTGTTGTGGTGTGGTGTGCACCAAATGTTTCTCAGTTATTACGTTAAGGACAACCCTGACCCCTACCCAGACCCTAACCCCCACCCTACCCCGACCATAACCCCCACCCTGACCCAGACCCCCACCCTAACCCCCACCCTGACCCAGACCCCAACACGACCCTGACCCAGACCCCAACACGACCCTGACCCCGACCCCTGACCCTAACCCTAATGCAACTCCCGCCTCACTCTCCGCAAAACCCCACCCACAACGCGCCTTGGGCTCCTGCTTCTCCCATCTGCACATGTCTGCAAGATGCAAAGAAAAGATGAAATAAACAAACTTAAGAAACCGTAAAACCCAGGATGAGGACCGAAGTCCTCCTCCTCCGCTCCAGGGCCATTTGGCAGGGCAACACTTAGAGCATATTTCTAGGACACAGCGGATCAGGGATCTGTTCTGTGGAGCGACCTTAGAGACCCATCTAGAGGGAAGGGAGTTGGAAGGCTTGAATGTGGTAAATGTTGCCAGTAAAACTTCAAGTTGTTATGTGCAATACTTCTTTTGAAACCTTTTTCCAGATAAAGACTCTTTGCAATGTAATTCTTTAATGCCATTTTCAATTGCAGAACATTTAATTGAAGAAGATGTTAATATGTTTTTCACAGTCATTTTCTACTGTTATTGTAATCCTTTTCATGGTGTTTGTAAAAAAGAAAAAGAAATCAGACTATTTGTACTAATATAAATAATTGAAGTTATTTTTAAAACATTAAAGTTGTTGTGCTCATTTGCTTATTTTGTTTATTTCAGGCTACTGTGATTGATTGCATTGTAATTAATAGGTCAACAATGTATTTAGCTGTTTATTGGTATATTTTTAATTGGAATGTATAATTGATTTTTATAATTTGGATCAGATTTTTGTTATATTTTTGAGGTGAAGCTTTTAATATGTTAAAGTGTCTAGTTTCTACTAATTGATATATTGTGCTCCACAATATATGGTTCACATTTTCTGAAGGAAAATAAATATTTAAATCTTTGTCTGTTAATGATGTTACTAAATGGTAAATTTCAATAGTTTTTAACTGTCAATGGGAAGGTTGTTGTATTTATTAATAGCATTTTTTTACTTAAGATATCACCTTAATTTTTATTGTCATTTCACGTTATAAGTTCCTATTTTTGTACTTTCCTTTCTAATTAAGGTATGTAATAGCGATATGTCCATGTTTCTAGGAGTTGGTCTGTACAAGTGCTCGTGAAACCACAAAAAAAGATAAACCTAATGTTATTTAATTGTTTGCAGCCAACTATTTATAACCGTATGCATCATTTTTAAATATTTGTAATGTGAAATGTTGAATGAAATAAAACTTAACTGTGATGAAGTCATGTGCTGTGTTTACATTGAGTGACTGTTGTACATTGAGAACATTGAGTGACTGTTCTATATTTATACATTTTTACACTGTAAGAATGATTAATTGACCCAAAATCTACACATTGATATACATGAGACCTCATATATAGATCATCAGACCTATAGAGAGAGAGAGAGTCCTATTGGGCTACTTTTCAAATGGTAAGAATTAGTATTTTCTTCACCTTTGGTTTATCTAGGAACGTGAAACGCACCATCATGGATACTTGCATGTCATCAATAGTATTGTGTGTGAGGGAGCTGGTGTAGACTGCTGTGTGATAACTGCTGCCCCCTTGCGGCGGAATGCTGAACTGAACGTCGTGTCAACGCGGTGTAGCACAAACAACGCTAGGTGGCGTCATGACTCCATGAAAACAAAGAGCACTGGGAACGATTCACCTGCTCGGTGTTGGTGTGTAGTCACCATCAGGGGGGAGGACAGTCTGAGGGGGACAGTCTGTGGGGGGGACAGTCTGAGGGGGGACAGTCTGTGAGGGGGGACAGTCTGTGGGGGGGGGGACAGTCTGTGAGGGGGGACAGTCTGTGAGGGGGACAGTCTGTGGGGAGGACAGTCTGTGAGGGGGACAGTCTGTGGGGGAGGACAGTCTGTGAGGGGGGACAGTCTGTGAGGTGGGATAGTCTGTGGGGGGGACAGTCTGTGGGGGGGGACAGTCTGTGAGGGAGGACAGTCTGTGGGGGAGGACAGTCTGTGGGGGGGACAGTCTGTGAGGGAGGACAGTCTGTGAGGTGGGATAGTCTGTGGGGGGGACAGTCTGTGATGGAGGACAGTCTGTGGGGGGGGGACAGTCTGAGGGGGGACAGTCTGTGGGGGGGGACAGTCTGTGAGGGAGGACAGTCTGTGGGGGGGGACAGTCTGTGGGCGGGGGACAGTCTGTGCGGGAGGACAGTCTGTGGGGGGGACAGTCTGTGAGGTTGGACAGTCTGTGAGGGGGACAGTCTGTGGGGGAGGATAGTCTGGGGAGGACAGTCTGTGGGGGGGGACAGACTGTGAGGGGGGACAGTCTGTGGGGGAGGACAGTCTGTGGGGAGGACAGTCTGTGGGGGGGACAGTGTGAGGGGGGACAGTCTGTGGGGGGGTCAGTCTGTGAGGGGAGGACAGTCTGTGGGGGGGGGACAGTCTGTGAGGGAGGACAGACTTTGGGGGGGGACAGTCTGTGAGGGAGGACAGTCTGTGGGGGGGACAGTCTGTGAGGTGGGACAGTCTGTGGGGGGGGACAGTCTGTGGGGGAGGACAGTCTTTGGGGGGGGACAGTCTGTGAGGGGGGACAGTCTGTGGGGGGGACAGTGTGAGGTGGGACAGTCTGTGAGGGGGGACAGTCTGTGAGGGAGGACAGTCTGTGGGGGGGGACAGTCTGTGGGGGGGACAGTCTGTGCGGGAGGACAGTCTGTGGGGGGGGGACAGTCTGTGAGGGGGGACAGTCTGTTGGGGAGGACAGTCTGTGGGGGGGGGACAGTCTGTGGGGGAGGACAGTCTGTGTGGGGGGGACAGTCTGTGGGGGGGACAGTCTGTGGGGGGGGGGGACAGTCTGTGAGGGGGGACAGTCTGTAGGGGGGGACAGTCTGTGAGGGGAGGACAGTCTGTGAGGGAGGACAGTCTGTGGGGGGGACAGTCTGTTGGGGAGGACAGTGTGAGGGGGGGGACAGTCTGTGGGGGAGGACAGACTGTGAGGGGGGACAGTCTGTGGGGGAGGACAGACTGTGAGGGGGGACAGTCTGTGAGGGAGGACAGTCTGT
>CM051011.1:17435043-17520043 GCA_027704905.1 Muraenolepis orangiensis | reverse complement strand
ACCGGAAGCTTTTCTTTAGAATTTTCTTTTCTTTTCTTTGGAGTTTTCTCTGAGTACATGAGGCTAAATTAGAAGGTGTTTGAGGCGGAATGTAGAGCAATCTGGCATACCTCTGTGCTAGTGAGACTGTGGCCTCCAGGGTCCAATCAGGTTTAATCATCATCTCTACGTCTTCTTAAATTTGTCAACTGATAGCTTTCTGCTTTTATTTCCTTTTCATGGTAGAAGGAGATTAAGCGTGAGTCACAGTGTGCTTCTCTCATTAGGGCTGATCAAATGTGTGTGTGTGTGCGTGTGTGTGTGTGTGTGTGTGTGTGTGTGAATGTGTGTGCATATGTGTGTGTTCCAGCAATTCGGACCACAGACTATTAAACCAGCTTTACATTTTTTTGTGAATTAGTAGGATTTGTGTAGTTGTTTTTTAAACATGTCCTATGTCACCGCCCAATATCCCTCATCGCTGACGTAGTTTGTTCGCTCCAACTAGTTGATGGAAACACAACTAATTCACATTTCCATTTTTTGTTTTGTGCAAACTTCCAAAAGTTTGCTTAAAATTAACTTTGACTGTTAAATGGAACCCATCTACTATGGTTTAAAATCAGCCAAACTCTACCCTCATACTCACATCAGTCATGTCCTCCTCTCCGTCCGTTAACCATACTGTGTGGTCCAGGTGGTGAAGACTCGCACCGAGTTCCAGGCGGAGAAGAAGAGGTTCAAGGCGCCCAAAGTGGACGAGTTCACCATCAGCGTCACGGACAGCGTGTCAGAGAGACTCAAGGTAACAATCTTTTTTTTTTCAGCTTGGCCGTCGAAGTGGTATTTATAATGAGGAGACACACTAAGTGAGGCCCACCCCTCCCACCCCCACCCCCACCCCCTAAGAGAGGCCCACCCCTCCCACCCCCACCCCCACCCCCTAAGAGAGGCTTCAGAGTGTTGAGTGGGATTCAGAGTGTTGAGTGGGATTCAGTGTTGAGTGGGATTCAGAGTGTTGAGTGGGATTCCACCACCTGATTCTTCCATGACTTTAACACCAGAAGCGCCAGCACCACTGAAATCAATTGGACAGTTTGATATTTACCATCTAGGCCACTAAATGGTACATGGAACCGCACTGCTGCAAGAATATGTGATCGACTCTTGACAGCATTTGACATTACTTAAAATAAGTAAACTACATTTGTCAACAGATTGTGAAACATCAATATATCACAGTCAAGAATGACTAGTTGATATGAAGCCTAATTGTTGCATATGTCGGCTAAGTAAAGTAAGTAAAACTCAGTAGACACATTAGTAGACACATAAGTTTCATAAAAAGTTTTAGTATTTTTTGGGTTTATTGGCGAGTAGAAAGTACTCATACAATGTAGAAGTCAGAACACACATGTCTACTGGTGTAGACCTGCCCAGGAGGTGGTACGAGTCCTGTGTGTCTAGTGGTGTAGACCTGCCCAGGAGACGGTATGAGTCCTGTGTGTCTAGTGGTGTAGACCTGCCCAGGAGACGGTATGAGTCCTGTGTGTCTAGTGGTGTAGACCTGCCCAGGAGACGGTATGAGTCCTGTGTGTCTAGCGGTGTAGACCTGCCCAGGAGGTGGTATGAGTCCTGTGTGTCTAGTGGTGTAGACCTGCCCAGGAGACGGTATGAGTCCTGTGTGTCTAGCGGTGTAGACCTGCCCAGGAGGTGGTATGAGTCCTGTGTGTCTAGCGGTGTAGACCTGCCCAGGAGATGGTATGAGTCCTGTGTGTCTAGCGGTGTAGACCTGCCCAGGAGACGGTATGAGTCCTGTGTCTAGTGGTGTAGACCTGCCCAGGAGACGGTATGAGTCCTGTGTCTAGCGGTGTAGACCTGTCCAGGAGACGGTCTGAGTCCTGTGTGTCTAGTGGTGTATACATGCCCAGGAGACGGTATGAGTCCTGTGTCTAGTGGTGTAGACCTGCCCAGGAGACGGTATGAGTCCTGTGTCTAGTGGTGTAGACCTGCCCAGGAGACGGTATGAGTCCTGTATCTAGTGGTGTAGACCTGCCCAGGAGGTGGTATGAGTCCTGTGTCTAGTGATGTAGACCTGCCCAGGAGACGGTATGAGTCCTGTGTGTCTAGCGGTGTAGACCTGCCCAGGAAGTGGTATGAGTCCTGTGTGTCTAGTGGTGTAGACCTGCCCAGGAGACGGTATGAGTCCTGTGTGTCTAGTGGTGTAGATCTGCCCAGGAGATGGTATGAGTCCTGTGTGTCTAGTGGTGTAGACCTGCCCAGGAGGTGGTATGAGTCCTGTGTCTAGTGGTGTAGACCTGCCCAGGAGACAGTATGAGTCCTGTGTGTCTACTGGTGTAGACCTGCCCAGGAGATGGTATGAGTCCTGTGTGTCTAGTGGTGTAGACCTGCCCAGGAGACAGTATGAGTCCTGTGTGTCTAGTGGTGTATACCTGCCCAGAAGATTGGTATGAGTCCTGTGTGTCTAGTGGTGTAGACCTGCCCAGGAGGTGGTATGAGTCCTGTGTGTCTAGTGGTGTAGACCTGCCCAGGAGACGGTATGAGTCCTGTGTGTCTAGTGGTGTAGACCTGCCCAGGAGGTGGTATGAGTCCTGTGTGTCTAGTGGTGTAGACCTGCCCAGGAGACGGTATGAGTCCTGTGTGTCTAGTGGTGTAGACCTGCCCAGGAGACGGTATGAGTCCTGTGTCTAGTGGTGTAGACCTGCCCAGGAGGTGGTATGAGTCCTGTGTCTAGTGGTGTAGACCTGCCCAGGAGACGGTATGAGTCCTGTGTGTCTAGCGGTGTAGACCTGCCCAGGAGGTGGTATGAGTCCTGTGTGTCTAGTGGTGTAGACCTGCCCAGGAGACGGTATGAGTCCTGTGTGTCTAGCGGTGTAGACCTGCCCAGGAGGTGGTATGAGTCCTGTGTGTCTAGCGGTGTAGACCTGCCCAGGAGATGGTATGAGTCCTGTGTGTCTAGCGGTGTAGACCTGCCCAGGAGACGGTCTGAGTCCTGTGTGTCTAGTGGTGTAGACCTGCCCAGGAGACGGTATGAGTCCTGTGTGTCTAGCGGTGTAGACCTAACCAGGAGGCGGTATGAGTCCTGTGTCTAGTGGTGTAGACCTGCCCAGGAGACGGTATGAGTCCTGTGTCTAGTGGTGTAGACCTGCCCAGGAGACGGTATGAGTCCTGTGTCTAGCGGTGTAGACCTGTCCAGGAGACGGTCTGAGTCCTGTGTGTCTAGTGGTGTAGACCTGCCCAGGAGACGGTATGAGTCCTGTGTGTCTAGCGGTGTAGACCTGCCCAGGAGGTGGTATGAGTCCTGTGTGTCTACTGGTGTAGACATGCCCAGGAGACGGTATGAGTCCTGTGTGTCTAGCGGTGTAGACCTGCCCAGGAGAAGGTCTGAGTCATGTGTGTCTAGTGGTGTAGACCTGCCCAGGAGACGGTCTGAGTCCTGTGTGTCTAGTGGTGTATACATGCCCAGGAGACGGTATGAGTCCTGTGTCTAGTGGTGTAGACCTGCCCAGGAGACGGTATGAGTCCTGTGTCTAGTGGTGTAGACCTGCCCAGGAGACGGTATGAGTCCTGTATCTAGTGGTGTAGACCTGCCCAGGAGGTGGTATGAGTCCTGTGTCTAGTGATGTAGACCTGCCCAGGAGACGGTATGAGTCCTGTGTGTCTAGCGGTGTAGACCTGCCCAGGAAGTGGTATGAGTCCTGTGTGTCTAGTGGTGTAGACCTGCCCAGGAGACGGTATGAGTCCTGTGTGTCTAGTGGTGTAGATCTGCCCAGGAGATGGTATGAGTCCTGTGTGTCTAGTGGTGTAGACCTGCCCAGGAGGTGGTATGAGTCCTGTGTCTAGTGGTGTAGACCTGCCCAGGAGACAGTATGAGTCCTGTGTGTCTAGTGGTGTAGACCTGCCCAGGAGATGGTATGAGTCCTGTGTGTCTAGTGGTGTAGACCTGCCCAGGAGACAGTATGAGTCCTGTGTGTCTAGTGGTGTATACCTGCCCAGGAGATGGTATGAGTCCTGTGTGTCTAGTGGTGTAGACCTGCCCAGGAGGTGGTATGAGTCCTGTGTGTCTAGTGGTGTAGACCTGCCCAGGAGACGGTATGAGTCCTGTGTGTCTAGTGGTGTAGACCTGCCCAGGAGGTGGTATGAGTCCTGTGTGTCTAGTGGTGTAGACCTGCCCAGGAGACGGTATGAGTCCTGTGTGTCTAGTGGTGTAGACCTGCCCAGGAGACGGTATGAGTCCTGTGTCTAGTGGTGTAGACCTGCCCAGGAGGTGGTATGAGTCCTGTGTCTAGTGGTGTAGACCTGCCCAGGAGACGGTATGAGTCCTGTGTGTCTAGCGGTGTAGACCTGCCCAGGAGGTGGTATGAGTCCTGTGTGTCTAGCGGTGTAGACCTGCCCAGGAGATGGTATGAGTCCTGTGTGTCTAGTGGTGTAGACCTGCCCAGGAGACGGTATGAGTCCTGTGTGTCTAGCGGTGTAGACCTAACCAGGAGGCGGTATGAGTCCTGTGTCTAGTGGTGTAGACCTGCCCAGGAGACGGTATGAGTCCTGTGTGTCTAGCGGTGTAGACCTGCCCAGGAGACGGTATGAGTCCTGTGTCTAGTGGTGTAGACCTGCCCAGGAGACGGTATGAGTCCTGTGTCTAGCGGTGTAGACCTGTCCAGGAGACGGTCTGAGTCCTGTGTGTCTAGTGGTGTAGACCTGCCCAGGAGACGGTATGAGTCCTGTGTGTCTAGTGGTGTAGACCTGCCCAGGAGGTGGTATGAGTCCTGTGTGTCTAGTGGTGTAGACCTGCCCAGGAGACGGTATGAGTCCTGTTTCTAGCGGTGTAGACCTGTCCAGGAGATGGTCTGAGTCCTGTGTGTCTAGTGGTGTAGACCTGCCCAGGAGACGGTCTGAGTCCTGTGTGTCTAGTGGTGTATACCTGCCCAGGAGACGGTATGAGTCCTGTGTCTAGTGGTGTAGACCTGCCCAGGAGATGGTATGAGTCCTGTATCTAGTGGTGTAGACCTGCCCAAGAGGTGGTATGAGTCCTGTTTCTAGTGATGTAGACCTGCCCAGGAGACGGTATGAGTCCTGTGTGTCTAGTGGTGTAGACCTGCCCAGGAGATGGTATGAGTCCTGTATCTAGTGGTGTAGACCTGCCCAAGAGGTGGTATGAGTCCTGTTTCTAGTGATGTAGACCTGCCCAGGAGACGGTATGAGTCCTGTGTGTCTAGTGGTGTAGACCTGCCCAGGAGACGGTCTGAGTCCTGTGTGTCTAGTGGTGTATACATGCCCAGGAGACGGTATGAGTCCTGTGTCTAGTGGTGTAGACCTGCCCAGGAGACGGTATGAGTCCTGTGTCTAGTGGTGTAGACCTGCCCAGGAGACGGTATGAGTCCTGTATCTAGTGGTGTAGACCTGCCCAGGAGGTGGTATGAGTCCTGTGTCTAGTGATGTAGACCTGCCCAGGAGACGGTATGAGTCCTGTGTGTCTAGCGGTGTAGACCTGCCCAGGAAGTGGTATGAGTCCTGTGTCTAGCGGTGTAGACCTGTCCAGGAGACGGTCTGAGTCCTGTGTGTCTAGTGGTGTAGACCTGCCCAGGAGACGGTATGAGTCCTGTGTGTCTAGCGGTGTAGACCTGCCCAGGAGGTGGTATGAGTCCTGTGTGTCTAGTGGTGTAGACATGCCCAGGAGACGGTATGAGTCCTGTGTGTCTAGCGGTGTAGACCTGCCCAGGAGAAGGTCTGAGTCATGTGTGTCTAGTGGTGTAGACCTGCCCAGGAGACGGTCTGAGTCCTGTGTGTCTAGTGGTGTATACATGCCCAGGAGACGGTATGAGTCCTGTGTCTAGTGGTGTAGACCTGCCCAGGAGACGGTATGAGTCCTGTATCTAGTGGTGTAGACCTGCCCAGGAGGTGGTATGAGTCCTGTGTCTAGTGATGTAGACCTGCCCAGGAGACGGTATGAGTCCTGTGTGTCTAGCGGTGTAGACCTGCCCAGGAAGTGGTATGAGTCCTGTGTGTCTAGTGGTGTAGACCTGCCCAGGAGACGGTATGAGTCCTGTGTGTCTAGTGGTGTAGATCTGCCCAGGAGATGGTATGAGTCCTGTGTGTCTAGTGGTGTAGACCTGCCCAGGAGGTGGTATGAGTCCTGTGTCTAGTGGTGTAGACCTGCCCAGGAGACAGTATGAGTCCTGTGTGTCTAGTGGTGTAGACCTGACCAGGAGATGGTATGAGTCCTGTGTGTCTAGTGGTGTAGACCTGCCCAGGAGACAGTATGAGTCCTGTGTGTCTAGTGGTGTATACCTGCCCAGGAGATGGTATGAGTCCTGTGTGTCTAGTGGTGTAGACCTGCCCAGGAGGTGGTATGAGTCCTGTGTGTCTAGTGGTGTAGACCTGCCCAGGAGACGGTATGAGTCCTGTGTGTCTAGTGGTGTAGACCTGCCCAGGAGGTGGTATGAGTCCTGTGTGTCTAGTGGTGTAGACCTGCCCAGGAGACGGTATGAGTCCTGTGTGTCTAGTGGTGTAGACCTGCCCAGGAGACGGTATGAGTCCTGTGTCTAGTGGTGTAGACCTGCCCAGGAGGTGGTATGAGTCCTGTGTCTAGTGGTGTAGACCTGCCCAGGAGACGGTATGAGTCCTGTGTGTCTAGCGGTGTAGACCTGCCCAGGAGGTGGTATGAGTCCTGTGTGTCTAGCGGTGTAGACCTGCCCAGGAGGTGGTATGAGTCCTGTGTGTCTAGTGGTGTAGACCTGCCCAGGAGACGGTATGAGTCCTGTTTCTAGCGGTGTAGACCTGTCCAGGAGATGGTCTGAGTCCTGTGTGTCTAGTGGTGTAGACCTGCCCAGGAGACGGTCTGAGTCCTGTGTGTCTAGTGGTGTATACCTGCCCAGGAGACGGTATGAGTCCTGTGTCTAGTGGTGTAGACCTGCCCAGGAGACGGTATGAGTCCTGTGTCTAGTGGTGTAGACATGCCCAGGAGATGGTATGAGTCCTGTATCTAGTGGTGTAGACCTGCCCAAGAGGTGGTATGAGTCCTGTTTCTAGTGATGTAGACCTGCCCAGGAGACGGTATGAGTCCTGTGTGTCTAGCGGTGTAGACCTGCCCAGGAGGTGGTATTAGTCCTGTGTGTCTAGTGGTGTAGACCTGCCCAGGAGACGGTATGAGTCCTGTGTGTCTAGTGGTGTAGATCTGCCCAGGAGACGGTATGAGTCCTGTGTGTCTAGTGGTGTAGACCTGCCCAGGAGATGGTATGAGTCCTGTGTGTCTAGTGGTGTAGACCTGCCCAGGAGGTTGTATGAGTCCTGTGTCTAGTGGTGTAGACCTGCCCAGGAGACGGTATGAGTCCTGTGTGTCTAGTGGTGTAGACCTGCCCAGGAGATGGTATGAGTCCTGTGTGTCTAGTGGTATAGACCTGCCCAGGAGACGGTATGAGTCCTGTGTGTCTAGTGGTGTATACCTGCCCAGGAGACGGTATGAGTCCTGTGTGTCTAGTGGTGTAGACCTGCCCAGGAGACGGTATGAGTCCTGTGTGTCTAGTGGTGTAGACCTGCCCAGGAGGTGGTATGAGTCCTGTGTGTCTAGAGGTGTAGACCTGCCCAGGAGACGGTATGAGTCCTGTGTGTCTAGTGGTGTAGACCTGCCCAGGAGATGGTATGATTCCTGTGTCTAGTGGTGTAGACCTGCCCAGGAGACGGTATGAGTCCTGTATCTAGTGGTGTAGACCTGCCCAGGAGGTGGTATGAGTCCTGTTGTCTAGTGATGTAGACCTGCCCAGGAGACGGTATGAGTCCTGTGTGTCTAGCGGTGTAGACCTGCCCAGGAGGTGGTATGAGTCCTGTGTGTCTAGTGGTGTAGACCTGCCCAGGAGAGTGGTATGAGTCCTGTGTGTCTAGTGGTGTAGACCTGCCCAGGAGACGGTATGAGTCCTGTGTGTCTAGTGGTGTAGACCTGCCCAGGAGACGGTATGAGTCCTGTGTGTCTAGCGGTGTAGACCTGCCCAGGAGGTGGTATGAGTCCTGTGTGTCTAGTGGTGTAGACCTGCCCAGGAGACGGTATGAGTCCTGTGTGTCTAGCGGTGTAGACCTGCCCAGGAGGTGGTATGAGTCCTGTGTGTCTAGCGGTGTAGACCTGCCCAGGAGATGGTATGAGTCCTGTGTGTCTAGCGGTGTAGACCTGCCCAGGAGACGGTCTGAGTCCTGTGTGTCTAGTGGTGTAGACCTGCCCAGGAGACGGTATGAGTCCTGTGTGTCTAGCGGTGTAGACCTGCCCAGGAGGCGGTATGAGTCCTGTGTCTAGTGGTGTAGACCTGCCCAGGAGACGGTATGAGTCCTGTGTCTAGTGGTGTAGACCTGCCCAGGAGACGGTATGAGTCCTGTGTCTAGCGGTGTAGACCTGTCCAGGAGACGGTCTGAGTCCTGTGTGTCTAGTGGTGTAGACCTGCCCAGGAGACGGTATGAGTCCTGTGTGTCTAGCGGTGTAGACCTGCCCAGGAGGTGGTATGAGTCCTGTGTGTCTACTGGTGTAGACCTGCCCAGGAGACGGTATGAGTCCTGTGTGTCTAGCGGTGTAGACCTGCCCAGGAGAAGGTCTGAGTCCTGTGTGTCTAGTGGTGTAGACCTGCCCAGGAGACGGTCTGAGTCCTGTGTGTCTAGTGGTGTATACATGCCCAGGAGACGGTATGAGTCCTGTGTCTAGTGGTGTAGACCTGCCCAGGAGACGGTATGAGTCCTGTGTCTAGTGGTGTAGACCTGCCCAGGAGACGGTATGAGTCCTGTATCTAGTGGTGTAGACCTGCCCAGGAGGTGGTATGAGTCCTGTGTCTAGTGATGTAGACCTGCCCAGGAGACGGTATGAGTCCTGTGTGTCTAGCGGTGTAGACCTGCCCAGGAAGTGGTATGAGTCCTGTGTGTCTAGTGGTGTAGACCTGCCCAGGAGACGGTATGAGTCCTGTGTGTCTAGTGGTGTAGATCTGCCCAGGAGATGGTATGAGTCCTGTGTGTCTAGTGGTGTAGACCTGCCCAGGAGATGGTATGAGTCCTGTGTCTAGTGGTGTAGACCTGCCCAGGAGACAGTATGAGTCCTGTGTGTCTAGTGGTGTAGACCTGCCCAGGAGATGGTATGAGTCCTGTGTGTCTAGTGGTGTAGACCTGCCCAGGAGACAGTATGAGTCCTGTGTGTCTAGTGGTGTATACCTGCCCAGGAGATGGTATGAGTCCTGTGTGTCTAGTGGTGTAGACCTGCCCAGGAGGTGGTATGAGTCCTGTGTGTCTAGTGGTGTAGACCTGCCCAGGAGACGGTATGAGTCCTGTGTGTCTAGTGGTGTAGACCTGCCCAGGAGGTGGTATGAGTCCTGTGTGTCTAGTGGTGTAGACCTGCCCAGGAGACGGTATGAGTCCTGTGTGTCTAGTGGTGTAGACCTGCCCAGGAGACGGTATGAGTCCTGTGTCTAGTGGTGTAGACCTGCCCAGGAGGTGGTATGAGTCCTGTGTCTAGTGGTGTAGACCTGCCCAGGAGACGGTATGAGTCCTGTGTGTCTAGCGGTGTAGACCTGCCCAGGAGGTGGTATGAGTCCTGTGTGTCTAGCGGTGTAGACCTGCCCAGGAGATGGTATGAGTCCTGTGTGTCTAGTGGTGTAGACCTGCCCAGGAGACGGTATGAGTCCTGTGTGTCTAGCGGTGTAGACCTACCCAGGAGGCGGTATGAGTCCTGTGTCTAGTGGTGTAGACCTGCCCAGGAGACGGTATGAGTCCTGTGTGTCTAGCGGTGTAGACCTGCCCAGGAGACGGTATGAGTCCTGTGTCTAGTGGTGTAGACCTGCCCAGGAGACGGTATGAGTCCTGTGTCTAGCGGTGTAGACCTGCCCAGGAGACGGTCTGAGTCCTGTGTGTCTAGTGGTGTAGACCTGCCCAGGAGACGGTATGAGTCCTGTGTGTCTAGTGGTGTAGACCTGCCCAGGAGGTGGTATGAGTCCTGTGTGTCTAGTGGTGTAGACCTGCCCAGGAGACGGTATGAGTCCTGTTTCTAGCGGTGTAGACCTGTCCAGGAGATGGTCTGAGTCCTGTGTGTCTAGTGGTGTAGACCTGCCCAGGAGACGGTCTGAGTCCTGTGTGTCTAGTGGTGTATACCTGCCCAGGAGACGGTATGAGTCCTGTGTCTAGTGGTGTAGACCTGCCCAGGAGATGGTATGAGTCCTGTGTCTAGTGGTGTAGACCTGCCCAAGAGGTGGTATGAGTCCTGTGTTCTAGTGATGTAGACCTGCCCAGGAGACGGTATGAGTCCTGTGTGTCTAGTGGTGTAGACCTGCCCAGGAGATGGTATGAGTCCTGTGTCTAGTGGTGTAGACCTGCCCAGGAGGTGGTATGAGTCCTGTGTTCTAGTGGTGTAGACCTGCCCAGGAGACGGTATGAGTCCTGTGTGTCTAGTGGTGTAGACCTGCCCAGGAGACGGTCTGAGTCCTGTGTGTCTAGTGGTGTATACATGCCCAGGAGACGGTATGAGTCCTGTGTCTAGTGGTGTAGACCTGCCCAGGAGACGGTATGAGTCCTGTGTCTAGTGGTGTAGACCTGCCCAGGAGACGGTATGAGTCCTGTGATCTAGTGGTGTAGACCTGCCCAGGAGGTGGTATGAGTCCTGTGTCTAGTGATGTAGACCTGCCCAGGAGACGGTATGAGTCCTGTGTGTCTAGCGGTGTAGACCTGCCCAGGAGTGGTATGAGTCCTGTGTCTAGCGGTGTAGACCTGCCCAGGAGACGGTCTGAGTCCTGTGTGTCTAGTGGTGTAGACCTGCCCAGGAGACGGTATGAGTCCTGTGTGTCTAGCGGTGTAGACCTGCCCAGGAGGTGGTATGAGTCCTGTGTGTCTAGTGGTGTAGACCTGCCCAGGAGACGGTATGAGTCCTGTGTGTCTAGCGGTGTAGACCTGCCCAGGAGAAGGTCTGAGTCATGTGTGTCTAGTGGTGTAGACCTGCCCAGGAGACGGTCTGAGTCCTGTGTGTCTAGTGGTGTATACCTGCCCAGGAGACGGTATGAGTCCTGTGTCTAGTGGTGTAGACCTGCCCAGGAGACGGTATGAGTCCTGTATCTAGTGGTGTAGACCTGCCCAGGAGGTGGTATGAGTCCTGTGTCTAGTGATGTAGACCTGCCCAGGAGACGGTATGAGTCCTGTGTGTCTAGCGGTGTAGACCTGCCCAGGAAGTGGTATGAGTCCTGTGTGTCTAGTGGTGTAGACCTGCCCAGGAGACGGTATGAGTCCTGTGTGTCTAGTGGTGTAGACCTGCCCAGGAGATGGTATGAGTCCTGTGTGTCTAGTGGTGTAGACCTGCCCAGGAGGTGGTATGAGTCCTGTGTCTAGTGGTGTAGACCTGCCCAGGAGACAGTATGAGTCCTGTGTGTCTAGTGGTGTAGACCTGACCAGGAGATGGTATGAGTCCTGTGTGTCTAGTGGTGTAGACCTGCCCAGGAGACAGTATGAGTCCTGTGTGTCTAGTGGTGTAGACCTGCCCAGGAGATGGTATGAGTCCTGTGTGTCTAGTGGTGTAGACCTGCCCAGGAGGTGGTATGAGTCCTGTGTGTCTAGTGGTGTAGACCTGCCCAGGAGACGGTATGAGTCCTGTGTGTCTAGTGGTGTAGACCTGCCCAGGAGGTGGTATGAGTCCTGTGTGTCTAGTGGTGTAGACCTGCCCAGGAGACGGTATGAGTCCTGTGTGTCTAGTGGTGTAGACCTGCCCAGGAGACGGTATGAGTCCTGTGTCTAGTGGTGTAGACCTGCCCAGGAGGTGGTATGAGTCCTGTGTCTAGTGGTGTAGACCTGCCCAGGAGACGGTATGAGTCCTGTGTGTCTAGCGGTGTAGACCTGCCCAGGAGGTGGTATGAGTCCTGTGTGTCTAGCGGTGTAGACCTGCCCAGGAGGTGGTATGAGTCCTGTGTGTCTAGTGGTGTAGACCTGCCCAGGAGACGGTATGAGTCCTGTGTTCTAGCGGTGTAGACCTGTCCAGGAGATGGTCTGAGTCCTGTGTGTCTAGTGGTGTAGACCTGCCCAGGAGACGGTATGAGTCCTGTGTGTCTAGTGGTGTATACCTGCCCAGGAGACGGTATGAGTCCTGTGTCTAGTGGTGTAGACCTGCCCAGGAGACGGTATGAGTCCTGTGTCTAGTGGTGTAGACATGCCCAGGAGATGGTATGAGTCCTGTATCTAGTGGTGTAGACCTGCCCAAGAGGTGGTATGAGTCCTGTTTCTAGTGATGTAGACCTGCCCAGGAGACGGTATGAGTCCTGTGTGTCTAGCGGTGTAGACCTGCCCAGGAGACGGTATGAGTCCTGTGTGTCTAGTGGTGTAGACCTGCCCAGGAGACGGTATGAGTCCTGTGTGTCTAGTGGTGTAGATCTGCCCAGGAGACGGTATGAGTCCTGTGTGTCTAGTGGTGTAGACCTGCCCAGGAGATGGTATGAGTCCTGTGTGTCTAGTGGTGTAGACCTGCCCAGGAGGTTGTATGAGTCCTGTGTCTAGTGGTGTAGACCTGCCCAGGAGACGGTATGAGTCCTGTGTGTCTAGTGGTGTAGACCTGCCCAGGAGACGGTATGAGTCCTGTGTGTCTAGTGGTGTAGACCTGCCCAGGAGACAGGGCCTCCAAACAAAACCTTAGGGCAGCAGCACAATTGAGCTCCCGTTTGTTCAATATTCCTGTACAATCAGTGAATCAACTGATACCTTATGTCACATTAATTGAATGTGAATTAATTTAATTAAAATGTGTTTTGGGTCACAATGTAGAATCATTTAGAAAATGCCTAATAACAATTGGAAGCTATATCTTGGTTGATAAACACATTTTTTTTTTATGAAACTATACTCAAAATGTAAAACATGAGACAGTCTGAATGAACAAATCCTGATGGACCCGGCGAAGGTTAGTGCAGTTGCAGATTGGGCGACTCCAAAGAGCAGAAAGAAGGTACAGCATTTTCTTAGTTTTGCTCGTTTAACGTTTTGTGAGGAAATCTAGCGCCATTGCTGCACCATTACATGCACTGACCTCGCCGGGCTTTCGCTTTGTGTGGAATCCCAAGGCCGGGGAGGCCTTTGAGGAGCTAAAGGTGAGCTTTACCACAGTTCCTATACTAACTGTTCCTGATCCATCTAGGAAGTTTGTTGTGGAGGTGGACGCCTCAAAGGATGGATTAGGGGCCATCCTCTCACAACAAGCTGTCAAAGATAACAAGATGTATCCATATGCTTTTCTTTCTCGAAAATTAAGACGTTGGTAACAGGGAACTTTTGGCAGTCAAGGTGGCTCTGGAGGAGTGGAGGCACTTTCTCGAGGGGGTGCAGCAGCCGTTCTTGGTCTGGACAGATTACAAAAATTTAGAGAACATCCGCAAAGCCAAAAGGTTGAATTCACGACAGGCCCGGTGGACCCTTTTTTCAAACGCTTTAACTTTGTCTTTACCAGATCCAGTATGGAGTATGGCGCCGTACGAGATCGCTGCCGTGTTGCGAGCTCCCGCACAACGCAGTTTTTGCAGTTTTTTGTTATTTATTCTTTTTATCGCGACTATCTTTGTTCAGGAAGTTAGCAGCACGTTCATTTATGACTTTTGCACACTTCTGGAGATCAGATCGACAGTCACTCGCCGCCGCCGTTTTTTCATTCTTTCGACTCGGACGTCCCGCCCGAAATCACAGCTGGATTATCTCCGACCATCTTGGGCCCGATTACACACAAGCGTCGCCGGAAGAAGCGAGGGAAGCGAGCCGGCGTGCTAGTCAGGCTGAGATGTCGATCCGATTGCCCCCCACTACCCACCATTCTACTGGCTAATGTACAGTCTCTGGACAATAAGTTAAGCGAGCTACAGGCTCGTATTCACTTCCACCGGGAAACTAAGGACACCTGTATCATCTGCCTTACGGAGACATGGATGTCGGAGGGGGTTACTGACGCAGCTATCGAGCCGACGGGATTTTCCGTCCACCGGGAGTAAAGAATAAAGGCTCTCTCCGGTAAAGATCGTGGAGGGGGGGAATGTCTCATGAAAAACAGATCTTGGTGCAACCAAAGTCATGTACATCCCCTCAAGTCTTTCTGTTCCCCGGACCTGGAGTTCCTGATGCTTATGTGCCGTCCATACTGGCTACCTCGGGAGTTTACAGCGGTAACCGTGACCGCTGTTTAAATTCCCCACAAGCCAACACGAACACAGCGCTGAAGGAACTGTATGGGGCTATCAGCGAACAGGAGTCGGCACACCCTCAGGCTGCTCTCATCGTGGCGGGGGACTTCAACAAGGCAAACCTGAAGAAGGTTTTCCCGAAGTTCTACCAACATATAACGAGCAACACACGGGGTGAGCAGATCCTCGACCACTGCTACACTCCCTTCCCTGATGGCTACAAGGCCCTCCTCCGCCCACCGTTTGGCAAATCGGACCACCGCTCTATCCAGCTACTCCCCGCCCATTGGCTGAGACTGAAGCAGCAACCGATCGCTGTGAGGGAGGTCCAATGCTGGTTGGACCAATCGGACTCTATCGGACTCGGCAGGCCCCGACGACATCCCGGGCCACGTCCTCGGAGCATGCGCAGACCAGTTGGCAGGAGTCTTTGCAGACATCTTCAAGCTCTCCCTGTCCCAGGCTGTTGTTCCCACGTTCTTCAAGATGTCCACCATCGTGCCTGTCCCTAAACAACCCAAGGTAACATGCCTGAATGACTATAGACCTGTAGCCCTCACCTCGATTGTCAACACGATAGTTCCTGCCAAGCTCGACACCAAGCTTAGAGGTCTAGGCGTGCCCCCATCCACGTGCAGCTGGATACTGGACCTCCTGTCGGACCCCCGCCAGGTGGTGAGGATGGGCAGCACCACCTCAGAGCCACTGACCCTCAACACGGGAGCCCCCCAGGGATGCGTGCTGAGCCCTCTCCTCTACTCCCTCTACACCCACGACTGCATGGCTATGCACAGCTCCAACGTCATCATCAAGTTTGCTGACGACACGACAGTGATGGGCCTGATTGCCGGCGAGACAGCCTACAGGGAGGAGGTTGGATCGCTGGAGCAGTGGTGCCAGGAGAACAGCCTCGCCCTCAGCGTCAAGAAGACCAAGGAGCTGATCGTGGACTACAGGAAGCAGAGAGGAGAGCACGGCCCTATCTCCATCGACGGTGTTGCAGTAGAGAGGGTCAGCAGCTTCAAGTTCCTCGGCGTGCACATCTCCGAGGACCTCACATGGTCCACGCACACCACACACGTGGTGAAAAGGGCCCAACAACGCCTGTATTTTCTCAGGCGTCTGAGGAAATTCAGCATGGGCCCCCGCATCCTGAGAACATTCTATACCGGCACCATCGAGAGTGTTCTTACAGGGTGTATTACCGCCTGGTACGGGAACTGCACCGCACTCGAGCGCAGAGCGCTTCAAAGGGTGGTGCGGATGGCCCAGTATATCGTTGGAGGTGAGCTCCCCTCCCTCCTGGATATATACAACCAGCGGTGCGTGGCCAAGGCCAAACACATCATAAAAGACAATGCCCACCCAGCCACCAACTGTACTCACTGTTACCGTCAGGCAGGCGATACCGCAGTATCAAGTGCCGTACAAATAGACTCAGAGATAGCTTCCACAGTCAGGCCATCAGGCTGCTGAACAAGGGCGTATAGCATATAACAATGTATATTTTATTACATTGATTTATATATACATATTGCATATTTACACATTTTCTGTGCCGATATATTGCATTTTATAAATTGCATTTTTATTTTTATTTTTTAGCCTATTTTATTCTATTCTGTTTTTATTCTATTTTTATCTATTTTTATAACTGCTGTCTGTCGTCGGGTATTGCACATAAGTTTTTCACTCACTGCTTTATACTTGTGTAAACTGTGAAGTGACAATAAACTTGACTTAACTTGACTTGAACATAGCACAGCACAGCCTCACAGCCAGCACAATAACAACCGCACACACACAGCATAGCGTTGTTTAGCACAAACAAACATGAACCTTAAAGATGAGGAAATCAGTCCAACGCTCTGTGGTTTCCATGTTCTGCCTCCTGCCTCTCCTTCAGCGAGGGACCATGTGACCTGAAACAGGCGAGTCATTACTCATGTGTATACAGAGGGAAAGCCTTAAGCAGCTTCTGACCGCCGTCTGTAGCGCTGTCTAACGTGTTACTGGGGTGGAGTGCTGTGTGGGCACAACAGCATTCCATTGCACACACACACACACACACACACACACACACACACACACACACACACACACACACACACACACACACACACACACACACACACACACCCTGTGTCTGTGTGTCTCCATGTCACCGTTTTGATCGTACTGGCCCTGACCTTCCTGGCCTGCATTGTGTTCCTGGTGGTGTACAAGGCCTTCACCTACGACCACGCCTGCCCTGATGGATTAATCTACAAGGTACGATGAGCATCCCTCCACTTCCTAAAATACAACAATGCCTCCTGACCAGGACGCATGACCGTGGCTAGCTGACCAGTAGTGAATTGAGGACACCTTTCTTCTCCTCCCCTTGCTTCATCCCTCTCCTCGTCTTCCCTTCTGTTTCACCTCTAAACGTCTGCATTGCTTTCAAAGCGGTTGTAAGAAAAGTTACCTTGAGGGTCTTTGGGCTAATTTCTCTTCGAGGATAAAATAAATCCACTTTTAGAACCACAGAACCTCTCTAGGGACATAGGGAAAGAGACACACAGGCATCCATGCATATTCAGTCACTTGCACACACACACACACACACACACACACACACACACTCACACACGATATGTGGCACACACACACACACACACACACACATACAGTATGTGGCACCCACACACACATACACATACACACACACACACACACATACGGTATGTGGCACCCACACACACATACACACACACACACACACACACACACACACACACACACACACACACACACACACACACACACACACATACGGTATGTGGCACCCACACACACATACACACACACACACACACACACACACACACACACACACACACACACACACACACACACACACACATACGGTATGTGTGAACATGCAGTGCAGATACCCTTTACCCAGTGGTTCCCCGTTTTAAGATAAATAAACATCAGGCCCCCCCCTCCATGCACCCACATAAAGACGCTCTCACACACAACCTACACTCCTATAGAGCTCCTATAGAATTTATTTAAAACATTGTAATAAATTCAGAACTATAACAGAAAATCGAAATAGGAGCTGTAGGAATTGCGAACAATGCGCAGAGACAATTCCACAACAAAACACGTGTTGCATGTCTTTTTATTGAACTGAAGCAAAACAAAACTTAAATCGAATACAAAAATCCAAAAAAACTCCTCTTAAAGGCCAAGTGTCTGTACATCCCCACAGGCAATCAACGACCCGTAGGGTTAACACACATAAGGTGAATTATGTCATGTTAATAGTCCTCTACACACGCCCCCCCAGAATTCACCATAACAAGTAAACGTGGCGGAGGGCGGATGGCCGACCAGAACGGCTCCGACGAACAGGATGAGGGTCTGCTGTGTCCCCAGGAGCCTCAAGGACCCGGTGGTGGAACGGAGGCCGGGCGGGTGCTGGAGGGGCAGGGGCCCGCGGTGGGCATTGTGGCGGATGAAAAAATAGCCCGCCGACCCCAGACTCACCGGGACGTGGGGCCGTGGAAGACCATGTTGCGAGGTGGGGACAGGGGCGAAAACCCTGCCGATGTCCAGGAGCTCGGTCCGTTGCCAGGACGCCGACCAGGGTGCCGTGATGTTGGGGACAAACTCCCCCGGGTGCCGTAAGGGTTGGCTGTAAACCAACTCTGCCGACGAGGACCGGAGGTCCTCCTTAGGGGTGGACCTCAGGCCCAGCATGACCCACGGTGTGACCCCAGCCGCTGTCCTTGAGGCTGGCTCAAAGCGCGTCCTTCATGGAGTGATGGAAGCATTCGCATAGCCCGTTGACCTGTGGCCAAGCAGTAGTCCGATGGAGCGCCACACCCAGGCCCTGAGCGACCGCGTTCCAGAGCTCAGACGTGAACTGTGAGCCTCGGTCCGAGGAAAGGTCGGAAGGGGCGCCGAACCGGGCAACCCGCGTTGCAATGAAAGCCTGTGCCTCAGTGGTGCACCTTAGCTCGCTGACATACCACACAAGTATCAGCCCAGTCTCTCACGTCCTTTTTAAGGCCTTGTCAGACAAACCTTGCCACCACCAACCTCTGCGACGCCTTCTTACCCGGATGGGAAAGGCCATGGACAGCATCGACGACAAGCCGCCGCCAGCTGGCAGGGATTATGGGCCGGATCTGGCCCGTGGAGACATCATACAGGAACGCCCTGCCAGCATCGCCGAAAGCCACATCTTCCACTTGCAGCACCGTACCAGACGGCCGTAGCGCGGGTCAACTCTGGGTCAGCGGCCCGGTCCACAGCCATGCGGGAGTAGTCGAGTCCCAAATGGACGGCCCCCATGATAGCCCGGGACAGGCAGTTGGCGACAAGATTGGCCTTGTCATTTACATGTTGGAATGTCCGTGGTAAACTGGGAGACATAGGCAAGATGCCTCTGCTGGCGGGCGGACCACGGCCACTTTGGCCATGGCGAATGTCCGAGGTTTGTGGTCCACAAACGCCGTGAACTGCCGGCCCTCCAGCAGGGAACGGAAGTGGTGAACAGCGAGGTATAGGGCGAGGAGCTCCCTGTCCAACATGCTGTACTTCTGCTCGTTAGGGCGCAGCTGGTGGCTGAAGAATGTGAGCGGCTGCCAAGCCCCGTCCACCCACTGCTCAAATACCGCGCCGACGGCATAGTCCGATGCGTCAGAGGTGATGGCAATCGGAGCCTTGGGGGATGGGTGCGCCAGCATCATGGCCTCAGCCAAGGCCGTTGTCGCGTCCACTAAGCTCTCTGGGGACTGAGGGTCCTCAGGGACCTGACCGGAAGTGGGTGCGGGAAAACCGGTATTGTATCTGAGTAAGCCGCTCAAAGAGAGTCCGGAGGTGGTTCTGGTGCTCTGCCTTGGATGTGCTGGCGAGTCCATGTGCCGCTGGAATGTCTGCACAGCGTTCTTTAGTCAAAATGGCATGCGCAAGAACTCAAACAAAGCAAAAGGCGTGATCACCGCTGTTTTAGGGACATCCAGCGGGTGGACGGGCACCTGATGGTATCCGCGGACGAGGTCCACCTTGGAAAAAATCCCCTTCCCAGCCAGGTGCGCAGAAAAATCCTGACTGTGCGGGACTGGTGTAGTCGCGTTGTTAAGTCGTCGGTAATCGTCGCACGGTCGCCACCCCCCGCAAGGCTTTGGGACGATGTGGAGGGGCGAAGCCCAGGCTGTTGGAACGACGAACGATGCCAATGTGCCCCATGCTCGCAAACTCTGCCCTGGCGACAGTAAACCTGGCCGGGTGCAGACCGGTGGGCCTTTGGTGGTGCTCCACCCCGTGCTTAGCAGTGGACGGCGAGAAGGTGAGCTGAGTGAGGACCGGGAACTCGGCCAGGAGCCGGAGATAGTCATCCGTGGCGGAGAGCAAGCTCGACAGCCCGCTGGAGTCCGCCCCGCTAAGCGTGCATGCATGCGAACAGAAGGTGACAGCATCGACTAAGTGGCGTGCTTGACATCCACCAGCAGTCCATACGCACACAAGAAATCCGCACGAGGAGAGGAAAAGCCACCTTTGCTGTGACAAAGTCCCAGCCGAACCACTGCCGTCCAAAACATAGCTCCACGAACCTTGTGCCATAAGTCTGCGGTGATATCTCACAAAGCGAACTGCGCCTCCGTCTGGGTGACCCACGGGGAGGCTGAAGATTCCCAGAACTCCGGCAGCTTGAGAGACACCGCGTTGGTCGACATGTTCGTTACGCTATCTCTGATTACGTCCAGCAGAGAAACGTCGGGTCACCAGTGTAGGAATTGGCAAAGAATGTGCGGAGACAATTCCACAACGAAATGCGTGTTGCGTGTGTTTTTATTGAACTGAAGCAAAACTAAACTTAACTCAAACACACAAAACCAAGCACAAGTGAAACGTCACTCCTCTTAAAGGCCCAGTGTCTCCAATAGGGTTAACACATGTACGGTGAATGATGTCATGTTAATAGTCCTCTACAAAGACACCTTTACTATATGGCATCCTTCCTATTTTGCCACCCAAACATTCGCTCATAACACTAATTATGGGTCTCTTAGTAGACTAGAGTCTAGTCTACTAATATTTGCTAGTCTAGTCACTAGACTAGCAAATATTAGGGTTGCAAGAAACACCAAAACATTGTAATCAAATACAAGCTCCAAACCTCAGCGAGTAAGTACTCTTTGTGACCAGCATCTTGACGTCATATCGTTTTTTTGTACCTGCTTTGTACTGCTGTGGAGCTAGCTGGATACAAGTATGTTATTCTTTAGGGCAGGGTCCTTTGTAATTCCCCAGTTATGTAGAAATATTGAGAAATGATAGCTCTATAGAGATGGTTTGGCCCTGAGCAGGTCTACACTATTCAAGATTCAAGATAACTTTATTAATCCCGAGGGAAATGAAGGTGAACAGTTGAAACAGGGGGAATAAATGCACACAAAATATACTAATACCTAAAAACTAAATAACAACAAACTAAACTAAGCTAAACTAGTATAAACAAAATATAACTAAATTAACTCTAAATGAAATCTAAATGTATTGATAGATGAATTGCACAATTTACAGTATTATTACAGTAATACGTAGATATATACAATACACAACAATACGTATAGTGCATACTGGTGGGCTCAGGATTGAATCACTGCTGTTTGCAGATGATGTGGTCCTGTTTGCGTCATCAGTATGTGACCTTCAGCACTCACTGGATCGGTTTGCAGCAGAATGTGAAGCGGCTGGGATGAGGATCAGCACCTCCAAATCTGAGGCCATGGTTCTTAGCAGGAAACCGGTGGATTGTCTACTCCAAGTAGGGAGGGAGTCCTTATCCCAAGTGAAGGAGTTCAAGTATCTCGGGGTCTTGTTCTCGAGTGAGGGGAGGATGGAGCGTGAGATTGACAGGAGAATAGGTGCAGCGGGAGCGGTATTGGGTGCACTTTGGCGCACCGTTGTAACCAAAAGAGAGCTGAGCCAGAAGGCAAAGCTCTCGATCTACCGATCAGTCTTCGTTCCTACCCTCACCTATGGCCATGAGCAATGGGTAATGACCGAAAGGACGAGATCGCGAATACAAGCGGCCGAAATGAGTTTCCTCAGGAGGGTGGCTGGTATCTCCCTGAGGGATAGGGTGAGAAGCTCAGTCACTCGTGAGAGACTCGGAGTAGAGCCGCTGCTCCTTCGCGTAGAAAGGAGCCAGTTGAGGTGGTTCGGGCATCTAGTAAGGATGCTTCCTGGTCGCCTCCCGAGGGAGGTTTTCCAGGCACATCCAACTGGGAGGAGACCACGGGGCAGACCGAGGTACAGGTGGGGTGATTACATCTCCACACTGGCCTGGGAACGCCTCGGGATCCCCCAGTCAGAGCTAGTCGATGTTGCCAGGGAGAGGGAAGTTTGGAGTCCCCTGCTGGAGCTGCTACCTCCGCGACCCGATTTCGGATAAGCGGGAGAAGATGGATGGATGGATGGACGTATAGTGCAAATTGGCAGTAATAAATATTAATAAATAACTCAGATGAATACTGAAAAAGTGACATGTGAAAAGTGAAAAGTGAAATTGAATTGGACTGCGTTCAACTGCACTGCTGAAAGAATCTGCAGTCGACTCTTGACAGCTGGCAGACTGAAGACGATCTACCTTTACTATTTATATCCTTGTTGTTTACAAGTATAATTAATTCAGTTTCAAATAAGTTGTCAACAGAACATGAAACAGCAATATATCAGTCAACAATTCCTGCTTGAATAGAAGCCTTATTGCGTCACTTGCATATATGAAGGCTAACTTAACACATTATTATTCTCATAGAAATGTTTCTTCTCCATTTTTACTTTACATTGGAGTATCATAACAAAGTTCTTGTGATGGTGATGATGTAATTAGCTACTAAACATGAGCAAATAAGCCTATTTCATAAAGATAAAGAACAATGCATGACTGCAGCAAAGGCTGTTCAGTATTGAATGATTGTTTAATGAAACTTAAAACACACCAATAATATAGAAGGGCTCACGGCGGCCAACAGGGACGCCGCTTTTTGATCCTGTAGGATGTTGGAGAAATTACTACAAAACGATTTTTGAGGACAATATTTGTGTAATCGTTTTGATTTGCTTCATAAACATAATAATAAATAATAAATAATAAATAATACCAACTGAGGATTACAACCACCTTTTTCTGTGTTTTTTATTATTTATTATTAATTTTCCTTCACAGCACAAGCGGTGCATCCCAGCCTCACTGGAGGCCTACTACGCCGCGCAGGACGCCACCTCCAGGGGGCGCTTCTACACCGTGATCAGCCACTACAGCATGGCCAAGCAGACTACCTCGCGCAGTATATACAGTATATATATATATATATAAATATATATATATATACAGTATATATAAATATATATATACAGTATATATATATATATATATAAATATATATATATATACAGTATATATAAATATATATATATATATAAATATATATATATATACAGTATATATATATATATATATATATACAGTATATATATATATACAGTATATATATATAAATATATATATATATACAGTATATAAATATATATATATATATACTGTATATATATATATATATATATATATAAATATATATATATATACAGTATATATAAATATATATATATATATATATATATATATACAGTATATATATATAAATATATATATATATACAGTATATAAATATATATATATATATACAGTATATATATATATATATATATATACAGTATATATATATATATTTTAGAGTATATCAGCGTTTCCGCTAAGAAAGCATGAACCTGTGCTGGATATCATTTGGTCTCTTCGAGGGCGCTTTATGAAGAGTGACCATGGACTTCATTGTTTCTTGAACTTTTACAGAGTGAAGTGGGAGATCGCAACACATCTCAACAGAGCGTGGTGTTTGTCTTGTCTACGATCGATCCCGATCACCACGATTTGGAAGCACGATTAGATGCGATCTGTCGCGCTTTGTTACGATGCAATATCGATGCAACGATCGATGCAACTATCTGATACGATGATCCCGATTGACAATTGATCGTGTTGATCGTAGAAAAATGTTGAACCGTTCAAAAAGTTTCTACGATTAACACGATTGCCACGACTGACCTCAAGATCTGATAAGATCTGATAGGATCACCACGATTACTCCACGATTAAGACCACGATTTCAATCGTGCCGCGAATCGTGATAGTGGGAACGTAGCATAAGATAACATTAATGTTACGCAGCATCAAAGATAGAATACAATGAGAACTTGAAAACAAAATATAGCGTGACTTATTTCTTAAGCATAACACATCGTTAATATATATGTTTTATGTAGAAGTGGTAGAGAAACTTGTTTTTTGCTAAAACTTGAAGCTAATTTTCTTCTCCATTGTCCTGTACGTAAGGAACAGCTTTGATCGCCCAGACGGTCAAACGTCACGACAACGCAAAGAATTGTGGTCTATTCCCTTCAGGAAAGTCTGTTTTTAAATGCAGACTCAGGAGAAGGGCACATGAAGGGCACATGAAGGGCACATGAAGGGCACATGAAGGGCACATGAAGGGGGCGTCATAGGCGGACATCATAGGGGGCGCTGTTGAGCACCCCTTGAAATCACTAAACACGCACAGGAAGGGCAGCAGTCTGCAAGCCTATTGGGACAAGGCCTGAGTATTTGCCAGTTAGTGTGTAACAAATTGATTTTGGTGGTAAGCACACGGCTTCACTCTAGTACAAAGTACTCAGCTACAACAGTAGGAGCAAGACCAGGTGGTTCAGCTTTTGCTCCAACATGAAAGAAGAGTCTGTCTTGAGTCTCACTCCATTACACCATGACATATGAATGTTGTGCCCTGAACTGGACACCACTGGAATGGAATTGAAGGGGGGACGACATATATTGGCTGAATGTTATCAATGTTATAAATGTTATCAGTAGCACCTTTACTGCTCAAGCTAGTCTAGATTTAGAGGTTCTACTTAATGATTTGATATCAAACTTCAGAAATAATAACAAACCCATTTGTGTTTCATGACACGTGGACGTGTCCTTTTCTTTGTTTTTTGAGTTGCTATTCTGGGGCCCTACTGAGAGAGCTCTCCCCTATGAAGGGGCCTACTGAGAGAGCTCTCCCCTATGAAGGGGCCTACTGAGAGAGCTCTCCCCTATGAAGGGCCCTACTGAGAGAGCTCTCCCCTATGAAGGGCCCTACTGAGAGAGCTCTCCCCTATGAAGGGGCCCTCCTGAGAGAGCTCTCCCCTATGAAGGGCCCTACTGAGAGAGCTCTCCCCTATGAAGGGGCCCTACTGAGAGAGCTCTCCTCTATGAAGGGGCCTACTGAGAGAGCTCTCCCCTATGAAGGGCCCTACTGAGAGAGCTCTCCCCTATGAAGGGCCCTACTGAGAGAGCTCTCCCCTATGAAGGGGCCCTCCTGAGAGAGCTCTCCCCTATGAAGGGGCCCTAGAGAGCTCTCCCCTATGAAGGGCCCTACTGAGAGAGCTCTCCCCTATGAAGGGGTGTGGGGGAGGTGTCCTCACCCACCATGTGGTCGTGCCAACATGTTCTATTCACTTATGTTTTCCAAACGGCTCTGACCTGCATGAGCATTTATGCTTTGTTTGTTGTTGTATTTTCTTTTAGGTTTTTAGTATTTTGAATGGGTTGTCAAAGACGCTTTTCTGAGATATTGTAATGTTGCTATGCAAGTTCTTATGTAACCAGTAGTCTAATCTATCAGTGTGCATTCCTGTTCCCCTAAAAAGGTTTGAGATTCTAAAATAAAACAAAGTGATCTGTGCTGTGTCTCTGTCTCTGTTTCTGTCTCTGTTTCTATCTCTGTCTCTGTTTCTGTCTCTGTCTCTGTCTCTGTCTCTGTCTCTGTTTCTGTTTCTGTCTCTGTTTCTGTCTCTGTTTCTGTCTCTGTCTCTGTCTCTGTCTCTGTTTCTGTTTCTGTCTCTGTTTCTGTCTCTGTTTCTGTTTCTGTCTCTGTTTCTGTCTCTGTCTCTGTCTCTGTCTCTGTTTCTGTTTCTGTCTCTGTTTCTGTCTCTGTTTCTGTCTCTGTCTCTGTTTCTGTCTCTGTCTCTGTCTCTGTTTCTGTTTCTGTCTCTGTTTCTGTTTCTATCTCTGTCTCTGTTTCTTGCTGAGGGGCGGCAGTAGCTCAGTCTCTAGGGACTTAGCTTGGGAACCTTCAGGTTGCCAGTTCAAGTCCCCAAAACACCTGGGAACTGCAGAGGTGCCCTTGAGCAAGGCACAAGACCCCTACACTGCTCCCCGTCACTGTATATACAATAGCTGCCCACTGCTCCTAATACTAGGATGAGTTCAATGCAGAGAACTGTGTGTAAATGTATTAGATTAGATTAGATTCAAATGTATTGTCATTGCACAGCACAAGTACAGTACAGCGAAACAATCTAACCAGATTGAAAATGTTACATTAAAGTGCACTGTACACTGTACAGTGGTTAAATAAGATGTAAAAAAAAAGTTACTAGGAATAAAACGGCTGTAATCGTGGTCCAGAGTTCAGAGAGATGACAGCTGAGGGGAAGAAGCTGTTCCTGAACCTGCTTGAGCTGGAACAGGTTTCTATAGCGCCAAACAGTCCATGGTTGGGGTGAGAGGTGTCTTTACGTGCCTTCCTTAATCACCGTTTGTGGTGGGTAGTCTTTATTGCAGGGAGGGGTAATCCAATGCTTTGGCGGTTTTCACCACCCTCTGCAACGCTTTCCTTATGCAGTTTCCGTACCACACTGTGATGCAGTTGGTGAGGATGCTTTCAATAGCACACCAGTAAAAGTTCACCACAATCTGAGGCAACATGTGGGCTTTCCTCAGTCTCCTCAGGAAGAAGAGACGCTGGTGAGCCTTCTTTAGTGAGGCAGTATTGAGGGTCCAAGAGCAAACATTAGACCAACGTGGAACTATCTGCTTCACATTCTGGTAACAGGGAGAAGGAAAGAAGCCTCTTCTTTATTTCTTAGTCTTTATTTCAATTGGACATATTATTGTCATTTATATTTTCCAAATAAGGGTTAGAAGTTAGAGATGTTGACCAACATAAACCAACCGCAAATGAAGTGTTGTATGTGATTTGGAGCAAACACACACACACACACACACGCAACTATTTTAGTTCAGGAAGTTAGCTGCACGTTCATTTATAACTTTTGCACACTTCTGGAGATCAGATCGACAGTCGCTCGCTGCCTACTGGAGTTTTTTCATTCTTTCGACTCGGACGTCCCGCCCGAAGTCACAGCTGGATTATCTCCGACCATCTTGGGCACGATTACACACAAGCGTCGCCGGAGGAAGCGAGGGAAGCGAGCCGGCGTGCTAGTCAGGCTTAGACGTCGATCCGATCGCCCCCCACTACCCACCATTCTACTGGCTAATGTACAGTCTCTGGACAATAAGTTAAGCAAGCTACAGGCTCGTATTCAATTCCACCGGGAAACTAAGGACAATTGTATCATCTGCCTTACGGAGACATGTCGGAGGGGGTTACCGACGCAGCTATCGAGCCGACGGGATTTTCCGTCCATCGGGCGGACAGAACAAAGGCTCTCTCCGGTAAAGATCGCGGAGGGGGGGTATGTCTCATGATAAATAGATCTTGGTGCAACCAAAGTCATGTACATCCCCTCAAGTCTTTATGTTCCCCGGACCTGGAGTACCTGATGCTTATGTGCCGTCCACACTGGCTACCTCGGGAGTTTACAGCGGTAACCGTGACCGCTGTTTACATTCCCCCACAAGCCAACACGGACACAGCGCTGAAGGAACTGTACGGGGCTATCAGCAAACAGGAGTCGGCACACCCCGAGGCTGCTCTCATCATGGCGGGGGACTTCAACAAGGCGAACCTGAAGAAGGTTCTCCCGAAGTTCTACCAACACATAACGAGCAACACACGGGGCGCCCACCGTTCGGCAAATCAGACCACCGCTCTATCCAGCTACTCCCCGCCTATAGGCAGAGACTGAAGCAGCAACCAATCGCTGTGAGGGAGGTCCAATGCTGGTCGGACCAATTGGACTCTATGCTGCAGGATTGTTTTGATGCGTTGACTGGCACATGTTCCGCGTTGCCTCGGACAATAACATCAACGAGTACGCGTCGTCGGTCACCGGGTTCATCAAGAAGTGCATAGATGACGTTGTTCCGACCAAGTCAGTTCGGATATATCCCAACCAGAAACCGTGGATTAACGGCGATGTTCGCGCTGCCCTACACGCACGTAACGCCGCCTTTGGCTCCGGGAATACGGAGGAATATACGAGAGCCTGTTACGACCTCCGTAAGACCATCGTCACTGCCAAGCGGGAGTATAAGGACAGAGTGGAAGATAAATTCAAAAAACACGATGCGAGGGGTATGTGGCAGGGGCTGCAGACGATAACGAACTTCAGAGGGAGAACCAGTTGTGTAGAGAACTCCTCTACCTCCCTCCCAGGAGAGCTAAATACTTTTTTTGCTCGGTTCGACGTAAACGGCAGCCCGCCGAAGCCAGCGCCGCCTGAGGAGACCAGCCTGCTGAGCATCTCGGAGGCGGATGTACACCGCACCTTCAAGCGGCTGAACATCCGTAAGGCGGCAGGCCCCGACGACATCCCGGGCCACGTCCTCAGAGCATGCGCAGACCAGTTGGCAGGAGTCTTTGCAGACATCTTCAACCTCTCCCTGTCCCAGGCTGTTGTCCCCGCGGTCTTCAAGATCCACCATCGTGCCTGTCCCTAAACAACCCAAGGTAACATGCCTGAATGACTATAGACCTGTAGCCCTCACCTCGATTGTCAGCAAATGTTTCGAGATGTTGGTCAAGGACTTTATTTGCTCCGTTTTACCTACCACGCTGGACCCATGGCAATTTGCATATCGTCAAAATAGTTCCACGGATGACGCAATTGCCATGGCCCTCCACACTGCCCTTTCCCACCTGGAGGGAAAGAACTGTTATGTGCGAATGCTGTTCGTGGACTACAGCTCAACGTTCAACACAATAGTTCCTGCCAAGCTCGACACCAAGCTTAGAGGTCTAGGCTTTCCCCCATTTACGTGCAGCTGGATACTGGACCTCCTGTCTGACCGCCGCCAGGTGGTGAGGATGGGCAGCACCACCTCAGAGCCACTGACCCTCAACACGGGAGCCCCCCAGGGATGCGTGCTGAGCCGTCTCCTCTACTCCTCTACGGCCCAGTATATCGTTAGAGTTGAGCTCCCCTCCCTCCTGGATATATACAATCAGCGGTGCGTGGTCAAGGCCAAACGCATCATAAAAGACATTGCCCACCCCAGCCACGAACTGTACTCACTGTTCGATACCTCAGTATCAAGTGGTATTTTTTTTTTTTTTTTTTTTTTTTGATTGATTGATTGAAGTGTTTATTTCGAATATGAAAGCAAAAATAATAAATAAAGCCATTAAAGAAACAAAGAAAAAATAGAATATATACATATTCGAAAAGGAGTGAGAAGAAGTAAAACTTATTAACTCCCACCCCTTCTCCATAAATAATACATAATAACAAGCTTCCTGGTCTAACCCTGTCTATACACTACTGTGTAATATTACTAGTAATTCTGTTTCAGATTTTATAATATTATGAAAATATAAATATAATATATACATATCATACAATACTATATATATAATATACATATATTATGAAAATATAAATATAATATATACATGTCATACAATAACATGTAATATATACACACACCCATTCAGATGATTATCTAAATAAATGCCTACAATACTCATTATATACGCATATTTACACACACATACGGAAGAGCAACAAGAAAATAACCCCCCCAGAAAAAAAATAAAAAAATAAATAAAATAAAAATAACAATAAAAACGCAGTACCCTTATAACACCTAGTGCTACCCAACACCTCCCTCATCCCTGTAACTTGTGAAGATTGTGTCTTTGTACCTACTTTTAAACTGTTTTATGTTTGGACATTGTTTCAACTCCACAGTGCACCTGTTCCATAGTCTCACCCCGCTGACTGAAATACAAAAACTTTTTCTGGTTGTTCGAATTAATTGAATATCAAAATTAAATTTCCCTCTTAAATTATAACCCCCCTCGTGCATGCTGAATAATGACTGTATATTTACTGGTAATAGATTATTTTTAGCTTTGAACATAATTTGAGCTGTTTGATATTTGACGATGTCTGTAAATTTCAGTAGTTTTGACAGTAGAAAAAGTGAGTTTGTGTGTTCCTGGTAACCCACGCTGTGAATGGTTCGTACTGCTCGTTTTTGTAAAATGGTTAGTGGCTGTAGTGAAGTTGTGAAGTTGTTGCCCCAAACCTCAGCACAGTACTGTAGGTAAGGTAAGACTAGTGAACAGTATAGCATGTGGAGTGATTTATGATCCAAAATTTTCTTTGCTCTATATATTATTGCAATGCTTCTTGAGACTTTGGTTTGTACATGTTTGATATGAGATTTCCAGCTGATTCTGTCATCAATCATAACCCCAAGAAATTGTATTTCATTAACTCTTTCTATTTCAATTACATCTATTTTTATATTTACCTGAGTGTTCCTTTTACAATTTCCAAAAACCATTAACTTTGTCTTGCTCAGATTTAATGACAGCCTGTTTCTATCAAACCACACCTTCAATTTGTTCATCTCTGCAGTGATATCCTCCTGTAATTGTTGCAAGTTATCCCCCGCGCAAAAGATATTTGTGTCATCAGCAAACAGTACCAAGTGCAATAACTTTGAGACTTTACATATCTCATTAATGTACAAAATGAAGAACTTAGGGCCCAATACTGACCCCTGGGGGACACCACATGCAACCTCCAAACATGACGAAACACAGTCACCCAATTTCACAAACTGCAGTCTCCCCCTTAAATAACTTTTAACCCAATCCAGCACTATTCCCCTGATACCATACCTTTCAAGTTTTTTTATCAATAAATCATGGTCAATGGTGTCGAAAGCTTTTTTTAAGTCAATGAATACTCCTACAGCATATTGCTTGCGATCTATTGCATCTGTGATTGCTTCGGTTGCCTCAATTACTGCCATAGCTGTTGTTTTGTATTTTTCTAGAAATGTGTCCAATCTGCTGTTGAAGAGTTTTTCCAGTATTTTAGAGAATTGTGGCAGTAGGGAGACAGGTCTATAGTTTGTGAAAAGATGTGTGTCTCCAGCCTTGTACAGAGGTATGACTTTAGCTATTTTCATTTTGTTAGGAAATGAACCGGTTTGAAATGATAAGTTACAAATGTATGTTAATGGTTTGACTATGCCGTCAATAACTTTTTTTACCAGAGACATGTTGATTTCATTAAAGTCAGTAGACTGTTTATCTTTGCATTTTTTGACAATATTCAAAATTTCATTTTCCTCCACTGATTTTAGAAACAATGAGCAGGGATTTCTCTCTGATAAGTGTTCCCCACAAGTTCCTGGCTCAGGGATTTTCCTTGCAAGGTCAGGTCCAACATTAACAAAGAATTCATTAAAGCTATTGGCCACATCTTCCATGTTATAGTTTTCCACATCCTTATCAATGAAGTACTTAGGTAGACTATTGTGTCTAGATCCATTTCTTATAATATTGTTTAGTATATTCCATATCCCTTTAACATTATTTTTATTATTATCTAATATCCTCTTATAATAATCTTTCTTACTTGTCCTTATAATATTAGTTAACTTATTTTTATAGTTTTTGTATTTTTGTTCTGCATCTTTAGTCCTTTGTCTTATGAAATCTCTATAAAGTGTATTTTTCTTTTTACATGCATTACGGAGCCCATTCGTAATCCATGGACAACTAATAGTATATTTTAGTTTTCTGTTGTATTTCTTTATAGGACAATGTTTATCATATAATAAGGTAAATATTCTTAGGAACTCTTCATATGCAAGGTCAACATCATTTTTTTGGTATATTATATCCCAGTTATATTCCAATAGTTCATATTTTAGTGTGTTTATAGATTCCTCTGACCTTATTCGTTTATATTCGGTTTGTTTATATAACTTATTTCTACAATAAATATCGTAAACCGTAAACACTGGTAAATGGTCACTTATGTCATTAATTAATAATCCACTTATTGCATTACTATCAATGTCATTGGTGAAGATATTATCAATGAGGGTGGCACAATGAGATGTAATTCTGCTGGGTCTAGTGATTCTTGGGAATAGGCTTAAACTGTACATTGTGTTGAGAAATTCATCAGTAGTATTGAGTTTATTGGGATTTAATATGTCAATATTGTAATCCCCACATAAAAATATAGTTTTGTTGATTATTTTTGAAAATACACTTTCCATCCATTCACTGAATGCACCAATGCTTGCACCTGGTGCCCTATATATACAGCTAACAATAACATTTTTTCTTTTCTCCATGATGATTTCAACTGTTAAGCATTCAAGTAGATTGTCAACCCCAATAGTCATTCCCTCCAACACTCTGAAGGCTAAAGATTTCTCAATAAAAATAGCCACTCCTCCACCACTCTTGTTTTGTCTGTTTTGATACCTGAGTTCGTAACCATCTAATTCAAAATCAATGCCCTTTTCAGTGTTCATCCATGTTTCAGATATTGCTATTATACTGAATGGTTGTGAAAATGATTGTAGATAGTCCTTGATGTTATTGAAGTTAGCATATAAGCTTCTACTGTTGAAATGAATCATTGATAATTTGCCTTCAGATTGAATGTTCAGATTGTATTGCTCATCTGTGTAGTAGCAGCAATTATTATTAATAGAAGAGAAAAAATTATTGTCCGGATCAATATCCTGTTCCAAATCCATCATATTGTGATCAGTGTATTCAAATCCTTCCAATTCCAGTTGATGGTGGTCACTTATCCTCTGTGTAATGTTAATATTATCTCCAGATGTAAAAGGAGTTCTGTCATTGTTTGTCATGGTTGTGTTATGAATGTTACCTCGGAGATCGAGAGATCCAGATCGTGACGTCATGAAGTCATTTGAATTCATCCAGTTCAGCGATGTTCCTGATGCAGATCACTTTGGCTTCCTCGGGATTCCCGTTTAGTTTTATGAATACTTTGCAGTTTGAAGTCCAGGTGTTGAGTATTTTCCTCTGTTTCTTCAGCTGGCGCGCTCTGTAGGCTATATCAGCGTTGTGTTTGGCAAGGTGCTCGTTAATGAAGACATCTGTTCCCTTCAGCTTCCTTCCTTGTTTCAGAAGTGCGATCTTGTACTTTCTGTTAGTGAATCGCAGTATCACAACTGGTCTGTCACTGGCGTTTCTCCTGAACAGTGGGTGGCATGCCTCGATGTTGTTACAGTCCAACTGTATCCCCTTGGACTGCATGAACTCAGCCACCTGATGCTCCGCAGAGTCAGCATCCAGCTCACCGGGCTCCCCGCTGTTGTCTTTGGTCACCGCACGGGCGTATGACCGGGGCTTTATTTTGAGACCGGTGATGATCACATCATTGACCCGCGTATACTGCTCCAAATCATCGACTCTGTTTTCCAGAAGGGTGATGCGCATCAAATAGACTCAGAGATAGCTTCACAGTCAGGCCATCAGGCTGCTGAACATGGGCGTATAGCATATAACAATGTATATTTTATTACATTGATTTATATATACATATTGCTCTTTTCTGTGCTGATATTTGGCATTTTATAAATTGCATTTTTATTTTTATTTTTATTTTTTAACTTATTCTATTTTTATTCAATTTTTATCTATTTTTATCTTATTTGTATAACTGCTGTCTGTCGTAGGGTTTTGCACATAACATTTTCACATCACTGCTTTATACTTGTGTAAACTGTGACGTGACAATAAACTTGACTTGACTTGACTTGACTTTTAGCCCAATCTGGGGAAATGACCGATTTAAACCAGGAACAACGGACCGAGGTTTCCATCATTGAGCAACCAAAGGTCTAACCAAAATAGGAGACATGTTCCAAGATGAAATTTTGATGTCATTTGAACAGTTTGGTCTTTCAAATAGCAGCTTTTTTAAATACTTACAGGTACGAAGCTTTATAACTGCGTCCCACAATCAGTTTCAAACTCCCTCACCACTGTCTGAACTGGAACGATTGATCTCTAATAATTGTTATGGAAAAAAGCGTATTTCAGTGCTTGTTAGTTTTTAACTCAACTGAATCCTCTACCGACCGGCTTAACGCCTGGAAGGAAGATAAACAGGAGGATGTTTCCTTGGATGACTGGGGTGTGATATGTACCGAGGCACATAGACACACTGAGAATACAGATGACTGGGGTGTGATATGTACAGAGGCACATAGACACACTGAGAATACAGATGACTGGGGTGTGATATGTACCGAGGCACATAGACACACTGAGAATACAGATGACTGGGGTGTGATATGTACAGAGGCACATAGACACACTGAGAATACAGATGACTGGGGTGTGATATGTACCGAGGCACATAGACACACTGAGAATACAGATGACTGGGGTGTGATATGTACCGAGGCACATAGACACACTGAGAATACAGATGACTGGGGTGTGATATGTACCGAGGCACATAGACACACTGAGAATACAGATGACTGGGGTGTGATATGTACCGAGGCACATAGACACACTGAGAATACAGATGACTGGGGTGTGATATGTACCGAGGCACATAGACACACTGAGAATACAGATGACTGGGGTGTGATATGTACCGAGGCACATAGACACACTGAGAATACAGATGACTGGGGTGTGATATGTACCGAGGCACATAGACACACTGAGAATACAGATGACTGGGGTGTGATATGTACCGAGGCACATAGACACACTGAGAATACAGATGACTGGGGTGTGATATGTACAGAGGCACATAGACACACTGAGAATACAGATGACTGGGGTGTGATATGTACAGAGGCACATAGACACACTGAGAATACAAGATTAAAACTGCTACAACACAACTGGCTAATGCGCACGTACATAACACCCGCAAAATGACATCAGTTCAATAACAACATTCCAGATGTTTGTGTTAAGTGTGAACAGTCTAAAGGCTCACTTCTCCACTGCATGTGGGAGGGCAAAGAGATTGCAACTTTCTGGTGCGAGATCTCACAAATAATTCACAAAATGCTAGGACTTCAGCCCTCAAAGCGGGAGGGATTGGGTGATTGTGTATGAAGCTTGTGAGGCATCCCAGCCCATCAAACAGTGCTGGCCATTTCTGCTCCCAGGTGGAGGTGATGTGTTGAATGGCTGACCCGCTGTTGTCATGTAGTGTGCATCTTAAGAGAACCATAGACTGGTACCTGGAGGATGCCCACAATCTCTCTGTTAGATCTGTCATATCCACACAGAGCAGTGGAGGGCTGCTGCAATGGCAGGTTAGCAGAAACCTGGTTGTAGGTGCTGAGGAGCGACGCAGCCTCACCTGTATCCGGCAACACGCTCACATCTCCTAGCTGGTGGAACATTCTAAATCAACATAGTGTAGCTTTGGCAATAGCGACATCCAGAGTTAGCTCACCTAGCCCCAAAGGTTGCTTTTCAATAATTGTCTCACACAATGTCCCTTCAATATGCTGATCAGTATGATCCAATTCTGAGGCACCCTATAGTCATTTCCTCACCAGATCCCTCAGATCAGTGATGCAGCTCAGAACTTGTTTACCGACCAATAGGGTCGTTAGAGCAGCTACCACTTCCTCATAGGTCTCTGAGTATCTTCTGACCCTCTGTCTCGTCACCAAGGTTGTTGAATGAACCATTAAATAACTGAGCTTCATGTGGTTTGAATGCTGTTGCTCATTGGTGTGCCATTGGTTCTGAAGACGCACACATCTAAAGCAAAACTAATTTCATCCATCTTGCGGTGGTGGTTGCTAGAGTGATGGTTGCTTGGGTGACGGTTGCTGGGGTTGGGAGTGTGTGGGATTGGTAGTCTGTGGGGTAAATTCCTGAAGCTTCCTTATAGTTTTCTCTGTGTTGATGTCATGTGTGTGTGTGTGTGTGTGTGTGTGTGTGTGTGTGTGTGTGTGTGTGTGTGTGTGTGTGTGTGTGTGTGTGTGTGTGTGTGTGGTGTCTTGTGGACCTCCATTGACGTTACACATGGACTTGGAATATTGAACAGACTGATCAATGTTCACTGATTTAGTCCCAGCGCCTGGTCGCCTGGTCTCCTGGTCCTGAGGCTTCCCCTGAGGACACAAGGCTGTTTTAACCAGCCACCAACCACACACACACTCCACACCCAGTGTGCGAAATACCCGTCAATAATCGGGGGGGTCCCCATCTCCCGTTTATTGCGCAATATACCGGTCGAAGATTTGTCAATATGCAGTAGGCCTATACAATATTTCATGGATGCAATCCAAGACAATCAGTAGTAGCAGCGTTTCTCAACCGGGGCGCTGTCAAATAATTATATATTCTAAAGTTATAAATTGATTCAGCATCGACCCCATCTGTAAGTTCCACTATATCCAGGAAAACATTATCTACATCCCCCTTACCACTGACATCACATCTCAGTAAATGATTAGATAGGGACGACCGTGAACGGTACTTTCATCAATTGTGATTGATACCTTTGAATCCATTTCTTTCACATTAGAGACGAACTTGCGGCGCAATGTGACTTATTATTTCTGCGCATGCATGGTCAGATTTGTGGATATTCCCAACTTGGGCTCCATTCAGCTCCTGCATTGTCATGAGGGGGTTGAGCTCTTTATAAGATAGCCTTTCCTTTGCTACGGTGTAAGCTGTTCTAAACGAGACTGTTGTTTTCTTGAGCAAATCGGACTGTACATCAATGAAACAGTTTGGGAGGGTTTCTTTGTCTTTCATCTGTACTATTTCCACTGACCTCGCGTGGGCCTGGCTGTCCCTGTGTTTGTATATCTTCTTTCATAGCTGTTTTGCATCAGGGCTAGTAACATCACCATTGATCCATTCTTCCGAGAGGTGTAAACCCGGTCCCTTTTCTGAGAGTAGCAACGTTTTTGCTTTCCTACACACTAAGCATCCTAACTTTCCAGCCTTAATTTCAAGCCAAGGGTTGCGGTTGTAGTGTATTTTTATACCCTTATTATAATCTAAAACACTGTCTTTGGATCCTCTATACATTGCAGTAGGTGGCTACAGCATAATCTGCTGGTGGACCCCAAGGCCCACTAGGACATAGAGATGTGTTAAGCAGTTCCAGATGTGTAGGTGTTGGTGTGCCTTCAGGCCCTTGTAATGGTGCCTTTAGGCTGGTTTTCAACGGTACCCTACAGAGTGTAACATGAGCTCTAACGTAGAGAGTAGTGCCGTGAAATGTTGTGCAAGCCAAATACGACCCCCTTGGGGGTTTGAGCCATAAACTTGTGACGTGACGATGAAGACGCCGAGGAAGACACCATGCCCAACCAGAGTAGTGGATACTGGTTGTACCTCTCAGACCAATAGTATTAGTTGGTGTAGGATACTATGTCTATATAATGTTTGGTAAAGGAGCGCGTGGCCAGTTCTGCGAATTGGCACGGCAGGCTCCATCTCGTTGCAACTGATGAATTTGATGCTTTGTTCAATAAACACCTTGACCTTAGTATCCGGACCTCTGAGAAAGATTCTTATTCCACCGAGTACTATTGGTTTACAGCGGTAACCGTGACCGCTGTTTACATTCCCCCACAAGCCAACACGGACACAGCGCTGAAGGAACTGTACGGGGCTATCAGCGAACAGGAGTCGGCCCACCCCGAGGCTGCTCTCATCGTGGCGGGGGACTTCAACAAGGCGAACCTGAAGAAGGTTCTCCCGAAGTTCTACCAACACATAAAGAGCAACACAAGGGGCGAGCGGATCCTCGACCACTGCTACACTCCCTTCCGTGATGGCTACAAGGCCCTCCTCCGCCCACCGTTCGGCAAATCAGATCACCGCTCTATCCAGCTACTCCCCGCCTATAGGCAGAGACTGAAGCAGCAACCGATCGCTGTGAGGGAGGTCCAATGCTGGTCGGACCAATCAGACTCTACGCTGCAGGATTGTTTTGATCACGCTGACTGGCACATGTTCCGCGTTGCCTCGGACAATAACATCAACGAGTACGCGTCGTCGGTCACCGGGTTCATCAAGAAGTGCATAGATGACGTTGTTCCGACCAAGTTGGTTCGGATATATCCCAACCAGAAACCGTGGATTAACGGCGATGTTCGCGCTGCCCTACATGCGCGTAACGCCGCCTTTGGTTCCGGGAATACGGAGGAATATACGAGAGCCCGTTACGACCTCCGTAAGACCATCGTCACTGCCAAGCGGGAGTATAAGGACAGAGTGGAAGATAAATTCAAGAAACACGATGCGAGGCGTATGTGGCAGGGGCTGCAGACGATAACGAACTTCAGAGGGAGAACCAGTTGTGTAGAGAACTCCTCTACCTCCCTCCCAGGAGAGCTAAATACATTTTTTGCTCGGTTCGACGTAAACGGCAGCCCGCCGAAGCCAGCACCGACTGGGGAGACCAGCCAGCTGCGCATCTCGGAGGCGGATGTGCGCCGCACCTTTAAGCGGCTAAACATCCGTAAGGCGGCAGGCCCCGACGACATCCCGGGCCGCGTCCTCAGAGCATGCGCAGACCAGTTGGCAGGAGTCTTTGCAGACATCTTCAACCTCTCCCTGTCCCAGGCTGTTGTCCCCGCGGTCTTCAAGATATCCACCATCGTGCCTGTCCCTAAACAAACCAAGGTAACATGCCTGAATGACTACAGACCTGTGGCCCTCACCTCGATCGTTAGCAAATGCTTCGAGAGGTTGGTCAAGGACTTTATTTGCTCCGTGTTACCTACCACGCTGGACCCATGGCAATTTGCATATCGTCAAAATAGATCCACGGACGACGCAATTGCCATGGCCCTCCACACTGCCCTTTCCCACCTGGAGGGAAAGAACTGTTATGTGCGAATGCTGTTTGTGGACTACAGCTCAGCATTCAACACAATAGTTCCTGCCAAGCTCGACACCAAGCTGAGAGGTCTAGGCGTACCCCCATCCATGTGCAGCTGGATACTGAACCTCCTGTCGGACCGCCGCCAGGTGGTGAGGATGGGCAGCACCACATCAGAGCCACTGACCCTCAACACGGGAGCCCCCCAGGGATGCGTGCTGAGCCCTCTCCTCTACTCCCTCTACACCCACGACTGCATGGCTATGCACAGCTCCAACGTCATCGTCAAGTTTGCTGACGACACGACAGTGATGGGCCTGATCGCCGGCGACGACGAGACAGCCTACAGGGAGGAGGTCGGATCGCTGGAGCAGTGGTGCCAGGAGAACAGCCTCGCCCTCAACGTCAAGAAGACCAAGGAGCTGATCGTGGACTTCAGGAGGCAGAGGGGAGAGCACAGCCCTATCTCCATCGACGGCGTTGCAGTAGAGAGGGTCAGCAGCTTCAAGTTCCTCGGCGTGCACATCTCCGAGGACCTCACATGGTCCACGCACACCACACACGTGGTGAAAAGGGCCCAACAACGCCTGTATTTTCTCAGGCGTCTGAAGAAATTCAGCATGGGCCCCCGCATCCTGAGAACATTCTACAACGGCACCATCGAGAGTGTTCTTACAGGGTGTATCACCGCCTGGTACGGGAACTGCACGGCACTCGAGCGCAGAGCGCTTCAAAGGGTGGTGCGGACGGCCCAGTATATCGTTGGAGGTGAGCTCCCCTCCCTCCTGGACATTTACAACCAGCGGTGCGTGGCCAAGGCCAAACGAATTATAAAAGACATTGCCCACCCCAGCCACGAACTGTACTCACTATTACCGTCAGGCAGGCGATACCGCAGTATCAAGTGTCGTACAAATAGGCTTAGAGATAGCTTCCACAGTCAGGCCATCAGGCTGCTGAACAAGGGCGTATAACATATAACAATGTATATTTTATTACATTGATTTATATATACATATTGCTCTTTTCTGTGCTGATTTTTGCATTTTATAAATTGCATTTTTTATTTTTATTTTATATTCTTTTATTTTATTTTATATTCTTTATTCTATTTTTATTCTATTTTTATCTATTTTTATTTTATCTTATTTTATAACTGCTGTCTGTCGTCGGGTATTGCACACAAGATTTTCACATCACTGCTTTATACTAAACTGTAAACTGTGAAGTGACAATAAACTTGACTTGACTTGACTTGACTTGAGTAGAAATTATACTACATATTGGCGTCACGAACAGGATTTGGTTAAAACGATTGTTGACCAGCTGCTGTCGGTGGAGCGAGCGCACGCGGGCACCGGTACTGGCCAGGCCGGGGTTTGAGGTAAGCTCTAAACATCTTCCTCAGAGCGCTTAAGTGCGTCTGCTTTTATTGACTATGTTTAAGGCTATGGTTAACGGTTGACCAAATCGAAAAGGACCTTTGGGTCTATTGGATGGAATAGAATACTTTATATGTCCGCTAAATTTTAAAGTGGGAGACCACTATAAAAACTGTAGTGTAGGAGTAACACTTACAAACGTTAATGTGGGAGCACCACTATAAACTAATAGTTCGTCGAGTGGCAGTACCACTATAAACGACCCCTTTCCTACTAAGCCCAATGGGTTTGTGTGATAACACTAGGGGCCAGGTAGTTTGATATTTTTCCTTTGCTAAAATACAAATATACCTACTGCCCATAGGAAACGCGTAGTAGCTATTAACCAGAATCTTATCAGATTGGTTAAAGTGAAGAGGTAGCGGGAAACCACTACTTGGGCTCAGGTAATCCGACTTCATATCAATGATGTGGATTCGAATGAGACAAACCTATCCTAGGACTTAAGATAAGACACTAGGTTACGAGTACCTAAAACCAGGCGTTCACGGAAGAAGCGCCGCTCAATTTAATCTAATGATGAGTTAAAGTGATTATGTAGCTTTGAAAACGTATTGGTTCAAAGTGGGAAAAGAATTTTCGCAAGGACGCTTGTTATTGTCGGGGATCCATAGGGATTATGGGGGGTATTTCTTATACAGAGTAACGGGCGAAGAAGTGGCAATAAAGTCCACTAGGAGTTGTGTTCTATGTAATGTAAATGTAAATGTAAATGGGTTTTTCGGTTTAACCAAGGGGGTGTAAACTGGTGATTAAATGTTATGTAAAATTGTCTTTGGAGGATACTAAAGAACACATGGTAGATGGTACACATGTGGTGGTTCTTTGTGATATTGCAGGCCTTGTTAGCATACGTAGCCCTTTGTGGACCTCATGTTATTTCATGGACCATGTGGTGGTTCTTTGTGATATTGTAGGCCTTGTTAGCATACGTAGCCCTTTGTGGACCTCATGGTTATTTCATGGACCATGTGGTGGTTCTTTGTGGTACTACAGGCATTGGTGGCACACGTGGCGTAGGACAAACGCAAGAGGCAAGAGTTTGAGTCGCCATGATCCCAATGTAAATCCAACCCGATGACGAGGCTGTTAGTATGCAAATGAAGAGAGAAGCATGGTCTCTCCTTTGTTCTGTTCTTTGTATGAAACATATGGGTTGTTTCCACGTGATGCCAGTAAATAACCTACTCTACTAAACCAGAGGTAGAGCTTACCTTCTTGGTTTATCTTTCAGAAGTTTAATAACTTAAATCTAGTTTTCAGCGCGCTTTAGGCTGAATGGAGGCTATTAATCCTTTTTCTTTTTTCAAGTGTGGCTCAGTTTTCTGGGCCACTTATAATCGTTTCCCTATAAACATTTCATGTTCTTGTATGAGTGTAGGATTGATATGGCTAATTCATTTAGTCTGGGTCATTCATACAGATTTCAATAAGAAAATAACTGTTTATATTTTATATTAGTGAGATTCAAGGAAACAAGGCCAAAGAACCAATTCCTTGGACAGCCAGTAGGGATCTGAGGTCAGAACCATACTCAGTTAAACCCCTCTCTCTCTCTCTCTCACCCCCTCCCTCTCTCTCTCTCTCCCTCCCCCTCTCTCACCCCCTCCCTCTCTCTCTCTCTCTCTCTCTCTCTCTCTCTCTCTCGCACGCGCACACACACGCGCACACACACGCGCACACACACACACAGGTCTGAGCTTAGCCTAATACACACATACCTATTGATATACTGAAACATATAAGAAACAGTTGAGCTGGTATACAGCAATAAAGGGTCGCAATCCCTAGTTGATTAATTTGATTCGTTGATTGTTTTTGTTTTATTTGATTCATTCATTCATTGATTAATTTGATTCGTTGATTGATTTTGTTTTATTTGATAATTCATTCATTGATTAATTTGAGTTGTTGATTATGGGAAGTTGTTTGCAGCAGAATGTGAAGCGGCTGGGATGAGGATCAGCACCTCCAAATCTGAGGCCATGGTTCTTAGCAGGAAACCGGTGGATTGTCTACTCCAAGTAGGGAGGGAGTCCTTATCCCAAGTGAAGGAGTTCAAGTATCTCGAGGTCTTGTTCTCGAGTGAGGGGAGGATGGAGCGTGAGATTGACAGGAGAATAGGTGCAGCGGGAGCGGTATTGGGTGCAAAAGAGAGCTGAGCCAGAAGGCAAAGCTCTCGATCTACTGATCAGTCTTCGTTCCTACCCTCACCTATGGCCATGAGCAATGGGTAATGACCGAAAGGACGAGATCGCGAATACAAGCGGCCGAAATGAGTTTCCTCAGGAGGGTGGCTGGTATCTCCCTGAGGGATAGGGTGAGAAGCTCAGTCACTCGTGAGAGACTCGGAGTAGGGCCGCTGCTCCTTCGCGTAGAAAGGAGCCAGTTGAGGTGGTTCGGGCATCTAGTAAGGATGCTTCCTGGTCGCCTCCCGAGGGAGGTTTTCCAGGCACATCCAACTAGGAAGAGACCACGGGGCAGACCGAGGTACAGGTGGGGTGATTACATCTCCACACTGGCCTGGGAACGCCTCGGGATCCCCCAGTCAGAGCTAGTCGATGCCAGGGAGAGGGAAGTTTGGAGTCCCCTGCTGAAGCTGCTACCTCCAAGACCCGATTTCGGATAAGCGGGAGAAGATGGATGGATGGATGGATGGATGGGGGTTTTATTTTGATTCATTTATTCATTCATTGATTAATTTGATTCGTTGATTGATTTTGTTTTATTTGATAATTCATTCATTCATTAATTTGATTTGTTGATTGAAGTTGTTTTATTTGATTCATTCATTCATTCATTCATTTGATTCATTGATTGTTTTTGTTTTATTTGATTCATCCATTCATTCATTCATTTGATTCGTGGATTGATTTTGTTTTATTTGATTAATTCATTCATTAATTTGATTCGTTGATTGATTTTGTTTTATTTGATTCATCCATTCATTCATTCATTTGATTTGTTTATTGATTTTGTTTTATTTGATTCATTCATTCATTGATTTGATTCATTTGATTAGTTTTGTTTGGTGTATTGTTTAGCCGACTCATTTAATTGTGTTATTTAATGAACACATTGTTTTATAAATTGGTTTAAGGGTTAGTTTCATAAATATTTGTAACCACTGGTAATAACAACCATGGCAATGGCTTCAGACAAGCCGTCTACTCCAGTGGGCATGGTAGAGAAGAACAACCCATTAATAAAATAAATTGGCAAAGTGTCCAAAAAATGGAGTAAGAGATGGGCTCACATGGATCAGCCCTGGCCAGAAGAAGGCACGTTTGATCCAGAGGTTATAATTCAAATGGAGGTGCTTATAAACACATATAAGTCCGAACAGAAGACATGGAGAAGGGGTTATAACCGAACGAACAAACGACAATTAGAAACAGCGGTTTTAGAACTATTCAAGAGGGAAGGACAGAAGATGCAAAAAGGTGCACAAAACAGAAGAGAGAAAGCCCTGGATAGGAACTATGAAGCGGAGAAACTTACGGACAAAAATGAACACCCCATTTTCACACATGTCTCCAGTGGTGACTCCACCACCGTACGAGGGAAAAGACACGCTCACTAGTCTGTATCCACAAATGCCAATCCTAATCTCTGATGGACGATACAGTATGGAAGACGATGACCGTAATACACTGGAGACTGGGAAAGCCACGACAAGAATAGTGTTTCAACCAGATCATAAAAGTAAGAAACAGAGGTCATCATCCCCAAACCAGAGGACCGTCAACCTTGCAAAGACATCAAAGAAGACGAGGATAAAACATGGAGAGAAGGAAAGGTCAACAGGCCATGGACAGAGCTCTAGTGACGAACACCAGTGCGCCGGAGGGTATGACCTAAGAATCAGAAAGTTGTTGACGAAAGCTGAAAGAGAAGGGAGAAAAGTCAGCTGCAAAGATGAGACCGAAAGCAGTTCAAGTAGCAGTGGAGAAGACGAGGAAGAGGATATCAACGAATCAGAAGCTGGAGGTTCCTCTACAGTCTCACCCAGGAGAGAAATGATAGACGAGATGGATGAAGAAGTTACCAGAATTACCAATGAATTGAGATCTATCGGTGTATCAAAGGGAAAATTAGGAGCTGAAATAAGTGTGGCCCAAGCAGCCTGTGATAAAAGACAGCTGCGCTCCTTTGAGAGAAGGATGAAGGACCTTTGCCGACAGGAGGAAGGGATTAAGGAAAAACTCTTTAACATCCAAGAAGAAAAGCGAAAGGAACGCAAGAAATCAAAGCGCAGAATACCGAAGAACTGCCCAGTGTTGGTTAGAGGGCAGAATTTGGAATACAAACCATGGGCAAATACGGACATGTCTCAAATAATGGAAAAATTGCCCGTAATCCAGGAAGGAGGTCACCCATGGACTTCAAAAATGGATGAGGCCCTTATAGGGACACAGCTTGGCATGGGAGACATCAAAAAACTTTTGGCAACTCTGATGGGTGTGTCTACAATGGAAGAAATCCTGGTGTCAGCTGGGCTCCAAAGATTTGTCGACACAGCAGTATACGACCCAGAGCTCTTTGCAGCAAACAGAGGACGCGTGTGGAAAGCTTTGAGAGACGCATATCCTACCAATGTTCATCCAGACAATATTGACATTGAACCAATGAGAGAAGCTGAGAACCCTAGAGCCTATGTGAACCGCGCACATCAACGGTGGAGAGATATCACAGGGAAAGATGCAGACATAAGTTTCCTGGAACAATCTATTATGAGAGAAAAGATCCAGCAGGGATTGCCCTTGTCAGTCAGAAGCAAACTGGCAGAAGTAGTGGGACTGAGAAGCATGGCCAAGAATATCTACATGGACCACGTAGCACATCAGGTGGAACTGTACGCAAAAGGAACATACTCTGAAGGAGCAAGATCTGGAGACAATCAGGAAAATAAACCAAATACAATTAATGGATGGAAGAAGGGAGAAGAAACAGGCTGCAGTTCTGCAGAATCCACCTCAACCGCAACAAATACTGCCACCCCCAAGACAAGCTGCTCCTCTGCCCCCTTACCTACAGCCCAACTCTGGACAACAACAATATGGGGGGCAAGGAGGAAGAGGAGGTTTTGGACAACAAGGGTACAATCCAAGCTTCCCCCAAGTGTCTGGACCATGTTACACATGTGGAGAAATGGGACACCGGTCTCGCGACTGCGAAATGAGACCAGAAGTCAACAGGGGTGGACGAAGAAATGGAAGAGGAGGTTACCAGCAGCGACCACCCCAAAGACAGCAGTGGCAGCAGAGGCCACCCCAAGGACAGCAGTGGCAGCAGAGGCCACCCCAAGAACCGCAGTGGCAGCAACAGCAGCCCCAAGAACCGCAATGGCAGCAACAGCAGCCCCAAGAGTCGCAGTGGCAGCGAAAGCCACCCCAGGGACCGGTGAACCCATATAGGGGCCCGGAAGGGTTATAGGGGTGCCCGGAGAATCCGAAAGGGGGGTGTCAGCTGGTGGTGTATAGGCCGGAAGAGGAACCTACCATCTGTGTGAAGGTCAACGATCGTCCATTAGAACTAATGGTAGATAGTGGAGCTGCCTTTACCTGTATTCAGCCTAAAGACGCCACACACCTCCCTATGTCTGGAAAACATATAAGGACAGTCGGATTTGAGGGAATAAAACAGCTGATACCCACCACAAAACCGGTGGAACTCCGATACAAGAATCAAAGAGCTATTTTACCTATTCTTGTGTCAAAAAACACCCCTATTGGACTTCTTGGAAGAGATGCACTATGTAAATTGAACTGTACAGTGAAATGCACACCTGACGGCTGTCAGGTAGAAGTACCTTCTGAATATCATCAGTTATCCATGATGGTAGAAGAAGACGCTGCTATGGTATATTGGCTAGGGGACCTTAGCCAAGACCTCTTGGAACCAGCAAAGCTGTGGGAGAAGTTCATTTCTGCAAACATCCCCGGTGCTAAACCACCTGAATATCCATCACACTGTACGCTTCAGTACTTGAAGGATGCCACCAAATCTGACCCAGACGATTGGCTAAAACACCAACCTGAACAAACTCAACTCAGTTCCGGCTGCATAATCTTGGGACCACAAGGAGCGGCTATGAAGATAAACAGAGATGATTATCTGAACCAAGAGCATAAAATTGAAGGAAGCATCCCACATGTGACCTTGATGATTGCTGAAGATTACAAACAGAAGCATATAGGGGCGATGATGGTGGACTCAGAGAGAGCCGTCTTTGTTGAAACAAAAGAAAACCCTGCTATCTGGTTAAGTAAAGATCGACAATTCATTAAGCTTATGATTTCTGCCCAGGGGTTGAGCCACCCACAGACTGTGAGACTGACAAACGAACCAATGTTTCCTGTCCAGCCAGACAAAGATCCTAAAGAAGAAATGCTACAACAGGTGCCTGATTATTTGTGGGCCCAACACAGCACAGACATTGGACTTGTTAAATCAGCCCAGCCAGTGAGGGTTGAACTTCAGCCAGGAACTAAACCTCCTTGGAAGCCACAATACCCATTAAAAGAAGCAGCAATTCAAGGGATCGAGCTGAGATTAATGGCCTTTTACAGGCAGGGGTCTTGAAGAAAACTCAAACTCCCCAGAGCAATACACCTTTGCTACCTGTAAAGAAACCGGATCTACGAGCTGTCAATGAAGTGGTTGTTAACTTCCCAGCAGAAGTACCAGACCCACATGTGTTACTGACACAAATCCCAGCAGAGGCTAAATTCTTTACCGTGGTCGATCTGTGCGGAGCGTTCTTTTCTGTCCCCCTGAGTACAGAAAGTGAAGGTTTATTTGGATTCACATACAAAGGTCAGGCTTTTGAATACACCAGGCTGCCCCAAGAGTTCAAGCACAGTCCACATGTATTTAATCAGGTTCTAAAAAACGATTTAGCAGGATTAGGGGAGGTGCTACACAGTACTGTTATTCAGTATGTAGACGACATAATCCTGTGTGCCCCAGACGAGAAGACTTGCCAAGAAGACTCAATCAAGCTATTACAGATTAACTCAACATGAACACTTGACTTAACATGAACACTTAACTCAACATGAACACTTAACTCAACATGAACACTTAACTCAACATGAACAGCCCCCGAAGCAACCCCCTTGGTCGCTAACATATTAAAGTTCAGCCTCAGTGTTGATTACTAGTAGTGGTAACTAGTGTTACCTAGTGTTACCTAGTGGTAACTAGTGTTACCTAGTAGTAACTAGTGTTACCTAGTGTTACCTAGTGGTAACTAGTGGTAACTAGTGTTACCTAGTGTTAACTAGTGTTACCTAGTGGTAACTAGTGTTACCTAGTGTTACCTAGTGTTACCTAGTGGTAACTAGTGTTACCTAGTGGTAACTAGTGGTAACTAGTGTTACCTAGTGTTAACTAGTGTTACCTAGTGTTACCTAGTGGTAACTAGTGTTACCTAGTGTTACCTAGTGTTACCTAGTGGTAACTAGTGTTACCTAGTAGTAACTAGTGTTACCTAGTGTTACCTAGTGGTAACTAGTGTTACCTAGTGGTAACTAGTGGTAACTAGTGTTACCTAGTGTTACCTAGTGTTACCTAGTAGTAACTAGTGTTACCTAGTGGTAACTAGTGTTACCTAGTGTTACCTAGTGTTACCTAGTGGTAACTAGTGTTACCGGGACAGTTTGTAACCTTTGACTATCAGTTTGCATTCCTGCCTCCTCGCTTCCACAGCACTTGCCCTGGTAACCACGCCCCCTTATCGCATTCCGCATTACCGGTTAGCCACGCCCCCTTATCGCATTCCGCATTACCGGATAGCCACGCCCCCTTTGTTAATTCTCACCCGCAGCTGCAGTGCATCACAATTAACATTCCTATTTACCCCCCTTCCCCCGCACACTCACACGTCTCCAGATTGTTCCGGATCATGAAAACATTACAGCGTTTACCAGTTCTGATTCCTGTCCCGATCCTCTGCCCGTCCCCGTCCCCGTCCCCGATTACACTTCCGCCTGTCCCTGCCTGGTTCGTCTGCCCTGCCTGGTTCCCCATCTGCTGCCTGCCCCTGCCTAGTTCGTCTGCCCTGCCTGGTTCCCCATCTGCTGCCTGCCCCTGCCTAGTTCGTCTGCCCTGCCTGGTTCCCCATCTGCTGCCTGCCCCTGTCTGTGTGGATATTAATAAGAAATATCACAAACTGTCCTCGGTGTGCTGCATTTGGGTCCTAACCTAATCTGTGACATCGACACAGATTATTATTGTTGTACAACATTCCTCATTACTTTTCATTCATTATTCATTACTGTCTTTATTTCAGTCACACAAACACACTCTTCAAGACTCATGTATTTTGTGCAGCCCAAGTGTTCAGCGCGGTTGGCCTCTGACCTTTTAAGAACCAATCCATCAAGAATTTACTAAAAATTTGTTTTTGGAGTTTCACCTTATTAAGGCTCAAACTTAGAATCACAATGATTACGAGTCGCCTCTATAATCACAAATAGGTTGTTTAACACATGAATGACTTTCAATTATTTTCAATGATTGGTCCAATCTCAAGTCAAGTCAAATCGTATGTACAAAACCCGACGACAGACAGCAGTTATGAAAATAAGATAAAAATAGATAAAAATAGAATAAAAATAAATCGGCCAAAGCCTAAAATGCAATATATATCGGCACAGAAAAGAGCAATATGTATATATAAATCAATGTAATAAAATATACATTGTTATATGCTATACTTGTTCAGCAGCCTGATGGCCTGACTGTGGAAGCTGTCTCTGAGCCTATTTGTACGGCACTTGATACTGAGGTATCGCCTGCCTGACAGTAAAAGTGAGGCCTCAGTGGCCTCACTTTTAAACACACACACAAGTTTGTGTGTGTTTTTGAAACACACACAAACAATGACCAAACAAAGATAGTCAGTGCTGCTGGCCGACGGTTTTGCTTTGAAGCTCAAGATTCAAGATTCAAGAATTGTATTTGCCATCTGCAACAAGTACAATGGAATGCTCACTTCCCATTCCCTCCCGCAGTATACAATTCTAGAACAATACTATAAAAATACTATTCACAATAAAAATTTTAATTAAAAACTAAAAAGTGATTGATGGGTGTAATAGTACATGTGTAATATTGTGCAAAAAGCATTTAACACATTTTAAACTGCCAGAAGTGTAGCAGCATCTCAGTATAGTACAGAGCAGTGCAGTAACTGCAATGAGTAATGAATATGAGTCCATAAAGTCCAGCAAAGTATGACAATGTAATGTTAATGACAATTATGGAAGCTCTCCTTGCAGTTCAATAGGCGCACTGCCTGTGGATAAAAACTGCTATGCCTGCTATGATGGACATGGCCTTCTTCAGACATCTGGTCCTAAAGATCTCCTCAATGCATGGAAGTGCACAACCGATGATATTTTCTGCCTCTGGATGTCTTTCTTGTCCTGTTCAGTGGTGTCTCCGTACCACACGGTGACGCCACTCGTCAGGACGCTCTCTACAATGCCATGGTAGAAGTTCACTAGCCACCGTTGGCCTATTCCGCTTTTCCTGAGGCAGCGCTTCTGTAGCCCTAGGAAACGGAAACAGCCAAAGACTTCCAGTCCCGTCCAGGCTGATGGTGGCGTGGGGGCCCCGGTGGCTCCTGAAGTCCACGATGAGCTCCTTAGTCTTGCTGACATTCAGTGAGAGGCTGTTGTCCTTGCACCATTGTGTCAGCCGGACCACCTCATCTCTGTACTCCATTTTGTCGTCCTCGCTTATCAGGCCGATGACTTGTCGTCGGCAAACTTGATAATCCAATTATTGCTGTGTGTGGCAGTACAGTCATGTGTGTACAGCGAGTACAGCCGGGGACTGAGGCAGCAGCCTCGCGGGACCAGAGTGGATGAAATAGACCTGTTTGATCTGTATGGGAAAAGTGCATCTAGGGGATGGAAAAGTTTCTCCAGACACTTCATGTCTATGGGTATTAAAGTCACTGGACGGTAATCATTGAGGCCTCTGTTACCTCTGTCTTTTTGAGTAATGGCACAATGGTTGTTGCAGACTGTTAAAGTGAGTCCAATGCAATGTTCAGCTCATGATTGGATGTAAACCGCCGCCATGAGAATAGCTGAGATTTCCCTTGGTTAGATAAAAAGGGCGACCCTTGATAGTCAGTAATTCCAGATGAGATGAGCGGCGTTGAGAAAGCACCTGGACGTCCGTCCACCAGCTGTTCTTCTTCCCCTTAGACTCAGCTGTTCTGTCGGTCTGAAAGTAAAAAAAACAAGTAAACTAAATAAACTGCTGGAGCTTGTATAGACATGTCTGCTCTCTGTGCCAAAAGTAATAAAAAATAACAAATGGGTCTTTGAGTCGTCAATAATATATATCATTACAGAGTGTGGTAGTTTGAAATCCATCAGATGGCATCGCGATTGTGTCAAGTCGTGACAGAGAGATTAAGGACAGCTCTAAAATATGCCATATGGCATATGGTAAAGCCATGAGCCCTGGCTGTGTGTTTCAGGCTATATGACAGGAGGGCAGACAAGAAACATTTTACTATCACAGACATATTTCACATGTAAAGAAAGTAACATGAATTACATTTGGAAGTGTAGTACTTATCCACTAATACATTTGCTGATTAGGTGAAACATAAAACTGGAGATGAGCCAACTGGTGAAAAGGAGCAATATGCATGAGGACGAATTAGCAACCTTGTATTTTTAGTAATACTACTAAAAATACTAGTTATTATACTACTACTACTACTACTACTACTACTACAAGTATTATTAATAATAATAATAATAATAATAATAATAATAATACATATATATATATTCAAATAATTGATGCATAACTAACTCAATTTGTTCTAAGAAGGTTAAATGATTCCCTCCATGACCATTTTACAGTTTTTCTCAGTTGCTAAAACACATTTAATGAAACTGGGATCATCTTCTTAAAAGTCTTGCAAATGTGTCAATAATTTGGTTTCACACATTTTTACATTGTGACGCAGATCTCCTTGAAAGACCCACAACTCTTAGTTTAACTTGGTAAATAAAAGTGAAACATATATTCACAGCTCATAGAAACTTAGGCTATAAGGTATTCATAATTTTACGCTGTCTAAAGCTCCTTTGCCCAAACCGTCAATCTAAAAATTGTACAGTCCTGTCCGGCGTACATGGTTATTACATAAACTACTACGATTGTTTATATCCATGCCTATAAATAGCAACACATAGGTGGTATATTTTATATTAGATAGAAGGTTTGCGTAAAGGAGCTTCACACTGTGAATATATCCCCCTGTGAATGTTTCCCTTTTGTTTTACAGTTATACAACGAGTTGTGGGTCTTTCAAGGAGATCTGTGTGAAATGTGTGAAACCAATAAAAAAGTATTGCAAGAGAAGAATTTTGTGCTAAGAAGGTGATCATTGTTGCTTATCAGGCCGATGACTGAGTTGTTGCAAATGGATGAGATGTTGTTCCCAATCTTCACCACTTGAGGCCTGCCCGTTGTGGTGGAAATTTACGTGAATAAGAAGGCAATTTATCAATCAATAAGAACTGTCACACATGAACTTAATTAAGTTTGAAGGTTTATCAAGCAAGCAGAACACAATGAACAGATACAAGTAGACAAGTGGCCAAACAGACAAATTGACAGACAGTCAGACAACAGACAGACAACAGACAGACAAAGCTTTGTCGGGAGCCCCGAATCCTATGAGGTGAGGATAGGGAAGTCCGCCGCAATGCTGGCAACACTCAGTATTTATCCCTCCTTAGGACTGCCCCTAAGATACTGTCTTTCACCCCAATGATGCAAGTCTTGACCACCTGGCTCCACCAGCCCCATCCCCAGCACGGGAACGGAGGAACTCTCGTGCAGGCAGAGGAAGCCAGAGGTGTTGGACCAGGAGCGGCCAAGCCTTTGATCCAGCTCAATAGTTGTATGCCAACCCCCCCTCAACAGCTGTAGACTGTAATAGCCACTGTCCCCCGCTGTGAGATAAACATTACAGTTGGTCAAGCAGGATGAGGATAAGGATAAGAACCCCTCAGGACAATGGGACAAAAGGGTGATAGGGAGAATTACATAGGGGGGTCACAAGGTCAAAGAAACAGAGAGTGATAGAAGGGACAACATATGATTTTCCATTACATTTCCTCCCTTTTGATTATTATCATCATAATTATCACAACAATCTTAAATGGAAAAACCTTCATTTGATGATTTGAATGATTCATAACAATTTAATACATTTGCATAGCCAGGCATCAACTGTGCATCACAGTAAAATATCACCGTCGTTGGTCAGGTTACTTCCATTGTATTAAGCCTTGTTAGGTCCACTAATACATTTTCATGAGCACCAAGAAACATGATATTTTACAGCTGTTTCATAATTAGTTACAAATAAAGTTCATCCCATCCATTTAGGGGAAGGAAAAAAACAGAACACATATTCAATCCATTAAACACATTTCATATGCGGTAGGGGATTCAGTTTGGCACACACCAGTGAGGTCCCCATCTTAATGAATAGCAATGCCTCCTCTTACCCCACCTTCATGATCACGGTTCTGCGACTTGGGACCTTAGGGGGAACTTCCCCCCACCGTCCCTCCTCAATGATCATAGATTAGGGGAAAGGTTCAGGATCCCTATTCATTCAGATGTGCCAAGTTAACGTCCACGAATGGTGGAGTCCAGTCGTCGCTATCAGCATTCCACTTCATGAGGACGTGTGCCTCCCTTTTGTTTATGGCCTTATCTACCAGATTCCGCATGCAGGGAATCCCACACATTGAACATATGCAAAGTAACACCAAGAGTCCCCCTACCCAAATACCTATCATTACTAGCCAGTGTTTCCAAGAAGAAAGTATGCCCCGTAGCCAGTCATCGTCTGCAGCGATATTGTCCTCGCTCATGGCGTCGCGAAGGGCTGTCAGGTTCTGCATCGCTTGGTCTATCTCCTTGCCATCCGCATCGTTGTCTGGAATATATGTGCAACATGATGAACCCACAACAACACAAACCCCTCCGGAAGACGCTGTCAGCTGGTCCAAGACCATTCTATTTTGCATTACCACCAACCGTAAGCTAGTTAGTTCCTCCTTGATCGCCCCAACGGAGGCTAGTGTGCTGCAAACGATTGAAGTCGATAGTCAGTTGTCTCTGCCATAAGAAGAAGCTTACCCACGCCTAGTTGTGGAAATAGTGCAAGACCGAAAATGTTGTGCGGTCTATATTTTGAAATCGTTGGGGACGTCGGTTCCCCACATTCCATCATGCTTTTTAAAATATACCGCTTGCTTTTCTCGCCAAACTTTTAATATCGGGGTTGCCGTAATAATGTATGTCTGGTCTGTAATTGATATTGGTGCGCAAAGACCAGACCAGTCATTTGGGAGACTGTGATAGACCCTAGATCCACACAGCCACCACAGACCCTCTACGACCCTGGTTCCTCGTGGGCCTGGTACCATTAACGCACACTGAGAACTGCTGGTGCCTGGGGGTATCGGTATTACCATGCGCGTATCGTACTCGCTTGACGCCATCTGTGTTGTTTTAGTCGTGCCTTTAAACATGCAAAAGGAAAATATCTTCATATATTTATCCACGTGTATATCTCCAAGCGGTTGGAACCCAACTGCTACTACACACATGTCAAAGGTCATCTCTGGATCTATTGTTAGCGTCACGAGGGAAATAGGATGCGCCTCCTGTGGGGCCACATTTGTGCAGTCGGAGTCTATGTTATTTAGCGATATCGTCGGGTCAAACTTTGCAAAATCATTACTCGGTAATGCTGTCCCCATCATCATTAGACACCCGGCCACACTGAGTCATCTTCCTAGACATGATTGGGGGTGCATGAGATGACGTTGGCATTGTGGAACAGACATTACAATTCAATTTACCAGTTGATCTTGTATTATTAGCATTTCTCCACCACATATTGGCGGCGTACGTGTGGATCAGGATGATATATGTTATGTGTGTTAGGGCGACGTGCTCTCGTAAGTCAGGTCGTCTGTTCTAGGGAGGTTTTGCCTCTCCCCCCCTAGGATAGGACCTACAATAAGAATGGTTAGCACAGTTCCAATATGTATGTGTACCGTGTATATAGTTAGAGCCATATTCATCATCTAGTGTATTGAGCTACTTCTCTTCCTGGCTTAGAGGCCTGTGGTCTCCTGCTGGTGATGGTGAACATTTGCTGTGGTACTCGTGAACCCACGTGGCTCGTCCCTCCACCTTCACTGCCGCATGAGTAATGAGGATTTGGAATGGTCCAACCCACACCCCCTCCCTTTCGGTAGAACCACCCTTTGTCCAGTGGTTCTTCTCATTAGCATCCGCCTATTGTTGGACCTCCTGTAGGGAGAGAGGAGGTACTTCCAGTGGAGTGTGCACGTTAGTACTATGCATTTCCTGTCTTAATGCTGCCGCTTTTGCAGCTCTGTCTACTCTATCATTTCCTTTAGACACATCATCTTGATTCCTCACATGAACTTCACTTTTTACAGCTGCCAGTGGCCTAGGGAATAGCAAAGCGTCCAAGAAAACCACAATCAGTTTGTGATGGAAAAAAGTTGTTCCTTACACAGTATTCATTACACTTTGACCTTCTTTATGGTAATCATTATTACTCCAAAAATGTGTGAGAAAAATTTGTGAGTAATTTGAGACGTCCTTTGAATATATTGGTGTAGGGCAGTCTTCCTCCCTCCTCTTGACACATGGTCCTTCCCATGTGTCAACTTATCATAATACGGAAACTACCATGCTGGGAGGCAAAGCCTCCTGTCTAGGGCCATTCACACCCCCTCCTTTATCTCGCACCCGTATAAACCATGAATGGGACATCATTACAACATGTGTTGAGTCGATATACCTCCAAGTTTGAGATGATAGAATTGTCTATGTAACTGACACAACGGCTACCGCTTGACCGTCTGAACTCAGTTTTTCTGCTGAGATGTCGAATCTAGGAATGACAAAAACAAAAACAAACCAAAAATAATACAAAACAAACAAAACATGTGCTCATATTTTGTGAGTTATCCCTTGAAGAAAACACAAGAGGAGCTTTATCCTGTGCATAAAGAAACCAGTCAGCCTGCCTCTCGCCAGACACCAAGGAGAAGCTAGAGATCACTACAAGGGGAGGAAAGGACGGGGGAAGGGAATCTTCACTTGACAACTGATAAGCAGGGACCACTTGGTTCACCCTGTCCCAGTTAGACGAGCACCTTAAGTGATTTCCTCCTAAATGTCTGCTAGCACGCACTGACCAAGTATTAAGAAATGAAATTATAAAAAACTTTTTACAATTGTGCGAAAATTGTAATCTTAAAATAGCAAACCTTAAAGTTTTACCATAACATTATTAAAACAGTTCTTATAGAACCTGATAACATGAATCCAGACTAGTTAAAGGGTGTTCTCAGTGAAATAATTGTATTGGTCTATCCTGGCCTCCACTTTTCTTTTCTTTTTTCTAAGTAAAATGTCACACCTTTGTTTACATATTTTACTTAACATTCTGATTGGCGCTGTCCTATTCAAAGCAATCATATAGGGTTAGTAGGTTTTTAATTTAAGTTTCATAAAAGGTTCCGGTCAATTTGAACTATTTAAGGTTTAATCACTTTGTCAACAGCAACACAGCATTGACTCCAATGCAAGTAACATTACCATTTTATATAGCTGTTATTTTATTATACTCTTTAGTTGTATATCAGCTCATGTGCAATACAAACGTATTCTACTTGTATTCATGTACAAAATGAGCAATCCCCTCAGTATCATACGGATCCTTCAACATCAACATATTAACCTCATTAACATGATTGATATCAACATTGCTCTTTTTTAGGGTTAGTGGTTGGAGTCAGGGTTAGGGTCAGGTTATTGACAAGTTGTATTTTCCCAAATTAAATACCATTGCAAATTGTAATATTAATCAATTATAGAAAAGGCAACATCCTTTGGATCAATATGTTCTAGATATACAGTACGTATGTGCCTGTTTGTGGTGTGTGTTGTGCTTCTAATGCCCAAGGCTTCCCTCATGTGTGTGTGTGTTGCTGCATGTCTACGTGTGTCACTTCCCTGTTTGTTGACCTCAGCTCTGGTGGACCCGTCGCCCTCCTGCTCCTCCCCGCCAGTCAGCTGGACCCTCTGCGCTGGTTGCGTTTGGAATCATGATCATCACTGTGGCCACGCCTCTGGTTGAATCGGCTTTCCTCCGGGCAATCTTTTGCAAAGTGTCCTTCTTTATTGCGGTTATACACTCAAAGCTGCCGTTTGTGCCGGAGCCAGTGTAACCGCTTTTCAGAGTAAAGTTCTTGCCTCCGTGTTGGTTCGGTTGCTGGCCAACTCTGTGCGCCTTGCTTATGGTCATGTCTCTCGTCATGACATCGGTCAGCTCCACTCGTGGCTTGCTGCAGTGGTAGTAGCAGGTTGGCTGGGCCGCTGGTAGGGTCGCTGGGGGAGGGCAGTCAAGGTCCAGGTCCACCTTAGCCTGGGTAGTTGACTCAAGAGAACAGTCATTATGGCCCTGCCTATTCGTCCCTTATATTCTGAAATGAGCTAACTGAGTTACACCTAGACACCCTATGGGCCCCCCGGGGCCCTCCATCCTAGTACAGAGTGTAAAACCTCCTCCCCAAAATGCCTTCTCATGTAAATGCATTTTAACACTTGATGCAACCTCTGCCTTGCCATCCTCCCTCGCTCCCTGCAAACCCAAATGTTATTATTCTTATTTATTCTCATTATTTTATCTATTCCGAATCGTAGTTTCAATGTTGTTTTCCCTGAACAGAGAGAGAGAGAGAGAGAGAGAGAGAGAGAGAGAGAGAGAGAGAGAGAGAGAGAGAGAGAGAGAGAGAGAGAGAGAGAGAGAGAGAGAGAGAGAGAGAGAGAGAGAGAGAGAGAGAGAGAGAGAGAGAGATCACCGTGTTGCGCCCTGCAAAATTAATCTTCTAATCATTTTAACAAATAATTTCCCAATATCTTTCAGACCTCAAATTTTATTTAAATCGCGTTCATTTACCTCAGTGACAGCTCTCGAAGTTATACTATTTTATCCACCGCCAGGTGTACCTTGCACACATCAAGGGCTTATCCCGCGTATATACGACTTCCTCCAACGTACTCCCGGGCGTACGGAGCCTTTCGTGCCCCTTTTAACATCAACATACTCCCTGGAACACGGATAAATGCGTCATCTATTATGTCAACGTACTCCCTGGAATACGGATAAATGCGTCATCTATTACGTCAACGTATTCCCTGGAATACAGATGCCAGTCACTCTCTTTCAGTCTGTACCCTCTTTCAGTCAGTGTCCTGGACACTACATTCATCCAGTGTCCCTGGACACTCGGCCTGTGACCTTCACTCACACACTCACCAGGTACCTCTAACACTCACACGCATTCACTGAGTGTCCCGGGCACCCGCGGATGTCCCTGACAAACGGCACTTTTAAAATATTAAACACACGTCTGTGCTAATCCAGGTTTCTACTAAACCTTGGTTAAAAAAAGCTCCAAATGATGTATGCAATTTACCCCTAACGGCCCGCCAATACGTTTTCACGCGGATTTCTCACCGTAACCAAAAGATCGTCGACCTCAACCGGCGTCTCCACGGACCAAACAGTCGACTCCTCCCTGTGAAGCCCGAAGGGGTGATTAACCAGCCGCGGTCTGCGTCCGGGTATCCTACCGCGATGAGAGTGACGATCCCACTTCTGACACCAAATTGTGGTGGAAATTTACGTGAATAAGAAGGCAATTTATCAATCAATAAGAACTGTCACACATGAACTTAATTAAGTTTGAAGGTTTATCAAGCAAGCAGAACACAATGAACAGATACAAGTAGACAAGTGGCCAAACAGACAAATTGACAGACAGTCAGACAACAGACAGACAACAGACAGACAAAGCTTTGTCGGGAGCCCCGAATCCTATGAGGTGAGGATAGGGAAGTCCGCCGCAATGCTGGCAACACTCAGTATTTATCCCTCCTTAGGACTGCCCCTAAGATACTGTCTTTCACCCCAATGATGCAAGTCTTGACCACCTGGCTCCACCAGCCCCATCCCCAGCACGGGAACGGAGGAACTCTCGTGCAGGCAGAGGAAGCCAGAGGTGTTGGACCAGGAGCGGCCAAGCCTTTGATCCAGCTCAATAGTTGTATGCCAACCCCCCCTCAACAGCTGTAGACTGTAATAGCCACTGTCCCCCGCTGTGAGATAAACATTACAGTTGGTCAAGCAGGATGAGGATAAGGATAAGAACCCCTCAGGACAATGGGACAAAAGGGTGATAGGGAGAATTACATAGGGGGGTCACAAGGTCAAAGAAACAGAGAGTGATAGAAGGGACAACATATGATTTTCCATTACACCGTCAAGAAGACCATAATCCAGTTACAGATGGGGGTGCCCAGACCTAGGTCCCTCAGTTTCAGGACCAGCTTGGAGGAAATGATGGTGTTGAACGCTGAGTCTTAGGCAATAAACAGCAGTCTGACGTAGGTGTCCCTCCTGTCTGCTGCAGGGCCGTGTGTAGTGCCAGGGGTCTGGGGACTAAGGGATGGAAAAGTTAATGCGTGTTTCACCAATTTCTCCAGGCACTTCATGGCTATGGATGTTAAAGCCACTGGACGATAATCATTGAGACTTGTTACCTTGGTCTTATTGGGTAACGGCACAATGGTTGTCTCTTTGAATCATGCTGGGACGACAGACTGTTTCAGTGATTAGTTGTAGATGTCCATGAACACAGGAGCGAGCTGGTCAGCGCAGGTCATGAAGATAAGGGCTGGAACTCCGTCTGGGCTGGCTGCCTTCATTGCTTTCACTCTCCTGAAATCCTCCTGAAAGGACTGCAACCACCCTGGGCACCATCTCTTTTCCCCCTACTGTCCGGTCGCCGGTTCTGCACCATTCGTAGTGTATATTCACGATGCTGCTGCACCACTGGCACTTTAAATGCTTTTAAATGGTACTGGTGAGACGCATCTTCGTGAGGCTCCCAGGCTAATATATTGAAACAATGATTTAGAAGACCACAACTTTCTTAAAATACACATATACTTGAACAATAGACTACCTGCCAACACCATGCCAGGAAAATCTCAGAAAACATAATAATAATAATAATAATAAATTTCATTTGTATTGCACTTTACATTTTAAACAAACCTCAAAGTGCTACAGTACATAATAAAAAAAAAGATAAAGAAAACCATTTGCAAGAATCACAGGTTAAAAACAAGTTTAAAAACACGTTTTAAAAAGGAGAGGCAGGGTTATTAAAACCGGCTTAAAAAGCTAACCAAATGCTTTGTTAAAATGGTAGGTTTTTAGTGCTCTCTTAAAAGTGTTCACAGGTTGAGGAGCTCTGAGATGGTCTGGGAGTGAGTTCCACAGCCGGGGGGCAGCTGCACAGAATGCTCGATCTCCCATAGTGCGGAGGTTGGTGCGCCGTTCCTTCAGCCTGTTGGTATTTCCCGAGCGGAGGCTGCGGGTGGCGGTTTGTGGTTCGATCAATTCCTTGAGGTAGGGGGGGGCATTTCCGTGGATACACTGGTGTGTTAACAGGGTGATTTTGAATTCTGTCCGGGAGGAGATGGGAAGCCAGTGCAGTGATTTGAGAATGGGGGTGATGTGCTCGTATTTGCGCACTCTCGTCAGGATCCTAGCAGCGCTGTTCTGTACGTATTGGAGCTTTTGAAGGCTCTTGCTAGGGATCCCGACGAGAAGTGCGTTACAATAGTCCAACCTGGAGGAGACAAAGGCGTGGACCAACTTTTCGGCGTCAGGAAGAGTGAGGGTGGGGCGGAGTTTAGCTATATTTCTAAGGTGGAAGAAGGATGTTTTGCAGAGGTGTTTGATGTGGGTCTCATAGTTGAGGCAGGGGTCCATTTTGACGCCCAGGTTGGTGACAACTGATGAGAGGGGAAGGTCCTGGTTGGAGAAGGTGATGCTTGTTATGGGGGATGATTTAACTTGGTGTGGGGTGCCGATGAGAATGGCCTCGGTTTTGGAGCTGTTGAGTTGTAGAAAGTTTTGTTTCATCCACGCCTTTATCTCCTCCAGGCAGATGGTGATTGTGGATGAAGGTGATGGTGATGGAGATGACAGTGGGACTGCAGAGCGGGGGGGACAGGGGGGGTCCATTTTTATGTAGAGCTGTGTGTCATCAGCATAGCAATGGAATGATAGTCCATGCCTGCTGATGACACGGCCGAGGGGGAGCATATACAGGGTGAATAGGGTGGGGCCAAGCACGGATCCTTGGGGTACACCACAAGTGACGGGTTGGGTGGGGGAATGAGCACCTCCCATGGAGACACACTCAGTCCTTCCGGTCAGGTAGGACCGGAACCAGTCCAGGGAGACTGGACATACCCCACAGACCCCTGCAGCAATCGAAAATGTCAACGTCTACGGGGCAAGCTAAAGCTAGTCTAGCGGCTACTAGCCAAAACACAGGCAATGGCCCAGAAGGTGGATGTCCTCGGCGCCAGACGCTATGCAAAGTGACTTTCAAAGAAATGTGACGATGTGCTGGAGGGAGTAAGCGGACTCAAGGGTGAGCTGCAACACCAAGCTAACAGCTGCTACACCAAGCTAACAGGATCACAGAAGAGGAGGAAAGAATTGGAAAGACCGAGGACGACTTAAGCTCCATGCACAGCGCTATCAAAAGGCTACAGGATAAATGCGCCACTTTGGAACTGAAGGTCGAAGACCAGGAGAACAGGGGCCGTCGCAACAACCTAAGGCTCATCGGCCTGCCTGAAAAAGTTGAGGGTCAAGACACGTGTGCTTTTTTGGAGCAATGGCTGCCTAGAGCCCTGGGCACCGACACCTTTCCCACGCGGAAGCAGCTACGATCCATGGGGCTCCGCTACGGGATGTTCTACCCGGCTGTCTTGGTAGTAACACACAACGGACAGTGACACTCCTTCAACACGGTCCCCGACGCAGAGAAGTTTGTCCAAAAACTACAGAAGGACGCCGGGCTGGCGTCGGTGCCAAGCAAGAACATGTAGCGGAGGCTCCTGCAGCATGGCTTTACGACAACAAGGTCTGTTTTAAGGTCTGTTCTGAGAGATTGGTTCAAGTGGTCTAAATGTTGAATATTGGTGGAATATTGGGAATCTCCACGTTTCTGCGCTACGCTGCTCCTCACTATGAGGAACAGGCATGTAGAATAACCAAAGTCTTTAGTTACCTAGGGGGTTTTAGGGAAGTTCAGGGGGGGTTTTCAGGGTATCTTGCTTATTGTGGTATAATTGTCCTATTGTTGTTGGTATTACTTTCTTTTCCTTTTTATTTCTATATTTTGATAAAAAGAGCGGTAACTAGTAGATATATTCCTATGGTGTTACAGTATGCAATTCACTCCACACTAAATGGCAAGTAAAACAGACATAAATATCACATCCTGGAATGTTAGAGGATTGAATAAGCTTGTGTAGTGTATTTTTATACCCTTATTATAATCTAAAACACTGTCTTTGGATCCTCTATACATTGCAGTAGGTGGCTACAGCATAATCTGCTGGTGGACCCCAAGGCCCACTAGGACATAGAGATGTGTTAAGCAGTTCCAGATGTGTAGGTGTTGGTGTGCCTTCAGGCCCTTGTAATGGTGCCTTTAGGCTGGTTTTCAACGGTATCCTACAGAGTGTAACATGAGCTCTAACGTAGGGAGTAGTGCCGTGAAATGTTGTGCAAGCCAAATACGACCCCCTTGGGGGTTTGAGCCATAAACTTGTGACGTGACGATGACCACCGTGACCAACCAGAGTGCTGGTTGTACCTCTCAGACCAATAGTATTAGTTGATGTTTGTTACTTTGACCAATAGGAGTAGTAGATGTTTGTGATACTATATAATAACTATATAATGTTTGGTAAAGGAGCACGGTAGGCTCCATCTGGCTGCAGTTGATGAATTTGATGCTTTGTTCAATAAAGACATTGGACTGAGTATCCGGACCTCTGAAAAAGATTCTTATTCCACCCGAGTAGAAAATTATACTACACTAGTGACGTGTTCTTTACTAGTGAACTAGTTATTTACTGGTTCTTTACTAGTGAACTAGTCCTTTACTGGTTCTTTACTAGTGAACTAGTCCTGTACTGGTTCTTTACTAGTGAACTAGTCCTGTACTGGTTCTTTACTAGTGACGTGGTTCTTTACTAGTGAACTAGTTCTTTACTGGTTCTTTACTAGTGACGTGGTTCTTCACTAGTTGTTACGTACAGTGTTCTGTATGACTTTTATGTATGTATGTTGTACATGTCTTGTGTTGTGTTCTGTTTTGTGGTGTTGGTTTGTTTTGCTGTTTTGTCTCCCACTTCACAGATGTGCACACCTGGTTTCAATCATCCAATCATTCATCCACACCTGATCCAGATCTCCAATCAGCCAGTCCCCTTTATATAGTCCCTTGTTTGTTTCCTGTCAGGAGAGAGGGTTGGTGTTGTGTAGAGTTGCTGGTATGTTGTGTTGTGAGCAGTGGCAGAGCTCTACTTAAGATTGTTGGTATTTGGCTAGTTTTGTCTGTTTGTTGACCCTTTTGATTCAACCTTAATAATATTACACCTTTGTTATATTATTTAGTTGTTAACAGCCTACTTTGGTTCTTTTGTCATATGTTAATTATTTTGTTGAGTACACAGGGGCTTCGAGGATAGGTAAGATACCCTGGGGTCTACATATTACATCCACGTAGGTTTACCTTTTTGTTAGAAACCCTAGGTAAGAGTGAGCACCACCCGCTGTACTTTTGGGTGCTTGACACCTGTAAAAGGGGGGTGGGGTTATGTTCTTTTCATTTCTTTGGTGCCACTGTAGTCCTCGTTGTTCCCTGTGTTACTGTTTGTTAATAAATACTTTCTTTAATTGTATACCCGTTTCCTGGTTTTGTGTGACTACACCCTCACCTACCCAAACCTGTTGCCTTATGTTGCGCCTTCCCACTCCGAGCCATCAGGGGGCGTAACATAAATTGGGGGCTCGTCCGGGATCTTTGATCCTATTAAGCAACTGGTTTGGTGAGTGTTGGTGTGTAGTGCACACGTCAAGTAGGCTTGTAGTTTTGGTTAGGTTTGCTGGTTTAGCTTAGGACTTAAGGCATTATGGCCACTTTTGATATTGAGGAGTTTCTCAGTGATCCTTCTGTGGAGCAGATTGACCGCTGCAGAAAAAAAGATTTATATGCCATTGCGGCACATTTTGAGTTTACTGTCTCACCTAGTTTAAAGAAAGCTGAACTGAAGGAAGCTGTGGTGGGTATGTTGGTGCACAATAAGGTGCTTGGTACGGGCACTGCTGCGACTGCTAGTGACCCTGCTAGTCCGACCCCTGTGTTGACTTCTAGTGCAGAGAAGGACATCAGGAAGGAAGAGGAAGCTGAGGTAGGGCTGGTTGAGGTAGCTGAGGGAGGGTTGGTTGAGGTTGAGGCGGTTCCTTTAGATGGGGTCTCTAATTTGGAGCTTAATCCTCCTCGCACTCCTCCCCCTTTTCGCACTGTACCCCGATTTTCTCCGCTATCCTTTCCTAGGGTAAGCGATGATGCCCGCCATAGAGTGCGCTTGGCACGTTTAGAATTAGAGGCACAAGAGAAGCAGAGAGATGCTGAGTATAGTCACCGTTTGGCTATAAGGAAAATGGAACTAGAAATAGAGGCAGACACCTCTAATCGTAGGATACAGCTTGAAATAGCAGCAGAAAAAGAGGTGAAATTAAAGCGCCTAGAATTAGAAGCTGCTGCTAAAGCTGTTAGTGCAGCTCAACCTCAGGGTTCTAATAGGTCCATAAATACTGATCCCTCCGCGGCTGCGGGCGGGTTTGATGTAAGCAGAAATGTACGCTTAGTACCTCAATTTCGGGAGACTGAAGTAGACTCGTATTTTAGTGTTTTTGAGCGAGTTGCTACGTCACTGAAATGGCCTAAAGACGTCTGGGCAATACTGCTACAGTGTACACTAACGGGTAAAGCCCAAGAGATTTTAGCTACTCTGTCTATAGAGGATAGTTTGTCTTATGAAGTACTTAAGACCGCTGTACTTCGTGCCTATGAATTAGTGCCTGAGGCATATAGACAAAAATTTCGAACATTTAAAAAATTGCCTGGTAAAACATTCGTGGAGTTCGCCCGTGAGAAAGAGACTCTGTTTAAGAGATGGCGCAAGGCGAGCAACGTGACTGATTTTGAGTCTTTGTCCCAGCTAGTTCTTCTCGAAGAATTTAAGAATAGTTTGCCTGATCGGTTGGTGACTTATCTGAATGAACAAAAAGTGGGGACGTTAGCGCAAGCTGCTGTGTTGGCTGACGAATTTGTGTTAACACACAAGCAAACATTTGGAACTCCCAGAAGTGAGAGTAGAGTTTTTACCCCTTCTGCCTCGGCCAGAATTCAGTCTAGTCCGCCACGCACATTCCCTCCCCGCTCTCCTGAAGAACGGGAGTGTTACTACTGTCACCAATTTGGGCATATCAAGGCTGATTGTTTTATGTTGAAGCGCAAACTGTCACAGCCAAACAAACGACCAAAAGAGGTCGGTTTAGTGCAAACTTTGGTGGGTCCAGTGTCAGTAACCCCGGAGATGGAGGGTGACACTTTGGAACCCTGTTACGCACCCTTTATGTTGGACGGCCTGGTTTCTCTCAGCTCAAATGCGTTGAACCAGTGCCCCGTGCGCATATTAAGAGATACTGGAGCAGCGCAATCTTTTATATTGTCAAATGCGTTACCTTTTTCCAATGACACTTTAAGTGGATCTAGTGTTCTGGTACAAGGGATTGAGATGGGCTTTGTGTCTGTACCACTCCATCAGGTACATCTAGCCTGTGACTTGGCAAATGGAGTGTTTAAAGTGGGCGTGCGCCCGTCTTTGCCTGTCAGAGGTGTCACCTTTCTGCTAGGGAATGACATCGCTGGTGGAAAAGTTATGCCAGTCCTAGAGGTTCTAGAACGTCCTATGATTTTACGGCCTGATGTGCTGGCTCAAGACTTCCCTGAAGTGTTCCCTGTGTGTGCGGTCACCCGTGCTCAGGCACGTAGTTTGGGTGAAGCAGTTGATTTGTCTGATACCCTGTTCGCGACTGACCAAACTGTTTCACCACATGTGTTAACTAAGGCTACTGCTGAGCCGAGTGTCCAGCTTAAGGTGCAGGGCGATACAGAGAATTTCAGGTTACCTATGAGTCGTACAAGTCTTATTGCTGCTCAGAATGAAGATGTTACTTTAGCCAACTGTTTTGCTGCTGCTTTAGCTCCTGAGAAAGCTAAAAATACCGATGTGGCTTATTTTGTGGAGAATGATCTCCTGATGCGGAGGTGGAAACCTCGCGCTGATTCTGAAAATGAGTGGAATAATGTCGTTCAAATTGTTGTGCCCACACAGTTCCGACAGTCTGTTTTATCCTTGGCTCATGAAAATCTCTGGTCGGGTCATCTAGGTATCACAAAGACCTATGACCGAGTGTTGCGACATTTCTTCTGGCCCGGTTTAAAGCGTGATGTGTCTAAATTCTGCCGTACGTGTCATGTTTGTCAAATTACTGGGAAGCCTAATCAGGTTATTAAGCCTGCCCCGCTCCACCCGATCCCGGCTATAGGGGATCCGTTTGAGCATGTGTTAGTTGATTGTGTTGGTCCTTTACCCAAAACGAAATCTGGTAACCAGTTCCTATTAACAATCATGTGTGTAGCTACCAGGTACCCTGAAGCTATCCCTCTTAGGAGAATAACATCCCAGTCTGTAGTTAAGGCCCTGATCAAGTTTTTTTCTACATTCGGCCTCCCTAAGATTGTGCAAACCGATCAAGGTACCAATTTCCTTTCTGGAATATTTAAGCAGGTGTTAGCGTCACTGTCAATAACACACAGAATCTCTAGTGCTTATCACCCGGAGTCGCAGGGGGCACTTGAAAGATGGCATCAGACATTTAAGTCTGATGCCTGATGAGAATGGGATGAGGGCGTCCCCCTCGCTCTTTTTGCAGTTAGAGACATAGTGCAAGAGTCACTTGGTTTTAGTCCAGCAGAGCTGGTATTTGGTCACACTGTGAGAGGCCCTTTAGGAGTGTTAAAGGATCAGATGGCAGGCGAGAGTTCGCTCACCCAGCGAAACGTTCTGTCTTACGTGAGTCGCTTTCGAGAGCGACTGCATGATGCTTGCCGTATGGCTAGGGAGAGTCTCTCTGTTGCGCAGCAGGGCATGAAGCGGCATTTTGATAAGAGAGCACTGGCACGTTCTCTGCATCCAGGTGACCTGGTTTTAGTGTTACTGCCAATTCCTGGTAATTCAATGAGTGCTCGTTTTTCAGGACCGTACACTATTGAAAAGAAATTGAGTGCTACTGATTATGTTGTCAGAACCCCTGACAGAAGACGGAAAACCAGAGTGTGTCACATTAATATGTTGAAGTGTTATTATCCTAGCGACGACGTACAACCGGAGACACGCAGTGCGCCTCTCAAAGCAACTGTTGCGGCTGCGGTGTCAGTAGCTGTGAGTTCCGCTACTTCTCTCACAGTGAGTGATGAGGATGGCCTGAGTTTGCGTAATGCCCAGCCACAGACACCCCGGTTGTCTAATTCAGAAATGTTACAGAAGCTTCCATCCTTAATGCCACATTTAAGCAGGGAGCAGGAAGCTGACCTACTCCACCTTATTTCTGAGTTTCCCTGTCTGTTTGGAGATGTGCCTACCCGCACTACAGTACTGACGCACGACATTGATGTGGGTGAGTCCAGGCCTATTAAACAGCACCCATACAGAGTGAATGCATCAAAGAGAGCTCTGATGAAAGAAGAGGTTGATTATTTATTGGAGAATAATTTAGCACAGCCCAGTTCCAGTCCATGGAGTTCTCCATGTTTGTTGGTACCGAAGCCTGACGCTACTGTCAGATTCTGTACGGATTATCGTAAGGTAAATCACGTTACTGTGCCTGACTCCTTTCCTATGCCCCGTGTTGATGATTGCGTAGATACGATTGGATCAGCTCGCTATGTCACGAAGCTAGATCTATTGAAGGGTTACTGGCAAGTTCCCCTTTCACCTCGGGCTTCTGCTATTAGTGCTTTTGTGACCCCGGATAACTTCCTACAGTATTCCGTGATGGCTTTCGGGATGAGAAACGCTCCTGCCACGTTCCAAAGGTTGGTGAATATTGTTTTTAGTGGGGTGCCTAACTGTACAGCTTATTTGGATGACGTGGTAATACATTCGTCAGAGTGGTCTGCTCATGTGGATTCTTTAAGAACTGTGTTTCAGCGACTGGCAGATGCGTCCCTGACCCTGAATCTGGCAAAATGTGAATTTGGAAAGGCGACTGTGACTTACTTGGGTAAGCAGGTGGGCGGAGGCCAAGTGCGTCCTGTGGAGGCCAAAGTCGCAGCCATTGCATCATACCCAGTACCCACCACTCGGCGGGAGTTACGCCGATTTCTCGGAATGACCGGTTACTACCGAGGTTTTTGCAGGAACTTCTCGGCAGTTGCAGCCCCACTGACTGACTTGATCAGTCCTTTAGTTCCTTTTATGTGGTCAGATAGGTGTCAAATCGCCTTTGAAAGTTGCAAAGCACTCCTCTCAAATGCACCAGTACTTAGTGCTCCTGACTTTAATAAACCATTTTCTGTTGAAGTTGACGCGAGCGGCATTGGTGCTGGTGCAGTTTTAACTCCGATGGATTCTGAGGGTTTTGTTCACCCAGTTGGATTCTTTTCGAAGAAGTTCAATAGTAGCCAGATGCGCTACTCTACGATTGAGCAGGAGACGTTGGCGTTACTGCTTACGCTCCAATTTTTTGAAGTTTATGTTGGGTCTACTGCGGAGCCTGTGGTGATCTACACTGACCACAATCCGCTGGTGTTTCTGCATCGCATGCACAACCACAATCAACGTTTAATGCGTTGGTCTTTGTTTTTGCAAAATTATAACCTGGTGATCCGCCACAAAAAGGGCACTGAGAATGTGTTTGCGGACGCTCTTTCTCGAGCGTAGTTATTGTTTGTAAGTGGTTACTAGGGGTTTATTAATTATTGATTTTGGGGTTAACGGGATGGCTTGAGGTATCGTCAGCCATGGGCTGACTCTTTATGGGGGGGAGTGTTACGTACAGTGTTCTGTATGACTTTTATGTATGTACATGTCTTGTGTTGTGTTCTGTTTTGTGGTGTTGGTTTGTTTTGCTGTTTTGTCTCCCCCTCCTGTTTCCATTCTCCCACTTCACAGATGTGCACACCTGGTTTCAATCATCCAATCATTCATCCACACCTGATCCAGATCTCCAATCAGCCAGTCCCCTTTATATAGTCCCTTGTTTGTTTCCTGTCAGGAGAGAGGGTTGGTGTTGTGTAGAGTTGCTGGTATGTTGTGTTGTGAGCAGTGGCAGAGCTCTACTTAAGATTGTTGGTATTTGGCTAGTTTTGTCTGTTTGTTGACCCTTTTGATTCAACCTTAATAATATTACACCTTTGTTATATTATTTAGTTGTTAACAGCCTACTTTGGTTCTTTTGTCATATGTTAATTATTTTGTTGAGTACACAGGGGCTTCGAGGATAGGTAAGATACCCTGGGGTCTACATATTACATCCACGTAGGTTTACCTTTTTGTTAGAAACCCTAGGTAAGAGTGAGCACCACCCGCTGTACTTTTGGGTGCTTGACACCTGTAAAAGGGGGGTGGGGTTATGTTCTTTTCATTTCTTTGGTGCCACTGTAGTCCTCGTTGTTCCCTGTGTTACTGTTTGTTAATAAATACTTTCTTTAATTGTATACCCGTTTCCTGGTTTTGTGTGACTACACCCTCACCCACCCAAACCTGTTGCCTTATGTTGCGCCTTCCCACTCCGAGCCATCAGGGGGCGTAACACTAGTGAACTAGTGATTTACTGGTTCTTTACTAGTGACCTGGTTCTTTACTAGTGAACTAGTCCTTTACTGGTTCTTTACTAGTGAACTAGTCCTTTACTGGTTCTTTACTAGTGACGTGGTTCTTTGCTGGTTCTTTACTAGTGAAGTGTATTTTTATACACTAAGTATAAAACTAAAACACTATCTGTGATACTGTATGCATTGTAAGGGCCCTGCGTGTTGAGGCGACCAACTGGTGTGGCCAGGAAGGCGACCCCCCCCCGGGGGTTTGTGCTTGTAAACTTGTGACGATGAAGACACCGTGATCAACCGGAGTAGTGGATGCTGGTTGTACCCCTCAGACCAATAGTATTAGTTGATGTTTGTTACTTTGACCAATAGGAGTAGTAGATGTTTGATACTACTTCCTATATAATGTTTGGTAAAGGAGCACGGTAGGCTCCATCTGGCTGCAGTTGATCAATTTGATGCTTTGTTCAATAAAGACATTGGACTGAGTATCCGGACCTCTGAAAAAGATTCTTATTCCACCCGAGTAGAAAATTATACTACACTTGTTGAGCTAAAACAGGTATTAGGCAGAATTAGACTTCTTCTTCTTCTTCTTCTTCTTCTTAAATCACAAACCGTTTTTATTCAAGAATCCCATTTGTCCCATTTACTAAAGTTAAAACGTTTTTAGATTAGATTCTAATGTATTGATTAGATTAGATACTAATGTATTGTCATTTCACAGCACAAGTACAGCAAAAATAATTTTGCATCTAACCAGAGTGCAAATGTTGCAGGAGCGGGGGGGGCAGCAGGGGGGGGTGCAGCAGGGGGGGGGGTGCAGGGGGGGGCAGCAGGGGGGGGTGCAGCAGGGGGGGGGGTGCAGGGGGGGGCAGCAGGGGGGGGTGCAGCAGAGGGGGGGCAGCCGGGGGGGGGGGGGGGACAGCAGAGGTGGGGCAGCAGGGGGGAGGGGCAGTAGGGGGGGGGGCCAGCAGCAGGGGGGGGGTGCAGCAGAGGGGGGGGGCAGCCGGGGGGGGTGCAGCAGCAGGGGGGGGCAGCCGGGGGGGGGGGACAGCAGAGGTGTGGCAGCAGGGGGGAGGGGCAGTAGGGGGGGGGGCCAGCAGCAGGGGGGGGTGCAGCAGAGGGGGGGGGCAGCCGGGGGGGGTGCAGCAGCAGGGGGGGGCAGCCGGGGGGGGGGACAGCAGAGGTGTGGCAGCAGGGGGGGGTGCAGCAGCAGGGGGGGGGGGGGTGCAGCAGAGAGAGGGGCAGCCGGGGGGGGGACAGCAGAGGTGTGGCAGCAGGGGGGGGTGCAGCAGGGGGGGGGGGGGGGGGGGGGCTGTCTTCGTGGTCTTTGCAGCCTCATTTAACTCACAGGCCAGAGGGGTTATTATTTTGATCCACAAATCAATACCGTTTAGACTTAAAAGAAAATATTAGAGACACAAATTACACTGGTCAATGTTTACGGACCTAATGAGGATAGTCACGCCTTTTTTAGGAATTTATTTCTCACTGTATCCTCTATGCCTGGACAATATATAATAGGCGGGGACTATAACTGTGTACTGGACCCAGAGAAGGACTGCTCCTCAGGCATTGATGTTTCTCATCCGCAAGTTAGAAAGGTGCTGCTTCAATCTATAAATGATCTTAATATAATTTAAGTCTGGAGAAAGCTGTATCCTGTAAATTATTTTAGATTTTTGTTTTAAATTTATTTTCGAGGTTTTTTTTCAGAAATTATTTTCTATTTTTTTATTCAGAAATTATTTTCGATTTGAGATTTTTTTTAAATATTTCTCATGTTATTTAGGTACTTATAAGACATCATCACATATTGATTAATTTCTGATCTCCATGACCTTATTATCATATGTGAATGACTGCAGTTATGACCGCATAGTATTGTCTGATCATGCACCCATCTCATTAACCCTCCATGTACCAAGGTTTGTTTGGTGCCCTTCTAGGTGGCGCCTCCAAACCAAATGGTTACAAGACCCAACATTTGTAGAATTTCTTGGTAATAATATTGATACAATAATGATGATTGATTGATAACTATTTCGATGTGAACACGGATCAGACAGTACAGGCATACGATGGGAAGCGTTTAAAGCCTACATCAGGGTGTGATGATAAGCTATACAAGCTTTAAATCAAAAGCTCACTATAAAGAGTTAACCAACCTTGAGGCTCAAATTAAAACTTTTGAGCTTCTCCTCTTGAGAGCTAAGTATAAAGAGCTCCTCCTGTTGAGAGCTAAGTATAAAGAGCTCCTCCTCTTGAGAGCTAAGTATAAAGAGCTATCTGCTAGTACAATTGCAACAAATCTCTTTTGGTTAAAGCAATCTTATTATGAACAAGGTGACAAAGCTTCTTGCATGGAGGATTAAGAAAATGCAATGAGATATAAATCAAATTAGATAACGGAAGCAATACAGTAGATCCAGTTGAAATAAACTCCTCCTTTAGAATATTCTACGAATCCCTTTATAGTTCAGAATACCCAGATAATACAATCAGAATTCCTGGATCAGTTAGAAATCCCCTAAATTGAGAATATTGTCCCCTCTAATTATGACCCCATAATACAATCAGTAACAGAATCTCTGAATAGATGGATGCCAATGCCCATCTCCATGTTAGGCCATATTTATATTCTTAAAATGTCTATTCTGCCCAATTTTCTTTACCTGTTTCAGTCTATTCCTCTCCCTCTTTCACAATAATTTTTTTGCAAACTCAGGCAGCTCTTCTCAAGTTTCATATGGAACAACAGGCGTTTCCCTTTAGCATCTGCCTTATGATGGAGGGGGACTTCAAGTACCCAATCTACAATTGTATTATCGGGTCTTACTGCTCCTCCTCCGACCCTCCTGGCTGGTCATTGAGCGCAATACAACATCAGGCCTATCCCTCCAGGCGTATGTGTATTCTGCTCATGCTAAAAAACAAAAAAAACAGACAAAAAAGGCCAACTGTCATTCATTGATGTTCTGCTGCGTCCAAATCAAAGGACAAATTACACTCAAGACTCAATGCTTGGAGAGATGACTTAAAAGTAGAAATGACAGAAACTGAGTGGGACAATGCCTGTTTAAAGGCACAAACTGTTGAGACCCAACGAGACCGGCCAGCCAAATGTGCCAGAGAACCCAGAAGAAGAGACACACACAACCAAAACAACGGAAAAATGTGTTTACTGACAAATCTCCACAATCAAAAACACAACAGGGGAGGACTGGTTCCGTGGGGCGGACGACGCGGGGAGAGGGTCCAGAGGGTGGGACGCGGGGAGAGGGTCCAGAGGGTGGAATGCGGGGAGAGGGTCCAGAGGGTGGAACGCGGGGAGAGGGTCCAGAGGGTGGAACGCGGGGAGAGGGTCCAGAGGGTGGAACGCGGGGAGAGGGTCCAGAGGGTGGAACGCGGGGAGAGGGTCCAGAGGGTGGAACGCGGGGAGAGGGTCCAGAGGGTGGGACGCGGGGAGAGGGTCCAGAGGGTGGAACGCGGGGAGAGGGTCCAGAGGGTGGGACGCGGGGAGAGGGTCCAGAGGGTGGGACGCGGGGAGAGGGTCCAGAGGGTGGAACGCGGGGAGAGGGTCCAGAGGGTGGGACGCGGGGAGAGGGTCCAGAGGGTGGGACGCGGGGAGAGGGTCCAGAGGGTGGAACGCGGGGAGAGGGTCCAGAGGGTGGTACGCGGGGAGAGGGTCCAGAGGGTGGAACGCGGGGAGAGGGTCCAGAGGGTGGAACGCGGGGAGAGGGTCCAGAGGGTGGAACGCGGGGAGAGGGTCCAGAGGGTGGAACGCGGGGAGAGGGTCCAGAGGGTGGAACGCGGGGAGAGGGTCCAGAGGGTGGTACGCAGAGACAAAGGGTCCTTGGGGCGGGGGGGGGAGGTTGGACAAGACGTAGTCGGAGCTGGAGACAAGTAGTCAAAGGTACTCGAGCAGAAGGGAGCCATATGGTTCAGGGCTGAGAGTGATACAGGGCTGAGAGTGATACGGAGGCTGAGAGTGATACGGGCTGAGAGTGATACGGAGGCTGAGAGTGATACAGGGCTGAGAGTGATACGGGGCTGAGAGTGATACAGAGGCTGAGAGTGATACAGGGCTGAGAGTGATACGGAGGCTGAGAGTGATACGGAGGCTGAGAGTGATACGGGCTGAGAGTGATACAGGCTGAGAGTGATACAGGGCTGAGAGTGATACAGGGCTGAGAGTGATACGGGGCTGAGAGTGACACTGACACTGACACACAAACCAGACTCTAATCAGTCTGACTGGGGCCAGGTGAGGCAGCTTCAACCAGACTCTAATCAGTCTGACTGGGGCCAGGTGAGGCAGCTTCAACCAGACTCTAATCAGTCTGACTGGGGCCAGATGAGGCTGCTTCAACCAGACTCTAATCAGTCTGACTGGGGCCAGGTGAGGCTGCTTCAACCAGACTCTAATCAGTCTGACTGGGGCCAGGTGAGGCTGCTTCAACCAGACTCTAATCAGTCTGACTGGGGCCAGGTGAGGCAGCTTCAACCAGACTCTAATCAGTCTGACTGGGGCCAGATGAGGCTGCTTCAACCAGACTCTAATCAGTCTGACTGGGGCCAGGTGAGGCTGCTTCAACCAGACTCTAATCAGTCTGACTGGGGCCAGGTGAGGCTGCTTCAACCAGACTCTAATCAGTCTGACTGGGGCCAGGTGAGGCTGCTTCAACCAGACATCAACCACTTACACTCCACAGTGTCATTCATCCTTTGTCTGATTTTCTTTCCTAGAAGACTCTTAAGATGTATTTTCCTCAAATAAGACATACTATTGCTCAAATTCTTAGAGTGCAATCTATTTTCCGATTAGACCCCAGGGGCCGACATCACTGACATCATAACACCCTGACAAAGGCTTTAACTGCTCAACTATACAAGAAGCTGTGACCTTCTATCCCAATGTGCAACAATACCACAATATCCTATCTGTTACATGAAACCATGCTGCACCTCTTGTCTTCTGTGACCCAATGTGTGGTGTTACGAGAACCGTTCCTGTACTGATCTCATGATGTCACACAATCCATCAGAACACAACCCATCGAAACAACACACATCATGGATTCATATAATACACATACAGTGCAATACGCATATTGTTCATATAATTCACACACAGTGCAATACACATATGGATTCATATAAAACAGATACAGTGCAATACACAAATGGGGCTATTGTTTATGAAATGTTCTGTGCAGAATAACTTAGATAGGTACTTGGAAGTGACGTGTTCTGTGTGTGTGTGTGTGTGTGAGGTGTGAAATTCTTTCATTTTAAAAGGGCTGTTGTGGGATGAAATATTGTTAATTAAATTGCATTGCATAAAAGCATTTACCCTAACATCACTCCTTCTTAACATTTTAAACCGAGAGTTACTGCTGGCTAATTAGCTTTAATTAAACTCTTAACCTCTCCTAAGGAATTCCTCAATCAATGCAGATGATGTAAGCTGGCCTTTTCAGAAAGCACTGATAAAGGCTTGGACTGATTGGATGGTGAAGTGGTTATGTGGCAAAAATGATCCAATGGTGAGAAGCTATTGATCTTGTTTTCCTTCTCCTGAACAAAGAGACTCACAGCTCTTTGACCGCAGTCACAAGAAGAAGAAGTTGAAACAGAATTCTTCACAGATTTCTTTTCTTCAGCCCGTTGTCTGTGATTCCTTAATAGGGACTAGGTCTCCCCAGAAGCATCACATAACTAATGTAGACATCCATTTTCTTTAGTTTATAGAGATAAATGTATAAACCATTCAATGTGCTTATCGGTTTGACTGAAGGTTGGAGGTGACACGGTCCAGGCAAGTCCAGACAGGAGCTATCCATTTGGCTGGAACCGTCTGGAACAGACTTTTTAAAGCCCTCGTCATTCAAACGTTCATCCATTCATCTTTCTGTCCGTATGGAAGGACAGCATTTTGCAAAGGAGAGGAATGGCCATCCTGTCATGGATGGAATCATAGATCTAACTGCAGGGGCGGCAGGTTGGTGCTGATGTTTTATTTATTGATTGAATCCTCCTATTGAATCCTGTCCTTAAAGCAACAGTCTGAGAACACGGTGTCTGGCTCAATAGACTATGGGTTCACTCTTTGAGGGAGGGCAGTTAAGCAGACTTAATATGCAAATCATTAGGCAAGCCTTTAAGTCATATTATTATGATTGTTCCTAATACTGACTTATAGCTACCTAGAAGTGAATATATATTATACCTATTTGTATAACATTTGGTAATAGCATGACGCAAGCGTGTGCACACTCACACACACACATACACACACACACACACACATACACACACACACACACAAACACACACACACACACACACACACACACACACACACACACGCGCGCGCACACACACACACACACACACACACACACACACACACAGCAATTAAAAACAACCACAAGCCAATGCGAGCATATAAAGGGCCTCATAGATGACACGTGTTTCTCTGCAGGGGGCGTGGCCTGTGTTTTAAGCGGCCAGCCGTGTGATACAGTGAAGGTGAAGCTGCAGACATTTCCCGCTCTTTACCGAGGCGCGGCCGACTGCTTCTACCGGACATGGAAGGAGACGGGAGTACACTGTAAACCCGAATGTTCAAAGTAATCAAATAGATTAAGTAGTGTGTACTCAAAGTTTCAAAAAAGTTCTACGAACTCAAAAATGTTGAGTTCGTGTGACTTGTCGTCCTTTTTTGAGTAACTGCAACTTAACTTGATTGATTAACTTGATTGACTTGAACTATTTGTGTATTAAGTAAGCATAACTTAAAAGCATAACTTAAGCACGATAATTAAATCATAATTATAATAATATAATAATATATAATAATAATAAAATAAAATAAAATAATTTAAATAATTAAGTAATTACATATTCAAAATGATAAATTCCACTGATTTCTATTGTTTCAACATTCATGTGTCTGATGTCAGTAACATCATAGTGGGTATTGGGGAGGACTTTAAAGGACTGTATATGATGACTCTGTATATCGCGCGCACTCGCACTCGTGTCGGTCAGAACACAAGACAAGAGGTACGATCTTTGGTCTTTAATCCACAGGCATGGGTTCTTCTGGCATTTATCTGGGGTTGGGTGTGTGGTATATACTCATGGAAGCAGTGATTCCTGTGGAATTGATCTCATGGGTGTCAGACGGGGGGGGGATTCAGGTCGCGATGGCCAGCGGTGGGGGTGGGGGGGGAGGGTGGCGGCGGGACTTCAGGTCCGAACGGGGGGGGGCGTTAACGGCGACGCGTTAGTAACGCATTAACCTTGACAGCCCTATTCTTTATTATCAAATGTATGGTGTGGCGGCAAGGTTTTAGCCGTGGAAACCTTACCAGCGGAAACGCTGCATGAACGCACACATTGGTCTAGTCGCCACCCTTGAGGGTCAGACGATGTTTCAGCAACACGCCCCTCCCCCCTCCATGAACTGTTTCAGCAACACGCCCCTCCCCCCTCCATGAACTGTTTCAGCAACACGCCCCTCCCCCCTCTCCCCTTGACGGGCGGTTTCAACCCACCCCCCACCCCCATTTGATTCGCTCCACCCCCCTCCCCCACTCCACACCACTCCACCGCGATCATTTGCTCTCCTCCCCCCAACCGCGTTGAAGAACTCCAAGATCTTGTCCAAAGTGCATGGTAAGTTACTTAAAGTATTAATTAATTAATAGATACATCACATACATTATACCAATTATAGTTAGTTATTTCTGCTCATTTAATCTACCTGATTTAAAAATATAATTTCGCTCAATTGTTCTCGCTAGTCTCGCATGTTGGTGTAGTGCAGAGCACATGAGGCTCATATAACGTTGCACTATTTAGCAGGAATGCTTGAAACCTACTCTTTTTCTTATCTTTATGCACCACGGAGATATATTGCTGTCTTCAACAATTGTACTCTTTGTAAGTCGCTTTGGATAAAAGCGTCTGACAAATGCCCTAAATGTAATGTAAATGTATTCAGGTTATGGGAAAATGAATCTTGTTTTTAAGAGCTAACTCTGGTTACTAACTTTTACTATCTAAACCAAACCGAAGCCCAAAACGGTGTTAAAATTTCGAGCACGTGGTTTCCTTCCATTCATGGTGGTTAGAACACGTGTAAGGGATAACTTATGGCTAGCTGGTCATTAGCTAGCCAGCTGGCTTTTACAGCCTAGGTTTCCGACCGCACAGCAGTGTTGTGTATTCTGTATTCCATGGTCATGTTTTTGTAAGCTAATAGTAATGAACTTTTTGTTATATTGAGTTGTAAGTAATTCTGGTTTGAATGTTGTTGATGGAGGTCTAAACTTTGTCATTTTTTTTCCTTTCAGGTGGCTTGTTCCGATATGGTCTGGCAGTGTAAGTTGTGCGCTCCTTCTTTCACTTCCAGAATACAGTTATTGAAACACTACAGACTGCAGCACAGCCCTCTTCCATGCCTCTATACTGATTGCGTGTGTACATTTCAGTCATCATTCAGCAGTTGAGGCAGACAATTGCTGAAGAACTGAAGAAGACTGAGAAGAACCTGCCTCTCATTACCAAGATGATGCAGACCACATTTGCCCTGCGCGGACAGACCATAGTAAACTCCTGCCCACCAGTGAACGAGCTCATGGACCTGGCCTGCTCTTAAAATAGAGTGTGGTAATATGGATATTTTTTTCCTGTGTTAACATATTGCACATTCTGTGTGGTTTAAAGTGAAAGTTGTGGTTCTTACTCATTTGGCGGCTATTTGCTGCGTTATAGAAGTTTAAGAGATCCTCCAAGTTGAACTGACTAATTGATGTTGTTGTATTGTCCTGATGCTGTTTTTAAATGTAGGTGTATGCAGAGTTCCAGATGGTTACAAACCGGAACCTGCCCAACACCTTCTACGCAGAGCTTGACCGCCATATTCGTAGACTGATGACGTTATTTCGACAGAAGGCGACTAAAACTGGGACCACAGCAGTTGCGTTGGCAGACATTTTACGAATCCACGATGAACAGGTGAATAGATTATTATACATGTCGTAGGTTGAACCTCTAACATTGGACAGCTTCAATGATTCAAATGAGCTTTTACATTTTACAATTAGTCCACTTTGTGTTTGCTATTTGTCTGATTGCATTAAAGATGTGTAGAGGTTATTTGTGGACATATGTTCTGATTGGACTGTTTAAAATCAACATTGTTCAGTAAACTTTTCAGTATATACACTTCTGTTTTTTATCTTAATAGGAAATCCATGACATCCACACCAGGCGCACCACTGTTCTCCATGCACTTCCTGTGTATCTGAACGAGGAAGTCTCTGGATTTTTCAGAACCTGCACAGTGAGTCTCCTTAAATAATGAACAGTACCACTGTATATTAAGTGAACAGTTAATCAAAATACTAACATGTTTTAGGACTTACCCTTGTTTAGTCTATCCATACAGTTTGTGTGATTTGGAGAGGTATGGTCTGTTTTATTTCACCCTACTACAAATGAACTGGCTTGGTGTTTTGTTCAAAGCGACAAGAAGTTTAGTAAAACATTTTCCTGTATGTGTTCTTGAGCTTAGTATCAGTCTATCTCCCGCCACTTAGATTCTCTGGTAACTTGGCTGATTCCTGTGTCCAGAACACGCATCTTCTGTTTTTACTTACAACTTACAAACATAACTCCATATACTTAGCTTTGTGCTGCACCAGCAGTACTTAAATGATAAGGAGAGATGATTTGTCAACAACAATAACCAAAAAAAACGTTATAAAATAAATTAAGTACTATTTTGTGGAAAAAATAATTCTATTTAACTCTTATATTAGTAGAAACCATGGATTAGTTTGTGATTAGTATGTCTCTTTCATTCATTCAGGAGCCTGATGAGCCAGAGCTTGACGATGTTGCTGTGGCCCTCCTTACTGTCATCAGTGACCATGACACAAGTCCAGTTCACTACCAGCCTGTGAAAATCTCTGTCGTCCTCGAAAGTGACATCGTGATCAGCCTCCCCAGATTTGGTGATGCCTTCCTGGTCATGTTTGGACTGATTTATGCACTACACCTCAGCTATCCTAAAGCGCTGACCAACACTTTTGAATTCGTTCAGAAGATTGTACTTGGTCTAGAAGCTGGTAAACTGTCGCCCAGGTTGCAGACACTCAAGAATGACTTGATGATAAATGTGTAGAAAGGATGTGGGGTGAGGTATTATTATTGTGAATCAAAGTTCTTTCCCTTTGTCACAATAATGCCTTAAGAAGTAAGCAAAGAACTTTGATTCAGAAGGCCTTCAATAATACCTCACTGAGGTATCCTTCTTTCTATACATTTATCAATAGGCCTACTACACAGTGTGCACTGTTCATTTTTTCTATTTTTCTATTTGTTTTTATTTTCTATTTGCCATATTTAACTGTTGTAAAGTTGTTTAATTATAGTGATTCTATTGTATTTATGTTTGACTTGTGTACATAAAACTATTTTTTATTAAGTTCAAATAATGTGGTTGTGTACTTATTTTTTTAAGTTCTGTTAACTTATTCCCACGGATAGAAAACTGAAAACTTTAAGTCGTAGTAACTGAATATAATCAAGTAGCACCCAATCAAAACTTTTGAGTTCTGAAAACTGACAACTTTAAGTCATAGTAACTTAAATTAGTTAAGTAGCACCTAATCAAAACTTTTGAGTTCTGAAAACTGACAACTTTAAGTCATAGTAACTTAAATTAGTTAAGTAGCACCTAATCAAAAGTTTTGAGTTCTGAGAACTCAAAACATTTGAGTTCTGTGAACTCAAAACTTTTGAGTTCTCAGAACTCAAAACTTTTGAGTTCTCAGAACTCAAAACTTGAGTTCTCAGAACTCAAAACTTTTGAGTACTGAGAACTTGAGTTTTTTGAGTTGATAAACTCAAAAATTTTGAGGCAAGTCATTGCCTCAAAATTTTTGAGTTCTGCTAACTTATTCGGTTTTACAGTGTACGAGGTCAGGATCCAGGAAGTTTACATTAATGTTTTGAGTCTACCATCCAGATTTAACCAGAACCATAAAAGCATTTCAAATAAAATACGCTCTTGTAATCACAATTCCTCGCTCAGAATTATGTTCTTGTTGAAGCATTTCATATCATCATTTCATTTTTTTATTGCATTTTCTATGCTTTGGATTTGTCTTTTCATGGATTGTCTGTGGTCCTCTTCCTCTGGTCCTGTGAAGGTTTATATCAAGGTACAGGGGCTGCCCTGCTCGCTAATGCAGGGGAGAATGCTATCCTGTTTGCCTGCTATGGAAGTTGTCAGAAAGTGATCAGAAACACACTGGGGATGGACTCACAGCAGGAGCTAAGGTGCCTCATTACATATCATGTATTGATCACTGATCAGCTTACTGCTGCACAAGACGGTTGTTTTGCAGTAGTTGAATCAGTGTATGTGTTTGTATGGGTGTGCAAATAAACAAAAATGAATGCATGCATATCTACCTAGAAATGCATGTGCACCTACAAATCACCAAGTCAACACCTGTTCCCCAGTCCTCTTCACAACGCTCTGGCTGGCTCGCTGGCCGCCGTGGTTTCCTCTGTGGTTCTGTGCCCCGCGGAGCTGGTCAAGTGTCGCCTGCAGGCCCACACTGAGATGAGGAGGCTGGGCATGACTTCTCTGGATGCTAGGAGGTGAGTCCGGAGACCCAATAGAAACACCAATATATACAGCAGGTTGGAACCCCACACAGACTCATCAACCCATCAATACAAGCTGCTCTTTGACCTTTTACTAGTTTTTGGCAGTACACATTTTGAGAGGGAAGAGGGGATTAGATAATGCCACTCATGGCATTATTGATCACATGATTCAATACGTACAGGAAAAACATAAGTTTATGAGTTTCAATATTTTTGTTACTCTCTCTCTCTCTCTCTCTCTCTCTCTCTCTCTCTCTCTCTCTCTCTCTCTCTCTCTCTCTCTCTCTCTCTCTCTCTCTCTCTCTCCCCCCCTCTAAGTTCATCTTGGTCAGTGGTGCGCTCAGTGGTGCGGTCCGAGGGTCCACTAGGCCTGCTCCAGGGCCTCACCTCCACATGGCTCAGAGAGGTCCCGCCTCCCTTCCATCCTATGGCTCATCTGCTCATCTTAGACACGTTGTCATTAAGGGATCTCAGTGTTCATGTGTTCACCGCCTTTCACATAACAAGATTTGCATAAAGAAAACAGCCAAATGAACAATGCTATTTCCCTATTCAGGTTCCTGGCTGTCGGTTCTCAGGCCACAAGGAGGAGGCCATCTAGGTAAGACGTGAAACCAATTTGTGTTTGCTTTATTGCTTTATTTGATTAGTCAAAGGATATTGTGGCAAACTTGCATGAGCATGAGCCAAATATAAATAAATATATTTATATCAGTGGTGGCTGGCGGAGGAACTATGAAGGAACTTTACTCTATTGCTATTAACCAACACATAGAGGCAGCCGTTAAGGTGACCAGCATGTCTCCTGCTCCACAAGAGAGAGGAGAGAGAACATTAGACCATGTTTACACCAACAGGGCTGATGCTTACAAAGCCATCCCCCTCCCCACCTTGGACAGAGTGATCATGTCTCTTTGTTCAAGCTGCCTAAGTACAAAGCCACTCATCAAGCGTGTGAAGCCCACCGTTAGGACAGTCAAAGTGAGGCCTGAGGGAGCAGACTCTGTCTGTTTGCCTCCCAGTCCATCCTGGACTCCCACACCGACATCGACTCCTACACCTCCTCTGTTTTGGACTATATAAACTCCAGCATTGACACTGTCACCACCCTCAACCAGATCACAACATTCCTCAATCAGAAGCTGTGGATGCCCCCAACCACTGACTCCCCGACAACTGACTCACCCCCCCCCCCATGGTCTAGTGCTTAGAAACTGCGTTGAGCAGCTGACTGAGGTCCTTACTGACTTTTTCAACATGTCACTAGCTCAGGCAGAAGATAGACTTAGATACTCCTGGACCTGTCTACAGCATTCGACACTGCAAACCACCAGATTATCCTCTCCACCCTTGAGGGGATGGGTGTCTTGGGCTCTGCTCTTTCCTTGTTTGCTCCTACCTGACGGGTCGCTCCTTCCAGGTGGCACTGAGAAGGTCTGTGTCAGAACCATGAAGACTGACTACTGGAGTTCCACAAGGATCTGTCCTGGGTCCTCTTCTCTTCTCTCTCTACACAACATCCCTTGGTTCTGTTATCCACACCCATGACTTATCCTACCACTGCTATGCTGATGACACCCAACTGGACAATTCCCCCCTCGGACAGGCAAGTGGAAACACGCATTGTCTCGTGCTTAGCAGACATCTCAAAGTGGATGTCGATACACCACCTGACCCTGGACGACCAAATGTCGTTCTCGGCAAACATTGCATCGATGACACGCTCCTGCAGATTCCTCCATCTGCTGCGCAGATGCTCACCCAGGCTCTTGTCATCTCCCGGCTGGACTACTGCAACTCCCTCCTTGCTGGCACCCTGGTGTCTGCCATCAGGCCCCTGGAGCTCATTCAGAAAGCTGCAGCTTGTCTGGTGTTCAAGTTCTCCCATACATCTACCCTTTTTCGGTCTCTACCTTGGTGCTAGCCTACAAGGCGGTAAAAGGAACAGCTCCATCCTACCTCCAGGCAATGTTCAAGCCCTACATCCCTGCCTGTCCACTTCGCTCTGCTTCTTTGGACCATCTGCTTTCCCCCTCGCTTAGGGGCCCTTGTGGCCGATCTACGAGGTCACGGCTCTTCTCCGTCCTGGCCCCAATTTGGTGGAATAAAATTCCCACGGATGTCAGGACTGCAGAGTCACTGCCCATCTTCCACTAAAGGCTGAAAACTCATCTCTTTAGGAAATACTACCCATATCCTTCCTCCTAGCCCATCCTCTTATCACTTTTTACGAGTGTACTAGCGTCTTACTAAGTATATCGTCTAAGTAGATTGTTAGGTAGATATTGTTCTATATTGTTTGCCAACTTATTGTACTTTTACCTTATTGAACTTTTACTTGAACTCATTGTACTCTTACCTGAGCACTGGCTCAGTTTCTGGAGACTTGTTAGGAATGAAATGCACTTTTGACTTCTTGTAACATTCCATTGTTGAAACACACTATTGTAAGTCGCTTTGGATAAAAGCGTCTGCTAAATGACTGTAATGTAGTGTAATGTTATGTCCCAGCATGCTTTAAAACCACCTCCAGCCTCAACGACTTCCGCCTTGTTGCACTCACCCTCTTCATCATGAAGTGCTTCGAGAGGCTGGTCCTGGCTCACCTCACATCTGGCCTCTCACTGGATGAACACCAATTTGTCTACCGTGAGAACAGGAGCACGGAGGACGCCATTTCCACTGCCCTTCACTCTGCTCTCTTCCACCTGAATTAGAGCAACACCCACGTGAGAATGCTGTTTATCGACTTTAGCTCAGCATTCAACACCATCATCCCCTCCAAACTCATCTTCAAACTTGGTGACCTCATGAAAACCAAGAATCTTGACATAAACCCCTCTGTCTGTAACTGGTTATTGAACTTCCTAACCAACAGACCCCAGTCTTTCAGATTAAACAATCTCACCTCTTCCACATTCACCCTGAACACCGGCATCCCGCAGGGCTGTGTGCTGAGCCCTCTCCTGTACTCCCTCTTCATCCACGACTGCACTCCTGTACATGGTACAAACACCATCATCAAGTTTGCAGATGACACAACGGTGGTGGGCCTCATCAAGAACATCGATGAGGCAGCCTCCAGGGAGGAGGTCCAGCACCTGGTGGCGTGGTGCGCTGACAACAACCTGGCCCTCAACACCAAGAAGACCAAGGAGCTCATCGTGGACTTCAGGAAGACCAGAGCTGACATGCACACTCCCATCCTCATCAACGGGACGGAGGTGGAGCGTGTCGCCAGCTTCACCTCCACCTATAGTTTACAGATTTATTGTTTACTTGATACTTGTTTACTTACCTTGTATATATATACCTATAATTCTGCAAATATCTCATACCTACTAAATAAGTAATTTTATACCTGTTTTTTCTTTTTCGCTGTACTGTACTTGTGCTGTGCTATGCTGTGCAATGACAATACATTTGAATCTAATCAAAAATCATGTAAATTGTCTAATCGCGACCCAAAGAAACACCACCTTGTCAGCCATGCTTTTTGTTTACATTTGGCATTGAGTTACAACTTTTTTAATTCGTAACTCGAAAGTTTAAATCTAAAATATATTAAATATAGTCGACTGGAACGCGGAATTAATGAATGACACAAGATAGATCCTTGCATGATGACAACGCTGCCCCAAAACTCTGATTGGGTATTCACCAGCAGTGAGCTCTGCTGATTGGTTCCCAGACCCTCCGGCTAGCCCCGCCCTCGGGGAGGATGGTCCTCCCTTACTGCCGTACACACTCATGTTTAACCAGGACTCAGCGGCCGCTCAGGTCCGGAAGTCTTATAATGGACTTCAATGGGCAACTTATGAACAGTCAGTCCGTCATTCAGTCCATCATTCAGTCCGTCATTGTCGCGATAACGGTAGTTAACTTTGTTTACCATTCAGTTTGTGATCTTCCATTTGAATAGGATGTGATGTCTGCATTTTGTACATATGTAGTCGTCAGAACTGCTTTACCTCTAGATGCCATGTCCTTATTGGTCAGCGGCGGAGTGGGCGGAGCTGCATTCTGGTTGGCTGTCTACCCCGTGGACTCTGTGAAGACACGGATTCAGGTCCAGACGATGAGGGGGCCGCAGCCTGGCTTCACGGCGATGTTCCTGCATATAGTTCGGACCGAAGGTGAGCCCTCACTGTGGAGATCTTTAAAATAGATTTCATTGCATTTCATCCCTCGACTATTCATCTTTTCATTGACGTTATCAATATATTATATTGCGGGGCTAGATATCAGAGGTTTTGATCGATTTAATTATATATTATATGTACATAGTTACATAGTTACATACATAGTTTATTTATATTTTCTATTGTATTCTGCACAATTTCTGTAATGCATTGACACTTTCATTTCACTGCATATCCTGCATGTGTATGTAACAAATACATTTCTTGAATCTTGAATCTTGGATCTTGAATATCACCTATTTATAACACTTGAATTATAAATAAATCTAATTAGCCTTTATCAAACACAATCAGTTCATAAACGATTTGCCCTGACAGTGGACGGAACAGCATGACTTTAATGACGCTGTGGTGTCTGTAGGAGTGTGGACTTTGTACCGGGGCCTGACCCCCACCGTGCTGCGAGCCTTCCCCTCCAACGGAGCTCTGTTCCTGGCCTATGAGTGGACCAAGAGGGTCCTCGGGGACTCAACCACACACAGCACTGACTGACGTGATGATTCAACATTCAACATTCAAGATGTTTATTCTCAATTTGCAACCAGTACATTGAAATGCTTACATTCACC
>CM051011.1:17415043-17425043 GCA_027704905.1 Muraenolepis orangiensis | reverse complement strand
CGGTTTCTAGCTAGCAGTATATAGCCATTTAACACCACTTTCAGCAGGAAGGACACTAAACAAAGGTATTTCGCAATTTTCAAAACATTAAGACTCCATTATATTGTGTCCTTGGTCCTTCCTGGTCTAGGCCTGGAGGAAAAGGGAAGCCACACGTTGCTCCTATTTAATTATGCCAGTGAACGTAACTTACGCACGACTTCCTGTGGGGAAAATTTTGGTCATTGATTAACCTGTGCCTGATCTCTACTACGATCCTTGATGATAATATATGATATATTATATATGATAATATCATATGATGCTTTAAAAAACAACAGAATACCACAATGAAATCATGAGGTTTCATACGTTAATAAATAAATGAACAGACAGACAGGCAGACAGACAGACAGACAGATAGATAGTGTCTGTTGACACTTTGATACTTTGAGATAGATAGATAGATAGATAGATAGATAGATAGATAGATAGATAGATAGACAGACAGACAGATAGATAGTGCCTGTTCACACTTTGATAAAATACATTTTCCACCTAATAAGCACTCTGCTTTGTAAAACACAGGAAACTGCACTATGACAAGTTTACTTTGACTTGTAGGTAAGGAACAACAAAAAATAAGAAGTAAAACAATATCAACCACCATCCAATCCGTGTTCTGCTAGGCTCCAGGTGTCGTCTGCAGGTCAGTGTGGCCTTGATTCACACCCAAACTCCAGGACCCTTAAATCACAGACCTGAACGTGTAATTGCTGTAAGTGTACAGCCTTCTCACACCCCGGGGCTTTTTTAGGAGTGGTTTCCCTCAAGGATCAATGCTTGGGCCTTTGCTATTTGTATATGCTACATCATTAGAAAGGAGAGTGTCAATTTCCACAGTTATGCCGAAGACACACAGCTTTGGGTTCCCTGGTGTCCACTCAGCTCACAGGAGAAATGTCTAAAAGACATAAAACTGTGGAGGTCCCAGAAGTTTCTGAACTGAACGATGACCAAACAGGTCATTTGGTTGAAAAATATGCAATATCAAAAAGCCTGGAGCATCCTGTGTGGTAATCAGGAAGCCAAGAATCTAGGCGTTGTTTTAGATAATCACATACATTTTGAGCACCATATTAGAAATTATATGAAAACATTTTTATTTTATTTGAGAAACAATACAGTTCAGACGTCTCCTCCCACAGACGCATAACAACTTCTACATCATTTCATCACCAGTCGCCATGACAGCTTCAAAAGCCGTCTCTCTCGTCTCCCCAAAACCAGGATCAAACATCCACACTTAGTTGGGAATGCAGCTGCATGGGTATTGACAAAAAGAGAGATTGTTTTACCCCAGATCTCCTTACGCTCAACTACTTACCTTACTGCTTACCCGCGTTTTAGAAGGATTTTAAGGTTCTGGTTTTTACAATGGTAAAAGGTTTAGCAGCAACAAACTGAGGTGACTGCATTGAGGAACACAGAACCCTCAGATCCTCCATGGCTTCTCTTCAGTGAATCTAATAGTAAAGCATAAAAGGAGGGAAGAGGTGTCACGGCCGGTCGGTGGGACCCAGAAGCAGAGGGAACAGACGCCAGAGGGAGCAGGTGCTTTAGTGTCGGTGCACACACCGAGGCAGAGGGACAGACAGGGCACATCCACACGGGGTCAAGGCAAGCAGGGGTCGGTAACAGGTAGTCCAGGGTTGAGGCAGAGGTACAAAAAGGCAAGGAAAAAACTAGATCTTTATCCAAGCAAGGGTCAAACACGGCGGACCAATAGGCAGAACAACAATCAATGAACAATGAAATTATCTTGATACAAAAGTGATGCTTTCCGAAAATCAGGGTGATAATCCAGCAATGAGTAACACAACAGACATGGCTTGAATACAGCTTGGTCAATGAGGTGCGATTGACAACAGGTGAGTTCAGTATGAAACGGCTGACAGGGAAAACACGGAGTGGTGACATCGCTGACCCAGGAAGCCAGCAGAGATCCAGGACTAGGAGCGGGAAGAGCTTGGTTGGATCGTGACAAGAGGTGGCCTTTAGGTTCTCTGCCCCCAGGCTTGGAAGCCCTACCAGGCAACATCACAAACCAGAGCAGAAACTCTTAAAGGCTAAAACACCCCAACGCCAAACAGCATTCGTCAAAACAGCCATCCCTATTATTTGACACATGTACAACCCCCACACCGGACTGAATCACCTGTAACTAATATCATTTACCAAAGTTTGGTGAAGCACATTTAGCCTGAGTGTTCCTGCTTTGCATCTTCTGGAATCAATGTTTGTTTGTCACTCCATAGTTTGTTAAGATGGTTAGATCACCCTGACGAGTATTGTCCTTAAACCGATCAATAGGTGTAAAATATACACAACCTAATACACAACCAATCCCAACTACATGTTTAACATGTTTACCTCTAAAGGCCTAATGCAGTGACAAGGCATTTATTCAGTCAGTGTCCTGAAAGGGCCTCTCAGGCAAGGAGGGCAATGCTAACCAGCACTGTACAGCTAACCAGCACTGTATTAACCAGCAATGTACTAACCAGCACTGTACTGCTAACCAGCACTGTACTAACCAGCACTGTACTGCTAACCAGCACTGTACTAACCAGCACTGTACTAACCAGCACTGTACTAACCAGCACTGTACTAACCAGCACTGTACTGCTAACCAGCACTGTACTAACCAGCACTGTACTGCTAACCAGCACTGTACTAACCAGCACTGTACTGCTAACCAGCACTGTACTAACCAGCACTGTACTGCTAACCAGCACTGTACTAACCAGCACTGTACTGCTAACCAGCACTGTACTAACCAGCACTGTACTAACCAGCACTGTACTAACCAGCACTGTACAGCTAACCAGCACTGTACTAACCAGCACTGTACTAACCAGCACTGTACTAACCAGCAATGTACTAACCAGCACTGTACTGCTAACCAGCACTGTACTGCTAACCAGCACTTTACTAACCATCACTGTACTAACCAGCACTGTACTGCTAACCAGCACTGTCCTTACCAGCACTGTACTGCTAACCAGCACTGTACTGCTAACCAGCACTGTACTGCTAACCAGCACTGTACTGCTAACCAGCACTGTACTTACCAGCACTGTACTAACCAGCACTGTACTGCTAACCAGCACTGTACTGCTAACCAGCACTGTACTGCTAACCAGCACTGTCCTTACCAGCACTGTACTTACCAGCACTGTACTGCTAACCAGCACTGTACTGCTAACCAGCACTGTACTACTTACCAGCACTGTACTAACCAGCACTGTACTGCTAACCAGCACTGTACTGCTAACCAGCACTGTACTGCTAACCAGCACTGTAACAAATACTAAATCATAGGTAGTAATGAGAGTAAATGTGTGTGTCTGTCAGTCATGACGTGATTTTCTAATTACTCTACACACTAACCACACAATCTTAACCAAACCAGCACAACGGTTAATATATCTTGGGTTGGGTTGGGTCTAAGGGCCCTGTCACACCATGACCATTTAGCCAGCGTATGCCGACGTATCAAAATGTCTCTAAAAAGCTGGCATACGTCGAATAAGTTATGGGTAAGTTTTGTATAAGTTAGGAGCACGCTGAAGCAGGCGAGTTCGACATACTCGCCATACTCTGGCATACGCGGGCCATACGTTGTAGGTAAGTTATGAGATTGTTGACACACAATCACACACGTTACTTGTAGGTTACTCATAAGTCGAAATAAGTCGAGATAATGTCTAGCGTACCCAAAATGTATTTCTAACCTATGAGTAACTTTGAACCTATGTGTAACTTATCTCCAACGCATATTGACGTATGTAGACGTATTTGACGTGTTCCGGACAACCACAGAACTTACTGAACGTATTTCCCCCGCTTCTCCGCTACAAACAAATACTGATCCTTTAAACTCCGGCTGGTCGTCGCTTGATCCTTCTCGTCCTAATACACTCCTCCTACTACTACTATTAACTATATTATAACTATATTAACTACTGAGAGTCCTTCTGTTATCTATTCTCTATACACTCCTCCGCGGCCTCCAACTGTGTTTTGTGACCACTGAGCAAATCCATTTGTGCCAACACTCTAATTATCTAAAGGGTGGGGTACATGGGAACACTTTTAACACATGAATACACACAGATCCTGCATCATCTCAATCAGAGGGTGAGGGTGAGGGTGGCCCACAGCCAGGAGACTTCTTTGCAGCGTTCTTCTTAGTTTTTCCTCTGCATGACGGTGATGTTGATACGGTGATGTTGATACGTGATATTGATACTGTGACGTTGATAAGGTGATGTTGATACTGTGACGTTGATAAGGTGATGTTGATAAGGTGATGTTGATACGGTGATGTTACTGCGATGTCTAGTGCGTTATGATTTGAATCGTCAGCCTTTTTTATAGGCTACGACACGTGATCGTCTGCGATACGCTGCCGTGTGCTATGCATAAATTAGACTATTGTTGGGCATAAGTTGTGAACGCCGGCAACACGCTAAGCATAAGTTATCGGAACGTTCTATATAAGTGTGTATACAGAAAATTGATAGTTCAGCTTTGTTTCATTTTTGCATCATATGCTGGCTAAATCGTCAAGGGCCTTTAGCATCTCTCTCTAGGTCGTCCTCGTCCTCGCTTCCATTCATCCCGGTTCTCCATACATCTGCCAGTTCATTGGTACTTTGTGCTCCTGCGCCATTCTTGAGTATGTCCACGTATGTTTGTGTGGGACGTCCTCATGACCGATGCCCGTGTGTTGGCTCCCACAGAACCAATTTGCTGGCTGGCAGTTCTTGATGCCTTTGGCAATGTCCCGCACCATCCTGGATGGATGGATGGATGGATGGATGGAATGACTTTGTTCTTCATGGTTGGCTTTACTATGCTGATTAAGGACTGGGGGGCGCAACTCCTCTCAGTCCTGATTTTTAGTGTCCTTCTCCTAGATGGGTTGCTATTTTTGCCCTGCTATTTTTGCCCATAGCTGGGACCTCTGCATTTGACCCATCCTAGTGTTAGGAGCAGTGGGCAGCTATTAGGACAGCGCCCAGGGAGCAGCATAGGGAGTGCCTTGCTCAAGGGCACTTAAGCAGTAACCTGGTGTTTCCGGGTCTTGAACCGGTGACCTTGCGGCTCCCAAGCCAAGTCCTTATCCACTGAGCTACTGCCCCCATCAAGTACACACTTAAACCATAATTTGGATAAGCACACACAGCAACAACTACGTACTTATAGTACAACACATGGTTTTGCAATGTGGTTTGTTATCCATGTAGCAAACACACATACACACAGGTATCCACATGTGTGTGGATGTGTATTCCAAGCATAAGGCACATCAATATCAATAAGGGGAACAAGTCATTGATTTCCTGTATTTTGTTGTTCTTACACTCCACTAGCTTTGTTGAGCCGTGTCTAGGCATGGCATCATACCTGACTCTCCACACGCCTCCTCCATCGGCCGGGCTGGTGACCATACACCAGGGCTTCTCAAACTCCGGACCCGGACCAAACTGCAAATCAGATCTATGTTAGTCAGATCTATGACAATGCCTGAGAGAGCAAATTAAGCCTCACTCTAAGTGGCCTGGGTTTTGGGCAAGCACAAAAAGTGTGCATGACTGAAGTAACTGAGGCTTTGTTGGAGGGTAAAGAGAAACAGGAGATGTCAGAGAAAATGAAGCAGATACCCTTATCAAACTCCTCTACAACCAGGAGAACAGCTGATAGATGACATCAAAAATGCAGAGTGAATTTCACTGGCTGTTGATAAATCAACTGACAATGCCCACGTGTCTTTGTTAGGTTAAAGTGAGGCAAAGGGAACGTTTTGTGAGGACATATTAGGCCTCAAACCCCTCTATGGCTGCTGAATTAAATAGGACTTGACCTCAAGACTGTGGAAAATAACAATCAGATGTCATGGAGACAATTATGAAGCTAGTGAACTAGCCTCCTCAGCACTTCAGCACTGCCTTTTGCATGCATTTCTGACAAAGGTAAGTGTATGACTTTTGGTTGCTGTCACAGCCAAGAGCAGGGAGAACAGACATCAGATGGAACAGGTGCTTTAATGTCAGATCCATGGCAGAGGTACAGACTGGGCACATCAACACGGGGTCAAGGCAAGCAGAGGTCAGTAACAGGTAGTCGAGGGTTGAGGCAGAGGTACAAAAACGCAAGGCAAAAACGAGGTCGTTATCCAGGCGAGGGTCAAACACGGTGGATCAACAGGCAGAACAACAATGAACTGAGCTTGATGCGAACGTGAGGCTTTCTGAAAATCGGGGTGATGATCCAGCCATGAATCAGACAACAGACATGGCTTAGATACAGCTTGGGAATGAGGAGCGATTGACATCAGGTGAGTTGAGTAGGAAACGGCTGACACACGGAGTGGCATCTCAAGTCAAGTCAAGTTTAAAGCAGTGAGTGAAAATCAATACCCGACGACAGACAGCAGTTATAAAAATAAGATAAAATTGAATAAAAGCAGAATAAAATAAGTAAACAAAAATACAAAACGGTATGAAGTTAAATATATAAAATAAAAATGCAATTTATAAAATGCAATATATCGGCACAGAAAAGAGCAATATGTATATATAAATCAATGTAATAAAATATACATTGTTATATGCTATACGCCCTTGTTCAGCAGCCTGATGGCCTGACTGTGAAGCTATCTCTGAGTCTATTTGATACCACTTGATACTGAGGTATCGGCTGCCTGACGGTAACAGTGAGTACAGTTGGTGGCTGGGTGGGCAATGTCTTTATGATGCGTTTGGCCTTGGCCACGCACCGCTGGTTGTATATATCCAGGAGGGAGGGGAGCTCACCTCCAACCATATACTGGGCCGTCCGCACCACCCTTTGAAGCCCTCTGTGCTCTAGTGCGGTGCAGTTCCCGTACCAGGCGGTGATACACCCTGTAAGAACACTCTCGGTGTAGAATGTTCTCAGGATGCGGGGGCCATGCTGAATTTCTTCAGACGCCTGAGGAAATACAGGCGTTGTTGGGCCCTTTTCACAACGTGTGTGGTGTGCGTGGACCATGTGAGGTCCTCGGAGATGTGCACGCCGAGGAACTTGAAGCTGCTGACCCTCTCTACTGCAACACCGCCGATGGAGATAGGGCTGCTTGACCAACCTCTCGAAGCATTTGCTGACAATCGAGGTGAGGGCTACAGGTCTATAGTCATTCAGGCATGTTACCTTGGGTTGTTTAGGGACAGGCACGATGGTGGACATCTTGAAGACCGCGGGGACAACAGCCTGGGACAGGGAGAGGTTGAAGATGTCTGCAAAGCCTCCTGCCAACTGGTCTGCGCATGCTCTGAGGACGCGGCCCGGGATGTCGTCGGGGCCTGCCGCCTTACGGATGTTCAACCGCTTGAAGGTGCGGCGCACATCCGCCTCCGAGATGCTCAGCTGGCTGGTCTCCTCAGGCGGCGCTGGCTTCGGCGGGCTGCCGTTTACGTCGAACCGAGCAAAAAAGTTATTTTGCTCTCCTGGGAGTGAGGTAGAGGAGTTCTCTACACAACTGGTTCTCCCTCTGAAGTTCGTTATCGTCTGCAGCCCCTGCCACATACCCCTCGCATCGTGGCTCTTGAATTTATCTTCCACTCTGTCCTTATACTCCCGCTTGGCAGTGACGATGGTCTTACGGAGGTCGTAACGGGCTCTCGTATATTCCTCCGTATTCCCGGAGCCAAAGGCGGCGTTACGCGCATGTAGGGCAGCGCGAACATCGCCGTTAATCCACGGTTTCTGGTTGGGATATATCCGAACTGACTTCGTCGGAACAACGTCATCTATGCACTTCTTGATGAACCCGGTGACCGACGACGCGTACTCGTTGATGTTATTGTCCGAGGCAACGCGGAACACGTGCCAGTCAGCGCGATCAAAACAATCCTGCAGCATAGAGTCCGATTGGTCTGACCAGCATTGGACCTCCCTCACAGCGATCGGTTGCTGCTTCAGTCTCTGCCTATAAGCGGGGAGTAGTTGGATAGAGCGGTGGTCCTATTTGCCAAACGGTGGGCGGAGGAGGGCCTTGTAGCCATCACGGAAGGGAGTGTAGCAGTGGTCGAGGATCCGCTCGCCCCGTGTGTTGCTCGTTATGTGTTGGTAGAACTTTGTGAGAACCTTCTTCAGGTTCGCCTTGTTGAAGTCCCCACGATGAGAGCAGCCTCAGGGTGTGCCGACTCCTGTTTGCTGATAGCCCCATACAGTTCCTTCAGCGCTGTGTCCATGTTGGCTTGTGGGGGAATGTAAACAGCGGTCACGGTTACCGCTGTAAACTCCCGAGGTAGCCAGTATGGACGGCACATAAGCATCAGGTACTCCAGGTCCGGGGAACAGAAAGACTTGAGGGGATGTACATGACTTTGGTTGCACCAAGATCTGTTTATCATGAGACATACCCCCCCTCCGCGATCTTTACTGGAGAGAGCCTTTGTTCTGTCCGCCCGGTGGATGGAAAATCCTGTCGGCTCGATAGCTGCGTCGGTAACCCCCTCCGACATCCATGTCAGAGTAAGGCAGATTGCAACGGAGTCGTGACATCGCGGATCCAGGAAGCCAGCGGAAATCCAGGACTTAGGAGCGGGAAGAGCTGGGTTGGATGGTGACAGTTGCGTTGTATGATGGCGTCATCTGTATTAAACAGACTGAGTTTTACTCTTATTTTGCTGTGTGTGAGTAGATAAGATTTGGCTCAATTATTTTGAGTTCCTAGTAAAAAAAAGTGTGTCATTCTCTCTCACTCACTCACTCACACCAGGTCAGTGCAGCTTATGATGACATTCTGAAAATATGAAGTGTGTGGCCTTTTTGATGGATGTGAAATCTCATCAAAATGAGCTCAACTCCAAGGCCAAGGCAACAGTCTGTGACCTGATGTCAGCAACACCTTCCTTCCAAAGAGATCCTCAGGAGTGACATAACCGAGGCACAACCATTTTTCAAAACCGTTTTGATGATTTCAGTCTGTGTAAGCAAGTCTTGCTCTGTATTGGATCTCCATTTCTGGTGAAGAATGTTCAAGAATTCTCAAGAGAGGCACAAAGCATCTTCCCGTGGGCAAATGTTTAATCTCTGCAAACCGAGCTGATAGATCTCCAGGAGAATGTTTCTGGACTGTGACCCTGTGACATACTGGACAAAGATGGCTACTGCAGCAAATGTCCCCCACCTTCAAAAGGTGGTCATTCATTTGGTTATCATGTTTGGTTCACTTATTGCTGTGAGTGGATTTTCCACGATGAACATTGTGAAAACACCGCAAATGAACCCCTGGGTCAGTGAGGTTCAAGACGTTGGCTACAGGCCAACAGGCCATGTCTCCAGTAGTTAAACCATACTGTACTGTTAAATGTGTGTGTATGTGTTATGTCTATTGAATGTGTGTGTATGTGTTATGTCTATTGAATGTGTGTGTATATGTTATGTATATTGAATGTGTGTGTATATGTTATGTATATTGAATGTGTGTGTATATGTTATGTATATTGAATGTGTGTGTATATGTTATGTCTATTGAATGTGTGTGTATATGTTATGTCTATTGAATGTGTGTGTATATGTTATGGATGTTATATATGTGTATATGTTATGGATGTTTATTGGCATTGTTCCGGACCCTTGACCTTCAATAAAATTCACAAGTGGACCATTAATAAATGTATGTGTACATTTATTGTATTGTATGTGTACATTAAAGTGTATGGCAGAGTATCCCTGCCCTACATCTTCCAACAGCATGCAGAGAATAATTCTCCAATAGGATTCAACAACAGATAGTAGGGGGGGGGGGGTGAAAAGGTCCATTGGTGGACCTGAGCAGCCCGGTATAGAATAACATTGTCCCAGAGGAGAGCGTTCCTGCTCTGGCCCCTGGTCATTAGGACATTAGTCTAATGTAATAATGGGTTGTCACTGTGTTGTGTGATACTTGTATGGCCTAGGATGG
>CM051011.1:17397543-17407543 GCA_027704905.1 Muraenolepis orangiensis | reverse complement strand
CTCTCTATTGCACTCTCCACTCTGCAGTACCTGGAGAAACTTAAAGAAACGTAATGTTGCATATCAACTTTTCCATCCCTGAGTCCCTAGACCCACTCCAGTTTGCATACAGACCAAACAGGTCTGTAGACGACTCCATCTCCCTGGCACTACACACGGCCCTGCAGAACCTAGACAGGACAAACTTGATAATGACACCACAGTCGTTTATAACGACACCACAGTCATCGGCCTGATAAGCGAGGGTGATGAAACGGAGTACAGAGGAACTGGAACTGGAAGTCGTCAGCTGCTTCCGTTTCCTTGGGCTACAGATTTCCGACGACCTGGCGTGGACCCGCAACATGGAGGTCATGATGAAGAAGGCTCATCAGCCTCTATGCTCGGTGCCTCAGAAAAAGCGGAATAGGCCAGAGGTGGCTAGTGAACTTCTACCGTGGCACCGTAGAGAGCATCCTGACGAGTGGCGTCACCGTGTGGTACGGAGACACCACTGAACAGGACAAGAAAGACATCCAGAGGGTCGTGAGGACGGCAGAGAAGATCATCGGGTGTGCACTTCCATGCATTGAGGAGATCTGTAGGACCAGATGTCTGAAGAAGGCCATGTCCATCATAAAGGACTGCAACCACCCTGGGCTCCATCTCTTCTCCCCCTACCGTCTGGTCGCCGGATCCCCAGCATCCGTACAGCAAGGACTAGCAGGTTTAAGGATAGTTTTTATCCTCAGTCAGTGACCTACTGACCTGCTAGGAGTGCTGCCACTATCATAACATGTCATTAACATTACACTATCATAACATGTCATTAACATTACTCTATCATAACATGTCATTAACATGACACTATCATAACATGTCATTAACATTACTCTATCATAACATGTTATTAACATTACACTATCATAACATGTCATTAACATTACACTATCATAACATGTCATTAACATTACTCTATCATAACATGTCATTAACATGACACTATCATAACATGTCATTAACATTACACTATCATAACATGTCATTAACATTACTCTATCATAACATGTCATTAACATTACACTATCATAACATGTCATTAACATTACACTATCATAACAGGTCTGTCACGAGTGGATAGTTCGGTGGGACCCAGAACGCAGACCAAGACAGTGGAGCTATAACATAAAGCTTTATTTAAAGCACAACACAACTCAAACACAACACAAGAGAGTGATCAGGGACAGGCCAGGGGTCTGGGTACCGGGAGGTTGATCCGCGGAGTACCGGCAGGTAGTAGACCGGCGAGTAGTCCGGGACGGGGGAGGAGTCTGGGTACCGGGAGGTCGAGTAGCGACAGGTACTAGACAGGCGGAAGATCAGGGACGAGCCAGAAGTCTAGATACCGGAAGGTCGGAATAGCGACAGGTACCAGACATGTAATTCTAATGACCGGGGAGCTCGTATAGAGTAACGCGAGACAGGCGGGTGACGCGGGATAGGCAAGGGATCGGGATCTGGATCTCCGGGACATCAGCGATGGCGATTCCGTCCAGAATGTACGACTTATCATGAACAACGTGTGACGTGCAGTAAGACGTACGACCTAACCCCGGGGTAACGGGAAGCCAGGGTATAGATACCCCAGGTGAGGGGATTAACAATTAGACGCGGCAATAGCTGACAGGTGTGTGTGTGTGTGTGTGTGTGCACCGCCAGCGCACGTGGCTTGGCCATGCCCCCTGTCAACCACCGTAACGGTGACAATGTCATTAACATTACACTATCATAACATGAATTTTTGGTTACTTTTCTGTTTCAGATGGAATTGTTTAGTCAATCTAATAATATACAGTAATTAAATGAAAAGAATATGGGCAGTCAGCCTGTTCCCTCTGCTGTTTCTGTATGCCGTGGGGTCGGGGAGGGCCTTTCTCTAAACATTGAGTAGTGATATGATGTGTGGTGATCAATACCTGTTCAGACTAGAGGGCCCTATGTCCATACCATGAAGTGTGATTCATCATTTACCCTTATTTTGCATGCACATTGTCCTAGATCCGGATCCAGATCAGTGGGGGTGAAGATTTGTATCCCATATTTCCCAAAATGTTCTTCCAATCATAATTGGCATTTGGCCTAAATCCAAGTTTTTTGAAAATATGTTAGTATAGTAACAAAAAGTTCTACTAGAAGTAGTAACTGTTGAGGTGAGGAACCACAGATATGTGCCTTTTCCTGTGATGAACCCATATATGGAGTTTCTGAAATCAAGCCCAGCCCAGCTGCAGCCAGTCAACGGCCTGATTGGCTGGGGACAAAAGGGAAGCCCCACACTCACCGGCCTCTTAGTGCTGGGGGAGAACGGCGGATGGAGGACCCTGCTGTGTTCGGATCCCACTGCCCATCAGTCTCTCTTAGTGCTGGGAGGAGGACCCCGCTGGGTATGGGTCCCCCTGCCTATCAGACACTTAGTGCTGGGAGGAGGAGGACCCCACTGGGTATGGGTCCCCCTGCCTATCAGACTCTTAGTGCTGGGAGGAGGAGGACCCCACTGGGTATGGGTCCCCCTGCCTATCAGACTCTTAGTGCTGGGAGGAGGAGGACCCCACTGGGTATGGGTCCCCCTGCCTATCAGACTCTTAGTGCTGGGAGGAGGAGGACCCTGCTGGGTATGGATCCCACTGCCTATCAGTCTCTTAGTGCTGGGAGGAGGACCCTGCTGTGTGTGGACCCCCTTGCCTATCGGACTACAAGAATAAAAGTTTGGTGCACACCCACATCCATACCCCTCGAGTCCGTAAAGGATTGCATCTGCTCCTCACTGCCCAGCACACTGGACCCTCTGCAGTTCACATACCGAGCAAACAGATCCAGGATGCTGTCGCCAACATCCTCCACACTGCCCTATCCCACCTAGACAACAGCCAACAGGGGAAAGTGCTGAATTATATGACACAGCTGTTTACTGATTAAAGTTCAGCTTTCAATACCATAGTTCCCACCAAGCTCAAGGACCTGGGGCTGAACAGCGCCCTCTGCAGCTGGATCCTGGACTTTCTGACGGGCAGACCCCAGGTAGTGAAGGTGGGCAGCCACACCTCATCCACCTTCACCCTCAACCCGGGAGCCCCACAGATGGAGAGCATCCTGACTGGGAACATCACCACCTGGTACGGGAACAGCACCATGAAGGACCAGAAGGCCCTAGAGAGAGTGGTAAGGTCGGCTGAACATACCTTAGGGAGGCCACTCCCTCACCTCAACAACATCTACACCAAGCGGTGTAGGTTCAGGCCCAGAAGGATCCTGAGAGACCTATATAAAATAGAATATAGAAATATATAAAACAGCAATATATATAAATCAATAAATATCAATAAAATATTGTTATATGCTATACGCCCTTGTTCAGCAGCCTGATGGCCTGACTGTGGAAGCTATCTCTGAGTCTATTTGTACGGCACTTGATACTGCGGTATCGCCTGCCTGACGGTAAAAGTGAATACAGTTCATGGCTGGGGTGGGCATTGTCTTTATGATGCGTTTGGCCTTGGCCACGCACCGCTGGTTGTATATATCCAGGAGGGAGGGGAGTTCACCTCCAACGATATACTGGGCCGTCCGCACCACCCTTTGAAGCGCTCTGCGCTCGAGTGCGGTGCAGTTCCCGTACCGGGCGGTGGTGCCGGTGTAGAATGTTCTCAGGATGCGGGGGCCCATGCTGAATTTCCTCAGACGCCTGAGGAAATCCAGGCGTTGTTGGGCCCTTTTCACCACGTGTGTGGTGTGCGTGGACCATGTGAGGTCCTCGGAGATGTGCACGCCGAGGAACTTGAAGCTGCTGACCCTCTCTACTGCAACACCGTCGATGGAGATAGGGCCGTGCTCTCCTCTCTGCTTCCTGTCATGACAAACCACACACACACACACATACACACACACACACACACACACACGCCTACATTTCCCCTCTGATGTGGACCAGGTGTCTGTGGTGTAGGGACCAGTATCTGTGGCGGCAGGCGGTTTGAATATCCTTCTTTGTTGCTACACTCTGATCAGAAAGTGAATTCAGCTCGCTGTGATGGCTTGGTTCATCCATTCTGTCTGTTTGTTGATTCCATTAGACAGCGAGCAACACGTTTAAGGCTTTAGTGAAACATTTTAGCATGCCTACAAGTCTGATAGGCGATGGCGGTAGGAGCAAGCTAGCCACTGATTGATGGGTTTAGTGAATCACTGGGTAAAGGGAGCAGGCCAATTAGTGGGTTAGAAACCATGACAAGAGCCTTTGATGGCCCTCTCCTGCCTGTGGAACACCGACCTGTTGATACACTGAAGAGCTTTCTTCTTTACAACTCCATCAATTAGCTGCTTCTCCACAACACAGCGTCCCCTACAGACCTCACATCCTCCCCTCTGACCTCACATCCTCCCCTCTGACCTCACATCCTCCCCTCTGACCTCGCCACGCTCCTTCAAACATTCAGATGGCAAAACCAACACCACACACACACACACACACACCCCACACACACACACACGCACACACACACACACGCACACTCCACACACACACACACACACCCCACACACACACACACACTCCACACACACACACACACACACACGTACACTCCACACACACATGCACACACACACACACGCACACACACACACATGTACACACACAAATGCACACAAACACTCACACAAACAGACGCACACACACACACACACACACCCTCTCACACACACACACACGCACTCTCCTCACACACACACACACACACACGTACACTCCACACACACACACACACACACACACACACGCACGCACACTCCGTTTGGTAAAAAAAGGAATACATTCCTACAATACAAAAGGAATGCATTTCTACAAAGCCCTTGATACGTGTTTGAAGGTCAAGAGGTGGAGGTGGAAGTGGAATTCAGGAGCACTATGATGAGCACTTCATCACACAGCTCTTTATCCTCTATCCTCACAGTTGGGTTCTCCAGGAGGAGGTGTTCCTCCACCCGCTGAGGTGGATCCCCCATGTGTTCCATGGATGGATGCCCGTCCTCTCAACATTATCTAAACATAATTATAGTGCTTTATGCTTTATTCTTACTTGGAAGTGTAAGGTCAAATAAGGAGAAAGGGAAAGGAGTGGATTGAGTTTGGTCCTTAACATAATATAACATAATAACATATGTTAATATACTGAAGTCAAAAACCAGTCAAGAACAGTTGTCAAGCGCTCTAAAGCATGGAGATAGGAGCTATGTCAGCTGTATAAACTCTCCCTTTCAGACCACATTGTTCACTTCTTAGGAATACTCCAAAAGTTGTAATTCATTAAACAGTATGATGTTACAAAAAGTACCTAAAAGTACCTAAAAGTACCTAACCTCTTATGTGGACTTCATTGACAGCCATGTTGAAGAGTACGCTTTAGAGGAGGATGTATATTCTGAAGTATAAAATATAAAGGTTATATTCCTAGAGGGATATCTGTGTGGAGAATGAGATGGTGTGGAAGTTGATTTGGCAAACAAATTTGGAAAACATTTAAAGAGGCAATTTTAAGACAAAAGTCGAACAGAAAAATGGATATATTATATATTATATATTATATATGATATATTATATATATATTATATATTATATATTATATATTATATATTATATAACTGCCCTCTCTCTCTCAGGGCAGATTTTAAAACACGTACCGTACTCCACATCACACGAACATATGAGTGAGTCAGTTATCTCTGCCTTGAGCTAAAGAAACCATGATAAACCATGAGAACCCATGAGAACCCATGATAAACCATGAGAACCCATGAGAACCCATGATAAACCATGAGAACCCATAAGAACCCATGAGAACCCATGAGAACCCATGATAAACCATGAGAACCCATAAGAACCCATGAGAACCCATGATAAACCATGAGAACCCATAAGAACCCATGAGAACCCATAAGAACCCATGATAAACTATGAGAACCCATAAGAACCCATGATAAACCATGAGAACCCATGAGAACCCATGAGAACCCATAATAACCCATGATAAACCATGAGAACCCATGAGAAACCATGATAAACCATGAGAACCCATGAGAACCCATGAGAACCCATGATAAACCATGAGAACCCATGAGAACCCATGATAAACCATGAGAACCCATAATAACCCATGATAAACCATAAGAACCCATGATAAACCATGAGAACCCATGAGAACCGATGAGAACCCATAATAACCCATGATAAACCATGAGAACCCATGAGAACCCATGAGAACCCATAAGAACCCATGAGAACCCATGAGAACCCATAAGAACCCATGAGAACCCATGAGAACCCATAAGAACCCATGAGAACCCAGCCCTCAGCCATCAGTACAGAGGTTACCAGCTCTCACGTGAAAACACAGTTTGATGTCCTCTCATAGCCCTGCAGGGCCTTCGTCTCCACAGGGAAGGAATGTCACCTGTAAAGGTGATGCAGGGATGGGCTAAATGATTCTGACTTACTGAACTCAGTGTGAGGAACTCCTTAGTCTCAAAGAGCCCTGCTATGGTCTGATAATGACAGGTTACAGAGAGAGAGCGAGAGAAAGAGAGAGAGAGAGAGAGAGAGGAGAGAGAGAGAGAGAGAGAGAGAGAGAGAGAGAGAGACTGCTGTGTTAAATGTAAGTCACAAACCATTTACGAGCCAATGGCTTCACAGACGACACTTATGGATCTATTAGACCTGCTGACCTCTGGTGATCCTGCCAACCTGGTTGTGTGTGTGTGTGTATGTGTGTGTGTGTGTGTGTGTGTGTGTGTGTGTGTGTGTGTGTGTGTGTGTGTGTGTGTGTGTGTGTGTGTGTTTATGGACATACCCAGTTACCCACACACTCATACACTATGTCTGTGTACATATGTTGTTGTTTGTGTGTGTGTTTGACAGAGTGAACTTAGCTTCATTTATCAATGCTGAGATGACTCATACACACACACACACACACACACACACACACACACACACACACACACACACACACACATGGAGCCATCAACTGACGATGGCATAATGAAGTCAGGCCCTGAGTCAACCCAACCTGCAGGTTCAGTCTGTCCCTCCTCTTGTCATTAGGCTCCGCCCCCGTCTGTCTCCAGTGTGAGCAGCTAATTGTCCCTCTGGCGCCACTGAGAGAGAGAGAGAGAGAGAGAGAGAGAGAGAGAGAGAGAGAGAGAGAGAGAGAGAGAGAGAGAGAGAGAGAGAGAGAGAGAGACAGACACAGACACACAGAGAGAGAGAGAGAGAGAGAGAGAGAGACACACAGAGAGAGAGAGGCAGAGACAGAGACAGAGACAGAGAGACAAAGAGAGAGAGAGAGAGAGAGAGAGAGAGAGAGAGAGAGAGAGAGAGAGAGAGAGAGAGAGAGAGAGAGAGAGAGAGAGAGAGAGAGAGAGAGAGAGAGCAGCACATCAATAGGTTCTTGCAGCCTCTCTAGTGTTAAGATGAGAACACACTGCAATGACAAGTTATGAAGAGTGTGGAGGTGATAGGCCACTTATATACAGTACATATGAAGCCTTTAGATTAGCCTTTAGATTAGTAGTTTATTAATAATAATAATAATAATAATAATTATTATTATTATTATTATAATAATAATAATATTAATATTAAAAATAATAATTATAATTATTATTATTATTATTATACCAATAATAATAATATTTATATTGAAAATAATGATAATAATAATTACTATTATTATTATTATTATTATATTTATAGATTATTAGTAGTTTATTAATAATAATAATAATACATAATTGTAATTATTATTATTATTATTATCATTATAATAATAATAAAAATAATAATAATAATTATTAATATTATTATTATTATAATAATAATAAAAATAAGAATAAGAATAATTATTATTATTATTATTATCATTAGAATAATAATAAAATAAAAAAATAATAATAATAATAATTATTATTATTATTATTATTATTATTTTTATTATTATTATAATGATAATAATAATAATAATATAATAATATATAATAATAGTTTATTAGTAGTTTATTAATAATAATAATAATAATAATAATAATAATTATTATTATTATTATTATTATTATTATTATTATTATTATTATTATTATTATAACAATAATAATACAATCAAGAAGAGTCTATCTAGGCCCCACAGGTGTTTATTGGTTTATCTTAGAGAAGTCCTCTTGGTTCACCTTGTAGGTGACCTCCTGTGAGGCCATCCAGCCTCAAGACCACTGGGTGACCTCCTGTGAGGCCATCCAGCCTCAGGACCACTGGGTGACCTCCTGTGAGGCCATCCAGCCTCAGGACCACTGGGTGACCTCCTGTGAGGCCATCCAGCCTCAGGACCACTGGGTGACCTCCTGTGAGGCAATCCAGCCTCAGGACCACTGGGTGACCTCCTGTGAGGCCATCCAGCCTCAGGACCACTGTGACCACTGTGATCACACACGCGAGTATGGCGCCGTACGAGATGGCTGCCGTGTCGCGAGCTCCCGCACGACGACGCAGTTTTTTGTTATTTATTCTTTTTATCGCAACTATTTTAGTTCAGGATGTTAGCAGCAAGTTCACTTATAACTTTTGCACACTTTGGGAGATCAGATCGACAGTTGCTCGCCGCCTTCCGGAGTTTTTTCATTCTTTCGGCTCGGACGTCCCGCCCGAAGTCACAGCTGGATTATCTCCGTCCATTTTGGGCACGATTACGCGCAAGCGTCGCCGGAGGAATCGAGGGAAGCGAGCCGGCGTGCTAGTCAGGCTGAGATGTCGATCCGATCGACCCCCACTACCCACCATTCTACTGGCTAATGTACAGTCTCTGGACAATAAGTTAAGCGAACTACAGGCTCGTATTCAATTCCACCGAGAAACTAGGGACAATTGTATTATCTGCCTTACGGAGACATGGATGTCGACAGGATGTGGATGGGGGTTACCGACGCAGCTATCGAGCCGACGGGATTTTCCGTACACCGGGCGGACAGAACAAAGGCTCTCTCCGGTAAAGATCGCGGAGGGGGGGTATGTCTCATGATAAACAGATCTTGGTGCAACCAAAGTCATGTACATCCCCTCAAGTCTTTCTGTTCCCCGGACCTGGAGTACCTGATGCTTATGTGCCGTCCATACTGGCTACCTCGGGAGTTTACAGCGGTAACCGTGACCGCTGTTTACATTCCCCCACAAGCCAACACGGACACAGCGCTGAAGGAACTGTACGGGGCTATCAGCGAACAGGAGTCGGCCCACCCCGAGGCTGCTCTCATCGTGGCGGGGGACTTCAACAAGGCGAACCTGAAGAAGGTTCTCCCGAAGTTCTACCAACACATAAAGAGCAACACACGGGGCGAGCGGATCCTCGACCACTGCTACACTCCCTTCCGTGATGGCTACAAGGCCCTCCTCCGCCCACCGTTCGGCAAATCAGATCACCGCTCTATCCAGCTACTCCCCGCCTATAGGCAGAGACTGAAGCAGCAACCGATCGCTGTGAGGGAGGTCCAATGCTGGTCGGACCAATCAGATTCTACGCTGCAGGATTGTTTTGATCACGCTGACTGGCACATGTTCCGCGTTGCCTCGGACAATAACATCAACGAGTACGCGTCGTCGGTCACCGGGTTCATCAAGAAGTGCATAGATGACGTTGTTCCGACCAAGTCGGTTCGGATATATCCCAACCAGAAACCGTGGATTAACGGCGATGTTCGCGCTGCCCTACATGCGCGTAACGCCGCCTTTGGTTCCGGGAATACGGAGGAATATACGAGAGCCCGTTACGACCTCCGTAAGACCATCGTCACTGCCAAGCGGGAGTATAAGGACAGAGTGGAAGATAAATTCAAGAAACACGATGCGAGGGGTATGTGGCAGGGGCTGCAGAAGATAACGAACTTCAGAGGAGAACCAGTTGTGTAGAGAACTCCTCTACCT
>CM051011.1:17387543-17392543 GCA_027704905.1 Muraenolepis orangiensis | reverse complement strand
GACGTCCGACTCGGACGGGTCCTGCGTCCCGCGGCTCATCCTCCTCGGGACCTCCTCCTCCACCTCCTCCTCCTCCTCCTCCACCTCCTCGTCCCGCTCCGGTAAGCAGTGTGGAGGACCTTTAGAAGTAGACGTGCTGTTGGTTGGAGGAGATATGAGAGAGGGGGTGGACAGCGGCCCTGACCAGTTTTAGATTAGATTAGGTTCGATGAGATTAGATTAGATTACATTAAATTACATTACATTACATTACATGACATTACATTTACATTTAGGACATTTGGCAGACGCTTTTATCCAAAGCGACTTACAAGGTGTACATTAGTTGAAGCAGACAATAGCATAACACTGAGGTACGCAAACATCAAAATAGAGCAGTTCACAAGTATTCATATTAACAAGATGAATAACACTATTTCATACTGCTAGGTCACCTGCTTAAGTAGCTGTGATAAGAGCGTGTTATCAACATTAAGGATATACACTTGCTAACATATACAACATGCTAAGAGCTATTCATGTCAGGACTTAAGCAAGTTAGGGGTTCACAAAGGAGAAGGAGGGTTCATGGAGAGTCCAGGTGGACTCTGAACAGGTGGGTCTTGAGTCTCTTGCGGAAGCTGGCGAGGGACTCTGCCGTCCTGACATGAGACGGGAGTTCATTCCACCTGTGGAGCCAGAGCCCTGAAGAGCTGGGTCTTGAGTTCATTCCACCTGTGGAGCCAGAGCCGTGAAGAGCTGGGTCTTGAGTTCATTCCACCTGTGGAGCCAGAGCCCTGAAGAGCTGGGTCTTGAGTTCATTCCACCTGTGGAGCCAGAGCCCTGAAGAGCTGGGTCTTGAGTTCATTCCACCTGTGGAGCCAGAGCCCTGAAGAGCTGGGTCTTGGAAGAGCGATGCTTGGTAGTTTTCAGTGAAGGTCGAACAAGTGGCCTGGCAGAAGTTGGGCGGAGCGCTCTGGCTGGGATGTAGGGTTTGACCAACGTTTGGAGGTAGGCTGGGGCAGTTCCATTGACTGCCCTAAAGGTCAGCACCAGAGTCTTGAACTTGATGACATTCAAATGTCATTGCCATTGCACAGCACTACAATACAGCGCAAAGAAGTGCACAACCAGAGTGCACCTTTTACAGTAAAGTCATATATCATCTCCAGTGGTTAAACAGTGGTTTACAAAATATGTAAAAACAGCCTTCTAAAAACAAATACAAAAAACCCGGGTATAAAATAACTTATAGAGTAGGTATGAGATGTGTGCAGAATTATAGGTATGTATATATATATATATATATATATATATATATATATATATATATACATACAAGGTAAGTATCCAAGTATCAACAGGTAGTGAGCAGGGGTATGCAGTTATATCAACAAGATAAATCTATATAAATGTATATACAGCAGGTAGTGACCAGGGGTGTGTAGTTATATCAACAGTTGAAGATTCATTTATATACAGTAAGTACTGTAAAAATGTACATGACTATCATACAGGTATGTAAACTATAAATATGTAAACTATAGGTAGAGGTAGGGGGTTATGATACTGTACAAGGCAGTCGAAGACATTGATGGTGAAAGGATAAAGTGAAGTTGCCTTCATATGTTCAGAAACTTTAGTCTGGTAGAATCTAATGAAGGTTTATATTGATATTTTACCAATATTACCAATACACAGAAAGCCCTATGTTGATAGTGTGGTTGTGTTGAGACTATAAATGTGTCCATCCTTTTGATACAGGAGATATAGTATTTAGTTAAAATTAAGTTTTATCAAATATTTTCTATGTAGTTTGATATATTTTACAGTAATTGTTGTTTTATTGATGTCTGTCTTCTGGGTTCATTGCATATAATAAGTCCAAGCTTTCCTTGTTTGCTGTTTAGTTTCAGTTTACATTTAGAAATATTGTGTCGCAACGATGTGTGTGGGTTGGACCCCGAACGCAGATGACAGAACAGAGAATTGATAACAGGAGGTTTTATTAAAGAAAACACAAACGTAGAATGGTCGGGGACAGGCCAGGGGTCTGGATACCGGGAGGTCGAGTAGCGTAGTACCGACAGGTCGGGGACAGGCCAGGGGTCTGGATACCGGGAGGTCGAGTAGAGTAGTACCGACAGGTCGGGGACAGGCCAGGGGTCTGGATACCGGGAGGTCGAGTAGCGTAGTACCGACAGGTCGGGGACAGGCCAGGGGTCTGGATACCGGGAGGTCGAGTAGAGTAGTACCGACAGGTCGGGGACAGGCCAGGGGTCTGGATACCGGGAGGTCGAGTAGCGTAGTACCGACAGGTCGGGGACAGGCCAGGGGTCTGGATACCGGGAGGTCGAGTAGCGTAGTACCGACAGGTCGGGGACAGGCCAGGGGTCTGGATACCGGGAGGTCGAGTAGCGTAGTACCGACAGGTCGGGGAAAGGCCAGGGGTCTGGATACCGGGAGGTCGAGTAGCGTAGTACCGACAGGTCGGGGACAGGCCAGGGGTCTGGATACCGGGAGGTCGAGTAGAGAAGTACCGACATGTCGGGGACAGGCCAGGGGTCTGGATACCGGGAGGTCGAGTAGCGTAGTACCGACAGGTCGGGGACAGGCCAGGGGTCTGGATACCGGGAGGTCGAGTAGCGTAGTACCGACAGGTCGGGGACAGGCCAGGGGTCTGGATACCGGGAGGTCGAGTAGCGTAGTACCGACAGGTCGGGGACAGGCCAGGGGTCTGGATACCGGGAGGTCGAGTAGCGTAGTACCGACAGGTCGGGGACAGGCCAGGGGTCTGGATACCGGGAGGTCGAGTAGCGTAGTACCGACAGGTCGGGGACAGGCCAGGGGTCTGGATACCGGGAGGTCGAGTAGCGTAGTACCGACAGGTCGGGGACAGGCCAGGGGTCTGGATACCGGGAGGTCGAGTAGCGTAGTACCGACAGGTCGGGGACAGGCCAGGGGTCTGGATACCGGGAGGTCGAGTAGCGACAGGTAGAAGACAGGTAAGTATAATTACCGGAGAGCTCGTAGAGTGACATCCAGGGAGTACAAACGTACGATCGAGCAACGCGCCCAAGAGACGCCGCGGTATACACACCCCCAGGTGAGGTGATTAACCTAATCAGTCTCGGCAATTGCCGACAGGTGTGTGTGTGCGCCGCCAAAACCCGCGGCTTGGCCACGCCCCCTGTCAACCACCGTAACTGTGACATATTGACCAATATACATGTAGGCCTATAAGTTAAAGTTATATAAAGGTAAAATAAGTGATACTATAATGCTGTGGTGTTGCCTTCTGTCCCCAGGTGTCCTCATGGTCTCTTTAATGCTGTGGTGTTGCCTTCTGTCCCCAGGTGTCCTCATGGTCTCTTTAATGCTGTGGTGTTGCCTTCTGTCCCCAGGTGTCCTCGTGGAGTCTTTAATGCTGTGGTGTTGCCTTCTGTCCCCAGGTGTCCTCATGGTCTCTTTAATGATGTGGTGTTGCCTTCTGTCCCCAGGTGTCCTCGTGGAGTCTTTAATGCTGTGGTGTTGCCTTGTCTCTCCAGGTGTCCTCAGCCCCGGCGGTCCACTGAGGAAACACAAGAAGAACCGCAAGCCGCGCACGCCCTTCACCAGCTCCCAGCTACTGGCTCTGGAGAGGAGGTTCCGTCAGAAGCGGTATCTGTCCATCGCAGAGCGGGCTGAGTTCTCCCGCTCGCTATCGCTCAGCGAGACCCAGGTGAAGATCTGGTTCCAGAACCGCCGTGCCAAAGCCAAGCGGCTCCAGGAGGCCGAGCTGGAGAAACTTAAAATGGCGGCCGACGCCAAGACGGCGGCGGCGGCGGCCGGTGGCCGGTGGCCCCCTGCTGGCTTCAGGCTGTCCCTGGGAGCCATGTCGCTGTACTCCCCTCAGACACACCCCGCCTACCAACAGCCCCCCCAGGGCCCCCACAGAGCCCTGTGGCCCCTCTCCCCTCTGGGACTCTACACGCATCCTTTGGGCTACATGTACCACTTATCATAAGAGGGGAACCGTTGGATCGGAATGGGTCCGGTTCAGAAGCGGGATGCCTGTTCCTCGCTGCAGTAGGAAGTAACTACATGGTTATTCACTGCTTCTCTCCCATAGATCGGCTCGTGTGAACAACAATTTAAAAACAATAGGATTCCATCCCATAATTCAGCTGTTGTGGGATATGCGTCTCTACGCTCCTCTGAAAGGCCTGACGCCAGGAGACAGACTGGGGAGGAAGGTTCCTCCAGTGCAGCAGATGCAGTGAGCTTAGGTCTCCAGAGACCTGAGCTCACTGAACGGTGCCTTCATGCTCACACACTTCGGCCCTGATTTAAAGTCCTGTTCAGAGTTTTGGAAGCAAAGGACGTCAGCCGAAGTCACCTGGTGTTTTTATGTGTTCCGGTTGGCAAAAAGCAACGCGTGACCTGAACTTTACGTGCGAATGAATGCGATTGTAAGGAAAAGTAATCATTGTTTTAGGCTTAATGCCGGCGAGTTGTTGTGTTATTGGTTGCAAAAATCTGTTCAAAAGGATTCTAGTAAACGTTTCCTGAGGATTCCAGAACAAGAACCAAAGCGAGAGGATGAATGCTGTTCATAGAAACCACTGGGAGCCTTGGGGTCGGACTGTGGTGTATACTCAAGATTCAAGATGTTTATTGTCCGTATGCAACAAGTATAATGGAATGCTTACTCCCCATTCCCTCCTGCAGTATGGATTTAGTAAAACTAAATCTTTACTACTATAAAGATACTCTACACAATAACAATAACAATAAAGTGACTGATGGATGATATGTACATCTTCTTGTCAGGTCAGTATTTATTGGGAACGATTATGTTGAGTTTATATACATTTGATGACAGTCTGCTTTATTCAATGTTTTGGTGCGATTAATCTTAGTTTTTGGAATTAAAACCGTTTGAAAACTTTTAATAAAATGCATGCACTTTATCATATGTTAGTTTAGAAGAATATCTAGAACTAGCGACTTGATTGAGAGTTGTTACGTATTCAGAGACT
>CM051011.1:17307543-17380043 GCA_027704905.1 Muraenolepis orangiensis | reverse complement strand
CTCTCTCTCTCCCTACCTGCCTTTGGCCTCTCTCTCTCTCTCTCTCTCCCTACCTGCCATTGGCCTCTTGCTCTCCCTACCTGCCTTTGGCCTCTCTCTCTCTCTCCCTACCTGCCTTTGGCCTCTTTCTCTCCCTACCTGCCTTTGGCCTCTTACTCTCCCTACCTGCCTTTAGCCTCTTACTCTCCCTACCTGCCTTTGGCCACTCTCTCTCTCCCTACCTGCCTTTGGCCTCTTACTCTCCCTACCTGCCTTTGGCCTCTCTCTCTCTCCCTACCTGCCTTTGGCCTCTCTCTCTCTCTCCCTACCTGCCTTTGGCCTCTTTCTCTCCCTACCTGCCTTTGGCCTCTCTCTCTCTCCCTACCTGCCTTTGGCCTCTTTCTCTCCCTACCTGCCTTTGGCCTCTCTCTCTCTCCCTACCTGCCTTTGGCCTATTTCTCTCCCTACCTGCCTTTGGCCTCTCTTACTCTCCCTGCCTGCCTTTGGCCTCTTACTCTCCCTACCTGCCTTTGGCCTCTCTCTCTCTCTCCCTACCTGCCTTTGGCCTCTTACTCTCCCTACCTGCCTTTGGCCTCTCTCTCTCTCTCCCTACATGCCTTTGGCCTCTCTCTCTCCCTACCTGCCTTTGGCCTCTCACTCTCTCCCTACCTGCCTTTGACCTCTCTCTCTCCCTACCTGCCTTTGGCCTCTCTCTCTCTCCCTACCTGCCTTTGGCCTCTCTCTCTCTCCCTACCTGCCTTTGGCCTCTCACTCTCTCCCTACCTGCCTTTGACTTTTCTCTCTCCCAACCTGCCTTTGGCCTCTCTCTCTCTCCCTACCTGCCTTTGACCTCTCTCTCTCCCTACCTGCCTTTGGCCTCTCTCTCTCCCAACCTGCCTTTGGCCTCTCTCTCCCTACCTGCCTTTGGCCTCTCACTCTCTCCCTACCTGCCTTTGACCTCTCTCTCTCCCAACCTGCCTTTGGCCTCTCTCTCTCCCTACCTGCCTTTGGCCTCTCACTCTCTCCCTACCTGCCTTTGACCTCTCTCTCTCTCCCTACCTGCCTTTGGCCTCTCACTCTCTCCCTACCTGCCTTTGGCCTCTCTCTCTCTCCCTACCTGCCTTTGGCCTCTTTCTCTCCCTACCTGCCTTTGGCCTCTCTCTCTCCCGACCTGCCTTTGGCCTCTTTCTCTCTCCCTACCTGCCTTTGGCCTCTCTCTCTCCCTACCTGCCTTTGGCCTCTCTCTCTCCCAACCTGCCTTTGGCCTCTCTCTCTCTCCCTACCTGCCTTTGGCCTCTCACTCTCTCCCTACCTGCCTTTGACCTCTCTCTCTCCCAACCTGCCTTTGGCCTCTCTCTCTCTCCCTACCTGCCTTTGGCCTCTCACTCTCTCCCTACCTGCCTTTGGCCTCTCACTCTCTCCCTACCTGCCTTTGACCTCTCTCTCTCCCAACCTGCCTTTGGCCTCTCTCTCTCTCTCCCTACATGCCTTTGGCCTCTCTCTCTCCCTACCTGCCTTTGGCCTCTCACTCTCTCCCTACCTGCCTTTGACCTCTCTCTCTCCCTACCTGCCTTTGGCCTCTCTCTCTCTCCCTACCTGCCTTTGGCCTCTCTCTCTCTCTCCCTACCTGCCTTTGGCCTCTCACTCTCTCCCTACCTGCCTTTGACTTTTCTCTCTCCCAACCTGCCTTTGGCCTCTCTCTCTCTCCCTACCTGCCTTTGACCTCTCTCTCTCCCTACCTGCCTTTGGCCTCTCTCTCTCCCAACCTGCCTTTGGCCTCTCTCTCCCTACCTGCCTTTGGCCTCTCACTCTCTCCCTACCTGCCTTTGACCTCTCTCTCTCCCAACCTGCCTTTGGCCTCTCTCTCTCTCCCTACCTGCCTTTGGCCTCTCACTCTCTCCCTACCTGCCTTTGACCTCTCTCTCTCTCCCTACCTGCCTTTGGCCTCTCACTCTCTCCCTACCTGCCTTTGGCCTCTCTCTCTCTCCCTACCTGCCTTTGGCCTCTTTCTCTCCCTACCTGCCTTTGGCCTCTCTCTCTCCCGACCTGCCTTTGGCCTCTTTCTCTCTCCCTACCTGCCTTTGGCCTCTCTCTCTCCCTACCTGCCTTTGGCCTCTCTCTCTCCCAACCTGCCTTTGGCCTCTCTCTCTCTCCCTACCTGCCTTTGGCCTCTCACTCTCTCCCTACCTGCCTTTGACCTCTCTCTCTCCCAACCTGCCTTTGGCCTCTCTCTCTCTCCCTACCTGCCTTTGGCCTCTCACTCTCTCCCTACCTGCCTTTGGCCTCTCACTCTCTCCCTACCTGCCTTTGACCTCTCTCTCTCCCAACCTGCCTTTGGCCTCTCTCTCTCTCCCTACCTGCCTTTGGCCTCTCACTCTCTCCCTACCTGCCTTTGACTTCTCTCTCTCCCAACCTGCCTTTGGCCTCTCTCTCTCTCCCTACCTGCCTTTGGCCTCTCACTCTCTCCCTACCTGCCTTTGACCTCTCTCTCTCCCAACCTGCCTTTGGCCTCTCTCTCTCTCCCTACCTGCCTTTGGCCTCTCACTCTCTCCCTACCTGCCTTTGGCCTCTCTCTCTCCCTACCTGCCTTTGGCCTCTCACTCTCTCCCTACCTGCCTTTGGCCTCTCACTCTCTCCCTACCTGCCTTTGGCCTCTCTCTCTCCTTACCTGCCTTTGGCCTCTCACTCTCTCCCTACCTGCCTTTGGCCTCTCTCTCTCCCTACCTGCCTTTGGCCTCTCACTCTCTCCCTACCTGCCTTTGGCGAGGGTGAAGGTCATGTGATCATGATAGGACATGTGGAGGTTATAGGTTGGAGAGCAGAGTGGTGAGATGAAAGAGGGGGTAAAGACAAATGAACAAAAAGAAGAGATGGAACCCATTTCTAGGACAGGGCCATGGGAAGCTAGTTACACCTGGCGTCCAGCAGGTGGCAGTGTGGTAGCAGAGTTCAGCAACAACCGGTGCATGTAAACCTACAACATTCTATAGGACTAGATGAGTAGACATTGTCAATATCGTTCCACGAAATGAGATGGGTTACATAATTTCTCCAAGATGGAACTGGTTATTTGACACATTAATGTCAATGATGAATGCATAGGTTATGTCTTTTGATTTATTTCATGCGTGGGAAATGCAAATTAGATACAATTCATACCGTGTGCAATAAAAAAACAAGCGGCCATATCTGAACACCACGGACCCGTTTAGAGGTCCAACCCCCATCCAGCGCTCAGCAGGGAGGAGGCTGTGGGCTGGAGGCTGTGGGCTGGAGGCTGTGGGCTGGAGGCTGTGGGCTGGAGGCTGTGGGCTGGAGGCTGGAGGCTGTGGGCTGGAGGCTGTGGGCTGGAGGCTGTGGGCTGCAGCCTCCACACCGCCATTCAACACTGGTTTGACTAGTCTACATGGGAGAATACTCTGATAGATGGAACCTGGAATGCACTCAATTTAAATGATTAAACCGCCTCTTCTCTCAGGGAATATTACGTTATGAGAACAAATTGGTTGTGGATGGGTTTGGGCTGTGTGTGTGTGTGTGTGTGTGTGTGTGTGTGTGTGTGTGTGTGTGTGTGTGTGTGTGTGTGTGTGTGTGTGTGCGTGCGTGCGTGCGTGCGTGCGTGCGTGCGTGCGTGCGTGCGTGCGTGCGTGCGTGCGTGCGTGCGTGCGTGCGTGCGTGTGTGTGTGTGTGTGTGTGCGCGTGCGTGCGTGCGTGAGAGAGAAAGAGAGAGAAAGAGAGAGAGAGGAAGAGAAAGAGAGGGTGAAGGAGAGAGAGAGAGAGAGAGAGAGAGAGAGAGAGGGTGAAGGAGAGAGAGAGAGAGAGAGAGAGAGAGAGAGAGAGAGAGAGAGAGAGGAAGAGAAAGAGAGGGTGAAGGAGAGAGAGAGAGAGAGAGAGAGAGAGGTAAAGAGAGACCGACGGGGGAGTCCAGCCTCCTCTCACTGAACCAGTCACTAACTTCCTACTCAATCCAATACTCATAGAGTGAAGAGACTCATGAACCATGACCCCATCCTGTTCATTAAAGCTACTTAGACCTCCTCCTCCTCCTACAGACTGGACACATGTCCTCCTCCTCCAGACTGGACACGTGTCCTCCTCCTACAGACTGAAGACATGTCCTCCTCCTATAGACTGGACACATGTCCTCCTCCTCCAGACTGGACACGTGTCCTCCTCCTCCTCCTACAGACTGAAGACATGTCCTCCTCCTATAGACTGGACACATGTCCTCCTCCTATAGACTGGACACATGTCCTCCTCCTCCAGACTGAAGACATGTCCTCCTCCTACAGACTGGACACATGTCCTCCTCCTATAGACTGGACACATGTCCTCCTCCTCCAGACTGAAGACATGTCCTCCTCCTATAGACTGGACACATGTCCTCCTCCTCCAGACTGAAGACATGTCCTCCTCCTATAGACTGGACACATGTCCTCCTCCTCCAGACTGGACACATGTCTTCCTCCTCCTCCTACAGACTGAAGACATGCCCTCCTACATGACTTGAACTAAGAGAATGATTCCCTCCACCCTTCCCTCTCTCCCCTAAAGCTCCTCGGGCTCTCTCCTTACTCCATCACCTTCTGCCCAAGGAGAGGGCCACCACTTAGAAACCAAAGGGAATCTAAATATTCCCTGAGAACTAAAGTCTTGTTTACAGTTGGATGCTCTGTATTGTGTGTGTGTGTGTGTGTGTGTGTGTGTGTGTGTGTGTGTGTGTGTGTGTGTGTGTGTGTGTGTGTGTGTGTGTGTGTGTGTGTGTGTGTGTGTGTGTGTGTGTGTGTGTGTGTGTGTGTGTGTGTCGAGGGGTGGGGGGGGGGTTGACAGTAATTGCACTAGCTACAGTTTAAGTGTATTAGTCTTTATCAGGTTGTATATAGAGGTTTCATCTACATGTGTCCAGTCTATAGGAGGAGGACATGTCTTTAGTCTATAGGAGGAGGAGGAGGACATGTGTCCAGTCTGGAGGAGGAGGACATGTCTTCAGTCTGTAGGAGGAGGACATGTCTTCAGTCTGTAGGAGGAGGACATGTCTTCAGTCTGTAGGAGGAGGACATGTCTTCAGTCTGTAGGAGGAGGACATGTGTCCAGTCTATAGGAGGAGGACATGTCTTCAGTCTGTAGGAGGAGGACATGTGTCCAGTCTATAGGAGGAGGACATGTCTTCAGTCTGTAGGAGGAGGACATGTCTTCAGTCTGTAGGAGGAGGAGGAGGACATGTGTCCAGTCTGTAGGAGGAGGAGGAGGAGGACATGTGTCCAGTCTGGAGGAGGAGGACATGTCTTCAGTCTGTAGGAGGAGAAGGAGGACATGTCTTCAGTCTGTAGGAGGAGGACATGTCTTCAGTCTGTAGGAGGAGAAGGAGGACATGTGTCCAGTCTATAGGAGGAGGACATGTCTTCAGTCTGGAGGAGGACATGTCTTCAGTCTATAGGAGGACATGTCTTCAGTCTATAGGAGGAGGACATGTGTCCAGTCTGGAGGAGGAGGACATGTGTCCAGTCTATAGGAGGAGGACATGTCTTCAGTCTATAGGAGGACATGTCTTCAGTCTGTAGGAGGAGGACATGAGTTCAGTCTATAGGAGGAGGACATGTCTTCAGTCTGGAGGAGGAGGACATGAGTTCAGTCTGTAGAAGGAGAACATGAGTTCAGTCTGGAGGAGGAGAACATGAGTTCAGTCTATAGGAGGAGGACATGTCTTGAGTCTGGAGGAGGACATGTCTTCAGCCTGGAGGAGGACATGTCTTCAGCCTGGAGGAGGACATGTCTTCAGCCTGGAGGAGGACATGTCTTCAGCCTGGAGGAGGACATGTCTTCAGTCTGGAGGAGGACATGTCTTCAGTCTGTAGGAGGACATGTCTTCAGCCTGGAGGAGGACATGTCTTCAGTCTGGAGGAGGACATGTCTTCAGCCTGGAGGAGGACATGTCTTCAGCCTGGAGGAGGACATGTCTTCAGCCTGGAGGAGGACATGTCTTCAGTCTGGAGGAGGACATGTCTTCAGTCTGGAGGAGGACATGTCTTCAGTCTATAGGAAGAGGACATGTCTTCAGCCTGGAGGAGGACATGTCTTCAGTCTGGAGGAGGACATGTCTTCAGTCTATAGGAGGAGGACATGAGTTCAGTCTGGAGGAGGACATCAGTTTGTGGGACGATCACGACGGTGTTCATGGTTCAGTGAGGATGTGGATTACGTGGAGATGGCAGAGGAGATGGGTCATGGCTGTTTACTGACATGGGAAGGAGACTGTCATGAGATGATGTCATGGGAACAGTTGAAACCAACATCACATGTCTGGTGTTTATCCACCAACACCACCTCCATCATGTCATGAAGACTCTGCTCATCCCACGGATCACAGCTCATCAGGACTGATCGGTAGATCGAGAGCTTTGCCTTCTGGCTCAGCTCTCTTTTGGTTACAACTGTGCGCCAAAGTGCACCCAATACCGCTCCCGCTGCACCTATTCTCCTGTCAATCTCACGCTCCATCCTCCCTTCACTTGAGAACAAGACCCCGAGATACTTGAACTCCTTCACTTGGGATAAGGACTCCCTCCCTACTTGGAGTAGACAATCCACCGGTTTCCTGCTAAGAACCATGGCCTCAGATTTGGAGGTGCTGATCCTCATCCCAGCCGCTTCACATTCCGCTGCAAACCGATCCAGTGAGTGCTGAAGGTCACATACTGATGACGCAAACAGGACCACATCATCTGCAAACAGCAGAGATTCAATCCTGCCATCTTTGTTCCGTTTATTAAATTGATCTATTGTTATTGAGTCTGTTTCAGGCAAAATGCAACAAACCAATTAACCTTTAATAATGTTAAATAGGATAGCCTTAGGCGTAGTGTGTGTACAGGGTACAGGGTTCAATGGGCCTTGATGGCTGAAGGGGAACTGGGTTTTGCTTTATTCAAAAGCTGCAGATGGTGTTGTTTGAGTTGAGCTTCAGACGGACTCATTAGCATTAACTGATAAAGATATGAAAAAGACAATCTGGAAGACAAGAATGTCATCATATGATATTTTCATGTGACAAAGGGGAGACATGCATGAAGGTCCATCAATCACACCATAGGGCATTTAGATTGATTGTTGCTGCATAGGTTCTGTTCACACGCTCCCCGCTTCACACCAGCTGCTGATTAGATGGGCTGGGAAGTGGCTCTGGACACATAACAGATCCAGGGAGGTCTTCATCATTCTGAAACAGCACTTTTTGAGGTGGACTATAATCAGAGAACCGAAAGCAGAACTACTAGTACATGATTAAGCATTCAGTGTATGAACTGAATGTATGATCAGGTTTATAGGACCACTGGACAGCACCCCTACAGGAACATGGAGACGGTATGAGTCCAGTGTGTCTAGTGGTGTAGACCTGCCCAGGAGACGGTCTGAGTCCTGTGTCTAGTGGTGTAGACCTGCCCAGGAGACGGTCTGAGTCCTGTGTCTAGTGGTGTAGACCTGCCCAGGAGACGGTCTGAGTCCTGTGTGTCTAGTGGTGTAGACCTGCCCAGGAGACGGTCTGGGTCCTGTGTGTCTAGTGGTGTAGACCTGCCCAGGAGACGGTCTGGGTCCTGTGTGTCTAGTGGTGTAGACCTGCCCAGGAGACGGTCTGGGTCCAGTGTGTCTAGTGGTGTAGACCTGCCCAGGAGACGGGGCTTCCACAAACAAACATTACAAACATTACTCTCTATATAACCAATATTTGGTCAATATTTCTACACAATCTGCAAACTCTGCCCCTAGCTAAAAGACAATACAACCAGATACATTTCAAAATATCCCCAATTGATGTAACGTCTTCAGCCGGGGGTCCGTGACCCCTAGGGGGTCCGTGACCCCTAGGGGGTCTGCAGGGGGTCCGCCATTTTGTCATTTACATTTGTGAGAATTTAAAAATATAATAAATTATATTGAGTAAACTGCAAACATTAATAGGCAAAAATAAGCTCCTTTAGACAAACTGAAGACAAAAATAATTCCCGTAATGCAGAGTCTTACATCAGCGGATCTTGAGAAAGCTGCAAGCAGCAATAATGGAGGCCAACATCGGGCCTGTTGGGAACAGGCTCTGCTCTGGACTGACCAGTCTCAGTTGAGTTCATGCAATTTGCTCTACTACTGTTCCCCTCCTCTGGTCCTGTCAAAGATACGAGAACTCCCACCACCACCGCCGCCTCTGCTTCCTCTGTGGCGTCATTATCAGTCACATGACCCGAGGTTGACAGCTGCCTGCGTTGTCACTCTAACTAAGCCGTTAGACCCCTCCTCCTCCCAACAGGGCCAGTTAGCTGACCTTTAGCCAGGCGACGCTACATGACAACATGTGTTAGCGCTGATGCTATCCGCGGGGAGATGACACAGGGTTCTTGTATACTTTTGGAGACTCTCCCACGGGTATACTAAGTGTGTGTGTGTGTGTGTGTGTGTGTGTGTGTGTGTGTGTGTGTGTGTGTGTGTGTGTGTGTGTGTGTGTGTGTGTGTGTGTGTGTGTGTGTGTGTGTGTGCCAAAATCGGCTTGGGTTTTGTGTTGAATGTTGCCATTTGTTATTTTGGTCCAGTGATTGAAATATTCATAAAAATGACGTTTTCTTATTAGTATATTTGTATACATTTTCTCTATTTGGACGTTGGATGACACTAAAGCATGTTCTGGAATCTGGGAAAGTCTTGGTTTATGTTTTGGAAAAGGAGAGAAATCAATTTGAGCTGTGGGGCAGAAGCAGGTTGTAAACTGGACAGGAAGTGGAGGGAAGATGGTCAGGTCTGACCACCAGGGACTGAAGGCTCCAGAAGCTCAACATATTCAATTCCATGGGGGTTGATATAAGATAACATCACTTTATTCATTCCAGATGGGAAATTTGGGATACAAAAATAACATTTAGAGATCGGAATATCAGCTTCCGGACAATCAATGTCCGGCACTTGTTTAGAGGTGGTGTTCATTAATAAATGTGGGTTCTTTATCTCTGTAAAACAGTGATGCTGTACTTCTATTACTACCACACACCATACCAACAAGCATGTGAATGTGCTTTGCTCTTACATGGAGGATGCCAGTGAACCAAGCAGCCTTGAGGGATCACTCTACCCACTCTAGTCCTGGCATTCTATTCTTGGAACACTGCTAACAACACGTCCTATCCCACTATCTCTGCACTTCAGACACACTCAGTGGCCAATCCACCGCCGACCCTGGGCGCTTTGGGAGCTGGGAAGGTAAAGAAGAGAAAAACAGATAGAGAATATATGTCCATGTCTTCATAATCTTCATCATTTATACACACACACACACACACACACACACACACACACACACACACACACACACACACACACACACACACACACACACACACAAGAGATTGCCATTCTTAGTCAGAGAGAGAGAGAGAGAGAGAGAGAGAGAGAGAGAGAGAGAGAGAGAGAGAGAGAGAGAGAGAGAGAGAGAGAGAGAGAGAGAGAGAGAGAGAGAGAGAGCGCAAAGCAACACAAATATAGAGTACTAATATAGAGTGCATTAGCGGAGTGGAAGGTGAAATGTTCCTCAGGCCAGTAAGCCTTAATGTAACCAACCACATATCTGCTCCTTCAGCCAACAGGACGATGTTTGAGGTGTTGTCTGTTGGCAGGTGTGTGACACACCTTCACACACTGGAGGTGTGAAGGTGTGTGACACACATTCACACCTCCAGTGTGTGAAGGTGTGTGACACACCTTCACACACTGGAGGTGTGAATGAGAGCCCAGGAAAAGCGAATATCATATGGAGGGATGCTCAAGATGTTAACCACGTAGTAATAATCTAATAATCCTCATCCTAGGATTATACTCCACACCCTCTACAGCAGTGGTTCTCAAACTTCTGTCAGGCGCCCCCCAACACAAACAGTCCCATAATGGACCACATTAACATGTATTAAAACACATCAATATGAGCATTCCTTTAAAACTAAAACCACTTTGCTAGAACATTGATAACAAAACAATGCTCCATAAGTCAAATAATAATACATAATAATAATTAATACAATTGCCTAATCCCTTTGCTAGAACAATAACTTAGAATACTTTGCAATCTGTGCAAAAAAATGTAAAGAAAAACAAAGTGTCTTATCACAGCATTAGAGGCTCAGTGAGCCTGTTGGGTTGAAGGCTTGATGCTGCCCCTAGTGGCTCAATGAGCCTGTTGGGTTGAAGGCTTGATGCTGCCCCTAGTGGCTCAATGAGCGTGTTGGGTTGAAGGCTTGATGCTGCCCCTAGTGGCTCAATGAGCGTGTTGGGTTGAAGGCTTGATGCTGCCCCTAGTGGCGCAATGAGCGTGTTGGGTTGAAGGCTTGATGCTGCCCCTAGTGGCTCAATGAGCGTGTTGGGTTGAAGGCTTGATGCTGCCCCTAGTGGCTCAGTGAGCCGGTTGGGTTGAAGGCTTGATGCTGCCCCTAGTGGCTCAATGAGCGTGTTGGGTTGAAGGCTTGATGCTGCCCCTAGTGGCTCAATGAGCGTGTTGGGTTGAAGGCTTGATGCTGCCCCTAGTGGCTCAATGAGCGTGTTGGGTTGAAGGCTTGATGCTGCCCCTAGTGGCTCAGTGAGCCGGTTGGGTTGAAGGCTTGATGCTGCCCCTCTCAAGTCATGCTCAATGTTGAGCTTGGATCTGTACTTTGTTTTAAGTGAAGCAACAGCTGAAAAGCCAACCTCACAGAGATAGGATGTGGCGAAGGGAAGAAGGATGCTCACAGCCCTCTGCCCTATGAGTGGATGCTCCTTCTCCACACCCAACCAGAAGTCACTCAGTGTCTGAGCACTAAACCTCAGCCTCAGGGTGGAGTCAGACGTCCTCTCCATGAGTTTCTCCTGTTCTGCAGAGCTGAAATCCGCAGGTGCTGCAGATAGATCATGTATTTGTAATTGCATATTAAACACAACAAATTTTGGTTTTACAACAAACCATTCCAGTTAGTAAGTAGCATACAGACAACATAAATGAAATGCATGTACAGCACAAATAGTCATAGTCATAATTAGTCAGTCAATAAAATAAAATAGCAACCTGCAGCATTGAATGGATCCATCAGTCATACTGAGCTGTTGTTTGGGAAGTAATTGTGGAATAATGCCATCAGGGAAGAGATGCTTGAGACAGGGTGAGACTGGTGGCTTCACAATCACTGCTTTCTGCTAATTCAGTCCGATTCTCAAAGGATCAGTATTTCCTTGATCAAGGCGCCTGCCCCACATCTCCAGCTTTCCAGTGAATGCACTGATCTTGTCTGCCAGGTGAGGTCGGTGCCTCTTGAAATTGAATATTGAATTCATTCAGCTTTCCAAATCCATGGCTGAGATAGGCCAGTTTCATCAGACATTGTTCATCACTGAACTTGCTTGCAGCTTCATGCATGCTCTCCTCCAAGAACACCCCGATCTCCTCTCTGAGCTCAAAGACTCGCGACAACCCTATCCCTGGCGAGAGCCACCTGGCCTCACTGTGAAACAGCAAAGCGGTTTGTTCAGCTCCCGTCTCCTCACAAAGTGCAGAGAACAGGCGCGCTTTCAGGGGTCGGGTTTTGATCAAATTGACCACGCTAACAACTTCGGACAAAACATTGTTTAGATCGGGGCTAAGCTGCCTTGATGCTAGCGCCTCTCTGTGAATGACACAGTGCGTCCGTTGTGCGAGACCCTCTTGATAAGTGCCTGCAGTCCCCTTCTTTTCCCACACATGGTCTGTACACCATCCGAGCAAACGCCCACACAGTTCTCCCATTTCAGTCCGTGTTCTGTCAGGTAGCCGTCCAGAATCCCCAAGAGCTCGTCAGCTGTTGCTCTGTGTTTGACGTACTTGCAAAACAGCAACTCCTCACTCGGTGACTCAGAATCGACCAAGCGAACATATGAAAGAAACAAACAGTCTTTATTACTGTCAGTAGCCTCGTCCACTTGTATTGCAAAACGTTTGTCTTTTAGTTTATCTGCGAGTTGTTCTTCAAGATCATCTGAAATGTCGCATATACGTCTTGAAACTGTCATTGGACAGGGGAATAGCCTTACATTTTGCGGCGGTTGTCTCATCAATCCTTGTTGACACCATATCAAGAGCAGCGGGGAGTATGAGATCCTCAGCTATCGTGTGTGGTTTCTTGCACTTTGCAATTCCGTATGTGACGAGGTATGACGCCATTTGGGCTTTGCTGTTCACTGATGCAGCTTTTACCATACGGTTTCCCTGGTTACGGTATTCGTCTAATTTTCTCTTGAAGAAGTCGAGTGGCTCTTGACGTGACCGGGGTGTGATCTCTATGTGTCTTCTTCATTTGTTGGGTTTCATACTGTCAGCTGCGAGGGTTTTCAGACATAAAACACACCGTGGTCTCTGCTCACCTCCCACCACATTCGCTGTGAAGCCAAGAGCAAGATACACGTTGTCATATTTTCTTGCCTTGGTTTAGGGTTGTGTAACGTTACCGTCACACTCGTTGGTCTCTGAAGCATCGGCAGTTTTTCTTTTCATCCCTGTCAAATATATCTCCATTCTGTAGGTTCCTTTACATTCCACTTTATTCTTGTTTTACCTTCGCCTTCCATCCTCATCATGTACATTACACACCTGTGTCCTACAGCGCCATCATAGGTTTCTAAGTGTAACTACATGACAGTTTAGTGTTCCCAGCGGTCATGCCTCTGCGTCCCCCAGGGGGCGCGCCCCCACTGTGAGAACCACTGCTCTACAGTGTCCAGAAGGAAGCAGTTGACAGAGATGTCATCCATGACACAGACATCATTACCATGTGCTGTACTATGCTGCAACACACCTCAGACATCTACGCATACCTGCCTATATATGGAATGGCTGGGACCTTCACAGTGTTGTGCCATGCCCTTCTTCCACAGTCTGAGACGTAGAGATACCACTTATCCATATTTCACTGGAACGAATACATGGTTCAAGAGCAGCATGAGTCTGACACACCTGCACTTGATGAGCTTGGTGAACATCCCACTGATGACATAACAGATGACTCCTCAACCACCTCGCTAGAGCTGTGTTTACAGCCCAGCTGAGCACTTCCAGCTGGGCTCTCCTCCTGCACCTGAGAAGGGCTGCTCTGGCAACCGTTTGAAAATAATGCACATCGCCAAGATATATTAAGTACTGTTCCTGTGCAAAGAAGGCAGTGCCATGCTACATAGGATGTCGTTGCCAGGAACTGGTAACCAAATGCAGCAGGATACACACTGCAACAATAATTACATGGTATACATTTGGCAGTAACAGCTTCACATTTAAAACACATAATACCTCATGAAGGGTAGTATGGAAACCGTGGCGGCCATTTGCAATTTTTGCTGCCTGTAGCTTTCCAGTAGCTAGTTGACCAGGTTGTCCACCAAGGACCCAATGATCCTAGAAGGTCCTAGATATCATTTCTGGACCAAAACCTTCCATGTCTGTAAAACCCCTTTGCCCCCGTGGGTATGAAATCAAGGTCTGCATTACGGTTTTAGAAATGCCCAGGTTTAGAAATCACTTCAATCAAAGTCCACTCAGGGTCAATGGGTTACTGTGGCATTGTGGTGGTAACACACACTCCCTCTCCATCTGTCACTGCCACCTGAGGAGGGAGGGGGGATGTTTCTCTCTCCCCCAGCCACCTGAGGAGGGAGGGGCGATGTTTCTCTCTCCCCCTGCCACCTGAGGAGGGAGGGGGGATGTTTCTCTCTCCCCCTGCCACCTTAGGAGGGAGGGGTGATGTTTCTCTCTCCCCCTGCCACCTTAGGAGGGAGGGGTGATGTTTCTCTCTCCCCCTGCCACCTGAGGAGGGAGGGGTGATGTTTCTCTCTCCCCCTGCCACCTGAGGAGGGAGGGGTGATGTTTCTCTCTCCCCCTGCCACCTGAGGAGGGAGGGGGATGTTTCTCTCTCCCCCTGCCACCTGAGGAGGGAGGGGTGATGTTTCTCTCTCCCCCTGCCACCTGAGGAGGGAGGGGGATGTTTCTCTCTCCCCCTGCCACCTTAGGAGGGAGGGGTGATGTTTCTCTCTCCCCCTGCCACCTTAGGAGGGAGGGGTGATGTTTCTCTCTCCCCCTGCCACCTGAGGAGGGAGGGGTGATGTTTCTCTCTCCCCCTGCCACCTGAGGAGGGAGGGGTGATGTTTCTCTCTCCCCCAGCCACCTGAGGAGGGAGGGGGGATGTTTCTCTCTCCCCCAGCCACCTGAGGAGGGAGGGGGGATGTTTCTCTCTCCCCCTGCCACCTGAGGAGGGAGGGGGGATGTTTCTCTCCCCCTGCCACCTGAGGAGGGAGGGGCGATGTTTCTCTCTCCCCCTGCCACCTGAGGAGGGAGGGGTGATGTTTCTCTCTCCCCCTGCCACCTGAGGAGGGAGGGGGGATGTTTCTCTCCCCCTGCCACCTGAGGAGGGAGGGGCGATGTTTCTCTCTCCCCCTGCCACCTGAAGAGGGAGGGGGGATGTTTCTCTCCCCCTGCCACCTGAGGAGGGAGGGGTGATGTTTCTCTCCCCCTGCCACCTGAGGAGGGAGGGGCGATGTTTCTCTCTCCCCCTGACACCTGAGGAGGGAGGGGTGATGTTTCTCTCTCCCCCTGCCACCTGAGGAGGGAGGGGTGATGTTTCTCTCTCCCCCTGCCACCTGAGGAGGGAGGGGTGATGTTTCTCTCTCCCCCTGCCACCTGAGGAGGGAGGGGGGATGTTTCTCTCTCCCCCTGCCACCTGAGGAGGGAGGGGGGATGTTTCTCTCTCCCCCTGCCACCTGAGGAGGGAGGGGTGATGTTTCTCTCTCCCCCTGCCACCTGAGGAGGGAGGGGTGATGTTTCTCTCTCCCCCTGCCACCTGAGGAGGGAGGGGGGATGTTTCTCTCTCCCCCTGCCACCTGAGGAGGGAGGGGGGATGTTTCTCTCTCCCCCTGCCATCTGAGGAGGGAGGGGTGATGTTTTTCTCTCCCCCTGCCACCTGAGGAGGGAGGGGTGATGTTTCTCTCTCCCCCTGCCACCTGAGGAGGGAGGGGGGATGTTTCTCTCTCCCCCTGCCACCTGAGGAGGGAGGGGGTTAAGACTCCTGAGCTGCTGACTTCACCTCAAAAAGATCGATTGAAAACTTGAAAAAATGTATGTGGCAGATCAAAGTCCTTAGACCTTAAACCCTGAAAAATCTGCTACAAGTTATCTTAATATTAATAAATTAATAAGCTTCCAATGAAAAATGAAAATCAAGGGCCTCAGCCATTAGAATGGGTGTGTTACTGTGGACCTTCATTCACTGGGATTCAACGAGTTAAGATATTACAAGATTACAGAGAGAGAAAGGAAACAGCCATGATGTTGGGACTAACCCCTTATAATTCTTTGAAAACACACATAACAAAAATACAATACTTTCTGAATTGAGTCAATAAATCAATATAAAACAAAGCATTGGTTCCCTTCAGTGGAGCTCCTTTAACCTCCTTGTTATTTAACTTCACGTCTGACCTCTCAGGTCCATTCACATAATAATGGATGAAAGTCGATTTTAACATCATTTAATAGATCACTGTGTTGTTTGTAGAACATGCTATCTGCTGTTGCAGACATTGTGTTAATAACAAATTAGAATCCGTTTTTGTTTTAGGATTTGTTAATAATTATAATAATTATATTTGTTAATTTTATTTTAGAATCTGGATAATATTATATATAAAATGTAGTTAATTGACAGGAAGAACATGTTTATGTTTAGTCCTGTGGTTACACACATTATATTATTCAGTAGTAACACTACATCAGCACAATTATTACATTAAACCAGTGGACATGTTTTCCCAGGACATAGAGCCACTAACTTAAATAAAGCAGTTCATGCCCTTTGTGATACATTACATATATATGCTATATATTATAGATATTATATATGTTAAAATATATATATAAAAGTATCACAATTCATATCAACTATGTTAGTGAAATATGCTGTTCCTGAACCTGAGGTTCCCCTGGTGGAGCATGTTGTATATTCTAATATATCCTATATCCTTAATGTTGATAACACGCTCTTATCACAGCTACTTAAGCAGGTGACCTGGCAGTATGAAATTGTGTTATTCATCTTGTTAATATGAATACTTGTGAACTGCTCTATTTTGATGTTTGCGTACCTCAGTGTTATGCTATTGTCTGCTTCAACTAATGTACACCTTGTAAGTCGCTTTGGATAAAAGCATGCCAAATGTCCTAAATGTAAATGAGATGTAAATGAGATGTAAATGTGATGTAAATGAGATGTAAATGTGATGTAAATGTGGAGGGGCCATCAAGCTGTAGTGCTAAAGTGCTACAACAAGGATGCAGTAATATAATAACAATAATAGTAATAATACATTACATTTATAAAGCTCTTCTGGACACCCAAGGCGCTTTACAGACGTACAGTAAAATCATTTACTTATTATATATTTTTTTATATAGATTAAAATAAGACAGATGCTTTAAAATCCTTATAATACAATACAATAATACAAAAATGATACACAAATATTAATACAAATAAATGAATTCTATAGAAAATAGAGAAAAAAATAAGAAAAATAATTATTTTGTAAAATAAATTAAGATGAAAACTTCAGCCTCACCTGGCCCCAGTCAGACTGATTAGAGTCTGGTTGAAGCAGCCTCACCTGGCCCCAGTCAGACTGATTAGAGTCTGGTTGAAGCAGCCTCACCTGGCCCCAGTCAGACTGATTAGAGTCTGGTTGAAGCAGCCTCACCTGGCCCCAGTCAGACTGATTAGAGTCTGGTTGAAGCAGCCTCACCTGGCCCCAGTCAGACTGATTAGAGTCTGGTTGAAGCAGCCTCACCTGGCCCCAGTCAGACTGATTAGAGTCTGGTTGAAGCAGCCTCACCTGGCCCCAGTCAGACTGATTAGAGTCTGGTTGAAGCAGCCTCACCTGGCCCCAGTCAGACTGATTAGAGTCTGGTTGAAGCAGCCTCACCTGGCCCCAGTCAGACTGATTAGAGTCTGGTTGAGGCAGCCTCACCTGGCCCCAGTCAGACTGATTAGAGTCTGGTTGAAGCAGCCTCACCTGGCCCCAGTCAGACTGATTAGAGTCTGGTTGAAGCAGCATCACCTGGCCCCAGTCAGACTGATTAGAGTCTGGTTGAAGCAGCCTCACCTGGCCCCAGTCAGACTGATTAGAGTCTGGTTGAAGCAGCCTCACCTGGCCCCAGTCAGACTGATTAGAGTCTGGTTGAAGCAGCCTCACCTGGCCCCAGTCAGACTGATTAGAGTCTGGTTGAAGCAGCCTCACCTGGCCCCAGTCAGACTGATTAGAGTCTGGTTGAAGCAGCCTCACCTGGCCCCAGTCAGACTGATTAGAGTCTGGTTGAAGCAGCCTCACCTGGCCCCAGTCAGACTGATTAGAGTCTGGTTGAAGCAGCCTCACCTGGCCCCAGTCAGACTGATTAGAGTCTGGTTGAAGCAGCCAATCAATAATTTAAACACAACTGCCCAATGAGGACTGTGGAGGAAGGTTTTTGTGGGACAGCGGCTTGGCCATCATCATCATCATCATCATGTGGAGATATGCAAACAGCTAGAAGACCACCGCTGTCATGATGGAAGGTGTATTATAATGTCAGAGTCAGAGTCTGCAAAACATTCAGGAAGGTTAAGGCAAGGAAGGCAGCTCTTTTTCAAAACCTGCGCTCCTGTGTTTACGGACATCTACAATGCATCACTGCAACAGTCTGTCGACCCGTTGTGCCACCATTGTGCTGTTACCCAAAAAGACCAAGGTAACAGGCCTCAATGATTATCGTCCAGTAGCTTTAACACACATAGCAATGAAATGCCTCAAAAAATTGGTCATGACACACATAAACTGTACCATCCCCAACTCCCCGGACATCATCGTCTACAGACCAAACATCTCCCTGTCACTACACACGGCCCTGCAGCACCTAGACAGGAGGGACACCTACGTCAGATTGCTGTTCATTGACTACAGCTCAGCGTTCAACACCATCGTTCCCTCCAAGCAGGTCCTTAAACTGAGGGACGTAGGTCTGGGCTGACCCATCTGTAACTGGATTATGGACTTCCTGACGGGCAGGCCTCAAGTGGTGAAGATTGGGAACAACATCTCATCCACTCTGGTCCTCAACACCGCAGCACCCCAAGGCTGCTGCCTCAGTCCCTGGCTGTACTCGCTGTACACACATGACTGTACTGCCACACACAACAAAAATCGGACTATCAAGTATGCAGACGACACCGCAGTCATCGGTCTGATAAGCAAGTACAGAGAGGAGGTAGTCCGGCTAACGCGATGGTGCAACAGCTTTGAACTGAATGTCAGCAAGACTAAGGAGCTCATCGTGGACTTCAGGAGCCACCGGGGCAGCCACTCCACTATCAGCCTACTGTTTCCTGGGACTACAGATCTCCGACGACCTGGCGTGGACCCACAACGCAGAGGTCATGCTGAAGGCATTTCAGCGCCTCAATGCCCTGCAGTGCCTCAATGCCCTGCAGCGCCTCAATGCCCTGCAGCGCCTCAATGCCCTGCAGCGCCTCAATGCCCTGCAGCGCCTCAATGCCCTGCAGCGCCTCAATGCCCTGCAGCGCCTCAATGCCCTGCAGCGCCTCAATGCCCTGCAGCGCCTCAGGAGAAGCAGCATAAGAACACATGGCTGGTGAACTTCTAGCGTGGCCCGTAGAGAGCGTCTAGTGGCCCCGTAGAGAGCGTCCTGATGAGTGGCGTCAGGACGCTCTCTAGCGTGGCCCCGTAGAGAGCGTCCTGACGGGTGGCGTCAGGACGCTCTCTAGCGTGGCCCCGTAGAGAGCGTCCTGACGGGTGGCGTCACCGTGTGGTACGGAGACACCACTGAAGACAACAAAGACATCCAGAGGGTCGTGAGGACGGCAGAGAAGATCATCGGTGCAAACTTCCATGCATCGAGGAGATCTTTAGAACCAGTATTGCATAGTTTAGTATAGTATAGTAGTGTTTTTGAAATGCATACTGCGGGAGGAAATGTGGAGTAAGCATTCCATTGTACGTAATTGATATACATAATGAATAGACGTTATTATAATTGACTTGGTCTGGAGTAGTTGATGAATGTTTTATTCCAATGAGGTGATTGGTGCCGTTTTCGGGGTGGTCAGAAACACCAACACAGAATCACACACATTCAGCTTATCATTGTCCCGCGGGTGAGTTTTTGTATGTAGTTTAATGGTGTGATTTATTATGCTGACCTCCCAGGTGCAAACCATATTAATATTTACAAAAATAAATGAAAATAGTAAAAATCTTAAAAAGAGCAGTTCTAACAGTTCTTGCAACATAACCACGACCCCATCAGGACCAAGCAGTCCCCCCATCACCCACTAGACTTAACCGTTACATAAGAAAACAACACATTGTCGTACCAATTACAGCTTCTCTAACAACAATTAACTAGATTTAAATCAGTTTTGCCAATCACACTCATAGTGTACTTCCTGATGGTGAATATGCCACGCACTTCAAACAATCAGGTGAATCCTAGTTGTTGTCACAGTTTGAATTCCTGTCTCCTCGCTTCCACTACTCACCACGGGATAGCCACGCCCCCCTCGTTAAGTCTCACCCGCAGCGCCAGCGCATCACAGGTAACGCCCCCCCCACCCCCCATTGTTCCTGAGGATGCAGACAGTCCAGCGTTAACCAAGTTCCTGTTCCTGTTCCCGATCCTGCCCCGGACCTGCTGCCTCGCCTGTCTTCCCATCCTCTGTCTGTCATCGATTACGCCTCTGCCTGGTTCGTCTGCCTGGTTCGTCTGCCTGGTTCGTCTGCCTGGTTCGTCTGCCCTGCCCTGTTCCTGTCTGTGTGGATATTGTAATAAATATCACAAACTGTCCTCGGTGTCCGTGTGCTGCATTTGGGTCCTAACGTAATTTGTGTGAACATATGCGTGGGTATATGTATGGGAGCAGTCAGTATATGTGTGATGAGAGGGAAAATAATCCTCACCAGGCCTGTGTATCCTCACCAGGCCTGTGTATCCTCACCAGGCCTGTGTATCCTCACCAGGCCTGTGTATCCTCACCAGGCCTGTGTATCCTCACCAGGCCTGTGGATCCTCACCAGGCCTGTGGATCCTCACCAGGCCTGTGGATCCTCACCAGGCCTGTGTATCCTCACCAGGCCTGTGTATCCTCACCAGGCCTGTGGATCTTCACCAGGCCTGTGTATCCTCACCAGGCCTGTGTATCCTCACCAGGCCTGTGTATCCTCACCAGGCCTGTGTATCCTCACCAGGCCTGTGGATCCTCACCAGGCCTGTGTATCCTCACCAGGCCTGTGGATCCTCACCAGGCCTGTGGATCCTCACCAGGCCTGTGGATCCTCACCAGGCCTGTGGATCCTCACCAGGCCTGTGGATCCTCACCAGGCCTGTGGATCCTCACCAGGCCTGTGTATTGACAACTGGTTGCTCCATGTTGTTCAGCACAGATGTTTGCTTGTTTGCGAGATGCAGATGTTGAATTGGATCTTGTGCAGTGTTCCCATACATTGATTAATTTGTGGCGGCCGGCTAGAATATCAATATTGACAAATATTGATTAATTGTATTTTTTGTTTTGTTATTGTAGTAGTCTGCAAACGAGGGAGGAGGGAATGGCAAATTCTATGGATGGGGGCAGCTGTGTGTATTGAGCATTATGACCTTGTGTGTGTGGTGAGCATTATGACCTTGTGTGTGGTGAGCATTATGACCTTGTGTGTGGTGAGCATTATGACCTTGTGTGTGTGGTGAGCATTATGACCTTGTGTGTGTGGTGAGCATTATGACCTTGTGTGTGTGGTGAGCATTATGACCTTGTGTGTGTGGTGAGCATTATGACCTTGTGTGTGTGGTGAGCATTATGACCTTGTGTGTGTGGTGAGCATTATGACCTTGTGTGTGTGGTGAGCATTATGACCTTGTGTGTGTGGTGAGCATTATGACCTTGTGTGTGTGGTGAGCATTATGACCTTGTGTGTGTGGTGAGCATTATGACCTTGTGTGTGTGGTGAGCATTATGACCTTGTGTGTGTGGTGAGCATTATGACCTTGTGTGTGTGGTGAGCATTATGACCTTGTGTGTGTGGTGAGCATTATGACCTTGTGTGTGTGGTGAGCATTATGACCTTGTGTGTGTGGTGAGCATTATGACCTTGTGTGTGTGGTGAGCATTATGACCTTGTGTGTGTGGTGAGCATTATGACCTTGTGTGTGTGGTGAGCATTATGACCTTGTGTGTGTGGTGAGCATTATGACCTTGTGTGTGTGTCTACTGATGAGTTCCTGCTCTCCCCAGTGAGACCGGACCTTAACCACGGAGGACCCCATCGCAGACCCTCTAGCAAACCGTCCATTGTCTATACTGGAGATGTTACTACACTGGAGATGTTACTACACTGGAGATGTTACTACACTGGAGATGTTACTACACTGGAAAGGACGAATACACTTTCTCAATTGGTGGAATTTGTCAAACTAAATGAATACCACACATACCAGAAATGTGGTTGAATGTCCGATTAGTCCTGATGATTTGGAGAATTGAACAAATAAAACAACCCAAGGCTGTTTTTTGGTTCTTCCTCCAAAAATATGATTGATTGCACAATGGTTTCAAAACCCACTGAAATACCTCCCGTCTTGGCCAGGCCTCTGATTGGCCACGATGAGCCAGGAAAAGAAAACCAGAAAAGGAATGAAACACACTTTGCCCAGGCTTTGTTATCAGAATATTCTTCAGATTGCTTCTGCCTCCTATAACACAACATTTAATGTTGAATGTGGTATTTTGTTCTATCTCTAATATAAAAATCTGTGGGTCATCTGGCCTCACACAGAGGCAGAGCAGACACCACAGTGATGGATAGAGAAAAACATAAAGATATATAACAGGATATATATATATATATATATATATATATATATATATATATATCAGGGTTTCCTCTACGATTTTTTTCTTGCCGGTCAAGTGTTCAGAAAGAATTTGCCGGTCATGTTTCAATAACATGTTACGAATGCAAATATAATGTACACCTAGGTTGACAAAGGAATGACAACGACCTCAAATCAACAGAAACGATTAAGCAAAACAAACAGGAAGGATTGAGCAAAACCTCACTAGCCGCTAAAATGTAGGTTATTACAAAACACCTGTAACATGTGTAACCCACTTTAACAAAAGGCTCCATGGCATCAGATGTACCTGTAGGCTCCCAGGTCACTTTTTACTTTCTCCTCATTTTCATTGCGGCAAAGTCCTGCTGCCGAGCTGAAATGAAGCGTGTTCAAGGTGTCTTTGCAGCTTGCAATACGCATAATGTCCAGTGGCGGCTGGCCCATAGGGGGCGATGGGGCGCCGCCCCCCCTAAACCACACGCACACAAAAAAAAAAAATTAAATAAATTAAATATATATATAAATTGTCAATATGTGTGTGTTTAAAATATGGAATGCACCCAGAAATATGTGTAAAATATGATTTTTAAATAATTTGCGCAACATAATATGCTTTTCCTAGTACACATATGCCTAGTACACTGTGGCCTTAAGGGCGCATTTGTATGACGATGCTGCTGGGCCGCTTTTCAAATGGCCCCAAGGAGGCGGGTCTCTGTAGCAGTTTAGCCAATTGCTGATTCAAGATATAAACGAGTGACATGAAATGTAGCCAATCAGCGTCCTCAAAACGTCTTCCCGTGGGGCGCTTTTCAAAGCGCCCCACGGGAAGACGTCATTTGTGTGCGTCACAGTGTACTACTAGGAAAAGCATATTATGCTCTGTTTCTGCGGGCACACACACACACACACACACACACACACACACACACACACACACACGCACACACGCACACACACGCACGCATGCACACGCACAGACGCACACTCACGGACACACGCACGCACACACACGCACGCATGCACACGCACAGACGCACACTCACGCACACGCACAGACGCACACTCACACACACACACACACACACACACACACAAATATATGTCAGTGTTTTTTGTCAGTGTGTGCCGATATATGTTTTTGTTGAGTGATTGATAGTTTTCGTGAGTGTTTTAAACAAGCAGGTATATATATATATATTAATATTTATATATATATACCTGCTTGTTTAAATCACACCCCAAACTCACCTGTTCAGAGCTGCTTTGAATGTGTTTTGGTGTTATTGTTAACTCGTTGTTTCCTCTTAAATGTGTTTATGTATCCATGTACCAAATAAAGTCTAAAACAATAGACTGTGTGAAGTTCTGTGGTGCCTTTGAGCTGGCCTTGCGTGGCCATGATGAAAGTGATGGACAGAAGGGCGACATTTCAATACAAAAAGTAATTGTATATAATGTAATTAACAATATGTAATTGTGGGGGGAGGGGTGTGGCCTCAGCCAAGATGGCAGCTTAACCTGAAAGACTCCGACAACCGTACGCTACTTCAATTAAAAACCCCACGAATGCGCTGAGTAATGTGAAAATTTTTTGTGGCATCGATTATGTCAGACGACTCTACAAAGCAGGCATACGAAATATTTACTAGAGCACGCGCGGCACGCGGTATAACAGCCGAGACAACCCCGCCGACTGCTAGCAGTAGCCCAGAAGCTAACGAGATGGCGAACATAGCAGCGGTGCTGGCCGAGCTGAAGTTACTTCGCAGTGACTTTGGTGACTTTGGTTTGAAGTTAGGCAACATCGATAACCGGCTGACTGACGTGGCAAATGCAATGACATCCTTAGAGGGCAAAATGATTAACGTAGAACAAGATGTCTCCTCAAACACCAAAATAATTGACGAAGCTGAAGTGCGCATATCCACAGCGGAGGACCGGCTGCGGAGGGCCGAAGCAGAGCTAACATCAGCGACCAAGCGCGTGGCCTACCTAGAGTCAAAGACAGAGGACCTGGAGAACCGGGGAAGGAGGAAGAACCTGAGACTCCATGGTCTTCGCGAAGGAGCTGAAGGGACCCGACCACTATTTGACTTTATAAACGACATGCTGCCACAGTGGATTGGCCTGGCTCCGGATAAAACCTTCACTCTTGAGCGCGTCCACCGCACGCTGGGACCAGCAAGGCCTAACCAAGGCAGAGCGGTCCTCATCCGATTTCTGAAGTTCCAGGAGAAGGAATCCGTTTATCGGGGATCAAGACGGCGAGACATCACGCACGACGGAGCCAAGATTTCGTTTGCCCAAGATCTTTCAACAGAAACGGTTCGTGCCAGACGCGTATTCAACGCTGTTACAAAGCTGTTTGTTGAAATGAAGGCCTTCCGTGGCTTCCAGCACAACCCATGCAAGATCAGAGTGCTACATGACGGGAGGATTCATCTCTTCTCAACACCACAGGAAGCCGAGAGGTTCCATTGTGACATCAAGTAGCGTTCATCACGCATCATTACGGTAACTCCACTAACGATCACTGAGTCTGATCACAACAAACTTTGAGACTCAGCCGGAAAACATAAAGATGGGCTGGACAGCTGTTCGGCTGGGACTCTGTTATTATAGTCTCAAATAGTTAATGCCTTGTAGATTGGGCTATTTGCACTATGTTTCAGTTGTTGTTATTTTTTATATATATATGTATATATATTTTTATTATGTTCAATATTATCTTACTAACATGAGTGTGCGCTACTATTCTGCTATTATTTCAATTAGAAGAAGGGGGTTGATTTGGATACATTAGATGTGCGGTTGTTGGACATTGATGGTTGTTCTGTTCGGGGCTGAGTCCATGCCTAGCTGCTCCTCAAAGGAGTGTGGATCAGCGTCTCTCATGTCCACGTATAGAAGGGGGGAAACATAACACTTCGTTAGGGGAAGTGGTGGGTGGGGGGGCGGGTACAGTTCACGTCATTTATGTTATGTGGTTTTTGTGTGTGTGTGTGTGTGTGTGTATGTACTTGCACCAAGAGAAAAGAAAATACAATGTCATGACTTTATACTATGCTGAGATAATCATGTATGGTGAGGACAAACATGGAAAGTAGTTTGGATATAAACATTGCAAGCTGGAATGTGCGGGAATGAGAAAGCTGTCTAAATTAAAACAAGTATTGAACAGGGTTAAACATCTCAAATCTAAAATAGTCTTTCTACAAGAATCACATTTGACTCCTTCAGACATACATCAACTGAGTAAAAGAAAGCCTGGCCAAGTATTTCACGCTTCATACAATACCTATGAGGTATGACCTATGAGGTATGACCTATGAGGTATGACCTATGAGGTATGACCTATGAGGTATGACCTATGAGGTATGACCTATGAGGTATGACCTATGAGGTATGACCTATGAGGTATGACCTATGAGGTATGACCTATGAGGTATGACCTATGAGGTATGACCTATGAGGTATGACCTATGAGGTATGACCTATGAGGTATGACCTATGAGGTATGACCTATGAGGTATGACCTATGAGGTATGACCTATGAGGTATGACCTATGAGGTATGACCTATGCTAGAGGTGTGGTTGTTCTCATTCACCGCTCAATCCCATTTCAAATGACAAAGATTACACAAGACACATTTGGAAGGTATATTATTGTACAGGGTAATGTTTTGTCACAGAAACTAAATCTTGTGAATATCTATGGCCCAAATGAGGATAACCCATCATTTTTTGAAAGATTATTTCTTACTGTGTCAGCCTTAGAGGGACTCAATATCATCGGAGGAGATTTTAACTGTACCATTGACCCAGTACTGGATAGATCCACCCAAATTGATGCAACTCATGTACAAACTAGAAAAACACTGACTAATTATATTAGGGACCTGAGGTTGATTGAAGTTTGGAGAGCGCAGAACCCAAGTAAAAGGGAATATTCTTGTTATTCGAGTACATACAAAACTCATTCACGCATTGATTATTTTCTAGTCTCAATGGAATTAATGTCTAAAGTTAAAAAATGCTGGTACAACAGTATAGTAATTAGTGATCATGCAACAGTATCTATGGAAATATATTTGGGTAAACTGGAGCGGTGCTCCAGGTGGAGACTACAAGTTTATCTGTTACAGGATCCAGCCTTTGTTAAATTTATGGAAAATTGCATTGACAAATATTTTGCACTAAATACGGACGAAACCACAGCCAACATTAGATGGGAGGCATTTAAAGCCTATATAAGGGGAGAAATCATTAGCTACACAAGTTCTAAAACCAAGCGGCAAAACCAAGAATTACAAACATTAGAAAACAAAATTAAAGAGGTAGAGACCGAAATTTATAAAGACAATGACCCCCAAAAATTGCATTATCTATCCATAATGAGAGCTAAATATGATCAATTAACAACAGACAAAGTGGCAAAAAGCTTAATGTGGACTACATACTATGACCAAGGACAAAAAGCTGGTAAATTACTGGCTTGGAGGGTAAAGAAAATGCAGTCAGAGAGAGCAATTAATAGTATAACGTCAACTGCTGGCAATTTGACTATGGATCCTGTGGAGATAAACAATAGTTTTAGAGACTTTTATAAATTGCTATACGAATCAGAACATAACGGAAATAAAGAAGCTCAAACTACATTCCTGGACCAATTACAATTTCGGACTGTATCAGACGGTGAAAAGAAAAAATGAGATAGTCCAATAACAGCAGAAGAGCTCTGTGAAGCTATGGGAAACATGAACCTGAACATGAAAGCACTTGGACCAGACCGGCTACCAATAGAGTTCTACAAAACCTTTTCAAGACGACTTGTGAGGCCATTGCTTGACATGTTTGAAGAGTCATTTACTAACGGAACGCTCCCAGATTCATTGAGATTAGCTATAATAACTTTAATATTAAAACCAAACAAACCTCCAAATGAATGCTCATCATACAGGCCAATTAGTCTAATGGGATGTGATACAAAAATACTATGCAAAGTACTCTCTAGAAGATTGGATAAACACATTCCTCAGCTGGTTATTGATGATCAACAAGGTTTTGTACGAAATAGACAAGGTTATCACAACATTAGAAGGGTTTTGAATATACTATATGAACGACATAATGAAAAAGACACAGCAATGCTGTCTGTAGACGCGCGACAAGCGTTTGACAGGGTGGAATGGGATTATCTTTTTGAGTTACTTCCCAGATTTGGGCTAGGTGGGACCTTTCTCAAATGGATTCGACTACTATATACAAACCCAACCGCTGAAATCCTAACCAACAATAATATCTCAAAACCTTTTAGTTTATGTAGGTCTACTCGACAGGGGTGCCCTCTGTCCCCGTTGCTCTTCATACTAGCAATCGAACCTCTAGCAATGGCTGTGAGAACACATGTAGGAATATCAGGCATTACAATTGGTGGGAGAGAACATTGCATATCTTTATATGCGGATGATATTATATTCTTTCTAACTAGTCTAAAAACTAGTATACCCGATCTGATCACTTTGATTGACAATTTTGGGTCGTTCTCTGGATATACAATTAACAATTCCAAATCAGTATTGATGTTTCTCAATGAAGAAGAAAGACATAATCCCATACTCAGTACTCCATTTACAACAACTATGGAGGGATTTCGGTACTTGGGTATCAAGATCACCCCTGAACTCAAAGAAATAATCTCAGCAAACTATGATCCCCTGGTAGACAGTATAACTGAAACATTGGGTCGCTGGTCCAGTTTGCCTATATCTATGATAGGGCGAATCAATTTAATAAAGATGACAATTTAACCAAAACTTTTATATTATTTTCAAGCACTCCCATTGCCACTAACGAACATGTTTTATGACAAACTTGACAAGCTGTTTAGACAATTTATTTGGAATGAAAAGAGGGCTAGACTCCGCCTTAGACTGCTATATCTGCCTTATGAGAGAGGGGGGCTTCAGCTTCCCAACCTTAGATGGTATTATATGGCAGCCCAATTGACTTCAGCATCGTATTACTTCTGTACAACATCGCCCCCAGCCTGGGTAAGCATTGAGCAAGAGTCCATTCCAGATCTACCATTAAAGTCGTATATATACTCCTCAGATGTTAAAACATTGAAGAAAAAAACTAAAAATCCTTTTCTTAAAAACAACATTTCGGTTTGGTATGCAACGCACAAACATATAGGTGACACGCCAGTAGTATCCCAATATACTCCTATTTGGGGTAACGAACAATTTAAACCTGGTAGAAGGGATGGAGGATTTAAATTATGGAGTATGAAGGGTGTTCAAAAAATTGGAGATCTGTATGTAGAAGGAGTTTTGCTTTCTTTTGATCAATTATGTCAGAAATACCACATACCTAAAAAAACATTTGTTTAAATACTTACAGTTAAGAAGCTTCATGACATCGAGATGTGAAGAGATAAAGCGCATTCCACCCTTATCAACACTTGAAGAGATGACACTTACACATTTAGAAGGGAAAGGCCATGTTTCTAGGTACTACAGCATTTTGGTTGAATATAGCACTGAATCATCATTAGATCAATTAAATGCTTGGAAAATAGACATACAAGAAGTCATTGATGAGGAAGATTGGTGTGATGCTTGTTTAAAAGCGCAAAAGCAAACAATAAACACAAGGTTTAAATGACTTCAATATAAATGGTTAATGAGGGTGTACATAACTCCAGTCAAACTTCACCACATGTCTGCTAACATTCCGGATATCTGCACTAAATGTTTGGAAGAGAAAGGTACTTTACTTCATTGTCTATGGGAGTGTTCAAAGATTAAAAGCTTCTGGAAGTGTATCATAAATTGTTTGTCAAAGATCTTTGATACCGAAGTTCCTCTTAATGTCAAACTCTGTGTGCTTGGTATCTATCCAAAGAACTTTGTGCGAACAGCAAAACAAACTAAACTACTGGACTTCGGACTTCTTCTAGCCAGAAGAGCTATTGCACTTTGCTGGAAAAATATGTATGCGCCATCATTAAAAATGTGGAAACGGGAACTTTCTGAATGTATTGGCCTGGAGAGGCTAACGTACATTTCTAAGGGCAAAGGAGAAGATTTTGCCCAACTCTGGGAGCCATACATGCGTTTCATGAGAGATGGAGGCGGAGGTCTTGCCTAAAGATTTGTGATAAAAATGTGTGAGCAATGTGGAACAAGTGTTTGATCTTTTTTATTTTTGTTTTATTGTTGGTTTTGTTTTAACAGTATATAATCTGAATTGGTGCAGGTATGTGTGTGTGTGTGTATGTTGTAAGGCGTCTGGTCTTTAAAGTTGTATTGTCACTGTATGTTGTGTATAAAAAAAAAAAATGACATTAAACATATTGGAAAACAAAAAACAAAAAAACAATATGTAATTGTAAATAAAAAAAATGGTATAGCCCCCCCTGGTGAAAAATGCACCAGCCGCCACTGATATTGTCACTCTCTCCTCCAGACGACTCTGCACTGATGTCTTCACACCATTCTGCAGGGAGAAGCCCCTCTCTGCTGATCGCTTGACACGGGCAGAACACAGAACACAGAACACAGAACACAGAACACAGAACACAGAACACAGGCCCTTTAGCCACTGGAGCCCAGTCAGGGAACATCTCACTGAACTCATAGTGAACCCCCATAACCATGGAGCACTGTCATCACTGCCATGCGTCTCGTCGGGCGCCCTTCACATCAATGAGAGGTGATCAGCTGATTCACTCACTTCATGGGGGATAGCCTATATATATCTATATATATCTATAGATATATATAGATATAGATCTATATCTATATATATATATCTATAGATATACAGTATATATCTATAGATATATATAGATATATATATATCTATATATCTATATATCTATAGATATATATATATATCTATAGATATATATCTATAGATATACAGTATATATCTATAGATATTTATCTATAGATATACATATCTATATCTATATACCTATAGATATATATCTATATACCTATAGATATATATCATATAGATATCTATAGATATCTATAGATATTATCTATAGATAGATATTTATTTATGTAATATGAGAACATGTCATGTTCTCATATTCATGAGAGTCATGGCAGCATGTCAGGAGAGAGTTTTAACACAGGAGAAGAAACTGTTCCTGCCCAATAGCTAATAGCTAATAGCTAATAGCTAATAGCTAATAGCTAATAGCTTCTTCCCAGGTCAATTAGCTTCTCTGGTCCAACAAACTATGAACAAAAACTTCCAGCAGCGTTGCCAATCAGGAAGCCATGGAGAGCATCAGGGGGAGCCTAATGAACTGAGAAGGAACATCAAGACATAACAAACCAGAGGACCATCCAGAGCCGGTGGGGGAGGAGCACTGATTCATACTGACAGCAGATAGGTGGAGTTCACACGCTCAGCAGTCTGCTGCTGTGAGCGTGTGAACTCAGGCAGAGCAGAGCATAGAAACCTTTTTTAAAGAGGAAAGTGAGCTTATTATTTCCGTGCCAGTATTAAGGAGAGATTAACAAAGCCAATTATGGGCACACTTTATGATTCTTTTTCTTTTATATTTTTGAGTTCAAAGTCACACGTAAACTTTTTTTTTTTTCAATTTAATTGTTGATGACTAATTACAATCAAATAATAGCACATTTCCCTCTTCTTCAGCCTCTGTTGCCATAGCAATGCTTTATGTTTGTTTGGCAAAACAAACATATGGTTTGGCACAAGAAATTTGTTGAAACACATTTCAAGATTCAACAATTGTATTTCCCATCCAACGGAATGCTTACTCCCCATTCCCTCCCACAGTATACATTTCTATAAAAAAAATACTATACACAATAAAAATGAACATAAAAGTGACTGAAGGTTGATATGTGTAGAATTGTGCAAAAAGCATTTAAAAGCATTTTAAAGTTCCGGTAGTGCAGCAGCATCATGAATACAGTGTGGTACAGAGCAGTGACTGTGATGAGTCCAGAGAGTCCAGCAAACGTATGATAGTGTAATGTTAATGACATGTTATGATAGTGTAATGTTAATGACATGTTATGATAGTGTAATGTTAATGACAATGTTATGATAGTGTAATGTTAATGACATGTTATGATAGTGTAATGTTAATGACAATGTTATGATAGTGTAATGTTAATGACATGTTATGATAGTGTAATGTTAATGACATGTTATGATAGTGTAATGTTAATGACATGTTATGATAGTGTAATGTTAATGACATGTTATGATAGTGTAATGTTAATGACATGTTATGATAGAGTAATGTTAATGACATGTTATGATAGTGTAATGTTAATGACATGTTATGATAGTGTAATGTTAATGACATGTTATGATAGTGTAATGTTAATGACATGTTATGATAGTGTAATGTTAATGACAATGTTATGATAGTGTAATGTTAATGACATGTTATGATAGTGTAATGTTAATGACAATGTTATGATAGTGTAATGTGAATGACATGTTATGATAGTGTAATGTTAATGACAATGTTATGATAGTGTAATGTTAATGACATGTTATGATAGTGTAATGTTAATGACATGTTATGATAGTGTAATGTTAATGACAATGTTATGATAGTGTAATGTTAATGACATGTTATGATAGTGTAATGTTAATGACATGTTATGACAGTGTAATGTTAATGACATGTTATGACAGTGTAATGTTAATGACATGTTATGATAGTGTAATGTTAATGACATGTTATGATAGTGTAATGTTAATGGCATGTTATGATAGCGTAATGTTAATGACATGTTATGATAGTGTAATGTTAATGACATGTTATGATAGTGGCAGCACTCCTAGCAGTTCAGTAGGTCACTGACTGAGGATAAAAACTATCCTTAAACCTGGTAGTCCTTGCTGTACTGATGCTGCGTTATCGGCGACCAGACGGTAGGGGGGAGAAGAGATGGAGCTCAGGGTGGTTGGGGTCCTTAGTGATGGACATGGCCTTCTTCCAACATCTGGTCCTACAGATCTCACACCAGATGATCTTCTCTGCCGTCCTCACGACCGTCTGGATGTCTTTCTTGTCCTGTTCAGTGGTGTCTCCGTACCACACGGTGACGCCACTCGTCAGGACGCTCTCTACGGGGTCACGGTAGAAGTTCACTAGCCACCAGTTGGCCTATTCCGCTTCTCCTGAGGCACCGCAGAGCATAGAGGCTGGTGTGCCTTCTTCAGCATCAACAACAACTCTGACACAAACTGTAGATCGACAGACTGAAATAATGCCTTGGCCCTCAAGTAAAAAAAAAAACTCAGGCAAAAAACTCAGGCAACACACACACACACACACACACACTTCAACTTGGCAGGCACATGTTCAGAACAGGCCTGTTTATTTTTCCTGTTTACTTTCTTTATCCATTTATTTATTAATTTATTTATTTTGATATGGCCTTGGAGAGCCGCAAGAAAGTTAAATTAGACTTTATTGATCTCAGTGGGCAACACGGCTGAATTTCTGAACAACTCCAGAGCAGTAGTCTCCTTACTGACACGAGGGGATCAGGTTGACCACCTTGCGCTATTTCCATAGATGGATGCTTAACATCACTTAGTACAAGATATCCACCATCGTGCCTGTCCCTAAACAAACCAAGGTAACATGCCTGAATGACTACAGACCTGTGGCCCTCACCTCGATCGTTAGCAAATGCTTCGAGAGGTTGGTCAAGGACTTTATTTGCTCCGTGTTACCTACCACGCTGGACCCATGGCAATTTGCATATCGTCAAAATAGATCCACGGACGACGCAATTGCCATGGCCCTCCACACTGCCCTTTCCCACCTGGAGGGGAAGAACTGTTATGTGCGAATGCTGTTTGTGGACTACAGCTCAGCATTCAACACAATAGTTCCTGCCAAGCTCGACACCAAGCTGAGAGGTCTAGGCGTACCCCCATCCATGTGCAGCTGGATACTGAACCTCCTGTCGGACCGCCGCCAGGTGGTGAGGATGGGCAGCACCACATCAGAGCCACTGACCCTCAACACGGGAGCCCCCCAGGGATGCGTGCTGAGCCCTCTCCTCTACTCCCTCTACACCCACGACTGCATGGCTATGCACAGCTCCAACGTCATCGTCAAGTTTGCTGACGACACGACAGTGATGGGCCTGATCGCCGGCGACGACGAGACAGCCTACAGGGAGGAGGTCGGATCGCTGGAGCAGTGGTGCCAGGAGAACAGCCTCGCCCTCAACGTCAAGAAGACCAAGGAGCTGATCGTGGACTTCAGGAGGCAGAGGGGAGAGCACAGCCCTATCTCCATCGACGGCGTTGCAGTAGAGAGGGTCAGCAGCTTCAAGTTCCTCGGCGTGCACATCTCCGAGGACCTCACATGGTCCACGCACACCACACACGTGGTGAAAAGGGCCCAACAACGCCTGTATTTTCTCAGGCGTCTGAAGAAATTCAGCATGGGCCCCCGCATCCTGAGAACATTCTACAACGGCACCATCGAGAGTGTTCTGACAGGGTGTATCACCGCCTGGTACGGGAACTGCACGGCACTCGAGCGCAGAGCGCTTCAAAGGGTGGTGCGGACGGCCCAGTATATCGTTGGAGGTGAGCTCCCCTCCCTCCTGGACATTTACAACCAGCGGTGCGTGGCCAAGGCCAAAAGAATTATAAAAGACATTGCCCACCCCAGCCACGAACTTTACTCACTATTACCGTCAGGCAGGCGATACCGCAGTATCAAGTGTCGTACAAATAGGCTTAGAGATAGCTTCCACAGTCAGGCCATCAGGCTGCTGAACAAGGGCGTATAACATATAACAATGTATATTTTATTACATTGATTTATATATATATATTGCTCTTTTCTGTGCTGATTTTTGCATTTTATAAATTGCATTTTTTATTTTTATTTTATATTCTTTATTCTATTTTTTATTCTATTTTTTATCTATTTTTATTTTATCTTATTTTATAACTGCTGTCTGTCGTCGGGTATTGCACACAAGAATTTCACATCACTGCTTTATACTAAACTGTAAACTGTGAAGTGACAATAAACTTGACTTGACTTGACTTGAGTATTGATCACATTTCTCCCCGATGGCAAACCTTCTCCCCGTGGCCAGCATGTGGGAGGCGGTTCAGCTCGGATTGGAACGATGACGGATGCAGAAGGCGGGAGGGAACCTGCTACGACCGACGCTAACTGTGTCATCCTTTTTTTAACCTAGTACAGTCGTTGTGTATAAGCGTTATAATTATCATATGGATTTAGTAGAACGTTCACAAACTGGCAAGCGGAGAAAAAACATAGCATTTAGCTTGATTTAGATTTCTCTTTTTTAGGGTCAGATTTTGTGATTTGTGAACAGTGACAAAATAGCATATATTACTATGTTGAAGACCATATAAAACATATTACCACTTTTAAAACCAAAAACGAGTACATCCTCATACATGATAACTGTGCCAGAGTGCCGCTTGTGGGAATTCAACCTGACAGTAAGCTAAGCTAGGCTAATGGGCACACACTAGAGAGAAAGACGGGCAGACATAACAAATGGAATACAGAGTGACAGAGTTCTAACAAACAGGCAAACAGGCGGGATCCCATAGGGTGGTAATATCGATGGCTTGTGGCTCTTTGTGTCGACTGCCACAGTACTGCAGAACTGTGATCATGTCCCAGCAACCTGTTCAGCTGCCCTGGAACACCGCTCAAAAACAGAGCCGTCTGCAAGCTTCAAGTCTGAAATATTCGACTCAAAAAACCCCAAAACTCTGATTGGGTATTCACCAGCATAGTGAGCTCTGCTGATTGGTTCAGAGCCTCTGGCTAGCCCCGCCCTCAGGGAGGATGGTCCTCCCTTAGCGCCGTACACACTCATGTTAAACACCAGGACTCACCGGCCGCTCGGGTCCGGGGTTTTTAGAATGGACTTCAATGGGAGCTTGGGGAGGATGTAGGGGCGCTGTGGTACATGGGGGACATGAATGTGGTTAAAGTGTTAAAATAGTAATATTATCAGTATTTTCCCAGATGAATCTGTTAAATGTATGTGTATTCATTTTTCTCCCCTTCCTCAATAGACAAGCCTCCTCTGCAATATACATATTAACTTACAAGAAACATGTTAACCTACAATACAATACACATCTTGCAATACAATACACATATTAGCTTACAATATAATACACATTGCAATACAAAACACATATAAGCTTTTAATTGGTAGCCTTACCACCATGCTGCTTTGGATGACACACTTTGGTCCATGGCCATTGACTGATCTGGGCCTGATCAGCACCCCCTCACCCATATCTTCCATCCCCAACATAAACTCTGATCAGTGCGCTGACCAAATGGACCCCAAGGCATTAATTAAACAGCAAAACACCCTCAACACATTTTATCACCTGAAGACCTGGGAACCCACCAGCTCCCTCTGGTACCTTCCTGAGATGCCCTCTCCCACACACAGTTAAAGATACAGATACTAAGTCATCCTCAAATGACTTAGTATGGACAGTGGAAATCATGAAAGAAAAGACTCAGTTTCGGAACATGCATTGAGTGGAATCCGATTTCAGAAACGATACTGCCTCTATTTCATGCTGTACACCCCCTTTCTCTCTCTACCTCTGCTTATCCCTTCCCAGCTATAGTGGGGGTCATTAAACAGTCCTGTGATATCCTAAGGAAGACGTGTGAAGAGCCAACTCACACACACTTTCTCTCTCTCACGTTTTTCCAGATTTTTACAATGGAGTACAATGGAATGCTTACTCCCCATTCCCTCCCGCAGTTAGAATTTCTTTATTTGATCTCCCTCTACTCTACCTATGTGTTTTAATGAATTAAAACTAATAGTATTATACGTGATTGGTTGAACGGAAGGTGAAACGCCCCATCAGGCAACAGGCAGATGTCCAACAGCGTTTCCAGAGTCCTGCTTGTTAGCGTCTCTCATTGAAGTAATAAAGTATTGCTGCATGGACATGACGAATGGTGCTACGGCTATGTTTATAAATGCACTATTACCATTACTAAACAACTGTTTGTAAAGTTAACTTGAATGAATAACTTGAAATTAATCAACTAGCTTGCATAGCCTACATGCAGCACAGAAGTTCATGGTGATGTATATTTATGCAGTATTGCTGTAACTACCATTTTCAGAGGCTACTCATGTAGCATTTGCATAGCCGAACCACAGCAGATCATAGATATAAACAGACATACAGCAACCTAATAGTCACACGTGTGCTGCCACTATCATAACATGTCATTAACATTACACTATCATAACATGTCATTAACATTACACTATCATAACATGTCATTAACATTACTCTATCATAACATGTCATTAACATTACTCTATCATAACATGTCATTAACATTACACTATCATAACATGTCATTAACATTACACTATCATAACATGTCATTAACATTACACTATCATAACATGTCATTAACATGACACTATCATAACATGTCATTAACATCACACTATCATAACATGACATTAACATAACACTATCATAACATGTCATTAACATTACACTATCATAACATGTCATTAACATTACACCATCATAACATGTCATTAACATTACTCTATCATAACATGTCATTAACGTTACACTATCATAACATGTCATTAACGTTACACTATCATAACATGTCATTAACATTACTCTATCATAACATGTTATTAACATTACACTATCATAACATTGTCATTAACATTACACTATCATAACATGTCATTAACATTACACTATCATAACATGTCATTAACATTACACTATCATAACATGTCATTAACATTACACTATCATAACATGTCATTAACATTACTCTATCATAACATGTCATTAACATTACACTATCATAACATGTCATTAACATTACACTATCATAACATGTCATTAACATTACTCTATCATAACATGTCATTAACATTACACTATCATAACATGTCATTAACATTACACTATCATAACATGTCATTAACATTACACTATCATACTTTGCTGGCAACATGCTTTTATATGCTTTATGCACAATTAAACACATACATATCATCCATCAGTCTATTTGTTTTTTTTATGTTCATTTTTAATTATGTATAGTATTTTAATAGTATAGTGTTTTAGAAATGCATACTGCGGAAGAGGGGTAGGGAGTAAGCATTCCATTTGATTAAGAGTCTTATTATTATCAGCATGTGTTCATCCTAGCGTCATGCTAACAGCTCACTCCAGTAAACCAGCCAGATGTCCCTTCTTGGAGATAATACTAATATTCACAAATGGTGCCCAAAGCCATGCTGTATCCAACTGGAATGCAACAACAGCTTGTACATCTCCAGGGCTTGACTTCCCCGCTGAGGGTGGACACATTTAGTGACCGACCGGATGGGAGAGCAGCGCTGGAGGAGCGCCGACGCCTCTCTACCTGCTCTCGCAGTTTATTTGGTTTACTTAGTTTACTTGTACTTTTACTTGTTTTTTCACACTTTTTTTACATAAACAAACAAACAGCCAAACAGACAGCACAATAACAGTCGGCAAACAAGTGGCATAACAACAGTGCAATTCGAGTCAAACAAAACAAACCAAAAAGGGACAGGACTAAGACTAAGAGTAAAAGTCAAACAATGTGTATAATGGGAACAAAAACACACAACACATCAAATAAAACAGCAATTGTTAGTCAGTCAGCCGCCCAATAATCACAATTCAACACCGCAGGGCCAATCCACTACAGTACAGAGATATCGGCATGTCCATCTCCCGTACAGACCTGTAGGAGGGGTCCCACATCCTGGGAACCCCCCAGGGAGCCCCTCACTATGCACCTGGTTTGATCAAGTTTGGCTGAATTTAGGATTTATTTTAAGAAATGGGGTTAAGGAGATATTGGAGACTTCCACATGAGCAATATCAAGCGTCTGGCTGGTAAGTAAGGAAGGCTATGTAGGTGATCTCCAGAGAAGAGAGTGGCACTGAGGGTGGACTTACACCAAACTGTGCAGTCATAGCATTACGAGCAGTTTTTCGATCGGTTTTTCAATGATTTCTGACAGTGATCTAAAGTGTTCGGTCCAATAAGAGTGTAAGACCAGACAAGACCAGAACATGTGTGCATGACTCACCGGTGCTTGGCCTGTGGACCTGTCACAAGTTGGGTCCATCTCTTTATATATTTTAGACAGCCTTATCTTAGTGAAGTGTGTGCGATGCACAACTTTGCACTGAATCAGTCCATGTCTCGCACAAATAGATGATTTATGTACTTTAGCAAGGGTTCTTCCCAGAGTTCTTCAGAAATCTCTTCCCCAAGATCTATTTTATTTTATTTTTATTTTTATTTGTATTTTTATTATATATAACTGCTGTCTGTCGTCGGGTTTTGCACATAAGATTTTCACACCACTGCTTTATACTTGTGTAAACTGTGAAGTGACAATAAACTGGACTTGACTTGACTTGACTTGACTTGACCCAAAGAGATTTAATGGAGTTCAGGGTGACTAGACGAAGAGAATAAATCAGAGCATAAATACAGGTCATCATTCCCTTCAGAGTAGATGACGGCCTAAGGAGTGTGTCTAATGACCAATCAGTAGGGTGATGAGGAAACTGAGGAAATCTATTGCTAACAAAACCAATCTGTAGATACCTGAAGAAATGTTGCCTAGGCAGTGCACATTGATCAGATAGCTGTTGGAAAGACGCAAATGTGTCAATATAAAGGTCTTTGAATGATTCAATGCCTCGGTTAGACCAAATACTAAATGCCTTGTCATGGTTCCAGCCTTTGCCAGAGAAAGGTCAAATAGAAAAAAATACAATTCCAAAATGTATTTTAAGTGCTTTTGAGTTTAAACAAATAGATTCTTCATGGGAGTGAACCATTCTGACCCTGGCAAGGACACACATACACACACACACATATACACACACACACACACACACACACACACACACACACACACACACACACACACACACACACACACACACACACACACACACACACACACACACACACACATATACATACACACACACACACACACACACACACACACACACACACACACACACACACACACACACACACACACACACACACACACACATCACTTCTGGAATAATGCTGTGACAGTGTGCCAAGCAGTTAGCTGTAACATTGCCTTTGCCAGAAATGTGGACTGAGTTTGAAGGGTCCATGCTAAGAGCAGGTGGTCTGTCTCCAGGCGGTGAATGGCAAGTAGATCATATGAAACCAGAGCCCGCTTCACACCTAGGCTCTGTTTTCCTGCAGGGGCCTAGCCCATCTAACCCCTGATGAAGGACCTGCAAGAGCAACAGCACCCTCAAAAAAAACACCAAGATGGCGGCGCGTAAACATAAGCTAAGAGCTAACCCACATCGCCGTCGCTACCCAGCATTTTCCTCGCCAACGTGCGATCTCTGGCCAACAAAATTGATCAACTGCGGCTGCGGATTATCAACCATAAATGGAATAACGATTGCAACGTGATGATTTTCACAGAATCATGGCTTAACAGCGGAATGGCCGACAGAGCTATTGAGCTAACGGGGCTCACGCTACACAGAGCAGACAGATCAGGGCTCCGGTTAAACCAGGGGTGGAGGTTTGTGTGTCTATACTAACGAGGCTTGGTGCACAGACACTCCCACCATCGAGAGCCACTGCTCTGCTAACGTGGAATACCTAATGGTTACATGAAGACCCTTTTACCAACCAGGGAAATTACAGCCACCATTATAACTGCGGTTTACATACCTCCAGATGTTAATGCTAAGCTACCTATGAAGGGACTTTACTCCCACCCAGAGGCATTCTTTATTATTGCAGGCGATTTCAATCATGCCAACTTAGACTGTGCTCTCCAAATTCCACCAGCTCTACAAGAGGAGAGAGAACATCAGACCATGTTTACACCAACAAGGCTGATGCTCACCAAGCCGACCCCCTCCTTGGGCAGAGTGATCATGTCTCTTTGTTCAAGCTGCCTAAGTACACACCACTCATCAAGCGTGTGAAGCCCACCGTTAGGACAATCAAAGTGTGGCCTGAGGGAGCAGACTCTGAGTTGCAGAACCGGTTTCTTCACACGGATTGGTTTGCCTCCCAGTCCATCCTGGACCTCCTCGACTCCTACGTCTCCTCTGTTTTGGATTACATAAACTCCAGCATTGACCCTGTCACCACCCTCAACCAGATCACAACATTCCCCAACCAGAAGCCGTGAATGAACAGAGAGGTCCTACTCCTAAAGGCACGTGACGCTGCTTTTAGGTCAGGCGATGCACTGGCCTACTGTTTAGTCAGGGCTAACCTGAAAAAGGGCACCAAGCTGGCTAAGCCCAACCACAAGCTTAGGGTTGACGACTACTTAAACAACTTCGACAACTCTCTTCTCTACTCCCCCTTCACCCACGACTGCGCTCCTGTACATCAAAGACAACGATGAGGCAGCCTCCAGGGAGGAGGTCCAGCCTCCAGGGAGGAGGTCCAGCCTCCAGGGAGGAGGTCCAGCCTCCAGGGAGGAGGTCCAGCACCTGGTGGCGTGGTGCACTGACAAAGACCTGGCCCTCAACACCATGAAGATCAAGGAGCTCATCGTGGACTTCAGGAAGACCAGAGCTGGCGCACACGCCCCCATCCTCAACAACGGAGCGGAGGTCGAGCGTGTCTCCAGCTTCAAATTCCTGGGGGTCCACATCTCCGAGGACCTCTCCTTGTCCCTCAATACTGCCTCACTAAAGAAGGCTCACCAGCGTCTCTTCTTCCTGAGGAGACTGAGGAAAGCCCACCTGTCACCTCAGATTCTGGTGAACTTCTACCGGTGTGCTATTGAAAGCATCCTCACCAACTGCATCACAGTGTGGTACGGAAACTGCACTGTTTCAGACCGGAAAGCGCTGCAGAGGGTGGTGAAAACCGCCCAACGCATCGTTGGACTACCTCTCCCTGCAATAAACACTACCCACCACAAACGGTGTCTGAGGAAGGCACAACAAATAGTGGAAGACCCTCTCACCCCAACCATGGACTGTTGGCGCTATAGAAACCTTTGTTCCAAGTCAAGCAGGCTTAGGAACAGCTTCTTCCCCTCAGCTGTCATCTCCCTGAACTCTGCACCACGAAGACGGCCCCCCCCCCCCCCCCGCTTGATCTCGACACTAGAGGACGCTAGAGGAATTTTTAAGTAGTTTAGATGACTTTTTATTGACCATTACAACAACTTTAACAAAGGACTGGGACTTACCTACAGAGAGGGGGACAATAGACTGCGGGGGAGAGGAGCCCATTCCCCGACCGGAGCCACCAAGCCCCGGGGGGAGGGGAGCCACCAAGCCCCGGGGGGAGGGCAGTCACCAAGCCCCGGGGGGAGGGGAGCCACCAAGCCCCGGGGGGAGGGGAGCCACCAAGCCCCGGGGGGGAACAACAAACGCGCCCGCAGGAGAGGGTCCCGTGGCGGCTTACTGTTTAGGACACGCCGGAGGGATGGAAACCAGCCCTACTGAGCATTCTCCTCTCCAACGTTCAGTCTCTGGCTAACAAGACCGAGAAAATTAACTGCCGTATCACCTCACAGCGGGACATCAGGGAGTGTTGTGCCATGATCCTATCCGAGACGTTCCTGACCTTGAAGATTGGTAACCACATCTCATCCACTCCAGTCCTCAACACCGGCCATACTGTCTGTACACACATGACTGTACTGCCACACACAGCAACACAGCAAGATTGATACATTTGCAGATGACACCAAAGTCATCGGCCTGATAAGCGACGACAACAAGACTGAGTACAGAGGTGAGGTAGTCCTGCTGACGCGATGGTGTGAGGACAACAGTGAGGGTAACAGCCTTACACGGAAAGTCAGCAAGACTGAGGAGCTCATCGTCGGCCATCTCCATCATTAAGGACAATCAACCACCCTGGGCACCATGTTTTCTCCCCCCTATGGTCCAGTTGCCAGTACCACATCATCAGAACCAGGATTAGCAGGTTCAAGAACTGTTTTTATCTGCAGGCAGTGCGCCAACTGAAGTGTTTGGAGTGCTGCCACTATCATAACATTGTCACAAATATTACATTACACTGTAATATTTACTTACTGGATCCACTGGACTCATTATAGTGACTGCATTGTTCTGGACTGTACTGCACTGTATTCATGATGCTGCTGCACTACTGGCACTTGCTTTTTGCACCATTAGCCATATGTATATACTCTATCATCCATCAGACATTTTAATGTTATTGTTATTGTATAGTATTATATAGAATTATATAGTATAGTATTGTTATAGTATTGTGTTGTTTATAGTGCTTCACCATGGTCAGCTGTATTGGTAATCACCACAGGTAAGTGAGGGTGTTGTTTGCTTCCAATGGTGACCATGTATTTAATTTCAATCAACCCTCCACTGATGTTGGATGTTCAAGAATAGCCCACTTGTGGAGCTCTCTGGAACTACCTTAGCTATGCTCCAATTGCCATGATGTGTGTGTGTGTGTGTGTGTGTGTGTGTGTGTGTGTGTGTGTGTGTGTGTGTGTGTGTGTGTGTGTGTGTGTGGTGTGTGTGTGTGTGTGTGTGTGTGTGTGTGTGTGTGTGTGTGTGTGTGTGTGTGTGTGTGTAAAGGAATGGGTTCTAACTATGGTATGTGTACCATCCATGGTGTGTGTGTGATAGTGTGTGAGTTGTGAGTGTGTAACAGTGATAGCAGGTTGGCAGTTTCAACACGACCTGAATTGGGATTCTCTCTCCGAGGTTCGATATGAAGGTTATGAGCCTGAATGTTGTATTTTAAATGTCATTTCACCCCAGAGGTTGTGTGTTCCAAAAGAGTTGTTCTCACACACATACACACACACACACACACACACACACACACACACACACACACACACACACACACAAAGACACACTTTTGCTTGATTTGTCTGTGTAAGCAGCCTGTGAAAAGGCCTGAGGTGGCTCTCTGTTCTCCAGGTGAGCTCTGCACCTGGCTAACAACACAGCCTGCTACCCCCATCCCACAAAGGTTCTGTTTGCAGTCCTATTTATAAAATAGAAACATATGGTTGCTTTCTACACGCTTTGCTTTATTCAGAATGTTCTGCGAGAAGAAGACCTTTTGGATTAAGTTGTGAAAACTCCCACGCTGTTCTCCACGCAGGTGTGACGGTTGGAGACAATGCGGAGGAAAAGGCTTTACCATTTGATTCGATTTTGAGGTTTATTCAGAAAATACAATATAGTGTAATGAGTGTAATGAGTGAACCTAAGGTTAGTCATGGGTGTTTTGACTTGGTTTCTTTAGATAGGTTCTACTCGTACCAGCACGGGTCATGTCCATATATGGTCATACTATGGTAACTAGACACCAGGTTCTAACGTAGCTGAGGTTCGATGACATTCGAGTAAAAAAGTCAATATCTTAGACAATTATAAATTATAAATTATAAATTATAAATTATAAATTATAAATTATCAATGCCTTAACAAGCTTTATGCTTCAGGCCAGGGGTTGTAGTTCAATAGCTGTATGTGTGGATAGAACCACTCACTCTCACACCTCCTCAGTTCATATAGCATCACTGTGCTGCTTAGCGAGACTAAGAGGAATATGTTCTATCCCTCATGCCTTCAATATGGTCAGCTTTAAGAGGGACTTAACGCTTGCTCTTCATTTTTATTTGATCTAGTTCTTGACAGGGTCTTCCAACCACTTCTGTCTGGCAGACTGCCTCAGATATAGACCCAGGCATCTTCAGACGACTCAAATCAAAAGCAAAAGCAGCAAGTTTGCAAGCATTTGGATTCTCATCGTTTTCAATGGCTCAAAGACTTTCATGAATCACCCTGGCCTTGAAATTACACAAGAGGTTGCTTGTTCCATTCTTTCCCATGCCCTATTAAAGCATGCAAATTGCTTTATGCTGATTAATTTGATCATTAGCTACCTGGATGACTGAATATATATCCCTAGAACACCATTAAACACCACTTAGATAAAGCATGTGGAAGGCACTCTGAATAGTACTGAACTGCTGCGGACAGCACTCTGCCCTGCAGAATCAACCTTTCCTGATCTAGTTGGAGAGGCATGTCCCCTCCCAACCTGACAATGGAGCATCCGTGAAAACCACCATGTATTACGCCCCTTTGTCCAGGGGAAGCCCCATCAGAAGCAAGATGGGGCTTCTCCATTACAGCAGGTCAGGAGACACCGAACAGGGTACGGTGAGAACCCTGAGTTTGTGTGGCCTGGGATCCAACCTCTGACGAGCAAACCAGCGGTGGAGTTTGCACATGAAGAGCAGAGGAACCACCGCATCTTCTTAACCGTATTCCTGTTTGTTTCGCCTTCGATGACCCCTGTCTGCCTTATGCGGATCCCATCTTCTACGACCCTGACTTCCAGATTGTTGTCCCTGCTCTGCATACCTTGTTTCCCGCATTCTAGTATTGCGTTCGCCTCCAATGACCCCTGCCTGCCTGATGCGGATCCTGCTTTTTACGACCCTCGTCTGCCTCACACCGATCCCTCCTTCTATGACCCTCGTCTGTCTGTCTCCGATACCGGCTGCTACAGCCAACAGTCAACAACATTCTACTGGGCAGGTATACACCTCGAGACACACAGGACTCATACCGTCTCCTGGGCAGGTCTACACCACTAGATACACAGGACTCAGACCGTCTCCTGGGCAGGTCTACACCACTAGATACACAGGACTCAGACCGTCTCCTGGGCAGGTCTACACCACTAGACACACGGGACTCAGACCGTCTCCTGGGCAGGTCTACGCCGCTAAACACAAAAGACTCATACCGGTGATTGCATCTTTTGTTGCCATGCGTTATCGCTAAGTCATAGTGAGCACAGCTGCGCTTTGCTGCTACACATTTTACTGTCAGGTTATGTTGGGACGTTCCAGGTGTCAGTCACCTGTCAGCAAAATTCAAACACGTGGGGAACTCTGATTTCCCAGGCCAGCTACTAAATGTTGGCGAACAAACCTATTTTATACAGCCTCAACAGCATGACAATGATGTGCGAATGCTTTGATATAAATTCAATATGAAGCGGTCAACCAGAAATTAATGTATGGGACACATCACTACAACAACACTCCGTTTTTATCCATTGCCGCTGACAATAGACAAGTTGTGCATTCATGTGTTCTGACATCCATATTGTTATAACCTGAGTGGTAATTAAATACACGCAGACTTGTACTCCAGTTCAGGTACTTTACTGAGAAGACTTCGGTAGTTCGACACATACATGACAGGTACATTCCCAAGCATGACACGAGTGACACGGTCGGCCCGGGTCACACGCTTACCTGTCCGGAGGGTACACCGACTTCCTGAACAAAGGTTCCTATGTAAACATAGTGGTACAATCTCAATATATAACACTTCTCCCCCTTTAAGTAAAACACTATTCTAAGACAGAAACAAAATGAACAAACTTTGTTATCTCAGTTACCAAAAATATAACTCTGACAGGCTGACCATACCATCTCTTAAACAACAATAACAAAAGTGCTTTCTCATCACATTTTTTTTATATGTATGAGTGTGTGTGTGATCAGTTCAACAGTCCAGTCTATCTGGAGGCTTGTGCTGCCTCTTTGATCTTCTCAACTCTGCTGTGGTGACCCCAGACCCAGGAACCGGCTGTTCTCTTTCGGTCAGGTTTGGGGTAGGGGTAGGTGGGGCAGCCTGTGCAGACAGTCCCTTAGTTTGCACTGACAGTCCATCCAGTGGCACAGACAGCTCATCCATATGCTCTGGTGCTCCGGACACCACAACACAGTCACCAGAGCTGCTCACTCTGTCCTTGTGTGCAATGCTCTGAGGCTCTTTCTCTCCCGCATCATGGCGGACACGCAGGTGATCCTGGTGCCTGCAAACCTGCCGTCCCTCCTGCAGATCCACTACGAACGACACCAGACCTGACTGGCGGTGAATGACACCTGGCAACCAGGGCGAACCCCTGGCAAAGTTTCTGACATACACACAGTCTCTTGGCTCACAGCCTCTCTTTAGCATGTAGGTCCCGTCTCACCTTTTGCTCGTCCTGTGATCAGACGACTCTCGAGTAGATCCAGATGAGATTTGGGCCTTCTCACCATTAACATCTCAGGTGGGGACACTCCCGTAGTTGTGTGAGGAGTAATCCTGTACTGAAACAAGAACCGGTGCAGCTTAGTTTCCAGTGAAGGTCCTAACATGTTTCGCAGATCCTCTTTCAGAGTGCCCACAGTCCTCTCTGCTAGACTGTTTGAGGCCGGATGATAGGGGGCAGTGCGGACATGACGGATTCCGTTTTGTCCATCAATTCCTGAAAGACCTCACTTGTGAAAGTGGGCCCATTATCAGTCACCACCGTATCTGGCAGTCCATATGTGGCAAACATGCTCCTGAGCATGTCTGCGGTGACTGGGGCCGTTATGTTTGACATGATGTGAGCTTCCAGCCACTTTGAATGTGAGTCCACTAGCACCAGGAACATGTGACCCATGAAAGGTCCAGCAAAATCCAGGTGGAGTCTGGACCACGGGCGGTCAGGCCACTCCCACGGGTGGAGTGGAGCAGGTGCTGGCATCTTTTGGTTGCTTTGACACTGTGTGCTTGCTTTTACCTTTTCTTCTAAGGCGCAGTCCATCCCAGGCCACCACACGAATGACCTGGCGAGGCATTTCATCCGGGACACCCCAGGGTGGGCATCGTGCAGCTCGTCCATCACCTGCACCCGTCCTGGGGGCACAATTACCCTGGAGCCCCAGAGGATACAGCCATCATGCACACTTAGCTCCAACTGATGATTTGCATAGGGTTTGAGCTCCTCCTGCTCAACAGCTGCTGGCCAGCCCTGCATCACCCGTCTCCTAATCTGTGACAACACTGGGTCTCTTTCAGTCCACATTTTTATTTGTTTTGCTGTCACCGGAGAGTTAGACAGTCTGTCCAGCAAAAACACAGTCTCTGGGGGCAGGCAGGTTTGGTTTGGTGTGTCAGGGAGGGGGAGGCGGCTGAAAGCATCGGCATTTGCATTTTCACTTCCTGCCTTGTACATGATGCGATACTGATACACTGACAGGGTTAAGGCCCAGCGCTGCACTCTCTGATGCCATGGGTGGGATGCCTTTTGTTTCGCTAAACAGTCCCATTAGGGGCTCGTGGTCTGTAGAAATGGTAAAGGGCGACCATACAGGTACTGGTGGAAACGTTTAGCAGCGAAAACCACAGCTAGTCCTTCTTTCTCTAACTGTGAGTACCCCCTTTCTGCCGATATGAGAGTACGTGACACATAGCTGACCGGTTTTTCAGTTCCGTCTTCCATTTGGTGAGAATGGACTGCTCCCACACCATAGGGAGACGCGTCACAGGATAGGACAACATCCTTGTCCGGATCAAAGTGCACCAGCAGTCGTGAAGAGTGTAACAGTCCTTTTACTTGCTGAAATGCCGTTTCCTGAGCTTGCTGCTACTTCCATGAGCAGCTTTTGTGCAGCAGCTGGTAGAGAGGAGTGAGTACAGTGGAGAAGTCCGGTAAGAACTTTCCTTAGTAGTTCACTAAGCCCAAGAACGACCTGAGCTCTGTCACATTCTTTGGACTTGGAGCCTCTTTTATCGCTCTCACCTTCTCTTCTACCGGAGAGAGACCGTGAGCTGAAATCCGATGGCCCAGGTGACACTGGGAGCTTGGAACACGCACTTACTGCGCTTCAGACGCAGCCCGGCTTCTGTCATCCTCTTCAACACCTGGTCTAGATTTTTCACATGCTCTTCCGTTCTGCCTGTGACCAGAATGTCGTCTAAGTAGACTGCAACATGGGGAATGTTTTGCCCATGGTGCGTTGGAAAATAGCTGGGCTGGATGCAACGCCAAACACAAGGCGGTTGTACTTGAACAAACCCTTGTGTGTGTTGATGGTCACATATTGTTTAGAGTCCTCATCCAGCTGCAGCTGCTGGTACGCATGACTCATGTCCAGCTTTGTGAATGTTTTGCCACCTGATAGTGTAGCAAATAGGTCCTCCACTCATGGCAGAGGATAGGTATCGAGCTGTGAGGTCTGATTTAAGGTCAGTTTGTAATCCCCACAGATACGTACATTGCCGTCGTCCTTCAGCACTGGCACAATCGGTGCTGCCCAGTCCGAGAACTCAATAGGCTCGATGACACCTAACTGCTGCAGCCTCTCCAACTCTGCTTCCACTTTAGCCTTCATGGCGTATGGCACTGAGCGTGGTCTGAAAAAGCGTGGCTGTGCCTTGGGGTCTATACACAGTTTCACTGTTGTGCCTCGGAGGGTGCCCAGCTCATCTTTAAAAACATCTACATACTTTGATAGGATGTCTGGTATTACTCTGATATGCTTGATTTCCTCCCAATTCAGCTGAATCTTCTGTAGGAGGTCCCGTCCCAGCAAACTAGGCCCTTCCCCCTTGACCACAAGCAGTCTCTGTGCAGCCTTTTGCCCTGATACTCTATATCCACCTCTATAGCCCCTAAAAGTGGAATGCACTCACCAGTGTATGTTTTCAGCCTGATATTACTCTCTTTGAGTGTAGGCGCTCCTCCAGAGCACCACAACTTGCTGTAGGTGTCTTGACTTATCACTGAGGCTGAGGCACCAGTGTCCACCTCCATTTTCAAGTATTTCCCATTTACCTGTAGTGTCGCATGGATGGGCTCAGCCCTAGGCTCGCTGAGGTTAAACATGTTAAAGGAACCCTGCTGCTCAGGCTCCTCACATTGCAGGTGATGTGTGCTCATCTTGGTCTTTGATTTCCCCCACTCCTTTTTCTGTCCATTTTTAGCACCTCTGCACCTTTTAGCAATGTGCCCCTTTCTCTGACAGTTATGGCACACAGCATCCTAGAACCCACAGTCATTAGCTAAATGTGCCCCCCCACACCGGTAACACTCCACTGACTTTAAAGGCTTGCCTGTTTCCTCATTGGACACGTGAAGAATGCCACTTGGCTGCGCACCCCCGTTAGTTTGTTGAATGTCTTTGTGTGATTTGCTGCTGTTTCCTTTGCTTGAGACAACTCCAGAGCTTTTTTGAAAGTTAGTGTGGTTTCACCCAACAATCGGCGTTGCTGTCGTCATTAACTCCACAGACTAACCCTCACGCAGCATGGCGTCATTAACTCCACAGACTAACCCTCACGCAGCATGGCGTCATTAACTCCACAGACTAACCCTCACGCAGCATGGCGTCATTAACTCCACAGACTAACCCTCACGCAGCATGGCGTCATTAACTCCACAGACTAACCCTCACACAGCATGGCGTCATTAACTCCACAGACTAACCCTCACGCAGCATGGCGTCATTAACTCCACAGACTAACCCTCACGCAGCATGGCGTCATTAACTCCACAGACTAACCCTCACGCAGCATGGCGTCATTAACTCCACAGACTAACCCTCACGCAGCATGGCGTCATTAACTCCACAGACTAACCCTCACGCAGCATGGCGTCATTAACTCCACAGACTAACCCTCACGCAGCATGGCGTCATTAACTCCACAGACTAACCCTCACGCAGCATGGCGTCATTAACTCCACAGACTAACCCTCACGCAGCATGGCGTCATTAACTCCACAGACTAACCCTCACGCAGCATGGCGTCCAGCGTAGCTCCAAACTCCCACTATTCTGATCATTCTCTCAGCTCCGCCACAGAACTCCCGCCTTGCGAGAATGAGTGTGAAATTTGAAGCGCTGAACAATTACAGATGGCTTTGGGTTGTGATGCTCTTGCACCATCGCCACCAAGTCCTGGAATCCGATGTCTCCTGGCTTCCGTGGAGCGGCTAGATTCCGTATCAACTTGTACGTCTTAGCCCCACACACACTGAGGAGAATGGACCTCTTCTTTGCCTCGTTTGTAATGTCACTAGCCAGGAAAAAGTGTTCCAGTCTCTCGACATACTCAATCCAGTCGCCGTCCTTCTCGAAAAACTCAACGAGTGAACCTACCGTTGCCAACTATAATAAACTACTCGCAAACTTCTTCTTCAACCTATTTTTGTTTTAATCCTCGTCGCCAGTGTTATAACCTGAGTGGTAATTAAATACACGCAGACTTGTACTCCAGTTCAGGTACTTTACTGAGAAGACTTCGGTAGTTCGACACATACATGACAGGTACATTCCCAAGCATGACACGAGTGACACGGTCGGCCGGGTCACACGCTTACCTGTCCGGAGGGTACACCGACTTCCTGAACAAAGGTTCATGTAAACATAGTGGTACAATCTCAATATATAACACATATAGTATGAGGGTTTTGCTTCTACTTACCAATAAACCCAATACAATAAATGCAAATTAAGAGATAATGCTTCTAAGCATGCATTAGTTTAGATATATTGTTTCACGTTGATGATGAAATTAAGGATTTGAGCATTAAAGATGGTTGATCTTGATAATCTTTCAACTTTAACTACTAACTAACTAACTACTAACTACATAACAAGTCGCTTACCTGCCATTGTCATTGATCAACCATACTTGCAAACCTCTGCTGATATACATTCCATTCCATTCCAATACACAATTACAATTGTGTATTTCAACCAAGGAAGGTAAGAGAACAACTCGTCACCAGAAGTCAAAAGTGCATTTCATTCCTAACAAATCTCCAAACATAGAAAAATATACAAAATATACAGTGATACCTGCCGAGAGGAGTACAGCAAGAAGTGTTTTAGTGAGATTTTAGCAAGAGATTTATTTGAATTATTTGATTTTTGATATAAAAAATAATAATAATGTAGCACTTGCCCAATCGTGCAAGTGTGTTGTTAGGTTCACTTGCCCAGTGTGGCATTTACTTTCATTTTACTTTTATCAGGTAATTGTTGAGCCACTAAGAGGACTCATTTTGTGGCTTGCGATGTCGCTGACTCCCAGACGGCGGCCTGATGTAGAGAGATACAGAACATACAGAAGATACAACAAGTGAACATCCCCTTAGGATTTGAGTCTCGATGACAAACAAACCAGGGGAACTAGAAAAAGAAAAAAGAAAAAACAACATTGTGTAAAGCTTACCGACACCGACACTGCAACTGATAAATATAGAGAATTGTTTTTGTAAATTTCTGTATTGCTAAAATAGTATGGCAATAACCCCAAAATCTGGTCATCTAAAAAGGAGAGAAGGAAGATTTCATGCCATTAATAATCCTCCTCCTGGCACTAAGGTGAGAAGCCTGATAGGTGACAAAGAAATGCTCAACAGTCTGAAGTGATGGGTCAGGGCGTCAAGGTGAGAGAGGCACGAAGGAACATTAACATGGACATCAGCAGGTCAGAGACATGCATGTTCAAAGTCTGGAGTACTGGAACATATGCCATAAGCCATATGTAATAATTCCATCCAGAGTTTGACGGTGGTGATGGGTCGAGACCTGCTGAATACAGTCCAAAGTATGGATAGGATCAAGGAACTCACATGCTAGTTTGTCATCACGGCTGTCATTGTGCATATTTAAGTCTCCTAAGAGTAAAACGTTTTCCTTGTTAAAGGACCATTCTGTGAAAAAAACAGAATTCCTCTGAATTGGAAGATTGGAAGATGAATTGGCGGTACGGTGAATGTACGGTGAATGAGAGAATCTCAAAAGACATATCATGTGTGTAAGTGTTTCTGTTGCCTGGTCACCTGGGAGCTGCTGGAACCATTAAGCTGAGAAGGCCAGCAAAAACAAATAGAATAAATTGAACATTTATGAAAATAGACTCATTGAAAGATGTATTCCGTCGCCGGTTGAAGTCCCGTTCACTGCCAAGGTGAAGGTCCTCACATGTCCTCACATGACAGCTCCTGGTATGCGGGTTTTCACTGAGCATGTTAACATGCTCAGTGAAAACCATAACTCAAAAGCTGATAGTTATAGAAAATTAGGCTATCACTAATAGCCTAATATATCACTAATAGCCTACATATCATTAATGTAGCTTGCTTTGCATATATATATCCATTTCATTTATATATATATATATATATATATATATATATATATATATATATATATATATATCCATTTCATTTATATTCAGATTCAGATTCAGAAAACTTTATTTTTTTTATTTATATATATATATATATATAAATATATATATATATGTATAAATGAAATGGATATATATATATATATATATAAATGAAATGGATATATATATATATATAAATATATATATATAAATGAAATGGATATATATATATATATATATATATATATATATATATATATATAAATGAAATGGATATATATATATATATATATATATATATATATATATATATAAATGAAATGGATATATATATATATATATATATATATATATATATATATATAAATGAAATGGATATATATATATATATATATATATATATCCATTTCATTTATATATATATATTTATATATATATATATATCCATTTCATTTATATATATATATATATATATCCATTTCATTTATATATATATATATATATATATTTATATATATATATATATAAATATATGAAATAAATGTATAAAAACACATTATGTTGTTATTTGAGTCAATGTGCCTTCAATTTGTATGCTTCACTTCACTTGGAGACACATGTGCATGTGTGTGAGACACATGCACATGTGTCTCACACACATGTGGCGCACACACACACACACACACACACACACACACACACACACACACACACACACACAGTATAACAATAGACTGACACGGTGTGGCTGTGTGCTTGGGCCCCTCCAGCTCATGTGACAGCAGCAGCCAGCTGGCGGTGGCGTCTCCCTCCCATCGCTCCATCAGGTTCATGTCAACATGAAGTCCTCACTAAGGTTCATATGTGAAGCACCTTCTGTCAAAAATTGGAATTAAACACTTAGTCTGTTTGGTGAATTGTAAGACCAGCAGCTTTCTTCTTTTCTATCATGTTGACATGAGGAAAGGTCTAATTAGTGTAGCTGTTGATGTGAAGGATAAAACCACAACTTAAATCTATAAATAAGCTTGAATGGACGTCACTTGGCTGCTATATTGTTAAAGGCCCTTCAGGTTGGTTTTACATAGAAAGGCCTTTTCCTGTCTCACCACATGCCTCATGCTGCAGAACATAAACCCAAGTTCCTATGGGTGGACTATCTGTATTACTAACCATGGAACATAAACCCAAGTTCCTATGGGTGGACTATCTGTATTACTAACCATGGAACATAAACCCAAGTTACTATGGGTGAACTATCTGTATTACTAACCATGGAACATAAACCCAAGTTCCTATGGGTGGACTATCTGTATTACTAACCATGGAAAGTAAAGCATCATATTACCTTTATTATTTGACAGTTTGTCCAAATGTGTCGGGGCAGGTAATGTATAAAGCCATAGGGTAAGGATGTATTAATACACAGCTATTGCATTTTAAATCATGTTTCCATACTAGTCATTCTAAATAATACAAACATCAGTTCTGTTTTGCTCTTGATATAATATTACAATATGGACTAAACCTCACAAAATCACATCTAGTTTGCCTTCCCCTCCGGATGGGATGAGGACTTTGTGATATGTGCTGTGAACAGTGTTTACCAAAGTGTGTGAGTTACTGGTTGTGTACAAATAAAAGAAAAAAGGTGTGTGTGTGTGTGTGTGTGTGTGTGTGTGTGTGTGTGTGTGTGTGTGTGTGTGTGTGTGTGTGTGTGTGTGTGTGTGTGTGTGTGTGTGTGTGTGTGTGTGTGTGTGTGTGTGTTGGGGAGGGGGGGTCTGTTCAACATGGTCTGGGAGGTGTGATGTTTGGACTGCTGGGTGATGAGCAGGTGATGGTTGCCTTGTCAGTAAGTCCCTAGTATTCACTGGCCTCGGTGGAACAAATGTTTTTCCTTGTGCCGACTGCAGAGCCAATTCATTTGTTGTTCTTGTTAAATAATGAACTCAATTCACCAGCAGTTGATTTGACTTCACAGCTCTGCAACGTTGGCTGGGATTGATGCAAAGCTGAAAAATATCGTCTAATATTGACATTGACAAAATGTCAGAAAATATTGGTATATCTTGCAGAGTATATATTGGTATATGTCCCTTCACACGTGTTGGTCAAGAGAGGAAGAGGCCTGGTCAAGAGAGGAAGAGGCCTGGTCAAGAGAGGAAGAGGCCTGGTCAAGAGAGGAAGAGGCCTGGTCAAGAGAGGAAGAGGCCTGGTCAAGCGTAGGCCTGTAACAATTATTTCAGAATTGTCTGACCACGATGTGATGGTGGTTTCTTTACTGCGGTCAGATGAGGTCAAAGGTCAAAGCACGGTCACACTTTGATTTGCCTCGCTAGCTGGCGATGCTTGTTATAAAACCAGGTAAATACTCCCCAAAAGCAACGCAAGTGTGGATTTGACGTTTATATCATGAAACTATAAGCGCGATACAGACAGTATCAGAATGACTAACTAACAGTAGTAAAAGACACCATAGAACAGGACAGATCATATAGGATACAGTGCTAGCCTAGCCACCATGTTTCTGATCTGGCTCCTGTCAAACATATATATATATATATATGCTTTATTTTAATATATTTAACTTTATACAGTTTTTTTAAACTGTGAAGAGACAATAAACTTAACTTGACTGAAAGACAATTATACTGTTGTAGCATGTAGCAATTCATCTATCAATACATTTAGATTTCATTTAGAGTTCATTTAGTTATATTTTGTTTATACTAGTTTAGCTTAGTTTAGTTTGTTGTTATTTAGTTTTTAGGTATTAGTATATTTTGTGTGCATTTATTCCCCCTGTTTCAACTGTTGCACCTTAATTTCCCTCAGGATAAATAAAGTTATCTTGAATCTTGAATCTTGAATGAGGGGGCGGGGCTTGGCATCTGACAGCAGGGTGGCTCATTGGCTGAGGCAGCCGTGGGTGATGAGCGTAGTGTTGTGCGTCGCCAACTATGCTGAAAAGTTTCCGTTTATTCATGTATGATGTTTAGTTTAGTTTAGTTCCAGGGTATTATTTCTATAGTCAGTCTTCCTCCCGCCCCCTGTGATTGGTGATGTCATTATTGTTTGCACCTGGTGATGTCTCCTGGCATAAATAGGTCCAGGCAATCACTGTCTCGTTGCCAGATTGTCTGGTTGTGTTATGCCAAGTCCTTCAGCGTTCAGGTTCCACGTCGTGCCACGCCAGTCAGGTTTTTGGTGATTCATTATTTTGCCTTTAAGCTTTACAATCATCGAGTGACTTTTTGTGTTGGACTTTGCTTTTCCTGTAAAGACTCTTTTTACTTTATCACTGTGTCTGCATTCGTGCTTTTGGATCCACACCGTGTACGCCCGTGACACGTAGATATTTGGTCCATTCAGACCACAGGGAGTCTGGATCCTGCATCCCAGGTGAAGGTGAACATGCTGTTACCCGACGTTCTGTGGGACTTACGTAATGACGAATCCAGCCCTGTTGCTTTATTATTATAACTATTATTATTATTACTATTATTTGGGGAAACCAGACAGACTCAGTGTTCCCCTTTGTCAGCTTGTGTATTAGGATTTGAAATCTGCCCAGTTTCTCGTATGGGAACTGCAATAAAAGCAATTGAAGGAAACCACTGATGGTCTTTTGTAGTATGTAAGTGAAAAGTGAAAAAAAAGTGAAAAGTGAAAGCTGAACAGTGACCTGCCCTGTCCCCCGAGGCTGAGGAGGGAGTCAGGGGTGGAGTCGCCACTCAGCCAGGTTCTTCTGATGGTGGCGGAGGTGCAGCGGTAGTAGGAACAGACCCTCCACCCTCACTGATCACCATGGCGACACTGGACCGGATCCCGGTGCTGAGGTGAGGGCCGTAAACATCGTCCTCCCAGAGATGGCCCCGGGCGACGGTATAGATAGATAGGTATAGAGGCCTTCCTGCAAGTCTTGGAGGGGACTGCCAAGGCATGCAGGTGCTATTGGATCCTATTGGACGCACTGACCACCGCCCCCCGCCGGCCCCCCGCCGGCCCCCCGCTGGCCCCCCGCCGGCCCCCCGCTGGCCCCCCGCTCTCTACCCCGACATCCGCAGGGCAGTCCAGGGGCCGGTTGTTCAAAGGGTGTTTAACTCTTAAATCAGCTAATCAGTGGTTAACTTTTAATGCATGGTTAAATTGGGTTGTTCAAAGGGTATTTAGTGATCAACGTGTGTAACCAGTGGTTAACTTTAACCACCGGCTGAAGGTGTATTAAACTATGATTAAGACATGTCTAGTGATTCTTGTTGAGGTTTTGCCCAACTTTTTGCTGCTCCACAACGTGAATCAACATCGCTAGAGAAGATACAAGGTCAAGGTCAAGGTCACATTTATTTATATAGCACATTTTAAAATCAACCGAAGTTGCACCAAAGTGCTTTACAGTATACAGAAACAGACAAAATACAAAATACCATATAAAATGCACAAGTCAATGCAATACAATAAAATAAATAATAAAAATACTATATAAAATGCACGAGTCAATGCAATACAATACAATAAATAATAAAAATACTATATAAAATGCACGAGTCAATGCAATACAATACAATAAATAGTCACAACACGACCACGGTGTACAGCTTAACACACCTCAAAACGCCAAAGAAAACAGGTGAGTTTTCAGCCGTGACTTAAAAATCCCAAGAGTCTGGGCAGATCGAATTTGTAGTGGCAGACTGTTCCACAACTTTGGGGCAGCCACCGCAAATGCTCGGTCGCCTTTAGTTTTTAGCCTAGACCTTGGGACATCTAAAAGTACCTCCTTTGATGACCTCAGTGCTCTAACTGGGGTGCGAACATGGAGAAGTTCAGCTAGGTACTGAGGGGCCAGACCATTCAATGCCTTGAAGACAAACAACATCATTTTAAAATCAATCCTGAAGCGAACAGGAAGCCAGTGCAGGGAAACCAGCAGCGGTGTAATGTGGTCACGCTTCTTTGTGCCGGTCAAGAGGCGCGCAGCAGCGTTCTGCACTAGCTGCAGGCGTCGTAAGGAGAGCTGGTCTAGACCCACATACAGACCATTACAATAGTCCAACCTGGATGAAATAAAGGCATGGATAACCCTCTCGAGGTCATTGCGAGAGAGGTAGGGCTTTATTTTGGACAGGAGCCTCAACTGGAAAAAGGAGCCTTTTACAACAGAGCCAATTTGTTTGTCACCAAGATTTTTAATAAAGGAGCGATTTTTGGCAGCAAGGGGTCCTAGAGCACCAACAGAGTCATTAAAACAATGCCCAAACACAATAACCTCTGTCTTGCCATCATTAAGATTGAGGAAATTTAAATTCATCCAAGTCTTAATGTCGTTTAGACAAGCTAGCAGAGGTTTGAGGGAATCTTGACATTTTATTTTCAACGGAAGGTAGATTTGGACATCATCCGCATAGCAATGAAAAGAGACATTGTGCTTACGAAAAATGGAACCCAGGGGCAGCATATATAAAGAGAATACTAAAGGGCCTAGGATGGAGCCTTGCGGGACACCACAGGTAAGGGGGGCTACATTTGAGGAGAACTCACCTAAATGGACCGAGAAACTCCTGTCTGTCAAATACGACTGAAGTAACATGAGGGCAGCACCTTTAAGACCAACACATTGTTCTAGGCGGGATAAAAGGGTCTTATGATCCACAGTATCAAAGGCCGCGGTCAGATCTAGTGTTACCAAGATAGCAGCACACCCAGAATCAACAGTTAAAACAAGATCATTAAACATTCTTAAAAGAGCAGTTTCAGTGCTATGACGAGGTCTAAAACCAGACTGAAATTTCTCATAGACCTCATTTTTCTCTAGAAAAGATTGCAGTTGAATAGAGACTACTTTCTCCAACACTTTGGACAGAAAGGGCAGTTTGGAGATGGGCCTGAAATACATTCAAGAAAGACAACAATTAACATATATACAACATATAAATCAAAATAATTAAAAAATAATCTTTTTATTTTTAATCGCTATTCAGTGTTTCCCTGCTCTCCTCTACCAACTCTGTTAACAGGTTAACGTCTGCTAAGGTAATAATTGGGAAACTACCATTAGCATCCATCTTTAGAGTTGTTGTGGAGATACAGAAAGTTGTTATGAGTAAAAAGTACTAAATCACTGTTTTTAACGACTGCTTAACTAGTGATTCGTTAATCACTCGCCTAACCACCCTTTGAACAACCCACAGTTAACTAACTTGACTAACGACTGATTAAGACTTAACGACTGATTAAGTTAATCACTCTTTGAACAACCGGCCCCTGGTCATCAACATCGGCTCCGAGAGCTACAGATGGACCCGGGGGACCGCCCCCTGGCGCATGCCTGGAGGCGCTGCCCCATGCCTGGAGGCGCTGCCCCATGCCTGGAGGCGCTGCTCTCCCCAGAGCAGCGCACCACTGCAGGGGTTATGAAGCAGGAGGCCCTGGACAGCTTTTCCGAGATTTATTTTTTCAACACTTTGAACCAAGGGCTACTGGGGGATCTCTTGTCGCCAGAGTCCAGGGAAAAATTATTTCTCCACCTTGTACGGTTTGTATAAATTTAGGACACCAACATTTGGGTTGTACAGGGCTTCAGCCTCATGGATCATGTGCTGCTGCCTTCCTTGAAGATGTCTTCATTCAGACTGACACCAAGCAGCTGCATATTCTGCAGGTGGCGGCGGTGCAAGGGTCCCTGACGCAGGCGGGGCTCATGCCCAAGATTCAAGATTTAAGATTCAAGAACTTTATTTGTCACATTAAACATAAAACTGCAATAAACTATGTATATACAAGTATATAAAGTATATAAAAGCCAACCCAAAAAAGGTATCTGGGGTACCACTGAGGCGGCGGGAGGGTGTGACCTCAGGAAGACATCAGAGGTGATCGCAGCCTCTCGCAGACTAAAATGCAGGTGAGGGCCTTCCTGGGGCTGGCGGGTTATTATAGGCAGTTTAGCCTATGGAGCTGACCAGCCCCCCTCACCCAAACCAGTGAGTCAGATCTGGTCCAGTGGACCGAGCAGTGCCAGGGAGCGTTTGAAGGGGAGTTGCATGTCTTGTTGTGTCGGAGGCTGGAAGATCAAATAGCCTAGCTCAGTTCCAGTTAGCGTACTGTGATGAACAGCAGGTGAAAGCCAATGTCATGTTATGTAATAGCAATACAATTGCCTTTGCAACGTACGTCATTTACTTATCAACTAAAAATGTTGCTGAATGTAATTACCCCATAATAACTGCACATAAAATAAAGACAATTCAGAGTTAGTTAGAAGGGTCAGTGCACACACAGTCTGCTCCACGTGTGTTTGTCATTACAGTGAATGGGTAGGGAATTGTGGGTAGTTCTTAATGACCAGAGTGCCCAGTCATCTCATGCAGCTTTAAAGTGATTTGTGTTTGTGTGTGTATGTTTGAGACAAAGAAAGAGAAAGAAAGAAAGAAAGAGAGAGAGAGAGTGTGTGAGCGAGCAAGAGAGTGTGCTTTTGTGTGAGTGTGTGTGAATTCTATTTATAGTATTTTTCCTTCAGGCACCAAATGTCCTTCAACGCCTGGAAAGACAAAGACCTCATCTGAGAGTTGATGACACTGCACTCCCGCCATGGAGGGAGCATGTAGAGCCACAGGTGGAGGTCCGTCAGGCTGCTCCCCTCCCCCATGCTCTCCTGAAACACAGCTTTCATCTTAATGACACTTTCCTGCTTAAAGAAAATCAAGGTAAAGTCCATGAAGCTGCAGCACATGCGATGCTGGAGAGTAACGTGAGATCAATGTGGAATCCTCAGAAATGGATCGTCCTCATCCTGGTGGTAATTAAAGTCTTTGTGTGTTTGCATGCATGTGTACATGAACGTGTGTGTTTCTATGGGCTGTACTGCCTCCATTCAACACATATCCTCATATATATATATATATATATATATATACGATATATATACAGTATATAGAGTTGTCCTGTTACACACCAACGAGATCGGCGAGCCAAATATAACCCAGATAACCCAAAAGAAGAGACACGGACACTCAAAACGGAAAAATGTCTTTACTAAATATATATCCACAAACACAAAAAACAACTAGGCAGGTTGGACAGGTGACGCGGCGATGCGGTCGGAGCTGGAAAACGCAGGTTCTCGTGTAGTGTAGTGTCGTGTAGTGTAGTGTAGTGTCGTGTAGTGTAGTGTAGTGTCGTGTAGGAGCCCAAAGGTTTTCAGTAACCAAGCGCCCGATGTGGGTCCTGGGCCGCCTAAAGAGGGTCGATCCCTGGGACGGGTTAGAGCGCGGGGGCCAAACATGTTCTTTTTATTGTCATTTTTATTGTGTATATCATTTTTATAGTATTGTGTTTTTGTAAATTCATACTGCGGGCGGGAATGGGGAGAAAGCATTCCATTGTCCATTGTTGCAAATGGCCAATAAAATCATCTTGAATGGTGAATCGGACAGAGATAAGGGTTCAGTATTTCATTTATACCACTCTGACATTTTCAGATTTGTTTTCAGCTTTCGTTTGGTTTAACTTTGGGCCCAAATGTCAAAGGAACAGCTGGTGGAATTTCAATTGGCTCAAGTGACCAAATGTTGACAAATGTTCCAAATGTTCCATTCCAAATGTTCATTCAACAAATAGTCTATTGGACTTTGCTTGAATATGAAAGAGGGTTGATATTTAATATGATTTTAAATGTAGCATCTCCACAAGAGATCCATTAGGCGTGCATTAAATGTAAATTACAATGTTCCGATACTGGGCTGTGGGCACTTCAACATCACACCAAGCAGATGGTATCATGCAAGAATTAAATTCGACTTAGATATTAATCTGCACTTCATGATGTCATCTCGAGGGAATGCATTACCCAACATTTTACTTGGGTTTTTATTTCTTTCCTAATTTCATATGAGATTTAATATCATTCGACACTTGGGCTCATCAACTATTTATTCAATTATTTCATGAAAGCCGTTTTATCACAGAGAGCCATTTAGGGACATTTTGAAATGATTATTATCATCAAATGGCTTTTGACAGAATATTAGATGAGATTAGATTCCAATGTATTTGTTGTGCCCCCACGTTCTAATCAATCCCAGGTGTCTGCTGAGCCTAATGAACACCTGGGACCCCCACCTGCTCCCCGAGGAGGACCCCCACCTGCTCCCGAGGAGGACCCCCACCTGCTCCCCGAGGAGGACCCCCACCTGCTCCCCGAGGAGGACCCCCACCTGCTCCCCGAGGATCCCCACCTGCTCCCCGAGGAGGACCCCCACCTGCTCCCCCGAGGACCCCCACCTGCCACCGAGGAGGACCCCCACCTGCTCCCCCGAGGAGGACCCCCATCTGCTCCCCGAGGAGGACCCCCACCTGCTCCCCCGAGGACCCCCACCTGCCCCCGAGGAGGACCCCCACCTGCTCCCCCGAGGAGGACCCCCACCTGCTCCCCGAGGAGGACCCCCACCTGCTCCCCCGAGGAGGACCCCCACCTGCTCCCCGAGGAGGACCCCCACCTGCACCCGAGGAGGACCCCCACCTGCTCCCCCGAGGACCCCCACCTGCCCCGAGGAGGACCCCCACCTGCTCCCCCGAGGAGGACCCCCACCTGCTCCACCGAGGACCCCCACCTGCTCCCGAGGACCCCCACCTGCTCCCCGAGGAGGACCCCCACCTGCTCCCGAGGACCCCCCACCGGCTCCCCGAGGACCCCCCACCTGCTCCCGAGGAGGACCCCCCCCCACCTGCTCCCGAGGACCCCCACCTGCTCCCCGAGGACCCCCCACCTGCTCCCGAGGAGGACCCCCACCTGCTCCCGAGGAGGACCCCCACCTGCTCCCGAGGAGGTCCCCTACCTGCTCCCGAGGAGGTCCCCCACCTGCTCCCGAGGAGGACCCCCACCTGCTCCCGAGGAGGACCCCCCCCACCTGCTCCCGAGGACCCCCACCTGCTCCCCGAGGACCCCCCACCTGCTCCCGAGGAGGACCCCCACCTGCTCCCGAGGACCCCCATCTGCTCCCGAGGACCCCCACCTGCTCCCCGAGGACCCCCACCTGCTCCCGAGGAGGACCCCCACCTGCTCCCGAGGACCCCCACCTGTTCCCCCGAGGAGGACCCCCACCTGCTCCCCGAGGAGGACCCCCACCTGCTCCCCCGAGGAGGACCCCCACCTGCTCCCCCGAGGAGGACCCCCACCTGCTCCCGAGGAGGACCCCCACCTGCTCCCGAGGACCCCCATCTGCTCCCGAGGACCCCCACCTGCTCCCCGAGGACCCCCACCTGCTCCCGAGGAGGACCCCCACCTGTTCCCCCGAGGAGGACCCCCACCTGCTCCCCGAGGAGGACCCCCACCTGCTCCCCGAGGAGGACCCCCACCTGCTCCCCTGAGGAGGACCCCCACCTGCTCCCGAGGAGAACCCCCACCTGCTCCCGAGGAGGACCCCCCCACCTGCTCCCGAGGACCCCCACCTGCTCCCGAGGAGACCCCCACCTGCTCCCGAGGACCCCCACCTGCTCCCGGAGGACCCCCATCTGCTCCCGAGGAGGACCCCCACCTGCTCCCCGAGGGACCCCCACCTGCTCCCCGAGGAGGACCCCCACCTGCTCCCGAGGAGGACCCCCACCTGCTCCCCCGAGGAGGACCCCCACCTGCTCCCCGGGAGGACCCCCACCTGCTCCCGAGGACCCCCACCTGCTCCCCGAGGAGGACCCCCACCTGCTCCCCGAGGACCCCCACCTGCTCCCGAGGACCCCCACCTGCTCCCAGAGGACCCCCACCTGCTCCCCGAGGACCCCCACCTGCTCCCGAGGAGGACCCCCACCTGCTCCCAGGAGGACCCCCCACCTGCTCCCGAGGACCCCCACCTGCTCCCGAGGAGGACCCCCACCTGCTCCCGAGGACCCCCACCTGCTCCCGAGGACCCCCACCTTCTCCCGAGGAGGTCCCCCACCTGCTCCCAAGGAGGACCCCCACCTGCTCCCGAGGACCCCCACCTGCTCCCGAGGAGGACCCCCATCTGCTCCCAAGGAGGACCCCCCCACCTGCTCCCCGAGGACCCCCACCTGCTCCCGAGGAGGACCCCATCTGCTCCCAAGAACCCCCACCTGCTCCTGAGGACCCCCACCTGCTCCCAAGGACCCCCACCTGCTCCCGAGGACCCCCACCTGCTGGACGAATTCTATCGGGAGAACCCGGGGCTCTCAGGCGGTGGTCCGGTGCCTCCCCTCAGGGGGGGTACTGTTGTGCCTCCCCTCAGGGGGGGTACTGTGTGCCCCCACGCTCTAACCCATCCCAGGTGTTGTCCATCATAGTGGGGCTGAGGCTCATGAACCTGGGACCACGTCGGGGCGAGATTGTACAGCGCAAATAATGTAGCATCTAACCAGAGAGTAAATGATGCAGTAAAGTGCAGGTAATATATAATGAACAGAGGTTAAATAAGATGAGTCTACTAGGTAAAAAAACAGGTACAAAATAACTTATAGAGTAGGTATGAAATATGTGCAGAATATATATACGTATATATATATACAGGTAAGTATGCTGGATAAATATGTGATGAGATCCCCAGCCTTACTGTGAGGGCGCTCATAGCCGGAGTGACCAGCAGGACGGCCTGGAGCTCATCACACGCCACCACTCACACATACACAGGCCTATGGCCCAGCCCTCATCCTCCACCACTCACACATACACAGGCCTATGGCCCAGCCCTCATCCTCCACCACTCCCACATACACAGGCCTATGGCCCAGCCCTCATCCTCCACCACTCACACATACACAGGCCTATGGCCCAGCCCTCATCCTCCACCACTCCCACATACACAGGCCTATGGCCCAGCCCTCATCCTCCACCACTCACACATACACAGGCCTATGGCCCAGCCCTCATCCTCCACCACTCACACATACACAGGCCTATGGCCCAGCCCTCATCCTCCACCACTCACACATACACAGGCCTATGGCCCAGCCCTCATCCTCCACCACTCACACATACACAGGCCTATGGCCCAGCCCTCATCCTCCACCACTCACACATACACAGGCCTATGGCCCAGCCCTCATCCTCCACCACTCACACATACACAGGCCTATGGCCCAGCCCTCATCCTCCACCACTCACACATACACAGGCCTATGGCCCAGCCCTCATCCTCCACCACTCACACATACACAGGCCTATGGCCCAGCCCTCATCCTCCACCACTCACACATACACAGGCCTATGGCCCAGCCCTCATCCTCCACCACTCACACATACACAGGCCTATGGCCCAGCCCTCATACTACAGCACTCAGACCAACAACAGGGAGGGGGGAGAGAGCGTGTGCACATCCTTCCACGGGGCGCCTCCCCTTTTCTTTAGCGTTGTGTTTTCTCTAAGGAGAGGAGTCTGTCTTATTAGAACTCCTCCAGAGCTGGTGAATTTCTCTTTATTGGTTAGAGTTCTTAGTATCTCGACATGTGAAAAGTAATATTAAACAGTTTTCAATTTGTATATTAATAAATGTATTCACACATTAATAAATGTGTACATTTTGGGGGAATTCACCTATGCTCATAATTGGGGGGGTTACCGACGCAGCTATCGAGCCGACGGGATGTTCCGTCCACCGGGCGGACAGAACAAAAGCTCTCTCTGGTAAAGATCGCGGAGGGGGGGGTATGTCTCATGATAAACAGATCTTGGTGCAACCAAAGTCATGTACATCCCCTCAAGTCTTTCTGTTCCCCGGACCTGGAGTACCTGATGCTTATGTGCCGTCCATACTGGCTACCTCGGGAGTTTACAGCGGTAACCGTGACCGCTGTTTACATTCCCCCACAAGCCAACACGGACACAGCGCTGAAGGAACTGTATGGGGCTATCAGCGAACAGGAGTCGGCACACCCCGAGGCTGCTCTCATCGTGGCGGGGGACTTCAACAAGGAGAACCTGAAGAAGGTTCTCCCGAAGTTCTACCAACACATAACGAGCAACACGCGGGGCGAGCGGATCCTCGACCACTGCTACACCCGGTTCCGTGATGGCTACAAGGCCCTCCTCCGCCCACCATTCGGCAAATCAGACCACCGCTCTATCCAGCTATTCCCCGCCTATAGGCAGAGACTGAAGCAGCAACCAGCAATCACTGTGAGGGAGGTCTAATGCTGGTCAGACCAATCAGACTCTATGCTGCAGGATTGTTTCGATCGCGCTGACTGGCACATGTTCCGCGTTGCCTCGGACAATAACATCAACGAGTACGCGTCGTCGGTCACCGGGTTCATCAAGAAGTGCATAGATGACGTTGTTCCGACCAAGTCGGTTCGGATATATCCCAACCAGAAACCGTGGATTAACGGCGATGTTTGCACTGCCCTACATGCGCGTAACGCCGCCTTTGGCTCCGGGAATACGGAGGAATATACGAGAGCCCGTTACGACCTCCGTAAGACCATCGTCACTGCCAAGCGGGAGTATAAGGACAGAGTGGAAGATAAATTCAAGAGCCACGATGCGAGGGGTTTGTGGCAGGGGCTGCAGACGATAACGAACTTCAGAGGGAGGACCAGTTGTGTAGAGAACTCCTCTACCTCCCTCCCAGGAGAGCTAAATACCTTTTTTGCTCGGTTTGACGTAAACGGCAGCCCGCTGAAGCCAGCTCCGCCTGAGGAGACCAGCCTGCTGAGCCTCTCGGAGGCGGATGTGCGCCGCACCTTCAAGCGGCTGAACATCCGTAAGGCGGCAGGCCCCGACGACATCCCGGGCCGCGTCCTCAGAGCATGCGCAGACCAGTTGGCAGGAGTCTTTGCAGACATCTTCAACCTCTCCCTGTCCCAGGCTGTTGTCCCCGCGGTCTTCAAGATGTCCACCATCGTGCCTGTCCCTAAACAACCCAAGGTAACATGCCTGAATGACTATAGACCTGTAGCCCTCACCTCGATTGCTCAGCTCAGCGTTCAACACAATAGTTCCTGCCAAGCTCGACACCAAGCTTAGAGGTCTAGGCGTGCCCCCATCCACGTGCAGCTGGATACTGGACCTCCTGTCGGACCGCCACCAGGTGGTGAGGATGGAGCCATCAGAGCCACTGACCCTCAACACGGGAGCCCCCCAGGGATGCGTGCTGAGCCCTCTCCTCTACTCCCTCTACACCCACGACTGCATTGGCTATGCACAGCTCCAACGTCATCGTCAAGTTTGCTGACGACATGACAGTGATGGGCCTGATCGCCGGCGATGACGAAACAGCCTACAGGGAGGAGGTCGGATCGCTGGAGCAGTGGTGCCAGGAGAACAGCCTCGCCCTCAACGTCAAGAAGACCAAGGAGCTGATCGTGGACTTCAGGAAGCAGAGGGGAGAGCACAGCCCTATCTCCATCGACGGTGTTGCAGTAGAGAGGGTCAGCAGCTTCAAGTTCCTCGGCGTGCACATCTCCGAGGACCTCACATGGTCCACGCACACCACACACGTGGTGAAAAGGGCCCAACAACGCCTGTATTTCCTCAGGCATCTGAAGAAATTCAGCATGGGCCCCCGCATCCTGAGAACATTCTATAACGGCACCATGGAGAGTGTTCTTACAGGGTGTATCACCGCCTGGTACGAGAACTGCACCGCACTCGAGCGCAGAGCGCTTCAAAGGGTGGTGCGGACGGCCCAGTATATCGTTGGAGGTGAGCTCCCCTCCCTCCTGGATATATACAACCAGCGGTGCGTGGCCAAGGCCAAACAAATCATAAAAGACAATGCCCACCCCAGCCACGAACTGTACTCACTGTTACCGTCAGGCAGGCGATTCCGCAGTATCAAGTGCCGTACAAATAGACTCAGAGATAGCTTCCACAGTCAGGCCATCAGGCTGCTGAACAAGGGCGTATAGCATATAACAATGTATATTTTATTACATTGATTTATATATATATATATATTGCTCTTTTCTGTGCCGATATTTGCATTTTATAAATTGCATTTTTTATTTTTTTATTTTTTTTATTTTATAACTGCTGTCTGTCGTCGGGTATTGCACATAAGATTTTCACATCACTGCTTTATACTTGTAAACTGTGAAGTGACAATAAACTTGACTTGACTTGACTTGACTTAATTGCCTTTCCTGTGTTTTCTTCAATTAGATTCTTGAGGACCCGGTTATCATTAGAATGTCATATCCTTTTATTTCATAGTTCCTTGCTTTAATATCAAGATGGCGTGGACTACCAACCCCTAGGAAGACAATGTTCCCTATCACCTCTCACTTATCTGACTGCATCCATCGGCAATACTGTCTGGTAATAAGAACGAGAAATGAAGCTTGCTAGAATGCTCTCATTCTAGTAGCGCTGTGTGGAGTGTGTGATTGTGGCTGGTTGAAGCAGCCTCCCCTGGCCTGAGTCGGACTGGTTTCTGTGGTGGCTGGTTGAAGCAGCCTCCCCTGGCCTGAGTCTGACTGGTTTCTGGTGGTGGCTGGTTGAAGCAGCCTCCCTGGCCTGAGTCTGACTGGTTTCTGGTGGTGGCTGGTTGAAGCAGCCTTGTGGCCTGAGTCAGACTGGTTACCGGGGGGGGGCTGGTTGAAGCAGCCTCCCCTGGTCTGAGTCTGACTGGTTTCTGGTGGGGGCTGGTTGAAGCAGCCTCCCCTGGCCTGAGTCTGACTGGTTTCTGGTGGTGGCTGGTTGAAGCAGCCTCCCCTGGCCTGAGTCTGACTGGTTTCTGGTGGTGGCTGGTTGAAGCAGCCTTGTGGCCTGAGTCTGACTGGTTTCTGGTGGTGGCTGGTTGAAGCAGCCTTGTGGCCTGAGTCTGACTGGTTTCTGGTGGTGGCTGGTTGAAGCAGCCTTGTGGCCTGAGTCTGACTGGTTTCTGGTGGTGGCTGGTTGAAGCAGCCTTGTGGCCTGAGTCTGACTGGTTTCTGGTGGTGGCTGGTTGAAGCAGCCTTGTGGCCTGAGTCTGACTGGTTTCTGGTGGTGGCTGGTTGAAGCAGCCTTGTGGCCTGAGTCTGACTGGTTTCTGGTGGTGGCTGGTTGAAGCAGCCTTGTGGCCTGAGTCTGACTGGTTTCTGGTGGTGGCTGGTTGAAGCACTCTTGTGGCCTGAGTCTGACTGGTTTCTGGTGGTGGCTGGTTGAAGCAGCCTTGTGGCCTGAGTCTGGTCTGTCCTCCCTGTATAGGTATCAGTGTACTCATTAGGTAATATCATATGCACTAGGAATATAAAAAAATGCATGCAAGATTTGTATTGTTTTTATGTGTTCTGTGGTTCGCTTTCTTTATATTACTTTTACACTTTATATTAGGAGGTTGAACTGTTGCATGAACTGTTCTGGATATCGCTACGTGACGGACTGTTGATCTGCTGCGGGGCCATATGTTGTGTGAGTGGCGATTGTCCCCACTAAGCGGTGAGGATCTGCTGGTTTGTGATAGGTCAACCCGGTGCTGCGGGACCACGAGGAGGGCGGATCTCGGAGTGGACTCAACCTGTCTTTAGGAATCAAGTCCCGGCGTGGAGTGATGGACTGGATCCAACAGGACCGAGGATTGAGACTGATTATTGGACTATATTTGAATGCATAACCCTTTAAGAAAATTCTTATAATACATGTCATGATATTGTGATTTTACTGCTTTAGACAGTTTAGGTTACATAATACATAATAATCTCTCTCTCTCTATCTCTCTGTCACGATCGAACCCAGCTCTTCACGCTCCTAGTCCTGGATCTCCGCTGGCTTCCTGGATCCGCGTGTTTGGACACAGCCGTGTCTGTTGTCTCACTCGTTGCTGGATCATCACCCCAATTTTCAGAAAGCCTCATGTTCGCATTAAGCTCAGTTCATTGTTGTTCTGCCTATTGATCCACCGTGTTCTGACCCTCGCCTGGGTAACGACCTAGTTTTTGCCTTGCGTTTTTGTACCTCTCCCTCAACCCTCGACTACCTGTTACTGACCTCTGCTTGCCTTGACCCCGTGTTGGATTTGCCCCGACTGTACCTCTGCCATGGATCCCACATTAAAGTGTCTGTTCCATCTGACGTCTGTTCTCCCTGCTTTTGGGTCCCACCTACCGTGACACACGCTCTCTCTCTCTCTCTCTCTCTCTCTCTCTCTCTCTCTCTCTCTCTCTCTCTCTCTCTCTCTCTCTTTTTGTCCACTATAATAACTCTTAATTTCCTGATTCCTAAAACTCCTAATTTAATCAATTGATTGAAAGCATGTTTGTTGAGAGGACGCTGGCACTGCTTGTTCGCCGCTTCTCCTTCTAGCTGGAGTTAAGTTGTTTTTGGTTTTGTTTTTCTTTTCGTTGTTGTAAGATATTACCCTTCAACAACATCAACAACAAATGTGTTTTGGATACCTGTTGCTCACCTTCCGCTGCTATCGGCGGCTCCCGGACGGCAAATGCTAGCTGGCTAACTAGCTGCCTCCAGCTAGACGGCTAGGACAGGTGCATCCACAGCTAGCCGGCTAGCACAGCCTATAACCTGCTGCTTTGACACAGACCGTTTCTCCCAGCTTCTTCTCCTCCTGCCATGCTATGGATCACCATCCATTATTATATATGAACACAAAGGAAGGTAAGGATCTATGGAGCTGCTATGGATCACCATCCATAGCAGCTCCAGACGAGAACCTGCGGCCACCGGCATGTTGTCAAAGTATTCCATCCCGCAACTGCTGAGTCTCAACAATCACACAACTCCAACGTGCATCTCAGCCATCAAACACCTTGGACTACTACGCCGACCTCGTTACATCCACAGAGGCTCTCGTAGAAAGTGTGTTTACCACCAACCCTGCCCGCCTGTATCATCCATTCCTTCCATCTGGACCACTGTCGCACGTCTGCCGTGTCATCAGAGCGCTGCCGCTCTCGGTGTAAACAACACGGGAAACACAGCGAGACTGCTACACACTGAGCTGTGCGGAATACGTGGAGTGGATTCCAGTTTACTCCGGACCCTACAGAAATCCACCATTTCATCCACAGTCAAAATAGAACAGTTTAATGCAAAATCCCTTACAAACAAATCATCATTCATACAAGACCACATCATGGACAAGGGAATAGACTTCATGTGCCTCACGGAAACGTGGCAACAGCCTGAGGTTTACTCTGCCCTAAATGAAGTCTCTCCCCTGCTACCTGGAAAAAGCTTGCAGCACTGGTCGTGGTGGCGGCTTAGCAATAATACATAGAAATGCACTGGAACTGTCCCCCTGCCTCTGCCTCTGCTATCCTCATTTGAATGCCTTGGATTTAAATGTAAACCCCCCCTCCCACTGACATTACTTCTCGTCTACCGGCCACCCAAACCCAACTCAGCTTTCATCCCAGAGATGCACGACCTTCTCACTACACTCTGCGCTACCTCTGCCAACATTATAATACTAGGAGACATAAATGTTGACACCCCCTCCTGTCACTATGCAGCCGAGTTCCTACACCTTCAGGACTGCATCAACCTAACACAACATGTTGATGTCCCCACACACACTAGGGGACACACACTGGACCTTGTCATCACAAACTCTGCCCCCATTAGTAAACTATCAGTGTACGATCTAGGTGTGTCGGATCACAAGGCCATCTCAATGGAGCTGCCGCTCCTGCTTCCCCGCACCAAACCCAAGCGTCAAATCCATTTCAGAAATCTGAAAAACATCAACCCCGACACCATGACTTCGGATCTCCAGAATCTCTCCACAATTACTCCTACATCAGTCAATGAATCTGTGGACTTTTACAATAAATCTCGTGCGTAATCTCCTGGATCTCCACGCCCTGTCAAAACCTGAACACTCACTTTCCCACACTCAGCCCCCTGGTTCACCTGCGAGCTGCGGAAAATGAAGACAACGGGGTGTCCTTGAGCGGCGCCTCAAGGTTTCTGGACTCACTGTTCACAGACAGGCATACCGGGGCCACCAAAAGGCCTATGCAAAGTCCCTCAGAGACACACGGTCAAAATTCTACTCCACTTTCATCAACAATAACAATTCCAAGCAACTCTTTTCCACCCTAAATCATCTCCTCAAACCTCAGACTCCCTTACACAAAGACACCACAGAGGAGCAGTGTGATCATTTTGCGGCAGTATAGCTCAGGAGGTAGAGCGGTCGCCTCACAACCGAAAGGTCGCTGGTTCGATCCCCCGGCATCCCTAGCAAAAACTGTCGAGGTGTCCTTGAGCAAGATACCCTAACCCTAACTGCTCCTGACGTGTTGGTTGTCTCCTTGCATGGCTGACTCCGCCGTCGGTGTATGAATGGGTAATGTGAGGGATGACTTGTAAAGCGCTTTGGATAAAAGCGCTATATAAAAGCCGGCATTATTATTATTATTTTATCACATTTTTTAGGAAAAAAGTAGAGACCATCCGCTCTCTCCTCTCAAACTCCACTGCTCTGCCAGTCCTGACCATCAATCCCCAGCCCGGACCTACCCAGCCTCTTTGCTGCTTCACTGACATCTCGCAGCATGAAGTTGAGGCCATCATCAAAAATATGAAACCCTCCACCTGTGCCCTGGACCCCTTTCCCACAGCCCTGGTCAAATCTAACATTGGTGCCATAAGTGCCCTGATCACTTCAGTGATAAACCACTCCATCCAGTCTGGTCATGTTCCATCCCCATTAAAAGCTGCTGTCATCAAACCACTCCTCAAAAAACCCCACCTTAGAACCTGAAGTCCTGGCTAATTACAGACCCATCTCCAACCTGCCATTTCTATCAAAGGTGCTGGAGAAGGTAATTGCCATTCAGATTCACGAACATCTCAAACACAATAACCTCTTTGAAAAATTCCAGTCTGGTTTCCGCCAGGGCCACAGTACAGAAACTGCCTTAGTCAGGGTGACCAATGACCTGCTGATGACCCTCCTCATCCTCCTGGATCTAACTGCAGCATTTGACACCGTCGACCATGACATTCTACTCCAACGTCTTCGCTCGACAATTGGACTCTCTGATTCTGCCCTAAACTGGTTCACCTCATATCTCACCGGGAGGACTGAGCACGTCACCTTGGGAGCGGCAAAATCACAAACACACTCTGTGAACTGTGGTGTCCCTCAAGGATCAGTCCTCGGCCCCACCCTTTTCACCATATACATGTCCCCCCTTGGTCGTGTCATCAGCCGGCATGGAATATCTTTTCATTGCTATGCTGATGACACACAGCTCTACATCAGAACAAACCCAAACCCCTCCGCACCTCTGCCATCATCCAACATAACCACATGCCTGGAGGAGATAAAGGTGTGGATGAAGCACAACTTCCTTCAATTAAACAGCTCCAAGACTGAAGCCATTCTAGTTGGCACTCCACATCAGGTCCTTTCATCCTCCATCACCAGCATCACCTTCTCCGGTCAGAACATTTCACTCTCATCAACTGTCACCAATCTGGGTGTTAAAATGGATCCTCACCTGACCTTTGAGGCCCACATCAAACAAACATGCAAAACCTCCTTCTACCA
>CM051011.1:17217543-17302543 GCA_027704905.1 Muraenolepis orangiensis | reverse complement strand
CAAAGGGGCCGGTGGTGACGCCCGAAGGATCGTGTGCGAATCGGGCGGCGTCCCACGCCGGGGTTGGCTCGCCAACGTGAGTACCGGTGGCGATGTGGGGGTCACAGGGCCGCAGTAGAGGTCAGGCAGACGTGGTGTGACAACAAGTGCTGGTAGGGTGACACGGGTCGCCAGGTCATCGTAAATTGATCGAGGAGGCGGAAGGTCGTTGCGAACAGGGCTGAACTTGCGTAGGAACCTCCTGTTCCGAAGTGTGACTCTGCCCGAGCCGTCGATCTTGACCACGTATTGGTCATGCTGGCGTACCTCCACAACACTGCCTGTCCTGTCCCATTTGTTGGGGTAGGGCCCTGTCTGGTTCTGTACACGGACCATGTCCCCTACCATGAGTGGCGGGAGGCGTTTTGTGTGCTCCGCCCAGGCATCAGCTGTGCGGATGTGGCGTTTGCGGAGAGCCTCCTCCCTTGCCGTCAGTGTCTCACGCCAGGTCTCGTGTGGTCTGTACTTCCCAGGTACAACCGGGATGAAGTCACGTATCGGGCGGCCGAAGACACACATTGCCGGAGATATCTTTGTGTCAGGGTCAGGTGTGTTACGATATTGCAGGATCGCTCTCTGCACAGCATCTGTGTCAAGCTCCCCCTTTGGGCCGGTGTTGTCGGTGATAAGGCGTTTCATTGTCTTCACCCCAATCTCAGCGCGGCAGTTGCTGTGGGGGAAGGCCACAGACGAGAGGCGGTGGTGTACGCCCCATCTGTATAGAAATGACCTGGTCTCAGTGGAGGTGAACTCTGGGCCCCCGTCCGATGTGAGCTCTTCTGGCGTCCCGTACGTCACGAAGGCCCGACGTAGGTGATTTATGAGGCCGGCTGCGCCCCCCGTCGACTTCGAGATGATCGGCCAGTTTGAGTACCGGTCCACCGTCACGAGGTAGTGCACGCCCCTGTGCATAAAGAAGTCCGAACACACCGCCTGAAAGGGGTAAACAGCTGGGATAGGCGGGGTTGGCGGCGCTCCAGGCTGTGAAGGTGCCATCTGGTGGCAGTGCTCGCAGTTCCTCCGAGTGGCGCTGATGTCAGCCGACATGCCTGGCCAGAACACGCAGGATTCTGCGCGGGCGGTCATCATCGATACACCCTGGTGGGCAGCGTGTAGGGCGCTCAGCACTTCTCTGCGGAGTGAGGGTGGTATAATTACTCTGTCCTTGTACAGGACCACCCCGTCAGTTGATGTGATGTTCTCACGGTACTGGTGGAAGTCACGGATCGTCTTCGGCATCTCGAACTTCGAGTTGGGGATGCCGTCCGTCGCCATTTCCTCCAGAGTGCGCATCTCACCGTCGCTGCTGGTGGCCTCCCTGACGCGATCCCATGTCACTGACCGCAATGATTCGAGGCCCGCGGCGCACCATACCAGGTCGTCCTCCTCAGTGTCGTCGTCATTCCCTGGCTCGGTCTGGCGTAGGAAAGACAGTACATCAGTGTGCGTACTGGGTGGGAGGTGGGCCACTACGGCGTTGTCATCCGGAAGGTCCATAAGTGATGGCCGTGTGGTGCCAACCGGCCTACGTGACATGGCATCCGCCGCCTTGTTCCTCATGCCCGGGACATGCACGATGCGGAAGCGATAACGCAAGGTCTTCTCCTTGAGGTTCCGCAGACGGGGGTTCGGTATGTCATCGAGGGCCCGGTCTGCAAGGAGTCTCAGCAGCGGCTTATGGTCTACCGCTACGATCAAGTCCTCGCATCCCAACACAAAGTAGCGTGCCTTGTCCAATGCGTCCGCGACCGCGAGAGCCCCGCCCTCTATGGGCGCGTATCTGGACTCCGCCGCATGCGTGAATCTGCTGCCAACCAGGGTTATTTTCCAACCATCGGTGCAGCAGAAGGGTCTGACTGGCGTACATCGGCAGTGTTTCTGGAATAACCAGAATCCAATGCCCTCCTTTGACCAGTCCGTGGCGATACATGTTGGCTTGGTTTTGTCAAAGATGCGGACACCACGCTCAATTTCTTGGATGATCACATCCTTTGACTCACGGAATATCTCTTCCAACTCCGTGGACCACTCGAAGCGTTCTCCACTCTTCAGGAGCTTCCGGAATGGCTGCATACGCTCGGCCATGCTGAAGGCGTAGGCCACCTGGTTGACCAGCCCGAACCACGATCTGATGTCCGTTACATTACGTGGTTGTGGGAAGTCGTGTATCGCCTCCAGGTAGCGACTGCATGGTCGCACGTCAGTCATGGTGATTGTGAAGCCCGCAAAGTCCACCGTGGGTGCGCTGAAGACAAACTTCTCCGGGTTGAGGGTTATTCCATTCCGGCCGCATATGTCCAGCCATTGGACCGCCTGGAAGTAGCTCTCCTCGATCGTGTCTGACCATAGTAGCGTGTCGTCTATGCACTTAGTTTTGTTGCCTATGTCCGCGACAACCTCGTCGTACCGTCGCGAGTAACCGTCCCCCGATGCTATGTACCCCTGTGGGGCCGACAGGTACCGGTAGCGCCCCCATGGAGTTATGAACGTTGTCTTGTGGCGATCGTCCTTGTGTAGTGGGACGCTGTGGTAACCGTTCCAGGCATCGAACACAGTCTTGAGTTTCCCGTTGGGCACACATCTCGCTTGGTGGAATGGAGATTGGGTGTGGTGGGTCTCGCGGAGTGCATACCTGTTCAGGGCCTGGAAGTCGACAGTGCGTCGTGGTTTGCCTGTCTTCTTCGCGCAGATCACCATGCGATGACACCACGTCACCGGTGTACTGATAGGTACTTCCTCCAACACGCCGAGGCGGACGTCCTGGTCGAGGCCTGCCTTTACCTCCTCTTGCCAGTGTAGGGCCACGGGAATGGGGGTGTGACAGGCAACCGGTGTCGCATCCTCATTAAGCATGAGGCGGAGTGGTGGGCCGGTCATTTTCGGTAGTGTCTGGTATTAAATGTGCTCTGGGCGTACAGTTCTAATAAATGTCTCCGTAACGCCTTCCTGTTAGCCTCGATCGCCAACATGGGGAGCGTGGTCGGCCTGGTCGGCGGCTCTGCACGCCGCGGGCAGTCACACACTTCTGAGGTTGCCAGAAGTGTGACTTCTGTTGGGAACTGGGCGGAGATCATTCCCAGGTCCACGCAGGCTGTGCGGGAGAGAAATATGCGGTCTGAAGTGTCCGTCACATACGCGATTTGGCGCGTCTCCAACCTTCGAGCGTCACCACTGTTGCCGGCGAATCTGACTACCGCAGCTCCGAGGATCCGAATTCCCTTATTGTTCGCAGCCTTCATGGTCATGGATACGGGAATGAGGTCCTCTGTGCTTAGGCCCATTTGTTGAGCAACTTTAATGCCGATCAGGCAGCTTTGGCATCCCGTATCAGCCATGGCAGGCAGGGATACTGCACGGGTGCGTTTGAGGAGGTCAAAACCCAGAGCCTTGTAATCCTCGTGCTCGGTGGTGAGAGTGAGGTTGACGTATGGCTGTGGGCTGGACGCACGTTTCATCCACTTGTCGCACATGTCATCGTACAAATGGTGAGCGAGGGGAAGTGTGCATAACTCGCCATCTGCGCTGACTGTGCATAGCTCAACGAAGGCTGCTGTCTGCTCGTCACACGTCCAGTCGGTCTCCTCGGGTGGGGGCCTAGTCGATCGGCCACCCAGGCAGGCCCTCTCGAGGTGATTCTGGCGGCCACACTTCTGACACTTTTTACCGTATGCGGGGCACTCGGCACGTCTGGCGTGCCACTGGGGTGTTTTGCCGTGGCCCACCTCGCTGCAGTGGATGCATACCCCTTCGGGCTTGGCCTTTGGTTTCTCTAGCCTGGCTCCTCCTCTGGCGCGGGTGTCCTGTTGTCTCCCCCGCCGGTACGAACTGCTGACCGTGTCCGCGCTCTGAGGGTCGAGTAGGCGCGATGCCGAGCGCTTTCCAGACTCCTTAGCCTCGATATACTCGATCATGTCCTTCAGTGGCATGTTCTGGTTCTTCTCACCGAGCAGGTCGAGCTGTATTTCCGAGTCTGCGATGCCACGGGCAATCACATCGCGTAGGATCTCCTCCGTGAAGTCGTTGACTCGGTCGCACCCCGTCCTAGTGGATCTCATCTGGTACTTGCACGTGTCCGCCTGCCCCTTGATGCGGGCGTGGAACGACCGGATGGGCTCTTCATATCCCTGCCGCATGTTAGACAGGGCTGCCCGAGCTACCATGGTGTTCTCTGCGCGAACGGCGAGTGCCTTCATGGCAGCGAGAACGTCTTCCTCGTCGTTGCCCGCTAGGCTCCTGCCCGCCGCACGTGTGAGGTCCTTCCTCAGATCCTCCTCGCAGCACTCCAGTAGCTGTGAGACTATGTCGGGCCCGACCAGCTTGGTGCCTGTCTTGTACTCACCCCAGCGGGTTACAAAGTATGACCAGGCCTCGCCCGTTCCGGCCAGTGCTATGGAGGGACGCTTTAGCTTCTCCATTTTAGCATTTGCGCCCGGCGCCCTGGGGGCTGCGACATGTACAGTGGCGTGTACACCTAACATGGCTGCCACCACTGCCGCCGCTGCATGCTCAGCTACATAGTCACAACCCTCAATAGGGCACTCTGCACTTATAAGCACCATTGACAGTTGCTTGGATGAATAATTATAATAGCTTGCTTCCAATGTATAAAAAAACAATTACTTCAGACTACAGCTGTAGCTCCAACAAAAAAAATCCCTTTCAGCATCTTCCATTGTAGAGCTAATAATAAAAGTCCACTATAATCCAATGAAATTATCCTGTACATGAAAGTAAACAATCCATACCAATTGTCAACGTTAACAGTGTACTGGTCCTTTAAATCGACAAGGTGCCGTGTTTGCCGACGGCTCCGTCGACTATCCGACTTTCTCCGTGGTCTGTTTGCGCACCTCGTCGTCCTCCTCCGATCCACTGATCATATCCGTTGGGTTACATCCAGATGTTTGTATATAAATAAGAACGATTCCATTTGTTCCATCCGGTTTAATAAAGGACTATGACAATATACAAACAAGTCTCGGACGACCGCGGGTGTGTTTACAAATAGCGTCTCAGCTTCCTGTTCCGGTCGCTGCGCTACTGTGCAGGGCCGTCTCTTATAGAGGCGCTGTATAGCATATTCTCTAGTCCTGAAGAAAGGCGGACCCGATCTTCTTAAGCACATCCATGCCCTGCTTCTCAAAATCTGGGAAGAAGAGGAAATCCCTGCTCAGCTTAGGGATGCCTTAATTGTCTCCATATTTAAGAAGGGAGACAAGGCAGACTGCGGAAATTACCGTGGCATTTCTCTCTTGTCCACCATAGGGAAAGCCCTAGCTCGGGTGTTGGCCAACAGACTCACCCCCCTGTCAGAAAGCATCATTCCTGAGTCTCAGAGTGGATTTCGCCCAAACAGAGGCACTACAGACATGATTTTCACTACTCACCAACTGCAAGAAAAATGCCGGGAACAAAATCAACCGTTATACATGGCCTTCATAGACCTCACCAAAGCCTTTGACTCAGTGAACCGTCAGGCCCTCTGGCTGGTACTGGCAAAGATTGGCTGCCCAGAAAAATACGTCCGGGTACTGAGACTGCTGCATGACAATATGTCAGCCACGGTACTCAGTGGCAGCGGAGACGAAACTGAACCCTTCCGGGTCGACACAGGAGTCAAACAGGGATGTGTCATCGCTCCAACGCTATTCTCCATCTTTGTTGCTGCTATCCTACATCTCACAAGCAAGCATCTGCCCCAGGGAGTCAACATCATGTACAGAACTGACGGCCAACTCCTCAACATCAACCGTTTCAGGGCTAAACCCCCTGTCCTACCCCCAAACATCTCCATTGACATCAGACTGGAAAATGTGGACTACTTCCCATACCTTGGCAGCCTCCTATCATCAAAAGCTGTCATTGATGATGAAATACACCATCGCTCAGCTGTGCCAGTGGGGCTTTCTCAAGGCTAAGGAAGAGAGTCTTTGAGAATCGTGACCTCCAAGCAAAGACCAAAATCTTGGTCTATAAAGCTGTGGTGCTCCCCTCTCTTCTGTATGGATCAGAAGCCTGGACCACATACAGCAGGCACTTAAAGGCACTTGAGGCATACCATCAAAGATCCCTCCGGATTAGCTGGGAGGATCACCAGCGTCCTGGAGGAGGCTGACATTCCCACCATCACTGCCACCATTGCCCAAAACCAGCTCAGATGGACTGGCCATGTTATCCGCATGCCTGACTTTCGCCTCCCAAAACATGTCCTTTATTCCCAGCTTGTTAAAGGGAAACGGGCCCCTGGAGGCCAAAAGAAGAGGTACAAAGATAACATAAAAACAAACCTAAAGAAGTGCCACATAGACCTAAAAGCTTGGGAAGACATGGCAACAGACAGGGCGACCTGGAGAAACCTTGTCCGTGAGGGTGCTGCACTATATAATGATGACCTCTGCCATGCTGCACAAGACAAGCGCAGACTCAGGAAGGAGAGAGCAACCAAAACAGGTCCAACCCAAACCCCCCACCACTACATTCCCCTGTCCACACTGCACAAGAATAATGGGGTCCAGAATCGGCCTCTATGCCCACCTGAAGACCCACAAGGACCAAGAAGGAGGACAGTCATACTCGACTACGAGTGACCGCCGATGATGATGATGGTGTGTGTGTGTGTGTGTGTGTGTGTGTGTGTGCGTGAGAGAGTGTGTGCATGTGTGTGTGTGTGTGTGTGTGTGTGTGTGTGTGTGTGTGTGTGTGTGTGTGTGTGTGTGTGTGTGTGTGTGTGTGTGTGTGTGTGTGTGTGTGTATGTTTGTGTATGTGTGCAGGTGTGTGTGTGTGTGCGTGTGTGCCTGTGTGTGTTTGTGTGTCCACATGTTCAGACCTAGGCCACTGGGGCAGTCTGCGACCAGCGACAGCGAACTTTAACATATGTTGGCAGCTAATCAATAGTGGACAGTGTTTTGTAGCTTTTAGGCTGGGCTATTTATAGCATATTCCACCGCCCCTTTCCAACCTAATCACTGGTTCCATTGGCAGGACGTTGGGTCTGTGTGTGTTTATTTGTTTCTGCTTCTATCCTTCTCCCATGAGTGTATAACTTTATATATTTTTTATATTATATATATATATAACTTTATATATTTTTATTTGATAGGGACAATGCAATTTAACATAGTTCCAATATTAGATTAGATTAGATTATATTCTAATGTATTGTCATCGCACAGCAAAAGTACAGCAAAAATAAGTGTAAATGTTACAGTAAAGTTCATAGTAATATATAATGTACAGGTTAAATGAGAACAGTTGACTAGATATAACCGGTGTGTGTACAGTATGTTTATGTATAGAGATAGAGAGTGTACTGAGTGTAGTGTACTATGGTCATACTGGCCAGAGGTAGAACTTTTAGCGTAGGTATAATATATGTGCAGATATATATAGATAGGTATATATTTATACCCTCCACCAGGCCAGGCTGCTGCAGCAATACACCAAACCACTGGAGCAGGGATGCGTGGAGCTGTGGAAGGGACTCTCTGGGCGTTGTTAGAATATCCTGATGTTTCCATGTGGACTCGCCTTGGTCCCTCACAAGCAGCGTGATGCTGACTAAATAACATCTGCTATTAGAATAGTCAGGTGTGATGTCATTAGAGGAATATGCTAGCTACAAAAACAATGCCAAATAGCTTATGCATTTGCATAAAGATAGTGGTGATGGCCGGCGAAGGAGAGATCACCTAAATCTGGAGGATTGAATCCTCTTTCTTGGTCTCATGTCCTCTCAGTGAGATGAGTTCCTCTCAGTGAACCCGTCCTAGTATGAGGAGCAGTGGGTATCAGCTATTGGATAAACAGGGGAGCAGGGGAGAGGGCTGGTGCCTTGCTACTGCCGCACCTTAAGCCGTACTTAAGGTAGATATAGAAATCTTTAGCTAAGCAAATTATCTATTTTAATATTTTCAACATCAAAATAACTATGTCGATATTAAAGATATAGGAACACCCTCATCCAGCGATCTGGAGAGAAAGAGTCAAAAAGAGAGTTTAAGAGCGTAACCAGGACTGGACACTAAGAGGCTTGTAACTCTGTCGCTCTTACCGGCCACTCTGGATGGTGACCTTTTTGTAACATTTACTATGAAAGGCAAAAGGCATCTGAAATAATGACATCAACTGGAGGTGATACTACATCGAACTACAACTCCCATGAGCACTCGCTGCTCATTCCCTTGTTTTAAATTAGGGTTAGGGTTAGAGAGAGACAAGACCTATTCACTGAGGAAAGAGAGAGACCACGCCTACTGACTGAGGAGAGAGAGAGAGAGACCACACCTACTGACTGAGGAGAGAGACCACACCTACTGACTGAGGAGAGAGAGAGACCACGCCTACTGACTGAGGAGAGAGAGAGAGAGACCACACCTACTGACTGAGGAGAGAGACGACACCTACTGACTGAGGAGAGAGAGAGACCACGCCTACTGACTGAGGAGAGACCACACCTACTGACTGAGGAAAGAGAGAGAGACCACACCTACTGATGAGGAGAGAGACCACACCTACTGACTGAGGAGAGAGACCACACCTACTGACTGAGGAGAGACAGAGAGACCACACCTACTGACATAGGAGAGAGAGATCACACCTACTGACTAAGGAGAGACAACACCTTCTGACATAGGAGAGAGAGATCACACCTACTGACTGAGGAGAGACCACACCTTCTGACTAAGGATAGAGAGACCACACCTCCTGACTGAGAAGAGAGAGACCACACTTACTGACTGAGGAGAGAGAGACCACACCTACTGACTGAGAAGAGAGACCACACTTTCTGACTGAGGATAGAGAGACCACACCTACTGACTGAGGAGAGAGAGACCACACCTACTGACTGAGGAGAGAGAGACCACACCTACTGACTGAGGAGAGAGAGACCACACCTACTGACTGAGGAGAGAGAGACCACACCTACTGACTGAGGAGAGAGAGACCACACCTACTGACTGAGGAGAGAGAGACCACACCTACTGACTGAGGAGAGAGAGACCACACCTACTGACTGAGGAGAGAGAGACCACACCTACTGACTGAGGAGAGAGAGACCACACCTACTGACTGAGGAGAGAGAGACCACACCTTCTGACTGAGGAGAGAGAGACCACACCTACTGACTGAGGAGAGAGAGTTATCGGTCTCAGTGTTGGTACGATCTGGACAGCCTCTGTCATGACTACGAATCTTCTCTGCAGCCGAATACTGTGCCCCGCCCCAGCCTGGGGTAGAGGCCCACATGTGAAGAAGGTTGATGCTGCCATTAACAACGCCCTCCGGACCATAACTGGCTGCCTGAAGCCCACCCTGTGTCCTTCCTGACAGCCCGAGTGGGAATTGCCCCGGCCAACCTCCACCGAGGGGCTGCTACCCTCGCCAGAGCAAGGAAAGCCTGGAAACATGACTGGCATATCCTGCATGACACGACAACTAAAGCAGTGCCTCCATGCATGCTCAAGTCCATATATATATACAGTATATATATATATAAACAGTATATATATATATATATATATATATAGTATATATACTGTATATATATATATACAGTTTCCAACTCTGACTTGAACCAATTGGGTCCAGAAAAACGAATTAGAGAAAACAATCAGCTGATAAAGTGAGTGTATCGTATGTGAGGAGATGAGGCCTTCTGTCCATGGTGTGAGGACCTGATGTCAGAGGTCTGATTGGAGATGAGGCCTTCTGTCCATGGTGTGAGAACCTGATGTCAGAGGTCTGATTGGAGATGAGGCCTTCTGTCCATGGTGTGAGAACCTGATGTCAGAGGTCTGATTGGAGATGAGGCCTTCTGTCCATGGTGTGAGGATCTGATGTCAGGGGTCTGATTGGAGATGAAAGCTCCATATCTTGGAAAATGAGAGAAAATCTGAGTGCATCAATAACTGAGTAAGTAGAGTCTGATTCATTTGAAACAATAACTTGGTTTTTAGTGAACTTATTTTCTCCTAGCGCATTCATTGAAAAAAAATGAAACCATAAAATAATTTAAACCAAAGGGAAAAACCTTTTACAGCTGCCAGCACTAAACGTTGTTATGGCAACGCACTCGGGATTGGAGTAAAGACATTGTTATTGTGAACAGTATTTTTATAGTATTGTGTTTTAGAATAGTATTATAGTATTGTGTTTTAGAATGTCATACTGTGAGAGGGAATCATCGAGCCTTCCATTGTACTTGTTGTAGTACATTGGAACGCTGACTCCCCATTCCTTCCAGCAGTATAAACAAACACAATCTTATAAAAAATACTATACACAATAAAAATGAACATAGAGATAAGAAGTGACTGAAGGATGATATGTACATGTGTTGAATTGTGCAAAAAGCATGTAAAAAGCATTTTAAAGTGCCAGTAGTGCAGCAGCATCATGAATACAGTGCAGTACAGTGCAGTTACCAATGCAGTTCTTCCATGCATTGAGGAGATCTGTAGGACCAGATGTTGGAAGAAGGCCATCTCCATCACGAAGGACCTCAACCACCCTGGGCTCCATCTCTTCTCCCCCTACCGTCTGGTCCCCGGTTCCTCAGCATCCGTACAGCAAGGACTACCAGGTTTAAGGATAGTTTTTATCCACAGGCAGTGACCTACTGACCTGCTAGGAGTGCTGCCACTATCATAACATGTCATTAACATTACACTATCATAACATGTCATTAATATTACACTGTCATAACATGTCATTAACATTACACTATCATAACATGTCATTAACATTACACTATCATAACATGTCATTAACATTACACTATCATAACATGTCATTAACATTACACTATCATAACATGTCATTAACATTACACTATCATAACATGTCATTAACATTACGCTATCATAACATGTCATTAACATTACGCTATCATAACATGTCATTAACATTACACTATCATAACATGTCATTAACATTACACTATCATAACATGTCATTAACATTACGCTATCATAACATGTCATTAACATTACACTATCATAACATGTCATTAACATTACACTATCATAACATGTCATTAACATTACTCTATCATAACATTGTCATTAACATTACACTATCATAACATGTCATTAACATTACACTATCATAACATGTCATTAACATTACTCTATCATAACATTGTCATTAACATTACACTATCATAACATGTCATTAACATTACACTATCATAACATGTCATTAACATTACTCTATCATAACATTGTCATTAACATTACACTATCATAACATGTCATTAACATTACTCTATCATAACATTGTCATTAACATTACACGATCATAACATGTCATTAACATTACACTATCATAACATGTCATTAACATTACTCTATCATAACATTGTCATTAACATTACACTATCATAACATGTCATTAACATTACACTATCATAACGGTTAGCAGAAACGTGCAAATACTATGTTTTACTCTGGCGACTAGGTTTCACACACACACACACACACACACACACACACACACACACACACACACACACACACACACACACACACAGAAACACTCACACACACAGACACACACAGACACGCACACACACAGGCACGCAGACACACACACACACACACACACACACACACACATATATATATATATAGGCATTGACCCTTTATACATATTATACATGACCTCATGCATTGACCCTTTATACATATATATATATATTTACATTTACATTTACATTTACATTTAGGGCATTTGGCAGACGCTTTCATCCAAAGCGACTTACAAGGTGTACATTTGTTGCAGACAATAGCATAACACTGAGGTACGCAAACATAAAACTACAGCAGTTCACAAGCATTCATATTAACAAGATGAATAACACAATTTCATACTGCTAGGTCACCTGCTTAAGTAGCTGTGATAAGAGCGTGTTATCAACATTAAGGATATACACTTGCTAACATATACAACATGCTAAGAGCTATTCATGTCAGGACTTAAGCAAGTTAGGGGTTCACAAAGGAGAAGGAGGGTTCATGGAGAGTCCAGGTGGACTCTGAACAGGTGGGTCTTGAGTCTCTTGCGGAAGCTGGCGAGGGACTCTGCCGTCCTGACATGAGACGGGAGTTCATTCCACCTGTGGAGCCAGAGCCCTGAAGAGCTGGGTCTTGAGTTCATTCCACCTGTGGAGCCAGAGCCCTGAAGAGCTGGGTCTTGAGTTCATTCCACCTGTGGAGCCAGAGCCCTGAAGAGCTGGGTCTTGGAAGAGCGATGCTTGGTTGTCATCAGTGAAGGTCGAACAAGTGGCCTGGCAGAAGTTGAGCGGAGCGCTCTGGCTGGGATGTAGGGTTTGGCGCCTGGAGGTAGGCTGGGGCAGTTCCATTGACTGCCCTAAAGGTCAGCACAGGAGTCTTGAACTTCATGCGAGCATTTACCGGAAGCCAGTGGAGATCGCGGAAGAGAGGGGTCACGTGGGAGAATTTTGGTAGGTTGAATACCAGGCGTGCTGCTGCGTTCTGGATGCGTTGGAGGGGCTTGGTTGCAGAGGCGGGGAGTCCCGCCAGGAGAGAGTTACAGTAGTGGAGGCGGGTGATGACGAGCGCTTGGACCAGGATCTGCGCCGCTTCACGTGCGTCCTGCGGATGTTGTAGAGGGCAATTCTGCAAGATCGGGCCACCGCGGTGACGTTGGCATTGCAGGACAGCTGGTCATCTACCACCACACCAAGGTCTCTTGTTGTGGTTGAGGGGGAGACTTGGGTGTTCTCCATGGTGACCAGTAGGTCCATCTGAGGGCAGTCTTTCCCCGGTATGAAGAGGAGCTCAGTCTTGTATATATATATATATATATATATATATATATGTATATAGGGTCAATGCATGAGGTGATGCAGGCAGACAGCATCAAATGGGCAAAATTAAATATGAAATATGAATGTGTCTCCGTCTAGACAGACGTCTAGATAGACGTCTAGACAGACGTCTAGACAGACGTCTAGACAGACGTCTAGACAGACGTCTAGACAGACGTCTAGACAGACGTCTAGACAGACTTCTAGATAGACGTCTAGACAGACGTCTAGAAAAAGTAAATATGTGCAATCTATTCAAATGGGACAGATGTTGGCCTGGGCTGGTTAAAAAGGAGAGCAAATTAAATAATGACAAACGCTGAAGTTACCAACTGAAGCTAGCTGATGCTGATCCCCATCCCCACGGCCTGCTCCCCAGACTCCTCCCTCTGGTCTCCATCCCCACGGCCTGCTCCCCAGACCCCTCCCTCTGGTCTCCATCCCCACGGCCTGCTCCCCAGACCCCTCCCTCTGGTCTCCATCCCCACGGCCTGCTCCCCAGACCCCCTCCCTCTGGTCTCCATCCCCACGGCCTGCTCCCCAGACTCCTCCCTCTGGTCTCCATCCCCACGGCCTGCTCCCCAGACCCCCTCCCTCTGGTCTCCATCCCCACGGCCTGCTCCCCAGACCCCTCCCTCTGGTCTCCATCCCCACGGCCTGCTCCCCAGACCCCCTCCCTCTGGTCCCCATCCCCACGGCCTGCTCCCCAGACTCCTCCCTCTGGTCTCCATCCCCACGGCCTGCTCCCCAGACCCCCTCCCTCTGGTCTCCATCCCCACGGCCTGCTCCCCCTCCCTCTGGTCCCCATCCCCACTGCCTGCTCCCCCTCCCTCTGGTCCCCATCCCCACGGCCTGCTCCCCCTCCCTCTGGTCCCCATCCCCACGGCCTGCTCCCCCTCCCTCTGGTCCCCATCCTCACGGCCTGCTCCCCCTCCCTCTGGTCCCCATCCCCACGGCCTGCTCCCCCTCCCTCTGGTCCCCATCCCCACGGCCTGCTCCCCCTCCCTCTGGTCCCCATCCTCACGGCCTGCTCCCCCTCCCTCTGGTCCCCATCCCCATGGCCTGCTCCCCCTCCCTCTGGTCCCCATCCCCATGGCCTGCTCCCCCTCCCTCTGGTCCCCATCCCCACGGCCTGCTCCCCCTCCCTCTGGTCCCCATCCCCACTGCCTACAAAAAGACACAGAGGGGGTTTGGCATATATGTATTCAGAGAGTGGTGAGGTGTTTTCAAGTTTCCCACAACTCAACATCCAGTAATTTCTCCTTGATTGCCAAGCCAGTGCAGATTTCATTTGATTTAACAATTAATTTCCCCTCCCAGCCCCCATCTTCGAGATGGGATTGTAGGAAGAGCGAGAGAAGGGACGAGCAGCTGCCTGCGTGCTGCATGAGAGAACAGAGCCGTGACAATACGCTACACGTCTGGGCGAGAATGGACTGAAACAGACCTTGAAATCTGAGAAAATCTGCCAGCCATTCACTAACCTCCCAGCCCGAGGCAATCAGGAAGCCAATCGTACCTAGGAACTTGCAGCTGTGGATTGGATGTGGGTTACTGGAATTGAATTTAGCGTATCGAGTGGCATTGCCATGTGAGGCAATATTGTAAGCGCAAAGTAGTGAGCACCACACACACTCAGGAGAGCCCTGACATAAAGACCACTTCATACTCTGTACTGTGTACTGTACTGTTATCATGGTGCTGCTATCACTACTGGCTGCACTACGGTTACTATCAATACTGTTTGCACCATCGACCATATATTCATCATATTTATATATCATCCATTTGACACTTTATTGTTTTTTTTATTGTGTATAGTATTGTTATAGTAAAGTGTTGTAAATAGTATAGTATATAGTAGATAGTGTATAGTGTTGTTTATAGTATATAGTATAGTATGTAGTAGGTTGTATATAGTGTTGTTTATAGTATATAGTATAGTATGTAGTAGGTTGTATATAGTGTTGTTTATAGTATATAGTATAGTATGTAGTAGGTTGTATATAGTGTTGTTTATAGTATATAGAATAGTAGATAGTATATAATGTGGTTTATGGTATAGTATTGTGTAACACTAGCTTAGTAACTAGACAAGGTATCTATATATGGGTTTGGGCCAGATCAGAAGAAACCAAGTTCGCCTCGGAAGAGAGATGGTCTGCACAAGAATGAAGCACTGACAACAGATCTATGTTTTGAAGGTAAGGAAATGTGTTTCTCTTTCCAGTTCTTCCTTACCTTCTTTGGTTTATTTTCTTTCCACAAGTCAGGATAATACACTGTACAATGAATTAAACAAAATGAATGAATATGTACAAAACACCTTGGGTCTGATGCTTAAACCTTCCCTGGTTCCACTACTTTAGTTATTATTTTAATTATATCTACTCACTGTTTTAATTATTATCTATTTACTGTTTTAATTATTATCTATATACTATTTTAATTTTTATCTATTTACTGTTTTAATTATTATCTATATACTATTTTAATTATTATCTATATACTATTTTAATATTATAACTTAAACTAACTGGATCAGCTAATTCTAGGAACCAGGACTCTTAATCTTTGAAAGAAGACCCTTATATCCAAACCATCTTAAATCAAAAGCTCTGTTAACACAAAAGCAATAAAACAAACAAAACTTAACAACAAAGAACCTGAATCCTATTACAATTTAGTTATCTCTATCCATTTACACACAACGATTTCACTCATTCCATGAATGGTGGTTAAACTCTGTCCATGTGTTCAGGGAACTTGGTGTCCGTGGCCCTTTAACTCAGTTCAGTGATACGAATCCATCCTGGGAAACGTGTCGTTGAGTGCGCTTATCCTACCGCTCTGTAGAAGCCACGCTTTAACTCTGTCCTTGTTCACTTCACAGGTCGTTCTCGTGGGAGGCTCGCCAGCCTGTCCGCCGCCGATGCAGTCCAAAGGAACCAGCAGACGAACAGACGAATCCAGGATCCAAATCAATCCAACACAAAACCCAGCCTTGCAATACAAAACCATAAGTGCATATCAACGTCTCATTCAATAAAGTGCATTTACAACCTGTACCTGGGTTCAACTCTTTTCATTATGTCATGCATCACATGTCTGTATAGCGGCCCCTCGTGCTTGTGAGGAACAATGTTGCGACATTCCAACTATCGTTATACCGCACATTACACTCAATTATCATGTTAACAACTTTCTAATAGTCACATTTCTCTTGTTTGAGACTCACCAAGGATTTCTCTGATGATAGTTATCATATACCAACGGGACGTCTTAAACATCCACACCTCATGTCATTCCTGACTCGACAAAGGAAAATCTGGTATTAACCGGAGTTCACGGTAAACGTAGGAGGCGGGCCTAACGCTCTGATTGGTCAAATCTCATTTCAATGTTACAGATAAGTTTTGCAGTCATTGGAGCTCTAGTAACCAGGGGTTACAATTGCATAGTATAGTATAGTGTAGTATAGTATAGTATTGTTCTAGTAAATTCATACTGTGGAAGGGAAAGCATTCCATAGTACTTGTTACACATGGCAAATAAAAACGTCTTGGATCTTGAATATTGAATATTGAATCTTGACATATCAATATTGCGCATCTGCTCTTGCCAGCATTACAATATCTAGGATACTTGTGTCTTGGTTGTCCGAGCAAGGTCTATTGGTCTATTGCTATGTGCTTTAACACTTAAAGTGTCACAACTATTTCCCATACCTTCAGTTTTCAATCCCTAATGTCAATGTATTTAAATCATGATTAAGAAGGAAGTTGGATTAATTCAGTTGGATTTATATCCATATTTAGTTCTCACAACTTCACTGTAATTGAAGCAATATTACATCCTGACAATATGCTACTTGACTGTATTTTGATACAACAGCCCTGCCTTTATAACCTGTTGGCTAGCTTGAAGCACAGCTTGATACTCAGCTAATAACAAACCAATAACAAACCCCACTAGGATCTGTGAGAGTCTTCCCAGGCACACAGCAACCTGGGAAGGAATTAGGAAAGAGATACCACGCTAATAGATGTCCCGCTAGGCGAGACTCTCTCTCCGTCTCCTCCTCGGTGTGACTCTCTCTCTCTCTCTCTCTCCGTCTCCTCCTCGGTGTGAGTCTCTCTCTGTCTCTCTCTCTCTCCTCCTCGGTGTGAGTCTCTCTCTCTCTCTCTCTCTCCTCCTCGGTGTGAGTCTCTCTCTCTCTCTCTCTCTCCTCCTCGGTGTGAGTCTCTCTCTGTCTCTCTCTCTCCTCCTCGGTGTGAGTCTCTCTCTGTCTCTCTCTCTCCTCCTCGGTGTGAGTCTCTCTCTCTCTCTCTCTCTCCTCCTCGGTGTGAGTCTCTCTCTCTCTCTCTCTCCTCCTCGGTGTGAGTCTCTCTCTGTCTCTCTCTCTCCTCCTCGGTGTGACTCTCTCTCTCTCTCTCTCTCTCCTCCTCGGTGTGAGTCTCTCTCTCTCTCTCTCTCTCCTCCTCGGTGTGAGTCTCTCTCTGTCTCTCTCTCTCCTCCTCGGTGTGACTCTCTCTCTGTCTCTCTCTCTCCTCCTCGGTGTGAGTCTCTCTCTCTCTCTCTCTCTCCTCCTCGGTGTGACTCTCTCTCTCTCTCTCTCTCTCCTCCTCCTCGGTGTGAGTCTCTCTCTCTCTCTCTCTCCTCCTCGGTGTGAGTCTCTCTCTCTCTCTCTCCTCGGGGTCTCTCTCTCTCTCTCTCCTCCTCGGTGTGAGTCGATTTCTCTCTCTTTCATCTACACACAGTTTGAAAATTGAACTTTGTTCCAAGGTTATTCAATTTTTTTTTGATATATTGATATATTATTATTATATATATTATTATTATATATATTATTATTATATTTGATGCTCATGTATTTACTTAATCTCCTGTTTGGACTCACTCTTTCCCCTAAATGGTCTTTAAACAGGCTTACGTTTTGGAATATAATGGTTTCCCTGTTGTTTGTAATGCTTTTGTTTCCCTGTTGCGTTTGTTCAGAATGCCAAATTTTCCAAAATGTTAAACACCTTCATCTATACCTCATTGATCTATACCTCATACCTCATGATCTATACCTCATTGATCTATACCTCGTTGATCTATACATCATTGGGATGTTTTCCTAACTTGTTGGTGCAGACCAGAGAGAGTTACCAGAGGTTATATTATATATATATATATATATATATATATATATATATATATATGTTATATTACTTCAACGACTTCAAATTATGGTTAGTAGTTCTACATGTTGTTCCATGTACAAACACAAAGTATATATGTGTATTGAATAGCTACATTTTTTACAACCCATAATTCCATAATCACGACCTGAAACTTCTACTGACAATCACCATCATTGGAGTTTTTTATTTTGTGCTGGTATGGAAAATAAATATCTTTGTAATATTGGAGCACCTCAGTGACTCAAGGTGCTTTTATGTTATCACAGCATGTGGAAATAACACTTTGTCCGAGGAATTAAACTCTGTCTATGCTGGAGAAAAAGGCAGGAGCTGAGGCACTATGAGAGCCTCAGGCATTCAGAAGCCCAGAGTTAATGGAAGAGGTAATGGATGGGCAGTACCACAACTGCCTAGATGATTGGAATGCTGTTTCACTTTATATATATATTTAGTTTGCTCTAACCAATTTATGTCATTGGTCTATAAAGAACCCATGCCAACAGGAGTGCAGCTTGGGGCATGTGTTAGCATTGATGCTGGCATATCAACTTGATTATATGATAAAAAGCCTGAGACACAGGTAAGGGGATGGAGTGTGCACAGGACTGAATATCAAACAATGTCCACGGCCAAAATGAACCAAATGAGCCAGCCAGCACCACTCAACCATCCCAGGGAATCACTGGGTAGGGTCCTCCTCCTCCCAGCACTAAGAGTCTGATGGGCAGGGGGACCCATACCCAGCGGGGTCCTCCTCCTCCCAGCACTAAGAGTCTGATGGGCAGTGGGACCCATACCCAGTGGGGTCCTCCTCCTCCCAGCACTAAGAGTCTGATAGGCAGGGGGACCCATACCCAGTGGGGTCCTCCTCCTCCCAGCACTAAGAGTCTGATGGGCAGGGGGACCCATACCCAGCGGGGTCCTCCTCCTCCCAGCACTAAGAGTCTGATGGGCAGTGGGACCCATACCCAGTGGGGTCCTCCTCCTCCCAGCACTAAGAGTCTGATAGGCAGGGGGACCCATACCCAGTGGGGTCCTCCTCCTCCCAGCACTAAGAGTCTGATGGGCAGTGGGACCCATACCCAGTGGGGTCCTCCTCCTCCCAGCACTAAGAGTCTGATAGGCAGGGGGACCCATACCCAGCGGGGTCCTCCTCTTCCCAGCACTAAGAGTCTGATAGGCAGGGGGACCCATACCCAGCGGGGTCCTCCTCCTCCCAGCACTAAGAGTCTGATAGGCAGGGGGACCCATACCCAGTGGGGTCCTCCTCCTCCCAGCACTAAGAGTCTGAAAGGCAGGGGGACCCATACCCAGTGGGGTCCTCCTCCCAGCACTAAGAGTCTGATAGGCAGGGGGACCCATACCCAGTGGGGTCCTCCTCCTCCCAGCACTAAGAGTCTGATAGGCAGGGGGACCCATACCCAGTGGGGTCCTCCTCTTCCCAGCACTAAGAGTCTGATAGGCAGGGGGACCCATACCCAGCGGGGTCCTCCTCCTCCCAGCACTAAGAGTCTGATAGGCAGGGGGACCCATACCCAGTGGGGTCCTCCTCCTCCCAGCACTAAGAGTCTGATAGGCAGGGGGACCCATACCCAGTGGGGTCCTCCTCCTCCCAGCACTAAGAGTCTGATAGGCAGGGGGACCCATACCCAGTGGGTTCCTCCTCCTCCCAGCACTAAGAGTCTGATAGGCAGGGGGACCCATACCCAGTGGGGTCCTCCTCCTCCCAGCACTAAGAGTATGATAGGCAGGGGGACCCATACCCAGTGGGGTCCTCCTCCTCCCAGCACTAAGAGTCTGATAGGCAGGGGGACCCATACCCAGTGGGGTCCTCCTCCCAGCACTAAGAGTCTGATAGGCAGGGGGACCCATACCCAGTGGGGTCCTCCTCCTCCCAGCACTAAGAGTCTGATAGGCAGGGGGACCCATACCCAGTGGGGTCCTCCTCCTCCCAGCACTAAGAGTCTGATAGGCAGGGGGACCCATACCCAGTGGGGTCCTCCTCCCAGCACTAAGAGTCTGATAGGCAGGGGGACCCATACCCAGTGGGGTCCTCCTCTTCCCAGCACTAAGAGTCTGATAGGCAGGGGGACCCATACCCAGCGGGGTCCTCCTCCTCCCAGCACTAAGAGTCTGATAGGCAGGGGGACCCATACCCAGTGGGGTCCTCCTCCTCCCAGCACTAAGAGTCTGATCGGCAGGGGGACCCATACCCAGTGGGGTCCTCCTCCTCCCAGCACTAAGAGTCTGATAGGCAGGGGGACCCATACCCAGTGGGGTCCTCCTCCCAGCACTAAGAGTCTGATAGGCAGGGGGACCCATACCCAGTGGGGTCCTCCTCCTCCCAGCACTAAGAGTCTGATAGGCAGGGGGACCCATACCCAGTGGGGTCCTCCTCTTCCCAGCACTAAGAGTCTGATAGGCAGGGGGACCCATACCCAGCGGGGTCCTCCTCCTCCCAGCACTAAGAGTCTGATAGGCAGGGGGACCCATACCCAGTGGGGTCCTCCTCTTCCCAGCACTAAGAGTCTGATAGGCAGGGGGACCCATACCCATGAAATGTTTACATCGCTCCGCATTCGGAATTTCAACAACAATACGATACTATACTACATACTATCTACTATATACTATCTACTATATACTATCTACTATATACTATCTACTATATACTATCTACTATATACTATCTACTATATACTATACTATACTACACTATACTATATACTATCTACTATATACTATCTGCTATATACTATATACTATATACTATATACTATACTATACTACACTATACTATATACTATATACTATATACTATATACTATATACTACTATATAGTAGATAGTATATAGTATAGTGTAGTATAGTATAGTATATAGTATATAGTATATAGTAGATAGTATATAGTAGGCAGGTGACCCGACCGGGGCCAATAGGGTCACCTGCCCCCCCCCCCCCCCCATGGGGACTACCAGGGCCAGTAGGGTCACCTGCCCCCCCCCCCATGGGGACTACCAGGGCCGGTAGGGTCACCTGCCCCCCCCCCATGGGGACTACCAGGGCCAGTAGGGTCACCTGCCCCCCCCCCCATGGGGACTACTAGGGCCGGTAGGGTCACCTGCCCCCCCCCCCATGGGGACTACCAGGGCCAGTAGGGTCACCTGCCCCCCCCCATGGGGACTACCAGGGCCGGTAGGGTCACCTGCCCCCCCATGGGGACAACCAGGGCCGGTAGGGTCACCTGCCCCCCCCCCCATGGGGACTACCAGGGCCAGTAGGGTCACCTGCCCCCCCCCCATGGGGACGACCGGGGCCAGTAGGGTCACCTGCCCCCCCCCATGGGGACTACCAGGGCCAATAGGGTCACCTGCCCCCCCCCATGGGGACGACCGGGGCCAGTAGGGTCACCTGCCCCCCCCCCCATGGGGACTACCAGGGCCAGTAGGGTCACCTGCCCCCCCCCATGGGGACGACCGGGGCCAGTAGGGTCACCTGCCCCCCCCCATGGGGACTACCAGGGCCAATAGGGTCACCTGCCCCCCCCCATGGGGACGACCAGGGCCAGTAGGGTCACCTGCCCCCCCCCCATGGGGACTACCAGGGCCAGTAGGGTCACCTGCCCCCCCCCATGGGGACTACCAGGGCCAATAGGGTCACCTGCCCCCCCCCCATGGGGACTACCAGGGCCAATAGGGTCACCTGCCCCCCCCCCATGGGGACTACCAGGGCCGGTAGGGTCACCTGCCCCCCCCCATGGGGACTACCAGGGCCAGTAGGGTCACCTGCCCCCCCCCCCATGGGGACTACTAGGGCCGGTAGGGTCACCTGCCCCCCCCCCATGGGGACTACCAGGGCCAGTAGGGTCACCTGCCCCCCCCCATGGGGACTACCAGGGCCGGTAGGGTCACCTGCCCCCCCCATGGGGACAACCAGGGCCGGTAGGGTCACCTGCCCCCCCCCCATGGGGACTACCAGGGCCAGTAGGGTCACCTGCCCCCCCCCCATGGGGACGACCGGGGCCAGTAGGGTCACCTGCCCCCCCCCATGGGGACTACCAGGGCCAATAGGGTCACCTGCCCCCCCCCATGGGGACGACCGGGGCCAGTAGGGTCACCTGCCCCCCCCCCCATGGGGACTACCAGGGCCAGTAGGGTCACCTGCCCCCCCCCATGGGGACGACCGGGGCCAGTAGGGTCACCTGCCCCCCCCCATGGGGACTACCAGGGCCAATAGGGTCACCTGCCCCCCCCCATGGGGACGACCAGGGCCAGTAGGGTCACCTGCCCCCCCCCCATGGGGACTACCAGGGCCAGTAGGGTCACCTGCCCCCCCCCATGGGGACTACCAGGGCCAATAGGGTCACCTGCCCCCCCCCCATGGGGACTACCAGGGCCAATAGGGTCACCTGCCCCCCCCCCATGGGGACTACCAGGGCCAGTAGGGTCACCTGCCCCCCCCATGGGGACTACCAGGGCCAGTAGGGTCACCTGCCCCCCCCCATGGGGACTACCAGGGCCAGTAGGGTCACCTGCCCCCCCCCATGGGGACTACCAGGGCCAATAGGGTCACCTGCCCCCCCCCATGGGGACGACCAGGGCCGGTAGGGTCACCTGCCCCCCCCCCCATGGGGACTACCAGGGCCAATAGGGTCACCTGCCCCCCCCCATGGGGACTACCAGGGCCAGTAGGGTCACCTGCCCCCCCCCATGGGGACGACCGGGGCCAGTAGGGTCACCTGCCCCCCCCCATGGGGACTACCAGGGCCAGTAGGGTCACCTGCCCCCCCCCATGGGGACTACCAGGGCCAGTAGGGTCACCTGCCCCCCCCCATGGGGACTACCAGGGCCAATAGGGTCACCTGCCCCCCCCCCCATGGGGACTACCAGGGCCAGTAGGGTCACCTGCCCCCCCCCCCATGGGGACGACCGGGGCCAGTAGGGTCACCTGCCCCCCCCCCCCCCATGGGGACGACCAGGGCCAGTAGGGTCACCTGCCCCCCCCCATGGGGACGACCAGGGCCAATAGGGTCACCTGCCCCCCCCATGGGGACTACCAGGGCCAGTAGGGTCACCTGCCCCCCCCCATGGGGACTACCAGGGCCAGTAGGGTCACCTGCCCCCCCCCATGGGGACTACCAGGGCTAATAGGGTCACCTGCCCCCCCCCATGGGGACGACCAGGGCCGGTAGGGTCACCTGCCCCCCCCCCCATGGGGACTACCAGGGCCAATAGGGTCACCTGCCCCCCCCCATGGGGACGACCAGGGCCGGTAGGGTCACCTGCCCCCCCCCCCATGGGGACTACCAGGGCCAGTAGGGTCACCTGCCCCCCCCCATGGGGACTACCAGGGCCAGTAGGGTCACCTGCCCCCCCCCATGGGGACTACCAGGGCCAGTAGGGTCACCTGCCCCCCCCCATGGGGACTACCAGGGCCAATAGGGTCACCTGCCCCCCCCCCCATGGGGACTACCAGGGCCAGTAGGGTCACCTGCCCCCCCCCCATGGGGACTACCAGGGCCAATAGGGTCACCTGCCCCCCCCCCATGGGGACTACCAGGGCCGGTAGGGTCACCTGCCCCCCCCCCATGGGGACTACCAGGGCCAGTAGGGTCACCTGCCCCCCCCCCCATGGGGACTACTAGGGCCGGTAGGGTCACCTGCCCCCCCCCCCATGGGGACTACCAGGGCCAGTAGGGTCACCTGCCCCCCCCCATGGGGACTACCAGGGCCGGTAGGGTCACCTGCCCCCCCCATGGGGACAACCAGGGCCGGTAGGGTCACCTGCCCCCCCCCCCATGGGGACTACCAGGGCCAGTAGGGTCACCTGCCCCCCCCCCATGGGGACGACCGGGGCCAGTAGGGTCACCTGCCCCCCCCCATGGGGACTACCAGGGCCAATAGGGTCACCTGCCCCCCCCCATGGGGACGACCGGGGCCAGTAGGGTCACCTGCCCCCCCCCCCATGGGGACTACCAGGGCCAGTAGGGTCACCTGCCCCCCCCCATGGGGACGACCGGGGCCAGTAGGGTCACCTGCCCCCCCCCATGGGGACTACCAGGGCCAATAGGGTCACCTGCCCCCCCCCATGGGGACGACCAGGGCCAGTAGGGTCACCTGCCCCCCCCCCATGGGGACTACCAGGGCCAGTAGGGTCACCTGCCCCCCCCCATGGGGACTACCAGGGCCAATAGGGTCACCTGCCCCCCCCCCATGGGGACTACCAGGGCCAATAGGGTCACCTGCCCCCCCCCCATGGGGACTACCAGGGCCAGTAGGGTCACCTGCCCCCCCCATGGGGACTACCAGGGCCAGTAGGGTCACCTGCCCCCCCCCATGGGGACTACCAGGGCCAGTAGGGTCACCTGCCCCCCCCCATGGGGACTACCAGGGCCAATAGGGTCACCTGCCCCCCCCCATGGGGACGACCAGGGCCGGTAGGGTCACCTGCCCCCCCCCCCATGGGGACTACCAGGGCCAATAGGGTCACCTGCCCCCCCCCATGGGGACTACCAGGGCCAGTAGGGTCACCTGCCCCCCCCCATGGGGACGACCGGGGCCAGTAGGGTCACCTGCCCCCCCCCATGGGGACTACCAGGGCCAGTAGGGTCACCTGCCCCCCCCCATGGGGACTACCAGGGCCAGTAGGGTCACCTGCCCCCCCCCATGGGGACTACCAGGGCCAATAGGGTCACCTGCCCCCCCCCCCCATGGGGACTACCAGGGCCAGTAGGGTCACCTGCCCCCCCCCCCATGGGGACGACCGGGGCCAGTAGGGTCACCTGCCCCCCCCCCCCCCATGGGGACGACCAGGGCCAGTAGGGTCACCTGCCCCCCCCCATGGGGACGACCAGGGCCAATAGGGTCACCTGCCCCCCCCATGGGGACTACCAGGGCCAGTAGGGTCACCTGCCCCCCCCCATGGGGACTACCAGGGCCAGTAGGGTCACCTGCCCCCCCCCATGGGGACTACCAGGGCAATAGGGTCACCTGCCCCCCCCATGGGGACGACCAGGGCCGGTAGGGTCACCTGCCCCCCCCCCCATGGGGACTACCAGGGCCAATAGGGTCACCTGCCCCCCCCCATGGGGACGACCAGGGCCGGTAGGGTCACCTGCCCCCCCCCCATGGGGACTACCAGGGCCAGTAGGGTCACCTGCCCCCCCCCATGGGGACTACCAGGGCCAGTAGGGTCACCTGCCCCCCCCCATGGGGACTACCAGGGCCAGTAGGGTCACCTGCCCCCCCCCATGGGGACTACCAGGGCCAATAGGGTCACCTGCCCCCCCCCCCCATGGGGACTACCAGGGCCAGTAGGGTCACCTGCCCCCCCCCCCCCCATGGGGACGATCGGGGCCAGTAGGGTCACCTGCCCCCCCCCCCCATGGGGACGACCAGGGCCAGTAGGGTCACCTGCCCCCCCCCATGGGGACGACCAGGGCCGGTAGGGTCACCTGCCCCCCCCCCCCATGGGGACTGCCAGGGCCAGTAGGGTCACCTGCCCCCCCCCATGGGGACGACCGGGGCCAGTAGGGTCACCTGCCCCCCCCCATGGGGACTACCAGGGCCAGTAGGGTCACCTGCCCCCCCCCATGGGGACTACCAGGGCCAGTAGGGTCACCTGCCCCCCCCCATGGGGACGACCAGGGCCAGTAGGGTCACCTGCCCCCCCCCATGGGGACGACCAGGGCCAATAGGGTCACCTGCCCCCCCCATGGGGACGACCAGGGCCAATAGGGTCACCTGCCCCCCCCCATGGGGACGACCAGGGCCAATAGGGTCACCTGCCCCCCCCATGGGGACGACCAGGGCCAATAGGGTCACCTGCCCCCCCCCATGGGGACGACCAGGGCCAATAGGGTCACCTGCCCCCCCCATGGGGACGACCAGGCCGGTCCAGCGCCACACATTCAGGACTTCTCACCGGGTCTCCCATCAGGGTCTCCCATCAGGGTCTCCCATCAGGGTCTCCCATCAGGTGCGCCTGTAGGATGTCCCCAAGTCCGCTGTCCCCAAGACGGCTCTCATCACCCCTTTGGATTACTTGACTTCCTGCTCATGCCTTTCAGACTTAAAAAAACGCCCAATCTTCCCAGCACCTGATGGACTCCGTTCTGCTGGACCAATTTCTGTTCACTTGCTTTGATAACATTCTCATTGCCAGCGCCTCAAAGGCAGAGCACCTGTCTCACCTGCTGGGAGAGCACCTGTCTCACCTGCTGGCAGAGCACCTGTCTCACCTGCTGGCAGAGCACCTGCCTCACCTGCTGGGAGAGCACCTGTCTCACCTGCTGGGAGAGCACCTGTCTCACCTGCTGGGAGAGCATTACACTTGTGGTGTGTGATGCTGGTTCACTTATGGGGACCCTGAGGGGCCCATTTGGGCATCACTTCATTCAAATTGTTACATAAGTGAAATTAACTAAACAGCAGCTTGCACTAACCTCCTCTAAACTAAGGAAGTAAAGGAACATGAAAGGTGTTTATTAAGAGGGAAACCGCCTGCATTCATGTTCAGCTTATTCTCATGTGTTTAGAATAGCCTTTCACTAGATGTTTAAACCCCACTGGTTGCCATGCCGGCGTAAACTTTGCCGCGTTTATTTTGTTGTTTTAATTAAACCATTTTTACTCTGTAGCACTTGGAGTTTTGTCTACGCAAATTAAAAGTGCGCTTATAAATATAATTTATTATTAGAATTATTATCAGGCAAAAATAGCCCAAACATGAAGTAAAAACATCCAAAAATAACCAAACCTGTAGAAAACAGAATGGAAATGCATAGAATGGAGGTTCACTAATCTTTTTCTAGCAATTGTATAACAATCAGATGTTTTGACAACTGATAATTGTCAACGATAATTGTCAACAATGCCTAAGATAGTGTGGTCTGTCTGAACCACCTGGGGAACCACCTGGGGAACCACCTGGGGAACCACCTGGGGAACCACCTGGGGAACCACCTGGGGAGCCATGAGTCTGGGCCTCTCCAGGAATGACTTTTCCACGCCGTTATATATAGGTGATGCCAAACCAAACTCCTTCTAATCCTCTGAGCTGCTGACTGTGTTAAGGACAGGCTTTGTGTAATCAGGGTACAGCTTCCTCCCCATTCCCTCCGCTGAATGTCCACAACGGAGTCACTGTAGTCATGAAAGTGTGCTATAATGACTGTGGGCTGGTGTCCTGGCAGTTATTAGTTATGATCTGTGATCATCATCTATACCATATACCATATCATTTGACCTCCCTGTGTCTTCCTTGAGATTGAGCTGTATTATAAAGGCTCCGTTCAATGGCTTTAATTCAGAAGGTGTCTGAGGTACCTTCACCAGTCCACAGATAGCACTGATAGTAATAGTGTGCAGTAATATACACACACACACACACACACACACACACATACACACACACACGCACACACACACACACACACACACACACACACACACACACACACACACGCACACACACACATATACACACACACACACACAAACACACAAACACACGCACACACACACACATACACACACACACACGCACACACACACACACACACACACACACACACACACACACACACACACACACACACACATACACACATACACGCACACACACACATATACACACACGCACACACACACACACACACACACACACAAAAGTGAAGTAAAATACAATTTTAAGTGAAAGAAGAAATATTACATGAATACAAAGGAAATAAAACATTAATTGAATTCCAAATATGAAAACATAAATCAAAACCCATAAATCAACTTGGTTCCCTTAACCCTTTGTTTGAATGTGTTTCTACTGTTATGTTTTTCAATATCAAATAATTGATCACTTTGATCATTGATCATTACTGTTTAGGCACTCAAAAATATATATAAAACGTAAATAATAGCTAAATAATAAACTGATTAAATGAACATGAACCAAACCAGCCTACAAACAGGAAACTGAATAAAAACGTGACCCCCCCCAAACCCTCACACCTCCCCATCCTCGTACCTGGAAAGAAAGGATGACAGGGGAGACATGTGTTCATTGATGACTTTGCCAGCAACCTTCAAAAGTCTATTTTGGGCTTTTGCAGAAGAGGAGAAGGGAGGGATATATATAAAACACGCTCCCTGTCACCATCAACATCCCACAGTCTCTGCAGAAAACACAATGCTTTCCAACCACGACTAAGACTAAGGTAACAACTGACATAAGTGACTAAAAGTATAGAGAGAAAAATAAAACACAATCTTGAGAATATATGATGAGGTATCTACATAAAAGCCAGTGTATAGGGGTTTACAACTCTCTTTGATCATTAGTATATATGTTTCATTTTGTTATATGCAGGCTGCTACAATGTTTTTAGTTGTTGTGATGATGTCTGAGGTAGTAAATTGGTGACTTTGTGTTTGTTATTTGGTTTTTAATCATTTTTTCTAGGCACTGAGGCTTTTTGGGATTCTCTGTGGTATCTATAATATTAACACAGCTTCCATTGGAGACTAAACCCAGGTAAAGGCAGACTTCGAGATACTCAAGTAGGACACTACAGAAGGCTGTAATAATAAAATAGAGCTTTACATTTCATAAATCATTTCTTAAATAATTAACAGATTAATATACTATTATAATAGATGATTTGTTTGATATTTATACTCTCACTCTGAACGCCAGCTGGTTAGTCTTGCAGAAGCAGCTTTACAATGTGATGTACTGTAAATTAACTGATTAGGCGTCAACCATCAGGTGTTCAGGTGGTTCACTTCTTACCGCACTATATTGCCATGGTAACTTAAGCTGCACACCTAACCTGCTCCGAAGCAGGTTCTGTCTGAGAGATCACATCCACACCAATAAAAGCAAAGCCAATCAATTCTCTTGGAAAATGGCATCACCATTCCGAGAAGATTAAAACATATAATCGAGGCAAGAAGCACACTGCTGTTGCCAAAGGCAGGAAAAGCTGACTGAATATAAAGCCAATATCCCCGTCATTAAGGCATGAGTAGATCTGACTATAATTAAAAAATGTATTCCATCATATGTGTTGCTTTGATATATTAAGTAGAAGTTATGTAGTAGTTGGCGCGTAAGACAAATTCAGCCTTTGATGTGTTGAGGCTACAGCCCAACATGCTGACAGAGACGAGCCTTAGAGAATCATCACCTTATTCCTCAGGTTGAGTCGCTCTCTAAAGCTCTTGTCTGAATAGAGCGACCACACCACGCTCCAACTCCCACCCCATCGCTGACTGGGGTCTGTTATCCTAATCTTCCAGGGTTTCCTGTAGGTTGTTTCCTCCGGGGATGGCACATTCATGGAGGACTCAAGTTGAGTTCACCACCAGAGGTCTATTGTGTGCATAATACACTCTTTCTGGGTCACTACAGTGGATGACCGACTGACTGGTTTAGGGCCCTGGAAGAACTGTCCAATTATCCCCACACATTGGTATTAGCTTATATGTGATATATTGAACAATACATGCATTTATGAATGTATATTATGCATTTTATGCTTCAAAAGGGGGGGCAGTAGCTCAGTGGATAAGGACTTGGCTTGGGAGCCGCAAGGTCGCCGGTTCAAGACCCGGAAACACCAGGTTACTGCCTAAGTGCCCTTGAGCAAGGCACCCCCTACGCTGCTCCCCGGGCGCTGTACTAATGGCTGCCCACTGCTCCTAACACTAGGATGGGTCAAATGCAGACAACTCATTTCCCTCGGGATAAAATAAGTAGTTAAAAAAACATTTAATTCATATTTTATGCATGAAATGTCAGGAATCATTACATAGACCAGACATACTGACTGAACTGGGGTAGAAACTAGGGAACCAATACTTACATATATGGAATACAGGTGCATGGAGGGTTTTAAGGGCCGAAACTAAATATATAATTACATGAAGAATTACATAATTAAATGCTTAAATAAATGAATAGATAAATTATTATATTATTCAATGCTTAGATGAATCATTCATGAATGATTATTCAATTAAATGCTTAATTAATAAATGTATACATAACAAATAATGTAATAGAATGCTTAATTGTTTATTTAATGCTTAAAAAATAAATGATGTATATATATATATATATATATATATTTTTTTTTTATATTTATGTATTCATTCCTATAATAATTAATTAATTTACATGTTCATTTATTCACACATTTCTCCATCAATTGATTTATTTTATACTTATATTCATCCATAGTGTAACTTGCTGCGGCAAAATATATATTTTTTTAATTTCCACCACATCCATGATGGAATCGGGCTAAGATTTAACATCTGAGCTGGGCTGACCCTTAAACTCTCAGAGCATCGAACAACTGCTGGCGTTGTATACACTATATCCCTAATGCAGGTATTATGAAGGTGGACGGTTATCTGGCCCCCAGGGACCAAGCGCCGGGGCCGGAGGTGGCATCTGGGATGTGCAGGACGCTAAGCAAGGCCCCCCTGACCACAAATGACTATCCAATGGATCACTCTGCCCTGAACAGACCAATTGAGGTGTAGGCTCCAGGTCTGCTGAAGCTCAGCGGGCCACACAGTGGACCGTTTCCACCTGTCCTCCCTCCTTCTGCCGCCCCTTCCTTTAGCTTCTGAACTCAATTTAGATTCAACATAATTATTCAAAATTTTCTGAATGAGTGAATTTCCGATAGGGATTCACACCAGAGAGAGAGGATGCTACGGGACACTCTCTAATAACCCAAAACATTTGTCAGGGGGCGGCAGTAGATCCCAGCCAAAGTTGGGACTTGGCTTGGGAACCGGAAGGTCGCCGGTTCAAGTCCCCTAAACACCTGCCGAGGTGCCCTTGAGCAAGGCACCAGACCTCTACCCTGCTCCCTTTGCGCTGTTTATACAATAGCTGCCCCACTGCTCCTAATACTAGGATGGGACCATAAAAAGATTAGATTAAGGGTGTGTGTACTTTTAACAAAGAAAAATGCAACAAACTATACATAAAATACAATTTATTATTAATGTAAGTCAATATTTTACATTTGTTATCACCGCTCAGCATTTCAGACCGATAGCTCGAATGTGTTTGGTCGACAACTAGTTAATTTTTTTTAAATAGGATGGAACAAGTAAACCAGCAATCATGTTGCCGGGGATGTGTTGACGCGCGTGTGTTACGTGGAATGGGTCTCTACAAGAAACAACCTGAACGGCGGAACCACAACCATTCATCTGGGATCCACAGGAGGACCGCTAGCTCAAACCATAGCACCGTCTTCCCACTGTCCGTATCCCTGAACATCAAATGCTAACTTTACCAGCAAACTAAACTAAACTTCACTAAAGTGAAGTGAAGTGAAGTGAAGTGAAGTGAAGTGAAGTTACATAGGAACCCTGTGTAGTAGACTGGAACACTGGACAATACATTCGTTTCTCTTGGGAAGAATATCTCGGTAACAACATTACTCATCCAGGAATACCAAGACATCCATCACACGCCTGTGTTTTCCCCTTCCATGTTCCTCCTTCAGCGTGACCTATCACCACAACCTACTTCCCCCGCCCCTCGCCCCCCCTCGCCCCCCCCTCTATCCCCAAAGGACTTCTCCAGAATAATGAAGCTGGTGGGGGTGTGTCAAGGTGACACATGCTCGTACTTCTGCTTAAAATAGCTTTGAATGGAACTGGTAAGGAGCCCCGCTCCACAGGGAGCCAGAGGGACCCGGGGAGCCAGAGGGATGGTGGGGATGGTGGTGGTGATGGTGGTGGTGGTGGTGGTGATGGTGGTGATGGTGGTGGTGATGGTGGTGATGGTGATGGTGATGGTGATGGTGATGGTGGTGGTGATGGTGGTGATGGTGATGGTGATGGTGATGGTGATGGTGATGGTGATGGTGATGGTGGTGGTGATGGTGATGGTGATGGTGATGGTGATGGTGAGGGTGGGGTGATGGTGATGGTGATGGTGGTGGTGATGGTGATGGTGATGGTGATGGTGATGGTGATGGTGATGGTGAGGGTGAGGGTGGGGTGATGGTGATGGTGATGGTGATGGTGATGGTGATGGTGATGGTGATGGTGGGGGGGGTGATGGTGATGGTGATGGTGATGGTGATGGTGATGGTGATGGTGGTGGTGGTGGTGATGGTGATGGTGATGGTGATGGTGATGGTGGGGGGGGGTGATGGTGATGGTGATGGTGATGGTGAGGGTGGGGTGATGGTGATGGTGATGGTGATGGTGATGGTGATGGTGATGGTGATGGTGGGGGGGGTGATGGTGATGGTGATGGTGATGGTGATGGTGATGGTGATGGTGATGGTGGTGGTGGTGGTGATGGTGATGGTGATGGTGATGGTGGTGGTGATGGTGATGGTGATGGTGATGGTGATGGTGATGGTGGGGTGGGGTGGTCCAGAGGAGCACCCAGGCTAGCCTGAATCGGGTTCATGCTGAGAAAAGAAAGGATCTGCATCTGTGATATTGTTTCTACGATGATTTGCTTATTTTTTCATCATTCCCCCTTCATTGTAGTCTTTTTTCTTATTGTAGCATTTTATAGCTCAGCAGTTTTTTGTCTTCTACATTTCTTCGTGAATTTTGTGAATTATTTGTGTTTTTTGGTCTGGAATTACAGTAAGCTAAAGGAAGCAGAGGAGAAAGGATGACGGAAATGGGGTCTCAAAGTGATCTAAATGGGAGGAGAATTGAGGAGGTCCTGTTCCTTTATGGAGGGGCCTTTACAGTTAAGGGCTGGCTGAGGGTTCTGCTCTGCACACCAGTTAACACTTGGCTCCTATATAAAAAGTATCAAGACAAATTACCCATAAACCAATGCAATGATCATCATTCAATTCACTGTTAAGTGCAGCAAACCATGAGATGAGTTCTGTGTCTCCACTGCAGAAACCATGTCTCTGAACCCCTAGCCTGTAGCGTAGCAGTGCACTCTGTACACACATGGCTACACACAGCGTTGGAACATCACCAACACAAGTTCACTCCAGTGTGAAACCTTCAATAATTCAGGAGGTGGAATTTAGCTGACACAGTCAGGATGGTTGTTTAACAACAGGGGAACATTTTTGGACAGACTGAGAGAGGGCCAGCTAGAGAGGACCATCAACAACACAGACTGAGAGAGGGCCAGCTAGAGAGGACCATCAACAACACCGACTGGGAGAGGGCCAGCTAGAGAGGACCATCAACAACACCGACTGGGAGAGGGCCAGCTAGAGAGGACCATCAACAACACCGACTGGGAGAGGGCCAGCTAGAGAGGACCATCAACAACACCGACTGGGAGAGGGCCAGCTAGAGAGGACCATCAACAACACCGACTGGGAGAGGACCAGCTAGAGAGGACCATCAACAACACACAAGCTGGCTCACTAATAACCCTCCTCCTCCACAGAATAGGATCTGTTTATAATGGGACTCATTAGTGTTGGATGGGTGGCTCTACTGCTTGTTAGCTCCACATGAAGCTTCCTCCTGTCATAACAAGATCATTTAAGAATAATCATGGAATAGCTAATATCTAATTAATGTAGGATTTATGAGAATATGAACATAAAATTGCTATTGGCATGGTTACGTTATTAGGTTTTTTCATGCCCACTTCAACATAAACATGAGAGTTTCCAACATGAGCGTTAGTAGACTAAATAGTAGAGCCGCTAATAATCTTCTTTTGATTCCCACTTTTATGGCGAAATAAACATAAATGAATAACACATTTTGAGATGAACTGGTGATTAACATTTGAGATGAATGCACCTGAAAGCAGAGTGACCCTCCTGAACGCAGAAAGGTGTCCTCATCACCTTGTTGTGATGTCTGCTGGCTTCGGGTTTCACTTCACTGGAGCGGAACTGAAGATGACAAGAGATACAGGGCACATAATGGTAGTGTGTGTGTGTGTGTGTGTGTGTGTGTGTGTGTGTGTGTGTGTGTGTGTGTGGTGTGTGTGTGTGTGTGTGTGTGTGTGTGTGTGTGTGTGTGTGTGTGTGTGTGTGTGTGTGGTGTGTGTGTGTGTGTGGTTGATTTCCTCTGGGAACTCTCTGTAAGGGTACTTGGTGAAGGGGTCTCAGTCCTCTGCTGACTACTTCACTGGAACCCAATGGAGCAGGCACTGGGGACTCACCTGACACCGCCTGGGGCCACTGGGGACTCACCTGACACCACCTGGGGCCACTGGGGACTCACCTGACACCGCCTGGGGCCACTGGGGACTCACCTGACACCGCCTGGGGCCACTGGGGACTCACCTGACACCGCCTGGGGCCACTGGGGACTCACCTGACACCGCCTGGGGCCACTGGGGACTCACCTGACACCGCCTGGGGCCACTGGGGACTCACCTGACACCGCCTGGGGCCGGTTGTTCAAAGGGTGATTATTAACTTAATCAGTCATCACATCACATTAGTGAACCATGTTAACTGTTGGTTGTTTAAAAAGTGATTAGGCAAGTGATTAACTAATCACTAGTTAGTCCTTTATCTCCTCTCAACAACTCTGAAGATGGATGCTTCTGCTAGTTCCAGCAGAAAGAGAGAACAGAAGTGTTCTCTGTGAACAGAGAGCAGGAAACACTGACTAGCTAATGAATCAATACATTGACTAATGAAAGAAAGCAAACAATATGGAAGACATAGCACTAAAGATCAAAGCCTGAGGAGTTTCTGAGGAGAAAGGACCGGTAAGGAGGTGAAAGACAAATGGAGGAACCTGCATGCAAATGCTAAAAAAGCATTACAGGTATATATATTTATTTATCAATTTATAGGTAAGTATTGTCTTTCTTGGATGTGGATTCATGTTGTGGAGCAGCAAAAAGTCGGGCAAAAGCTTAACAAGAATCACTTGAAATGTCTTAATCATAGTTGAATACACCTTCAGCGGTAACCACTAAATACCCAAACAACCTGAAAGCCATGGACAGGTGAGGCTGCTCTGTTCATTATCTACAGGTCCTAATTCTGCTATAGTGCAATATGTCATGAGGTGACACCACAGGTGTCAATGAGGTTGTTTCAACAACAACACACCTTTTGGCTTCAAGTGTGTTATGATTTAGAAATTATTTCAATTGAAGCTGTTATTGATATCAGGATATATATTAGTATATTATATTATTATTAGTGTTATAACAAGTATGTATAACATGTGTGTTATGCATACTTGTTATAACATGTAAGTATAACATATTTGTTATGTATATATAACAATATATGTGTATAACACACTCTGAAAGAGGTTGTCCTCTTTCCGAGCAGACATGAAACACAGTTTGAAACCTGGCCTGAATACCAGACCCATCAATGTAGCTTCACTTCATGGCCCAAAGTCAGTCCCCCCTCTAAGCCCTCAGGCTAAATGGTTGAGTTCCGGTGTTTCAGCCACACCCAATCTTCTGTAGACCAGTTTGGTGTGGAGGAACTCCATTGGGCTGCACAGAGCTCGATGACATCATGTCTTGGATCAGGATCCACATGTCATTCTTAACTACATTTGAGCCATAGAGAAAGTTGTCTAAGGCTCATGCTACAGCTGGATTCTGTGTGTGCAACTTAGGCCTTGAGAACAATGCATTTATGCATTATTCTATCCTAAATTTAGACACATTGATATACTAGATGAATTGCTCCAAAGACCTAAAATTTAACGCCAGCATTTGTCATTCTGGAAGCTTGTTTGTCAGCATTTGTTTTTGCTTGTTTCAGCTCTAATATAATGTCCCACACACACCTCTCACCTGCACACCCCATTGTAAAATAGGCATGTGGAATATTGCACAATATCTACATATGAAAGAAGTTTGAAATATATTTATATAAATTGCATAACAAACAATAATAGCAAAGTACAAATAATCTAAACGTGATGGCGAACGTAATGCCTGCAGGAAGTTTGCGTAAAATAGCAATTTGTATGAATTTATGAACATATTATTTCCTGCTGATTCCGCAATATATCAGAATCAGAAGGCCTTTATTGCCATTGTACAAGTACAACAAAATTATATAAATAAATCTAAATAAATATGTTTATAAATATCCACCTATCTAGATCTATACATATGTAGCAGACGCTGCCACCAGCCATTAAACTGGCTACTTGAGGCTCCACCCGAAGACAATGACTCAGAGATGAGGAATCTGGTTTATTGCAGAGTTTGAATCCTGGAGAACAGAGCAGATGGAACATGCTAGAGCTCTTCCTCTAGTGTGTGGTGGAGGCTGTTTAAACCTGTGGGCCTTGATTAACAAGGACCCACAGGTGTGCAGCCTCACCAGACTCTAATCAGTCTGACTCAGGCCAGATGAGGCTGCTTCAACCAGCCACCAACCACACACATTCTACATCATATGTTTAGGAAAGTAATTATTGTCTTATGTCTGTATTATGAATTTAATTGTCATATGTTTTAATAGTCCAGTTAGCCTGGCTTTTAATGAGAGCTGTGACATTCCACATATGGTCCCATAGTGGGCGCTGTTATCCTGTGTCCTGTGTGGGGTTTCTTCTTCTCTTTCCAGATAGACCACCAGGTGTACCCAATGTTGTTAATTGTCCTGGAGACAATAAGATCAGCCCAGGGTCATGGATCTCGCTCTCTTTCTCGTCGACCAGCAGCCATTTTAGTTGTGGTTATCATTTTCTCTAATCATTATTTCAATCCAACCTTTTCTGTAATATAACATTCTTCTTCTTTCTTCATTAAATATACTATTAATGATAATCATGTGTGGTCTCCCTCTTTGTTGCATTGTCAAGAGCCAGGCAAGCGTAACAAATTGGGGGCTCGTCCAGGATTGATTTTGGTAAGAAAGATATTCTCTCCCTTTTCGTGGTTAAGATTCGGGATTGAATTATTGGATGTGTCCAACTCTATATTGGGGGACTCGCGTGGTTATTGTTTATAGTTATTAGGTTTTGGTTGGATTGGATTTAAGGTATTGTTTAGTATATTTGGTATGTTGGTTTGGGTGCTGGTGACGAGGGGGAGCTGGCCGTCCGACTGTACTGACAAGGACGTAAAACTTGGTGTTGGCTGTGATCTTCCGCTGGAGTTTGGTGAGTGCTGTGTTCTGTGCAAAGCAGAGAAGGTTAGGTAGGGCGGGTGGTTTAGATACCATCAGAGCTATACGTGAACCCCGTGCTAGAACCAGAAGCGCTTAACGCTTGTTTATTGTTTTCGGTTGTTATTTTTGGTGTGTTGAACGCGGGGGCGCCACCAGGCATTTGCCGGGTGGAAGAGTTGCATGTGAACGCACTGAAGACTAGCTGAGTAGTTAGTTATTGCTAGGAGTTAGATACGGGGCAGCTCTTACGCGGTATGTTAGTTACTTTTCTGTTTTGTATGTGTGCACAGTAACTCGCTTTAAATGGGCTGAAGATTATGGCTGATATGGGAGTAGTTTATAGAAGGAGTTTGTAATAGGAGGGGAGATTCCCGTTTGTAAGGGTTGATTTATATTGGTTATTTGATTGAATTGAGATATGGATGTTTTTGAGGAGTTTGTGGCAGCTCCGTCGGTCGAGGGGTTGTCACAGTTAACAAAGGAACAACTGTGGAAGGTTGTTGAACATTATGAGGTTAAGCTTGAGGTGGTGAAGGTCCGAGCAAAGAAACAGGAAGTAGTAGAGGCTGTACAGAATGTTTTAGTTAATATGGGCATACTAAAGGGAAAATTGCCTGTCCCTAAAATATCCGTTGGGGTTGCATCTGGGTCCACTGAGTTAACATTTGAGCAACAGAGAGAATTGTTATCACTACAGATGGAATTGGCACAAGAGCGTGCGAGGGACAGGGAATTGGAATGGGAGCGCGTTAAAATGATGGCTGAGGGAAAGTTATCTGACGTTAGAGGTGGCGACCAGGGTCATTCTAAGAGGGATCATTTATCTGACATGATTAGACTGTTGCCAAAGTTTAATGAAAAGGATCCTGATGTATTCTTTTCATTGTTTGAGAGTGTAGCCGACGATAGGGGGTGGCCTGCTTCAGACCGCACCGCTTTACTACAAAGTGTGCTTATTGGCCGAGCTCAGGAAGCTTATATTGCTCTTAATGGTGGAGAGAGGAAAGAATATGATACCGTTAAGGCCGCTGTCCTTAAGGCATATGAACTGGTTCCTGAAGCTTACAGACAGCGGTTTAGACAATGGAAGAAACATGATAAACAAACTCATGTGGAGGTTGTAAGAGAACTAACCAGCCATTTCAATCGTTGGTGCGCGGCGGTAGAGGTGAATACTCTGGAGCAGGGGTTCCCAACCTTTTTCACCCAGAGCCCCCCCAAATGACTCCTGTTGGAATTTGCGCCCCTCCTTTACGTTTTTCAGACATTTTTAGACAAAATATTCACCTTATGAAGTTGGTCGCTAGCTAGCAAGCACAGCAAACTGTTACTACCACGGAAGCTGACACAGTAACGTCAATGTTGGCGCGAATCGGAGGAGTATCAGATTAATTTGTAGAATTTTTATTAAAATTAATTAATCAATAAATTTCTATATTTTATTGTAATGTAGAGACAAGGCTTTTAGCGACAATCATGTATTGCGTTACAATTATATGTAAAAAAATAAATAAAAAAAATAAAAAATAAAAAAATCGAAATATGATATTAGGCCTCAAATCATCTGAGGCGCCCCTGCGATCTTTGGCGCCCCCCCAAGGGGGGCGCGCCCCCCAGGTTGGGAACCACTGCTCTGGAGGATCTGTCAAATTTGATTATTTTGGAACAGTTTAAAACCGTTGTCCCTGATCGCATTGCCACTTACGTTAATGAACACAAGGTGAAAACAGCAGATCAAGCTGCGGTGTTGGCAGACGAATTTGTACTGACTCATAAGAGTCAGTTTGGTGAACATCGTTTTCGTAGCGATGGGATCCGTAGACATAATCCGAACGTGACTAACCTATTGGTTAATCGTGCTAGATTCCCTAACGAAGGTCCTTGTTATTCTGTCCCCTTTTCAAGGTCGGAGCATGGCAGTCAGAGTAGAGTAGATCCTAACTCGACATGCAATTATTGCCTTGTGAAGGGTCACTGGAAACAGGAGTGTCCTGCCCTAAAAGGAAAGAAAACCTACAGTGGGAAGGGGGGCTCTGTTAGACCGTTGGCTCTTGCAGCGCATGCTGGTGGAGCAGGAGCAAGGGTGTCTGGGGTTGCCGAGGGGTCTCCCTTTAAACCAGGGGTGATAGCATCCTCAGCATCCAGCCCACCTGCGGCTACTGAGTTGGCTGTGGCACTACAGGGCTCTGTCTCCATACAGATTTGCGAGGAGGATCCTGATTTTGGCCCGTTTATTACTACAGGTTTCGTTTCTCTGGTGGGTAGCCCACAGAAAGTGCCTGTCCAGATACTTCGGGATACGGGGGCTTCAGAATCTTTTATATTGGAATCTGTTTTGCCATTCTCTCAGGAGTCGAGTGTGGGGACCAGCGTTTTGATTAGAGGGATGGGGATGCAGACTTTGTCTGTCCCCTTGCATGAAATTGAGCTAAAATCTGATCTGGTCCAGGGGGTAGTAACCATTGGTGTACGACCCTCTCTGCCTGTGGTGGGTGTGGCAGTCATCTTAGGAAATAACCTGGCTGGAGGAAGAGTGTGGAGTGATGTGCCCCCACCTCTGGTTGTTAGTTCTGGGTCAACACTGCCAACAGGACCAGACATTAGTGGGAAGGAGTTTCCTGAGGTTTTTACTGCCTGCGCCATGACTCGTGCTATGAGTTGCATGGACCCTAAAATTGATGATGGAAAAGAGTCTGATAAGTTCACTCCTGACAATTCTGTTTTTCAGTTTCCTGATCTGCCGCCTTCTTTGTCTCGGAGTGAGGTGATCTTAGCCCAACAGGAGGATCCTGAGCTGAAGCTGCTGCTCAGTGGGATTCAGCCTAAAGACGAGCTGGAGAGCTCTGCAAGTGGTTATTTTCTCTTGGAGGATGTGTTGGTTCGTAAATGGCTTCCTCATAACGATTGTTCTGTGAGTGACCCAGTTTTTCAAGTTGTGGTACCTACTAGGTTTAGGAATGTGGTGTTGGAGACAGCACATGACGACGTGGCTGGGCATATGGGAGTTAGAAAGACTTGTGATAGAGTACTACGGTATTTCTTTTGGCCTCGGTTGAAGAGGGATGTTTCTAAGTTTATAAAGACCTGTCATACCTGTCAACTGATGGGAAAACCTAATCAGACTATTAAACCTGTGCCTCTTTATCCTATTCCAGCTGTGAGTGAACCATTTGAGCACCTCATCATCGATTGTGTTGGGCCACTTCCTCCTAAGTCTGGGTGTACTTACCTATTAACGGTAATGTGTCAAACCACTCGCTATCCGTCTGCGTACCCTCTTCGTACGATTACGACAAGATCAATTGTAAAGGCACTGACTCAGTTCATATCCATTTTCGGTATTCCTCGGGTCATACAGAGTGACCAAGGGACAAACTTTACATCAAAAATGTTTGCTGAAGTTTTGAGTCAGTTACGCGTTAAGCACAACACCGCCAGCGCGTATCATGCTCAGAGTCAGGGTGCCCTAGAGAGGTTTCATCAAACACTGAAGTCATTGTTGCGCTCTTATTGCATGGAGCTTAAGAGGGATTGGGAGGAGGGACTGCCTTGGCTCATGTTGGCAGCACGGGAGGTTGTACAGGAGAGTACAGGGTTTAGTCCAAGTGATTTGGTGTTTGGGCACAAGGTGAGGGGCCCACTGGCAGTGCTACAAGATGGTCTTAGGACCGCTGATCCACCTACCAACTTGATAGATTATGTGCATGGTTTTCACCTGAGGTTACATCTGGCGGGAAAAATGGCGAGTGAGCATTTGACTGTGGCACAAAGTAAAATGAAGAGACTGTTTGATCGCCGGACTGAACCACGAGTGTTCTGTCCTGGGGACCAAGTGTTGGCGTTATTGCCTATACCTGGTTCGCCATTCCAGGCAAAATTTACTGGTCCCTACTCTGTTGTACGACAGGTGTCCGAACAGAATTATTTGATCGATACTCCAAACCGTAGAAAGTCTACACAACTTTGTCACATAAACTTACTAAAATGTTATTATTCTCGTTCACCTAGGGCCGGAGAAGATGCGGTCTTTGAGGTGAAGCCGGTGGTGTTGACCACAGTGAATGGGGTATCTCCATCTCCATCCACTCCTGTGGTGGCAGCAGGGTGGGAGGAGGATGTGAGTGGGCCTGGAGACGGTGTTTTGCGTCCTCGGCTCAAGAATTCTGAGATGTTGGCTGATGTATCAGTTCTGTTTGGTCATTTGACTGAGAGAAACTGTAGAGAGTTAGAGGGGTTGCTTGTTGCATTTCCCTCATTGTTTTTGGATACCCCTTCTTGTACCCACTTAGTGCAGCACGACATAGACGTTGGGGAGGCGAAGCCGATTCGTCAGCGGTTCTATCGAGTCCCTCTGGAGAAACGCCGCCGCATGGATACTGAGGTTCAGTATTTATTAGAGAACGGGCTGGCTGTTCCTTCAAACTCCAGTTGGGCATCACCGTGTTTGTTGGTAGGAAAACCAGACATGACAGATAGGTTCTGCACAGACTATCGAACAGTTAATAATGTGACTAAACCTGACTCATTTCCTTTGCCCAGGATGGAGGACTGTGTGGATGAGGTGGGGTCTGCCAAATTCGTTAGCAAATTTGATTTGCTTAAGGGGTATTGGCAGGTCCCACTGACCCCTCGCGCCCGAGAAATATCTGCCTTCATTACACCGTCTGGGTTGTATTCGTACAACGTCATGAGTTTTGGTCTTCGTAATGCGCCGGCGACTTTTCAGCGCCTGATGAATCAGGTGGTTGCAGGGCTGGATGGCTGTGCGGTTTACCTTGACGACGTTGTGGTGTATAGCGACACGTGGGAGCAACATATAGAACGTATCCATTCACTGTTTGTACGACTCAGGGCTGCAAACCTTACTATCAACTTGGCAAAATGTGAATTTGCAAAAGCAACTGTCACATATTTGGGTAAGGTGGTAGGGCAAGGGCAGGTCCGGCCAGTGAGGGCTAAGGTCCGTGCTATTGATCAGTTTCCACCCCCCACCTCGAAGACGGAGCTTAGACGTTTTTTAGGGATGGTGGGTTATTACCGCAACTTCTGTTTCAATTTCTCAACAGTGGTCGTCCCTTTGACTAACTTATTAAGATTGAGGGCCAAGTTTGAATGGTCTCCAAGTTGCCAGCGGGCTTTTGAACAGGTAAAAATGCTGTTAAGTACGGCTCCTGTCCTGGCGGCACCTCGCTTGGATCACCCGTTCCAGTTGCAAGTGGACGCTAGTCATGTTGGGACTGGGGGGGTCTTTTGCAGACTGATGATCAGGGGGTAGATCGACCGGTCAGTTACTTTTCTAAAAAGTTTAATACTCACCAATTGAATTATTCAACCATCGAAAAAGAGGCATTGGCTCTGGTTTGGGCTCTGCAGTACTTTGATGTTTATGTGGGAGGGGGGTCCCATCCAGTGGTCGTTTATTCAGATCATAACCCCCTGACCTTTTTGCATTCTCTGCAGAGTCCGAGCCAGCGCCTTATGAGGTGGACGTTGTTTCTGCAGCCGTATAACATCACGATTAGACACATTCGCGGTGTGGAGAACGTAATCGCGGATGCGTTGTCCCGTGCTCCGGAGGGGCTGGGTGAGTCGATGCTGTCGGTCTGATACCATTGTCGTTAACTAACTCTCTCTCTCTCTCTCTCTCTCTTGCTTCTCCCTCCTTAAATAGAGCTTTTCCCCGGTACCAGGAATTGCTGGAGGGTGGGCAGGTTGTGGGGGAGGTTGAGTTGGTCAGACCGTGTGGTGGAGATCCCCAGTTCCTCTGGCCGGATGGTAGTATTCCCACAATCATTATAATTTGTATTTTTGATTATTAGTTGTGCTGAAAAATTGGGGACAGATTTTACAGAGACCTTTTGGTAGGCCTCTGTTTTAAGGGGGGGGATGTGACGTTCCACATATGGTCCCATAGTGGGCGCTGTTATCCTGTGTCCTGTGTGGGGTTTCTTCTTCTCTTTCCAGATAGACCACCAGGTGTACCCAATGTTGTTAATTGTCCTGGAGACAATAAGATCAGCCCAGGGTCATGGATCTTTCTCTCTTTCTCGTCGACCAGCAGCCATTTTAGTTGTGGTTATCATTTTCTCTAATCATTATTTCAATCCAACCTTTTCTGTAATATAACATTCTTCTTCTTTCTTCATTAAATATACTATTAATGATAACCATGTGTGGTCTCCCTCTTTGTTGCATTGTCAAGAGCCAGGCAAGCGTAACAGAGCTCTAAGCCTGTATTTTTTGATCCAGTGATCAGTCATTGTGTGATTTTGGTGATGGCCAAACGGAAGTCATTGTGTACATCCACCTTTGCTCAGATGGTGACCAGAGCACTAAAAGCAGTCAATGACAGGTAGGTTTTGGCGAATGGTAATATGAATCTGGTGGGTGGGTGAAGTGCACTTTTTGGTGCGATGTCTGGTCCTTTCTCAAGCCAAAACCACTGGTCTCCATGTTCAGTGTAGAATCAGCTTGGAGATACTCCACATCCTCTTCCTTTGCAAGAAACGGGTCCATCGCCCACAAGTCTTTTGCAAGATGTTCATTAACATCTGAGAACCGTGAAATTGTCTCCTCCTGAAGCTGCTCCATGTGGTGGGTGAACTGTCTGACCAAAGCATTATATTTATATTTATATTTATATTTATATTCTTCCGTGCCCTGCTTTGTTTCATTGTACAGGCTGAATATCTCCGCCAAAAATGACGTCTTAATGAGAAATGCATTTGTAATTTTCTTGTAATAGTTTCTCATTATGGATGATTATGGTGCCTGGAAAACCTCCCATGGGAGGCGACCAGGAAGCATCCTTACTTGATGCTCGAACCAACTTGCTCCTTTCTACGCCAAGGAGCAGCGTCTCTACTACGTCTCTACAAGGAGCAGCGATTCTCTGACGAGTGAGGTCCTGCTCAATGAGAAGAAGAGGGCCTTCAGAGATGGGGACAGGGAGCAGATGAGGCGGGTTCAGAGGGAGCTGAAGGAGAGGATCCAGCAGGGCAAAGACCACTACAGGAGGAAGCTGGAGCACAAACTTCAGCAGAACAACCTGAAGGATATGTGGAGTGGCATGAGGAGCATCACTGGCTACAAACAACCTGGTAGCCAGACAATAGTTTTTTTCAATAGATTCAATGAGTGGGCTCCGGTCTACCGCCCTCCCCCAGCTCCTCTACAACCATTCCCCTCCAGCCCCCCAGCCCTGCTGTCCCCCCTCCCCCACCGTCCCTCTCCAGCGACAACATCCCTGTTCTCTCTCCCCCACCACCACTACCTCACCCCTCCCCCATCAACACAACAGAGACTCTTCCTGCCCCCACACACGGCACACAGACCTTCACAGCTGAGCAGGTGAGGAAAGTGCTGTGCAGGCTCCATCCAGGCAAGGCTGCAGGTCCTGACGGCGTCAGCCCGAGGGTCCTCAAAACATGTGCTGCCCAGCTGAGTAGAGTCCTGCAGTACATCTTCAACCTGAGCATGAGACTGGAGAGGGTCCCTGTGCTGTGGAAGACATCCTGCCTGGTGCCGGTTCTGAAGAAGGCACGTCCCAGCACCTCTAACGACTACAGACCGGTGGCGCTGACGTCCCACGTGTCGAAGTCCTTTGAGAGGCTGGTCCTGCCGCTTCTTCGGCCCCTGGTCAGATCATCGCTGGACCCTCTTCAGTTTGCCTACCAGCCGAAACTGGGAGTGGAAGACGCCATCATCTTCCTGCTTCATCGGGCCTACTCCCACTTGGACAGACCCGGGAGCACTGTGAGAATCATGTTTTTTGACTTCTCCAGTGCGTTCAACACCATCCGGCCTGCCCTACTGGGGAGTAAGCTGACGCCGATGAAGGTGGACTCTTCCCTGGTTTCCTGGATTACAGACTATTTGACGGGTCGTCCACAGTTTGTCAGACTGCAGGACTGTGTGTCTGACACTGTGGTCAGCAGCACTGGTGCTCCACAGGGAACGGTTCTTTCCCCATTCCTGTTCACCCTTTACACCATGCAGCTCAACACTGACAAGACGAAGGAGATGGTGGTGGACTTCTGCAGGAGGAAATCTACACCCACACCCATTTCCATCAAGGGTGTGTCCGCAGAAGTTTTTCAGGAATATAAATACAAATATAAACAAACTGGTCTGGGCCAAAAACTCTGAGGCTGTGTACAAGAAGGGCCAGAGCCGTCTCTACTTCCTGCGGAGGCTCCAGTCCTTCAACGTTTGTAACACGATTCTGAAGATATCAGTCGGTGGTAGCCAGTGCCATCTTCTCCAGTGTCGTGTGCTGGGGAAGCAGGTTGAGGTCAGCAGACGCCAACAAGATCAGCAGGATTGTCAGGAAGGCTGGCGCTGTCCTGGGGGTCCAGCTGGACTCCTTGTTGGTGGTGTCTGAGAGGAGGATGCTGCGCAAGCTGCGTAGTATCCTTGACAACAACTCTCACCCTCTCCATCAGATGCTGACCTCATACAGAAGCACCTTCAGCAACAGACTCATTCCACCCAGGTGCACCACAGAACGCCACAGGAAGTCCTTTCTTCCTGTGGCCATCAGTCTCTATAACTCATCTACCTCGGGTCGTGAGAGGGACAGTGGAGACTCGGTGACCTGAGGCCAACGCACTGTTATTATTATTATTTTTTGGTCAATGCACTGTAAATCCTTTCACTGTAATTTTGCACTGTAAATTCAATTTCACTTTTCACTTTTCACATGTCACTTTTTCAGTTCATCAGAGTTATTTATTAGTATTTTATTACTGCCAATTTGCACTATACGTATTGTTGTGTATTGTATATACCTACGTATTACTGTAATAATACTGTAAATTGTGCAATTCATCTATCAATACATTTAGATTTCATTTAGAGTTCATTTAGTTATATTTTGTTTATACTAGTTTTGTTTAGTTAGTTTGTTATTAGTTTTAGGTATTAGTATATTTTGTGTGCATTTATTCCCCCTGTTTCAACTGTTGCACCTTAATTTCCCTCGGGATAAATAAAGTAATCTTGAATCTTGAATCTTGAAACTCATTCTGGAAACTTGTATTTGAGATGTGGTCCTTTGCGATGTGGTCATGACTAACTCGAGAACAAGACCTGAGATACTTGAACTCCTTCACTTGGGATAAGGACTCACTCCCCACTTGACAATCCACCGGTTTCCTGCTGAGAACCATGGCCTCAGATTTGGAGGTGCTGATCCTCATCCCAGCCCCACATACTGATGACGCAAACAGGACTACATCATCTGCAAACAGCAGTGATGCAATCTTGAGCCCATCATACTGCAACCCCTCCCCTCCATGACTTCGCCTTAAAATCCTGTCCATGTATATCCCAAACAGGATGCGTGATAACCCTGGCACCCCCTACTTCCGCAGCACCCCCCACAGTATAAGCCAGGGGACCCGGTCATATGCCTTCTCCAAATCCACAAAGCCCATGTTGACCGGATGGGCATACTCCCAAGCCCCCTCCAGGATCCTTGCAAGAGTGAATAGCTGGTCCTTTCCAGCACCTTGGATCCTCCTCAGGCACTGCCCCAAACATCCACGCAATGTTAAAAAGACGTGTCATCCATGACAGCCCCTCACCACCCAGAGCCTTCAGCATCTCTGGATGGATCTCATCAACCCCCGGGGCCATGCCACTGTGGGGATCATATACGTAACAATCATGCTTTAAAATGATTGCTACATGAAAAGTATCCTTATGATGGCCAACTGGTTGACTTCTCCACAAGGTCCAGTACACTGCATGGTTAAGTCTGAGCTCCGAGTGCTCTTAAACTGGGACATGAAGGGGATTATCGCTGGACAATGTGGCGCTCAATACTATGCATACCAGAGTTATGCTTTTCTGGTCATTAAAGGAAATGTTGAAATCCCTTCTGGGTGAAAGCAGCAGATGATGAGTAGAGGGGATTGGAGCCCCCAGCTCCTCCCAGCCAGGTGTCCAGGTGTCCAGGTGTCCAGGTGTCCCTGAGCAAAACATCATCTCTCCTTGCATGGCTGACTCCACCGTTTGCGTATGTATGTGTGTATGAATGTAAAGAGCTTTGAGTAAAAGCGCTAGATAAATGCAGTCCATTTACCTTCATAGTGTGCATGCTATATCGGTTTCTATATCGATAGACAGAGAGATAGACACGCTCCTCGCTGATGCCTAATATGCTATGCTAAGCTGTACGTGTTGAGTGTAAATTTTTGTGACAACATTCATCAGAAGCCAAGCATTTATGTTCTATGATGTGGACACCGGGGGTTTCTCCCATTAGGTTATGTCTAGAAGTGCATGGAAGCAGAAGTAAATTCATTTATAAGTACATGAAAAATGCAATTTATTATATAACAATTTCATTAACCTCAACTGGAGGCCTAAAAAGCAAGCGCCATTATGCAAATGTATTATTTCTATCACACCATGATTCATGATTAGCTGCTCTGGAGAGAAACCATCCCTCCTCCTCCGTGACTATCTGGGAAATGAAGCAGGGTTATGCCGATGGAGACTGATGGCAGCCAAGGATGGACTAAGAACCATGTTTATTTGAGGCATAATTTTAGTTGGATGTTCATATTCCCCTAGATCCCCCAGGGAGTTCCTTGGGCAGATCATATCGCATAAAACTAAAACCTTTTGTGGTTTTATCATTGGTTTGGAACATTTCACACATGGTAATAAATGCAATTTTTGTTGGTCATCTGGGGGTCACCTGGGGGTCACCTGGGGGTCACCTTGGCAGTGAGCTCCAGACAGGAGTCTTTAAAGAGGTTGAATTATAGCCCAACAGGAAGTGATGAGCATCCTTATATGGAGGTCATCCATGTTTGGGGGTGGGACTGAGACCTGAGGTGTCTTTTATATGAAAGAGACCTCAGTGAGTTCAGCCCAACAGGAAGTGACGCTAAGCAGCCAATGCTCCATTGAAACGCATTGCAAACAAAAGGCCCTGCTAATGAGTTCATCTGAATGTGTGTGAGGAAATGGGGAGGGCCTTGAGAACTATCAACCAGGCGGCGCCTGGGACAGCTCAGAGGCACACAGATGCCATCCGCTCATCGCAATCAATGCTCAATGATAGGGTCTGCCAATCCAATGTCAGTTCAGCCATCAAGGAGGAGGAGGTACAGGAGGAGCATGGAGCCTCCTATAGGGACCGTCCCCATGCTAGATGGCAGCCTCTGTTTCTACAATGACTTTAGGAAACTCAATTCAATTCAAGTCAAGTCTTGGGGCCTCCCTTGCCTTTCGTCGTGAACCTATAGGTCATGACCGAAAGGACGAGATCGCGAAAAATTGAAGAGAAAGAAAAGGAGAAACTGTGGAGTGAGTAACCGGCTGAGCAGGGAGGAGGTCCACATCAAGACGTTCATCTTCTAGATGCTTTATATCACTGTGGTGTATGACTGGTGATACCTACAGTAACCATCAATGGATTCTCTTTGAAAAGGGGTGCTGGCCCTCTACCATCTAGAGAAAGAGATCTACCATCTCTCAGATGGTAGATCTCTAGGTGAGAGATGGTAGAGCACATGCCTATTCCAGCTCAATGTAGAGCTTAATAGAGCTTAATAGAGCTTAATAGAGCTTAATAGAGCTTAATAGAGCTTAATAGAGCTTAATAGAGCTTAATAGAGCCGCTCTCCCTTATCAATGCTTCTAGTTTCTGTGCTCGCGACTCATGGAATAACCTTCAATGCACTTTAAATATTGATTTCCTGACAATATTGGGAGAGTTAAGAAATATGCTTATAATTCAAATTGTTTATTTATTTAATTATTAGAATTGTTTAAATCAATGTTGATGTTAAATTTGTCTGACTTTTTTATTCTGTTTTTTTTATTTATTTTCAGAATGTAATCTCAGCATCATTGAAAATGATTTAATGATAATTAAAGATTATAAAAGTTTGAATTTGGGTGAACCTTGGGTGAGCTTATTTGTTGGCTACACTGTGTTAGGATCTAATGTATATAGTTAAAAGAGAGAGAGAGAGAGAGAGAGAGAGAGAGAGAGAGAGAGAGAGAGAGAGAGAGAGAGAGAGAGAGAGGGGAGAGAGAGAGAGAGAGAGAGAGAGAGAGAGAGAGAGAGAGAGAGAGAGAGAGAGAGAGAGAGAGAGAGAGAGAGAGAGAGAGAGGGGGAGAGAGAGAGAAGTGTGCTCTGTGATATGAGGCTCAGTGAATATAAGACCAGCATTGCTTTCCAGATGATTGATGGCCTTCTCCAGTGACCAATGGCTGTTCCATCCATCACCCTCAGTGGCCTTGCCTGGTGACTGGTGACCGGTGACCGGTGACCGGTGACCGGTGACTGGTCAACCTTCTACCTCTGAGCCAGAGTATTTTATTATTCTTTTGGATGGTGGAGCATTTTTTCACGATTAATAAACTGCTCCTCCATTGTTATTCTTGAGTCACCCAGGACATTACTCATAACTAAACTACTACCGCAAAGCCTCATCCATTAAATCCCATTGATGGTCAACTGAATTACTACAGCAATTAAACCTTAACACAGGTCATTGAATGCAGTTGTTAAATACTGCACACCTTGACAGCCTCATAGAACAATCTGACATGTGAGTCTATATGTCTTGGCCTCTCTGAAGGCTCAGGGCTAGGAATAAACCAGGGAATGTGGGCCTACAAAGCAGGTTGATATTGTTCATATATTCTATGAAGCTTATCTTATTTGACCATTTTGCAAAGCCGTTGGTTGCAGATCTGCTTGGCCTTTGTAGTGATCTCCGAGCACTGTTGGATTACTAATGGGTTCTGTATGTCCCACACTGGGGACTTGGTGAATGCTCATATGAGTCACCGCCAATCAGAAATCATTGTAACCTCTCACTGGAGACTGGAGCCAAGAAGGAGAGGTCAGGACAATCATTCAGCAGTAGACTACTATAAGTAGGGATGGGTATCGCTGGGATTTTTACGAGTCCGATTCTGATTCCGGTTCTGCTTATCGATTCCGGTTCCTAACGGTTCCCTATTCCAGTTCCAAAATGGTAAAAAATAAGAGGTCAAATGTTTAACAAAAGTTATTTTATTATTTTAACCTCTCCTTTATTCCTTTATTCTAACCATTTGTGGATAATACACAGATTTAGGGCCATGGTCATCTCCCTGAAAATAAAGATTCAACAACATTACATAATAATACTGTACAAGTTTTAGTAAAAGTTTCTGTTTCTGTTTCTGTTTCTGTAAAAGTAATGCCATCAAAATGTACTTAAAGTACCAAAAGTCGAAAGTACTCATTATGCAGAATGTCCCATTTCTGTCTTCAAATGTATAAAAAATCTTTTGAAAATAGCCGAAATGTATATAGGGCTGAAGTGGTTAATGTATGTTTTGTAATGATAATCAAATCTACAAAGTAACTAGTAACTAAAAACAATTATTAACAATTATTTTCAAATAATTGTAGTGGAGTAAAAGTACAATATTAGAAGTAGTAGAAGTAAAAGTATTGAAAATTGGAAATTGTACTTAAGTAGTACAGTAAATGTACTTAGTTACTTTACACTAGTGATATTTATGATGGAAATAGGCAACGTTTCTTTAACCTACCTGAATGATGGAGACTCTACAACTGAGAAGGGATGTAGTCCTTTGACCACATGGTGACCACTCGGTGACCACTCGGTGACCACATGGCGACCACTCGGTGACCACATGGGGACCACTCGGTGACCACATGGCGACCACTCGGTGACCACATGGGGACCACTCGGTGACCACATGGCGACCACTCGGTGACCACATGGCGACCACTCGGTGACCACATGGTGACCACTCGGTGACCACATGGCGACCACTCGGTGACCACATGGTGACCACTCGGTGACACTCCAATGTAAACGAGTCTCACGTGTCTCTGAGCGGCCCGTCTCTACTGGGGCTGCTGGGGAGCTCGTGCTCATGTTGCTACTAGTAGCACTAGCTGGTGTTGACTGGCTCCCTGTGTGTCTGAGACACGGAGAGCAACACATCAAACACTGTACACTCTTTCAGTTTAACGCCATGCTGCAGTAAATGTTTCCACATACCAGACGTGCGACCTGTCTTGGCGCTAATCAACTTTCCACATGTATATAACACTACTATAAGATAACACTACTATAACACTATTATAACACTACTATAACATAACACTACTATAACACTATTATAACACTACTATAACACTACTATAAGATAACACTACTATAACAATACTATAAGATAACACTACTATAACAATACTATAAGATAACACTACTATAAGATAACACTACTATAACACTACTATAACATAACACTACTAAAACACTACTATAACACTACTATAACACTACTATAACATAACACTACTAAAACACTACTATAAGATAACACTACTATAACACTACTATAAGATAACACTACTATAACACTACCATAAGATAACACTACTATAAGATAACACTACTATAACACTACTATAAGATAACACTACTATAAGATAACACTACTATAACAATACTATAAGATAACACTACTATAAGATAACACTACTATAACACTACTATAAGATAACACTTCTATAAGATAACACTACTATAACACTACTATAAGATAACACTACTATAACACTACTATAACACTACTATAAGATAACACTACTATAACACTATTATAACACTACTATAAGATAACACTACTATAACACTACTATAAGATAACACTACTATAAGATAACACTACTATAACACTACTATAAGATAACACTACTATAAGATAACACTACTATAACAGTACTATAAGATAACACTACTATAACACTACTATAAGATTACACTACTATAACACTACTATAATATTACACTACTATAACACTACTATAAGATTACACTACTATAAGATAACACTACAATACGATAACACTACTATAACACTACTATAAGATAACACTACTATAACACTACTATAAGATAACACTACTATAACACTACTATAAGATAACACTACTATAACACTACTATAAGATAACACTACAATACGATAACACTACTATAACACTACTATAAGATAACACTACTATAAGATAACACTACTATACCACTACTATAAGATAACACTACTATAACACTACTATAAGATAACACTACTATAAGATAACACTATTATAACACTACTATAAGATAACACTACTATAACACTACTATAAGATAACACTACTATAAGATAACACTACTATAAGATAACACTACTATAACATTACTATAAGATAACACTACTATAACACTACTATAACACTACTATAAGATAACACTACTATAACACTACTATAACACTACTATATGATAACACTACTATAAGATAACACTACTATAATACTACTATAAGATAACACTACTATAAGATAACACTACTATAACACTACTATAACACTACTATAAGATAACACTACTATAAGATAACACTACTATAACATTACTATAAGATAACACTACTATAACAATACTAAAAGATAACACTGCTATAACACTACTATAAGATAACACTACTATAACACTACTATAAGATAACACTACTATAACACTACTATAAGATAACACTACTATAACACTACTATAAGATAACACTACTATAAGATAACACTACTATAACACTATTATAAGATAACACTACTATATGATAACACTACTATAAGATAACACTACTATAATACTACTATAAGATAACACTACTATAAGATAACACTACTATAACACTACTATAACACTACTATAAGATAACACTACTATAAGATAACACTACTATAACACTACTATAAGATAACACTACTATAAGATAACACTACTATAACACTACTATAAGATAACACTACTATAACACTACTATAACACTACTATAAGATAACACTACTATAACACTACTATAAGATAACACTACTATAACACTACTATAAGATAACACTACTATAAGATAACACTACTATAACACTACTATAAGATAACACTACTATAAGATAACACTACTGTGCAAATGTTACAGTAAAGTGTATAGTAATATATATATATATATATATATATATATATATATATATATATATATATATATATATATTGTGTTCTAGTAAAATGAATTTCCTCTTTGAGAAACAGTTGAAAGGCGTTTCTTTTTTAATAAACGGCAATGGACTTCACATTCCTATTTATTGTGTTTTCACTGGTCACATGTTAAGTAGTGCTCTGAAGGTCACATGTTAAGTAGTGCTCTGAAGGTCACATGTTAAGTAGTGCTCTGAAGGTCACATGTTAAGTAGTGCTCTGAAGGTCACATGTTAAGTAGTGCTCTGAAGGTCACATGTTAAGTAGTGCTCTGAAGGTCACATGTTAAGTAGTGCTCTGAAGGTCACATGTTAAGTAGTGCTCTGAAGGTCACATGTTAAGTAGTGCTCTGAAGGTCACATGTTAAGTAGTGCTCTGAAGGTCACATGTTAAGTAGTGCTCTGAAGGTCACATGTTAAGTAGTGCTCTGAAGAAGAAGGGCTGAGGCAAGGCCTGAATACACTTATGGGTTGAATAAAGTCACTATTTACATCCAAGAGGTCTTGAATAGCCTCAGAAGACACTTCAGTGTGCTTTAGAAAGGACTCAATCATATGAATCTTAAAATATTGTACAACAAGTCCTCTCCCTCAATGTCTTAAATGTCTTAAAATATTGCACAGAATACACAGAATTTATAACACATTTGGTCACCCATGATTAACATACTGGATTACACTAGACATAGTCTCACAAATCAGACTTTAGCTTAAACCCTATAGACACTGGAGAAACACCCTATAGACACTGGAGAAACACCCTATAGACACTGGAGAAACACCCTATAGACACTGGAGAAACACCCTATAGACACTGGAGAAACACACTTATCAAACGCCCCTTCTGAAAGCTTTATCCACTCGAGCCTGGAGCCTCAGCCTCACTGTCCACCTGGAGCCTCAGCCTCAGTGTCCACCTGGAGCCTCAGCCACAGTGTCCACCTGTAGCCTCAGCCTCACTGTCCACCTGTAGCCTCAGCCTCACTGTCCACCTGGAGCCTCAGCCTCACTGTCCACCTGTAGCCTCAGCCTCACTGTCCACCTGGAGCCTCAGCCTCACTGTCCACCTGGAGCCTCAGCCTCACTGTCCACCTGGAGCCTCAGCCTCAGTGTCCACCTGGAGCCTCAGCCTCAGTGTCCACCTGGAGCCTCAGCCTCAGTATCCGCCTGGAGCCTCAGCCTCAGTGTCCACCTGGAGCCTCAGCCTCAGTATCCGCCTGGAGCCTCAGCCTCAGTGTCCACCTGGAGCCTCAGCCTCAGTGTCCACCTGGAGCCTCAGCCTCAGTATCCGCCTGGAGCCTCAGCCTCAGTGTCCACCCGGAGCCTCAGCCTCAGTATCCGCCTGGAGCCTCAGCCTCAGTGTCCACCCGGAGCCTCAGCCTCAGTATCCGCCTGGAGCCTCAGCCTCAGTATCCACCTGGAGCCTCAGCCTCAGTGTCCACCTGGAGCCTCAGCCTCAGTGTCCACCTGTAGCCTCAGCCTCACTGTCCACCTGGAGCCTCAGCCTCAGTGTCCACCTGGAGCCTCAGCCTCAGTGTCCACCTGGAGCCTCAGCCTCAGTATCCGCCTGGAGCCTCAGCCTCAGTGTCCACCTGGAGCCTCAGCCTCAGTATCCGCCTGGAGCCTCAGCCTCAGTGTCCACCTGGAGCCTCAGCCTCAGTATCCGCCTGGAGCCTCAGCCTCAGTGTCCACCTGGAGCCTCAGCCTCAGTATCCGCCTGGAGCCTCAGCCTCAGTGTCCACCTGGAGCCTCAGCCTCAGTATCCACCTGGAGCCTCAGCCTCAGTGTCCACCTGGAGCCTCAGCCTCACTGTCCACCTGGAGCCTCAGCCTCAGTGTCCACCTGGAGCCTCAGCCTCAGTATCCGCCTGGAGCCTCAGCCTCAGTATCCGCCTGGAGCCTCAGCCTCAGTGTCCACCTGGAGCCTCAGCCTCAGTATCCGCCTGGAGCCTCAGCCTCAGTGTCCACCTGGAGCCTCAGCCTCAGTATCCACGGCTCTCCTCCGTCCTGTGGCCCCTAGTGGTGGAACAAACTCCCCACGGAGGTCAGGACTGCAGAGTCACTCCCCATCTTCCACCGCAGGCTGAAAACCCATCTCTTCAGGACACACCTCGTATAATTAAGTCAGTCAAAAGTAGATGACATATTATAGATAGGTATATATTGTTCTAGATATTGTTGCATATTGTAAAAGTTACACTTTTGCCTGAATTAGTGTACTTATACCTGAGCACTGGTTCAGTTCTTGGAGATTAGTTAGGAATGAAATGCACTTTTGACTTCTGGTGACGAGTTGTTCTCTTACCTTCCTGTCAGGATTGGCAGTTCTGCCTCCCAGCGTCCACAGCCCTACGTCCAGGTAGCCACGCCCCCTATCACATCCCGCATTCCTGTCACCGTTCCCCAGCCCTCGTCCTGATAGCCACGCCCCCTTGCTAGTGCTCCCCCGCAGCTGCAGCGCATCACCGTTAATTTCCCCCTCATGTTTTCCTGCCCTCTGATTGGCTGCCTGGGACCACCTGTTATGCCCCGTGTGTTTAAATAGGCGGCGTCTTCTTTTGTTCGGCGCCGGTTCATTATATTATATATTATATATTCTGTCTCGTTGTGTTATGCCGAGTACTTGTTTCATGTGTATGAACAAGCGCCATGTTCCACGTCATGCCACCGTCAGGTTTTTGTAGTTAAGCTTGCTTTTGAGCTTCATGCTTTTCCATCTAAGTGATTTTTGTGTTACTGTATTTATCAGTAAAGAATCTTTATTTTGATACGTGTGTCGTGCATTTGGGTTCACCTCCTAAGTCCCCGTTCCTCATTCTCCCCACGTCGACCCGTGACAGGGTCCCGCCTACACCCAGCCCTGACAGATAGCACGTCTTGTCCACAATTCGTCTTGTGCAAAATAGTTGTTGAGTCGGGCAATCAGGTGTTTAGGTCTATATCGGCTGATAATGATCGGTGGCCAATCGCTGATTTCAAAACATTCCTGATATTTATAGATATATAGATATCTATAAATATATATCAGACATTCCTGATATTTATAGATATAGCTCACAGACAAATTGGCATGGCAACGGTAAATTGGCAGTGGCATGGTTGTGTCACATGGTTGTGTCACATGGTTGTGTCACATGGTTGTGTCACAGCCAGAAGGTCTTGGTCCAACCGAGCCAGTCCTCCAGGTGCTCTGGTATTTTTCCAAATTCAAGATTCAAGATTTTCCTCATACATATCCAAGTACAATGGAATGCTTACTCCCCATTCCCCCCTGCAGTATGCACTTATACCTATACTTATACTATACAACACTATACTATGTCCTATACTTATACTATACAACACTATACTATGTCCTATACTTATACTATACAACACTATACTATGTCCTATACTTATACTATACAACACTATACTATGTCCTATACTTATACTATACAACACTATACTATGTCCTATACTTATACTATACAACACTATACTATGTCCTATACTTATACTATACAACACTATACTATGTCCTATACTTATACTATACAACACTATACTATGTCCTATACTTATACTATACAACACTATACTATGTCCTATACTTATACTATACAACACTATACTATGTCCTATACTTATACTATACAACACTATACTATGTCCTATACTTATACTATACAACACTATACTATGTCCTATACTTATACTATACAACACTATACTATGTCCTATACTTATACTATACAACACTATACTATGTCCTATACTTATACTATACAACACTATACTATGTCCTATACTTATACTATACAACACTATACTATGTCCTATACTTATACTATACAACACTATACTATGTCCTATACTTATACTATACAACACTATACTATGTCCTATACTTATACTATACAACACTATACTATGTCCTATACTTATACTATACAACACTATACTATGTCCTATACTTATACTATACAACACTATACTATGTCCTATACTTATACTATACAACGCTATGACAATACTGTACACAATAAAAATAACAATAAAGTGACTGATGGATGATATGTTCATGTGTTGAATTGTGCAAAAAGCATTTAGAAAGCATTTAAAGGTCCAGCAGCATCATCAGGGCAGAGGGTCCTCCCGACCTTCTAGATGGCCTTCTTGTCCTGTGCAGTGGTGTTCCTGGATGGGGTTAGACCTTGTGTTGTCCCTGCTGGTTGAGCAGAGGACTCCGGCCAGCGATCTTCCATCAGGATTTATTCTCCAGCACAACAGAACGCTGGCAACAGCGTTTTATTAATAATACAAAACAGAAGCCCTCAGACGCATGAGGGGATTGTATGATTGCATGGACAGAATGTAAGAATCAAATCGGCACATTTTACTTCAAGATATGATAACATAGATAACAAAATGATGTATCTCTGCGTTACGGCAGCTTATCAAACACACAATAGACTAATCATAATAATAACACATTCTTTGCCAACTGGCCAAGCAAGTAAAATGTCTCTCTCAATTCCACCTATTGGTTCACAGATGTCACATGGCATTATTATAATAATGCAACATCATTTGTGTCATAATAATGAATTAATTCTGCAGAGACTTGGTGGCTGTTCTCCACTGCGCTGCCTGAAAGGGTTGGTCGATCAATAATTAAAATAATACTAATTATTATTATTATTATTATTATTATTATTATTATTATTAGTAGTAGTAGAATTAGTAGTAGTATTAGTAGTAGTAGTAGTAGTAGTAGGAGTAGTAGTTGTATGATTATTATTATTACAATTATTATTATTATACCTTTATTTTATATAGCGCTTTACAAGAAACCAAAAGATACTTTAATTAATAATTGTTAAAATCATGGACACATGGAAAGAGATCAATAAAACACAAGCAGTAAATCTTTCATATAGCACCTGAGGTATATATATATATATATTATAATAATAATAGTAATAATAATAATATAAAACATGAGGCAAGAATGTGAATGAACTACATTCCGATGTCTTAAAGAATGTGTTGAAACGTTGAAGAGTAAAGTTGAAGAGTCTCTACTGAGTCCTAAAGGATGTGAACCCTCTAAAGGTGACGGACTGGAAGCAGGCAGAGTGCTCACATGTGTGATACATCAATACAAAATGGCCACCCAGACTATTCTCATTGGATTGTATTCCGGTGCGTTGAGACGGTGTCTCCAGAGAGGCTATTTAAACAGAAAGCCCTCATGAGTGTGTGAGTGCTGCTGACCACCAGGTCCCGAGGCTGCGGAGACGCTGACGAATGCACCGAGAGCCCAATTAAAGCTCACATCTCTGTGAATTGATTCCATTAGTTTGTGTTGTCTTTCCCTTCTTCTTTCTTTATCTATTCCAGTGTTTTGTTCACAGGGCATGTGTGTAGCCTACAGGGGTGTATGTGAGATTGTTGAGTAAGGATCAATTCGATTTCCTCATTTGTAAACGTTGTAAATGATTAGGGAATAATTGTTTTGTGACTAATTTACCAGTTCACCCCAAAACTCCCACGGACAAGTAAACACAAATATGATCCCCGGAACTGATTATATCAAACAATATGATAGTCATATGGTATCAGGTCAGCCCCCCAGGGTATAATGGAAGGTATAAGATACAGCTACAGACAAGGTGTCAAAGTGTCTGTGGAGATTGAAATACTCAGAGGAGCGATTACTAAATGCTCTGTCAGGCCAGTTTCCCTTCCTTCATGAGACTCAGCGTATCTGCCTGATCACAATCTGAACGTAAACCGGAGACACATTCAGAGTCGGAAAGAGTCTGATTCGCTACACTTACACTAATCAATGTTTTGTATTAGAAATTAAATGTCATCATTATACAGTGATGCGTATAGCCATGATATAGTTCTATACTTGCATTGACTCAATGTATATCTCTTATTCATCTGTCAGGAGTCATAATAAATAAAGATATTACAAGATGGATTTCATGTAATGACCGCACATGAAAACGCTTTCAAATCGGCAGGTTGATTTGGAAACAATGAGAGGATGAGTTTCATTTAAGTTGATATGATGCTTTGTTGAAATGTTCTTTAGTTGAAATGTTCTAACTCTGAAGTTTCTTTGAATAAAAGTGCAAAATAAATTGTATATACCAAACAATTTTCATAGTAAAAATAAAATGTGTAATTAATGACCCAGGTGCAATATAAATACAACTATAAAAACACATTTATATATAAATACATATATATAAATTCATATATATAAATTCATATATATATAAATACAGCCAACCATTAAAATCAACCAACTCTTTAGTTCCGGTAATCATTGAAAAAAAGAAGTCAATGTGAAGTCATTGAAAATCCTTCACATTGTTGTTTCCATGACAACCCTAACCCCAGTCCAACAATACACAAAAACATAAAACAGCCACAAATATACAGGAATAAACTGAAATATTTCAGATTCAGATTCAGATTCAGAAAACTTTATTAATCCCGAGGGAAATTAAGGTGCAACAGTTGACACAGGGGGAATAAATGCACACACAAGAATACTAAAACCTAAGCTAAAAAACAAAACAACAACTAACTAAAATAAAAACTATTATAAACAAAAATAGTTAAAATAATTCTAAATGAAGTCTAAATGTATTGATAAGTGAAGATAATTACAGTATTATAACAGTAGTACGTAGGTATATACAATACACAACAATACGTATAGTGCAAATAGGCAGTAATAATATATTAATAAATAATTCGACTGAAAAGTGACATGTGAAAAAGTGAAAAAGTGAAAAGTGAATTCGGAATTGAAATAGAATTTGCAGTGCAAAGTACAATGAGATGATTACAGTGCGTTGACCAAAAATAAAATAAAAATAAAAATAAGTACGTTGGCCTCAGGTCACTGAGTCTCCACTGTCCCTCTCACGACCCGAGGTAGAGGAATTATAGAGTCTAATAGCCACAGGAAGAAAGGACTTCCTATGGCGTTCTGTGGTGCACCTGGGTGGAATGAGTCTCATTTTCTCATTTCAGTTGAAATGAATAAATGTTATATTCATGAAGGACTATATTTTTCCCATACTCCAGTTCCCATCTCTGGATGGTGTGTGTGTGTGTGTGTGTGTGTGTGTGTGTGTGTGTGTGTGTGTGTGTGTGTGTGTGTGTGTGTGTGTGTGTGTGTGTGTGTGTGTGTGTGTGTGTGTGTGTGTGTGTGTGTGTGTATGTGTGTGTGTATGTGTGTGTGTGTGTGTGTGTGTGTATGTGTGTGTGTGTGTGTGTGAGTGTGTGTATGTGTGTGTGTGTGTGTGTGTGTGTGTGTGTGTGTGTGTGTGTGTGTGTGTATGTGTGTGTGTGTGTGTGTGTGTGTGTGTGTGTGTGTGTATGTGTGTGTGTGTGTGTGTGTGTGTGTGTGTGTGTGTGTGTGTGTGTGTATGTGTGTGTGTGTGTGTGTGTGTGTGTGTGTGTGTGTGTGTGTGTGTGTGTGTTGAGTGTAAAGTGGGACATGTGCTTCAGCTTCAGGAGGTGTGGGCATTCATCATAACAGAGGAAGCCAGAGCACCAATGAGAGAAGAAGATGAAGAGCTGAGAGCACATCTAGAGCACACAGGCCAGGTGACGATATACATCCTATTATATATACATCCTATTATATATACATCCTATTATATATACATCCTATTATATACACATCCTATTATATATACATCCTATTATATATACATCCTATTATATATACATCATATTATATATACATCCTATTATATATACATCATATTATATATACATCCTATTATATACACATCCTATTATATATACATCCTATTATATATACATCCTATTATATATACATCATATTATATACATCCTATTATATATACATCCTATTATATATACATCCTATTATATATACATCCTATTATATACACATCCTATTATATATACATCCTATTATATATACATCCTATTATATATACATCATATTATATACATCCTATTATATATACATCCTATTATATATACATCATATTATATACATCCTATTATATATACATCCTATTATATATACATCCTATTATATATACATCCTATTATATACACATCCTATTATATATACATCATATTATATACATCCTATTATATATACATCCTATTATATATACATCCTATTATATATACATCCTACACCAAACCCTATAGGAACCACAGCCTGAGAACACACAGCAAGATTCACTCTGAATAAAACATGGAGAAAACAAGATCATACATTTATAACATTTATAACATTATACAATATAGCTTCACTGCCGCAATAAGCCCTGGCAAGCAAGAAGCATCAATAGGGCAAACTGTACCAACAGTGAGCTGGAGAGCGTTCAGATCTCCAGTGACACAGTGTGGGATCACAGAGCTGAACTGTTCAGATCTCCAGTGACACAGTGTGGGATCACAGAGCTGAACCGTTCAGATCTCCAGTGACACAGTGTGGGATCACAGAGCTGAACTGTTCAGATCTCCAGTGACACAGTGTGGGATCACAGAGCTGAACCGTTCAGATCTCCAGTGACAGTGTGGGATCATAGAGCTGAACCGTTCAGATCTCCAGTGACACAGTGTGGGATCATAGAGCTGAACCGTTCAGATCTCCAGTGACAGTGTGGGATCATAGAGCTGAACCGTTCAGATCTCCAGTGACAGTGTGGGATCATAGAGCTGGCGACTGAAGGCCACCTGAAGGTCGACCTCAAAGCCTTGGAGCTCAAGAAGCGTGAGCAGATGAAGCCCAGCGTGCCAGCTGGGGTCAATAGCAAATCACCAGCTGAGCCCTGCTGCCAATCAGGGGAACTGGCTTGAAGAGAACCCACATTAATATAGAACTAATGTCCTGTGTGTCCTCATGCTGTGCCCTCTTTGGCCTCTGGGGGATCTATCTTCCATGTACCAAAAGCGTTGCTTCTAGAGTCAAATATCCTTCCAGCTGTGGTGAACCCTGGACTGGAGCCATGCCCACTTCATTCCAAAGCAGTGTTGGAGCCTATATGTTTCTGGCTGTGGCAGCCATAACATTTCATGGCTATGGGTCAAAGACTATGTCAAATATATTAACAGTATGTGCCTGTGCAAGTATTGGTGACTGTAGCGCCCCCTATTGGTGGATTTGGCAGAAATTCCTACTGGCTAGTATTGACTCATAGGATTCAATACTTTAGCCCACTTGCATAATCAGACTTGAGCTCATGTTTGGTTGATCCCCAAATACCCCACATTTGGTTCAATGGGACCAATGTGTTTTATTGCTATAGATAAATACTGTAAAACTATGAGTCCAGTTTAAATAACCAATGAGATTCACTTACTTTCTGTTTTGTGGAGTTTCAGTTAATACACTTCTAGCCGTATTGTTTGGAAATGCAGAATAACAAATGACTATCTAGACCATCTAGACCAGGGTCTCCACCCTCAGCCCAGGGACCCCTCGGTGGATCAGGACACATGCACCCTCTATATATATATATATATATATAGAAATAAATATATATATATATATATATATATGGATAGGAGTGGTTCTGAGGCCGAGGTCCATCTGTGTCCATGACCTGGAGCTCCCTGTGGACCCAACACTGACTTGGAGGTGGAGTTTGGGTGAAACCTGGGGGTAAAGATAGGACACAGAAGTAGAAGGTTTCATTGAGGTGTTGTAGAGAGATATGTTATAAGATATGTTCAGCCATAGTAGAATAGCATCAAGTGCTATAATTCAGAAGCCATTCAAATGTCTGCTTAAAGGCTCCTCCTGAAGACCAGGACTCAGGGTGATGAGGAATCTGGTTTATTGTAGAGTTTGAATCCTGGAGAACAGAGCAGATGGAACATGCTAGAGCTCTTCCTCTAGTGTGTGGTGGAGGCTGTTCTAACCTGTGGCCCTTGATTAACAAGGACCCACAGGTGTGCAGCCTCACCAGACTCTAATCAGTCTGACTCAGGCCAGGTGAGGCTGCTTCAACCAGCCACCAACCACACACACTCCACAAAGACCTTAAGAGCGTTGTACATATTGGGGGGAGGTTTTCATTTCATCGATTGGCATCAATGTCCATTGATGGGCAAAGTTTCACAAGAAGCAAGCCAGACACTCCAAAGCCGAATAGTATTATTACTTATAATATGGTTGTATGGTAGTACTTATCTTATACAGAATTGTATAAGATAAGTACAACTGTGTTCACTGTTCACTCAGCGTTCACTGAGGGCTGAACGTATTTAAGGTCATTCTCAGCTTCGTATGTGTAGTGAAACTCATATCGCCTCTCAAAGCATTCATTCACCATGGTCTGCAAATGCTCCATTGTGATTGGCTGGAGGGGTGCTGATTAAGTTTTGAACTACTGAACTGCCACTATCATAACATGTCATTAACATTACACTATCATAACATTGTCATTAACATTACACTATCATAACATGTCATTAACATTACACTATCATAACATGTCATTAACATGACACTATCATAACATGTCATTAACATGACACTATCATAACATGTCATTAACATGACCCTATCATAACATGTCATTAACATGACACTATCATAACATGTCATTAACATTACACTATCATAACATGTCATTAACATTACACTATCATAACATGTCATTAACATTACACCATCATAACATGTCATTAACATTACACCATCATAACATGTCATTAACATTACACCATCATAACATGTCATTAACATTACACTATCATAACATGTCATTAACATTACACTATCATAACATGTCATTAACATTACTCTATCATAACATGTCATTAACATTACACTATCATAACATGTCATTAACATTACACTATCATAACATGTCATTAACATTACACTATCATAACAGGTCATTAACATTACACTATCATAACATGTCATTAACATTACACTATCATAACATGTCATTAACATTACACTATCATAACAGGTCATTAACATTACACTATCATAACATGTCATTAACATTACACTATCATAACATGTCATTAACATTACACTATCATAACATGTCATTAACATTACACTATCATAACATGTCATTAACATTACACTATCATAACATGTCATTAACATTACTCTATCATAACATGTCATTAACATTACTTTCATTAACGTTACTGCACTGTACTGCACTGTATTCATGATTCTACTGGAACTTTAAAATGCTTTCAAATAGCTTTTTGTACAATTCAACACATGTACATATCATCCATTAGTCACTATATTGTTCTTTATATTGTATATAGTATTTTTATAGTATAGTGTTTTAGAAAATGTATACTGCGGGGGGAATGGGGAGTTAGCATTCTATTCCATTGTACTTGTTGCATATGGAGAATAAAAGCTGCAGAATGTTGGATGTTGAATGCTGACTCTGAGGAGGCCCATGGCTCTACAGCCCTGTGACATACTGACATACTGACACCATTAATTACCCACAGAATGAAAAGAGGAATTAGGTCCAAGGCCAAACTAGCTGTGAATAATCTTCAGGTGCTCAGCTAGCACTGAGAGATTCAGACTGAAGCTCAAGAGCAGGTCGACAGCACAATAACAAAGGAAGAGTTTAAAGGTTCAGTTGAAAGCTCATGTGCTTTCAGTGGTGATCATCTTATATAGTGTGTCGCGCTAAATCACTACTAAACTAAAACATGAAAGAAAACCTTGTGGATAATGTGAATAAAGATTTTAAAATAGGATTAGAATTAAGAATAAGGATTAAAGAAAATGGATACAACTAACAGATAAACACAAAAGATAATCTTTATAATGTTAACTTCTTTACACTAGTTGCTGTTAACAAGACACCAAAAATAAAGAAATCCCTTTCAAAATACCAAACAACACAACAGGTGTCCACCACTGAATGCATATCAAAATAATGAAGGCTAAATAATTGTTTTAAATGTTTATTTATTTATTTTTGCAAATATCTTTGTTACAACAAGATTTAGCTAACAAAGCCTTAGTGTGGAGATACGTGGCACACAGTCAAGTCTCAAGTCTTTATCAAGTATTCTGTCTGACGGGACTCAGATGGGAGTTAAGAAAGCCAGGTCCTTACTATCGCTTCACGGGGGGACTGTCTGCTTCCCAGATTAGATTAGATTAGATTAGATTAGATTAGATTCGATTCGATTTCATTACATTAGATTACATTAGATTACATTAGATTACATTCGATTCTAATGTATTGTCATTTCACAGCACCAAGTACAGTACAGTGAAAATAATTCCAGTAAAGTTCATAGTCATATATATATACATGGTATGAATCAAACCCTAATATTTTAGCCTCTGAGTCATGCATTTTTGTCCCATAACCGCACATGTGATTGTGAATTAAATCTAAATCTTGAGGATTGAATCCTCTTTATTCTCATGTCCTCTCAGTGAGACGAGTTCCTCTCATCAACCCATCCTAGTATGAGGAGCACCATTTTGTTGCTTTCTCTCTCCCTCTCAAATCCCCCACCTCCCTACCCACTACTCCCCACATTGTTACCTTCCGTAGTAACCTGAAAACTCTCTCTCCCTCTTCTCTCTCCGCATCTGTCCTCTCCTCACTACCATCCCCCCAACAATTCTCTCTCTTGTCGGTAGAGGAAGCCTCCTCCACTCTGACTTCCTCTCTCTCCTCCTCCTTCGACTCTCTCTGTCCTCTCACCTCCAGACCAGCACGAGCCTCTCCTCCACCTCCTTGGCTGTCCCAACCTCTGCGGGCTCGTAGAGCAGAGCTACGGGCGGCCGAGAGAAAATGGAGGAAATCTGACTCCTCTGATGACCTCGCTCACTACCTCCGTCTCCTCGCTGGCTTCACCTCCACGGTATCGGCTGCTAAATCTGCCTTCTACCGTACAAAAATCAACTCTTCTGCCCAAGGAAACTTTTCTCCATGTTCTCTTCCCTCCTCAACCCCCCCTCCCCTCCCCCTCCCTCCTCCCTCTCAGCTGATGACTTTGTCACCTTCTTTACGAAGAAGGTGAACGACATTACCTCCTCCTTCACCCCCACCGCTTTCCTCCCTCCCTCTTCTCCCACCCCCACTAACCTTACCTGTTTCAACCCCCTCTCCCCTGATGAAGTTAACAAACTGGTGACATCTAACCACCCTACCACCTGCCCCCTCGACCCAATCCCTTCCTCTCTTCTCCAGGACATCTCGGGCGATATCCTTCCCTTCCTTACATCCCAAATCAACATCTCCCTTGAGGCAGGCCTGTTTCCGGCAGCCTTCAAGACTGCCAGAATCAAGCCGCTCCTCAAGAAACCACTGATGTCCAAAACTACAGACCGGTATCTCTCCTATCATTCCTGTCCAAAACCCTTGAACGGGCTGTCTCCTCACAACTTTCTTCCTATCTCTCCCAGAACAACCTCCTCGACCCTCACCAGTCAGGCTTCAAGGCTGCGCACTCCACGGAGACGGCACTGCTCGCAGTGACAGAGTCTCTTCGTGATGCCAGAAGCTCGTCCCTCTCATCGGTACTGATCCTTCTCGACCTGTCTGCGGCGTTCGACACAGTGAACCACCAGATCCTCCTCTCCACTCTCGCCGAGCTTGGAATCGCTGGAACTGCGTTATCCTGGTTCACCTCCTACCTTGCAGATCGCACTTATCAGGTCACATGGAATGGTTCCCTGTCCAGACCCTGCACCCTGGACACCGGAGTCCCTCAAGGCTCAGTATTGGGACCCCTTCTGTTTTCTCTTTACACTAAATCGCTAGGCTCTGTCCAATCACATCTCATGGCTTCTCCTATCACTGCTATGCAGATGACACTCAACTGTTTCTCTCCTTTCCCCCCACAGAAACCCAAATCGCAACACGCATCTCTAAATGCCTGGCCGACATCAGCAGATGGACAGCCGCCAACCACCTGAAGCTCAACCTTGACAAGACTGAGCTCCTCTTCATACCGGGGAAAGACTGCCCTCAGATGGACCTACTGGTCACCATCGAGAACACCCAAGTCTCCCCCTCAACCACAACAAGAGACCTTGGTGTGGTGGTAGATGACCAGCTGTCCTGCAATGCCAACGTCACCGCGGTGGCCCGATCTTGCAGAATTGCCCTCTACAACATCCGCAGGATCCGGCCCTTCCTCACACGTGAAGCGGCGCAGATCCTGGTCCAAGCGCTCGTCATCACCCGCCTCGACTACTGCAACTCTCTCCTGGCGGGACTCCCCGCCTCTGCAACCATGCCCCTCCAACGCATCCAGAACACAGCAGCACGCCTGGTATTCAACCTACCGAAATTCTCCCACGTGACCCCTCTCTTCCGCGATCTCCACTGGCTTCCGGTAAATGCTCGCATCAAATTCTGGTGCTGACCTTTAGGGCAGTCAATGGAACTGCCCCAGCCTACCTCCAGGCGTTGGTCAAACCCTACATCCCAGCCAGAGCGCTCCGCTCAACTTCTGCCAGGCGACTTGTTCGACCTTCACTAATGTCAACCAAACATCGCTCGTCCAAGACCCAGCTCTTCACGGCTCTGACTCCACAGTGGTGGAATGAACTCCCGTCTCATGTCAGGACGGCAGAGTCCCTCGCCAGCTTCCGCAAGAGACTCAAGACCCACCTGTTCAGAGTCCACCTGGACTCTCCTTGAACCCTCCTTCTCCTTTGTGAAACCCCTAAACTTGCTTAAGTCCTGACATTAATAGCTCTTAGCATGTTGTATATGTTAGCAAGTGTATATCCTTAATGTTGATAACACGCTCTTATCACAGCTACTTAAGCAGGTGACCTAGCAGTACGAAATAGTGTTATTCATCTTGTTAATATGAATACTTGTGAACTGCTGTATTTATATGTTTGCGTACCCCAGTGTTATGCTATTGTCTGCTTCAACTAATGTACACCTTGTAAGTCGCTTTGGATAAAAGCGTCTGCCAAATGTCCTAAATGTAAATGTAAATGTAAGTGGGTATCAGCTGTTATCTACAAGGGAGCAGGGGAGGGGCTGGGGCCTTGCTCAAGGGCACTGAGGCAGTGACCAGGTGTTTCAAGGACTTGAACCGACGACCTTCTGGTTCCCAAGCCAAGTCCCAACAGACTGAGCGAGTGCGGCCCCAGGGCTGGGTGTGGAGGGACGGTCCTGCTCCTACCCAGTGTATGTTTTGGACAGCGTCTTTATAAGACGTATGGAGACCTTCTGAACCTTCACCTGTCACCCTCCAGAGTGGGCTGCCCACTAGGGACCTAATCAGTAGGAAACATTCTGTGCATTAATGTTCATTAATTAATAGCAGTTTCCTACCCATACTAATACATACATATATACATACTGTATGTATAGTCTCAATGACGTATGGCTTTGAGGGCCTCACTTGAGTTGTTTGTGTGTGTTTATTATACATTCCCCTATGAGACTTTTGGGGCTTTATAATATTATTTAATATTTGACATTCATCCTGCAGGTTTGATCTGATGATGAAGTTGTTGTGATAATTATTTTGGGAGTGAGTGAGAAAACTAGCCAATCAAGCACAGGCCTGGTTACATCAGCATCACACACATACACACACATGCACGCACACACGCGCAAAACACTGCACTGCATTGCCTGCAGTCTATCATTAACCTTGACTGCATTTCCACTGTGACACAATCCCCCCTCTCTCTCTCTCTCTCTCTCTCTCTCTCTCTCTCTCTCTCTCTCTCTCTCTCTCTCTCTCTCTCTCTCTCTCTCTCTCTCTCTCTCTCTCTCTCTCTCTCTCTCTCTCTCTCTCTCTCTCTCTCTCTCTCTCTCTCTCTGCAGTATGAATTAAACCAAGCCTTCCTTGACCGTAACACAATGCAAACATTTCAATCTTGACTGGTAAATAAAAACGGTAACTCAAATGGAAACACATTCAAAGTATGGCCATGTTTTAATGTCGTTTAACTTCAACATTTTATTCCTCCTCAACTGATAATATTTTGATTGTGTGATGGCATCTTACCAGTGGTGGTCAGGGCCTTCAAGGTATTCAGAGAAGACCCTGGAACTCTCAGATGAAACCAAAACAATCTAATTAATTGTATTAATAAAATGAATAAAATTGAATAACATTTTAATCAAATGAATAAATGAGAATGGTATCTGTGTTGTTATCTGTTATATTACAGTTACGTTGATTCAACGTATTTGAGTGGTTTTGTGTTGGAAAAACAATGCAACCAATCAGATATTTTTCTGGGTTGCTGGGAAGAATATCCTTCAACCAAAGTATTCCCGATGACTTTGGCCCTCAGACTGAATGAGAGCGTACGTTTGGATTGACAATTTGATCAACCAATCATATAGTGATTTGTAGCCAATGGGCGTATTCTTTCAGATTTCCCCACAGCTCAATAGGGAGCTAGAAGGTCTACTGGCTGGAGCGAGAGGGGATCTAGCGTAGTGCTACGTGTTTTATACGTAGGTTTTTTATGTCAAAATGGCAACAGGCGAAGATGATGTCATTGCGGATTTATTGTCGGAACCATTTTCAAGACGACCATTCAATGTAAAGATGGACATTATTAAAAAAGGCCGTCCAACGCCTGACAATCTTGAGCTGAATCAAGTTGTTAAAGCAGGCTATGTTCGCTATTTTCAGGCTAGCAACTGGGAAAGATACCCGTGGCTGACGGGTATCTTTCCAGGAGAATGGATTTGGTCTTCAAGTGAACATCACTGGTGAGGGAGACTCATTTGTCTTTGCTGGTTTTGTCTCAGTGTTGCATCTCGTTGAGCTGGTTGTTGCATTTAGTTTCCACACACTTGTTGACTGATTAGTTAATGGCTGTCTTGAGTTTGTTAAGCATTGTTGTGCATTTGAATTGAGAGTTTTGACTTGATCTTTCTTTGCATAACGTGAAAAGACTTAACGTAACTAAGAGTTACAAAACCGCGATCAATAATCACCAAATGTCTCTGGCATATTTCTTGTCATTAGCACTGTCAAAATATCTAAACTTAAATCCTCCATTATGGACGTTATGTGACATTGAGTGTTTTCCTCTCTATTGAGCCAGTAAGAAAAAGTCTTAACGCAGCTTTATGAGAGGAAAACACTTAATGTAACATAACTTCCGTAATAGTAGGATTTAGGTTTTGATATTTTGACAGGTGAAAGTGCTAATGACAAGACATATGCCACATTTGGTGATTATTGATCGCTGTTTTGGAACTTTAAGTTACGTTAAGCCTTTTCACGTATCGTTTTAGACCGTCCCTTTAATTGATAGTGTGGTGGTCTGTGTTGGTCTGTTACTTCACTACATGGACACTGCTTTGACAACTATGGTACAATTGGAAATTGGCTACGACAATCTTATCTTCCTAAATGAGATTACGCATAAAGTGACTTCCTCTGTGACGTCCGTCTGACTTGAACAACAGAATTTTTGAATGGGGGGGGGGGGGGGGTGGTCTACAGAAGGTCCAGTTGTGATAGACACGCTTCGCCACTGCATCATACCATATGGAAGGCTTAACATGTCAACTTATAATATCATATTTAATAATAATCATGTTTAATATCATGGAAACATGTTATCCCATGTTTTCTCTACCCCTCACATATAGCTTGCATAGGGACAGTATGCTGATGGCTAAATGACTATCATCAATTATACTAAAGAAGGCAAATGAAGGCTTTTTCAGAATCTTAGTTTGTCTCGTTCGGGGCACGATACAATAGTGTTGTTCAAAAAAGTAAATCATCCAGCGACAACCATCGCTCTCTCTCTCTCTCTCTCTCTCTCTCTCTCTCTCTCTCTCTCTCTCTCTCTCTCTCTCTCTCTCTCTCTCTCTCTCTCTCTCTCTCTCTCTCTCTCTCTCTCTCTCTCTCTCTCTCTCTCTCTCTCTCTCTCTCTCTCTCTGTGTGAGTCGTCCAGTCTCTCTCTTTTTAGTTTGTCTCTGTTGGAGGATCGTTCGGGGCACGATACAATAGTGTTGTTCAAAAAAGTAAATCATCATAAACCAAATCCTGGGTGTAGTCCACGCTGCTAGCGACAGGGCTCCGGTAGAATAGCATATAGGTATAGGTATATGTATAGCATGAATGCAAAATAAGTTAGATAAATATCCACTAGATAGACTCAGATAGATTGTCTGCTCTCCCCCACAGGGAGGCGGGTTCCTGCTGTGTGGAGGTACTGTGGGAGTCGCTACGGGCCATGCTACAGGCCATGCTACAGGCTGTGCTATGGGCTGTGCTACGAGCCGTGCTACGGGCTGTGCTACGGGCCGTGCTACAGGCTGTGTTCTACAGACCATGTGCTACAGGCTGTGCTATGGGCTGTGCTACAGGCTGTGCTACGGGCCGTGCTACAGGCTGTGCTACGGGCTGTGCTACGGGCTGTGCTACGGGCTGTGCTTTGGGCAGTGATACGGGCTGTGCTACAGGCTGTGTTCTACGGACCATGTGCTACAGGCTGTGCTACGGGCCGTGCTACAGGCTGTGCTACGAGCCGTGCTACAGGCTGTGCTATGGGCTGTATTACGGGCCGTGCTATGGGCTGTGCTACAGGCTGTACTATAGACTGTGCTACAGGCTGTGCTACAGGTGTCCCCGTGTCTCCAGTTCTTAGCTCCCAGGCTAGCACCCCGTGTCTCCATTTCTTAGCTCCCAGGCTAGCTCCCTGTGTCTCCAGTTCTTAGCTCCCAGGCTAGCTCCCCATGTCTCCAGTTCAAACTAAGGACAACTGTATCATCTGCCTTACAGAGACATGGATGTCGAAGGGGGTTACCGACGCAGCTGACGGGAATATGGAGGAATATACGAGAGCCCGCTACGACCTCCGTAAGACCATCGTCGCTGCCAAGCGGGAGTACAAGGACAGAGTGGAGGAGAAATTCAAGAGCCACGACGCGAGGGGTATGTGGCAGGGGCTACAGACGATAACGAACTTCAGAGGGAGAACCAGTTGTGTAGAGAACCTCCTCTACCTCCCTCCCAGGAGAGCTAAATACTTTTTTTGCTCGGTTCGACGTGAACAGCAGCCCGCCGAAGCCAGCACCGCCTGAGGAGACCAGCCAGCTGCGCATCTCGGAGGCGGATGTGCGCCGCACATAGCAATTTGCATATCGTCAAAACAGATCCACGGACGATGCAATTGCCATGGCCCTCCACACTGCCCTTTCCCACCTGGAGGGAAAGAACTGTTATGTGTGAATGCTGTTTGTGGACTACAGCTCAGCGTTCAACACGATAGTTCCTGCCAAGCACAACACCAAGCTTAGAGGTCTAGGCGTGCCCCCATCCACATGCACCTGGATACTGGACCTCCTGTCGGACCGCCGCCAGGTGGTGAGGATGGGCAGCACCACCTCAGAGCCACTGACCCTCAACATGGGAGCCCCCCAGGGATGCGTGCTGAGCCCTCTCCTCTACTCCCTCTATACACACGACTGCATGGCTATGCACAGCTCCAACGTCCTCATCAAGTTTGCTGACTACATGACATTGATGGGCCTGATTGCCAGCAACGACGAGACAGCCTACAGGGAGGAGGTTGGATTGCTGGAGCAGTGGTGCCAGGAGAACAGCCTCGCCCTCAACATCAAGAAGAGCAAGGGGCTGATTCTGGACTACAGGAAGCAGAGAGAAGAGCACAGCCCTATCTCCATCGACGGTGTTGCAGTAGAGAGGGTCAGCAGCTTCAAGTTCCTCGGCGTGCACATCTCCGAGGACCTCACATGGTCCACGCACACCACACACGTGGTGAAAAGGGCCCAACAACGCCTGTATTTCCTCAGGCGTCTGAGGAAATTCAGCATGGGCCCCCGCATCCTGAGAACATTCTATACCGGCACCATCGAGAGTATCCTTACAGGGTGTATCACCGCCTGGTACGGGAACTGCACCGCACTCGAGCACAGAGCGCTTCAAAGGGTGGTGCGGACGGCCCAGTATATCGTTGGAGGTGAGCTCCCCTCCCTCCTGGATATAAACAACCAGTGGTGCGTGGCCATGGCCAAACGCATCATAAAAGACATTGCCCACCCCAGCCACGAACTGTATTCACTTTTACCGTCAGGCCACTTGATACCTCAGTATCAAGTGCCGTACAAATAGACGAGATAGACGAGATAGCTTCCACAGTCAGGCCATCAGGCTGCTGAACATGGGCGTATAGCATATAACGATGTATATTTTATTATATTGATTTATATATACATATTGCTCTTTTTCTGTGCCGATATATTGCATTTTATAAATTGCATTTTTATTTTATATATTTAACTTTATACAGTTTTGTTGCTGTTAACTGCTGTCTGTCGTCGGGTATTGCACATAAGATTTTCACTCACTGCTTTATACTTAAACTGTGAAGTGACAATAAACTTGACTTGACTTGACTTGACTCTTAGCTCCCAGGCTAGCTCCCCGTGTCTCCAGTCCTTAGCTCCCATGCTAGCTCCCTGTGTCTCCAGTTCCTAGCTTCCAGGCTAGCTCCCCGTGTCTCCTATTCCTAGCTTCCAGGCTAGCTCCCCGTGTCTCCAGTTCCTAGCTTCCAGGCTAGCTCCCCGTGTCTCCAGTTCCTAGCTCCCAGGCTAGCTCCCTGTGTCTCCAGTTCCTAGCTTCCAGGCTAGCTCCCTGTGTCTCCAGTTCCTAGCTTCCAGGCTAGCTCCCCGTGTCTCCAGTTCCTAGCTTCCAGGCTAGCTCCCCATGTCTAGAGTTCTTAGCTCCCAGGCTAGCTCCCCGTGTCTCCAGTTCCTAGCTTCCAGGCTAGCTCCCCATGTCTCCAGTTCTTAGCTCCCAGGCTAGCTCCCCATGTCTCCAGTTCTTAGCTCCCAGGCTAGCTCCCCATGTCTCCAGTTCTTAGCTCCCAGGCTAGCTCCCCATGTCTCCAGTTCTTAGCTCCCAGGCTAGCTCCCCATGTCTCCAGTTCTTAGCTCCCAGGCTAGCTCCCCATGTCTCCAGTTCTTAGCTCCCAGGCTAGCTCCCCATGTCTCCAGTTCTTAGCTCCCAGGCTAGCTCCCCATGTCTCCAGTTCTTAGCTCCCAGGCTAGCTCCCCATGTCTCCAGTTCTTAGCTCCCAGGCTAGCTCCCCATGTCTCCAGTTCTTAGCTCCCAGGCTAGCTCCCCATGTCTCCAGTTCTTAGCTCCCAGGCTCCCCGTGTGCATCCCCATTGCATTATGTTATCAACATGGACTCTGCTTCACAGTCATCTAAATGTTATGTTTACCATTCCAGTACAGCCCTGCATCACTGAATTACAAAATATTGTAATATTGTAATATGTTTAACTGTATGAGACCGTTTTTACTTGTGCAGCGATTCCATCCCTGAGTCCCTGGATCCACTGCAGTTGACACACAGACCAAACAGGTCTGTAGACGCCGCCATCCCCCTGGCACTACACACGGCCCTGCAGCACCGAGACAGGAGGGACACCTACAAAGCCCTACAAAGCCCTATAAAGTCCCTATAAAGTGAAGAAAATATATGCTTTGAATTTGTCACAGTTGAAACATGTTATTTACAACTCAGACGAATTTGGATTATTTAAAATGTCGGCAAATATAAAAAGATGAGGGTTAAAAATCTTGAAATGATAAGCAGAATGCTCTGCTCTGAGACACACACACACACACACACACACACACACTTACTTTTCCATCCCCTGAGTCCCTAGACCCACTCCAGTTGCATATATACTATACTGTTGCCCTCACCCCCATCATCATGAAGTGCTTTGAGAGGCTGGTCCTGCCTTTGAGAGGCTGGTCCTGCCTCACCTCAAATCTGGCCTCTCACCCTCACTGGATAAACAGTTTGCCTACCGTGAGAACAGGAGCACGGAGGACGCCATCTCCTCAGCCCTTCACTCCGCTCTCTCCCACCTGGATGAGAGCAACACCCACGGGAGAATGCTGCTCATCGACTTCAGCTCAGCATTCAACACCATCATCCCCTCCATACTCATCTGCACTTGGTGACCTCATGGAAACCAAGAATCTTAATATTAACCCCTCTGTTTGTAACTGGTTATTAGACTTCCTAACCAACAAATTCCTGGGGGTCCACATCTCCGAGGACCTCTCCTGGTCCCTCAACACGGCCTCACTGGTAAAGAAGGCTCACCAGCGTCTCTTCTTCCTGAGGAGACTGAGGAAAGCCCACCTGTCCCCTCACATTCTGGTGAACTTCTACCGGTGTGCTATTGAAAGCATCCTCACCAACTGCATCACAGTGTGGTACGGAAACTGCACTGTTTCAGACCGGAAAGCGCTGCAGAGGGTGGAGAAAACCGCCCAACGCATCGTTGGACTACCCCTCCCTGCAATAAACACTACCCACCACAAACGGTGTCTGAGGAAGGCTCAACAAATAGTGGAAGACCCTCTCACCCCAACCATGGACTGTTAGCCCTCCTCCCCTCTGGGGGGCGCTATAGAAACCTCTGTTCCAAGTCAAGCAGCTTAGGAACAGCTTCTTCCCCTCAGCTGTCATCTCCCTGAACTCTGCACCACGAAGACAGACGCCATCCCCCCGCTATACTGTACTGTGCTGTGCAATAACAACACATTCAATTAGAATCGAATGTAATTGAATCTAACATTACACTATCATACTTTGCTGGACTTGCTGTGGACTCATTACAGTTACTGCACTGTTTTGCGCTGCTGCACTACTGGCACTTTAAATGCTTTAAAATATTTTTGCACAATTCAAAACATGTACATATCATCAGTCACTTTATTGTTATTTTTCTTATTTTTATTGTGTACAGTATTTTTATAGTATTGTATAAGACATGCACACTGCAGGAGGGAACAGGGAGTTAGCATTCCATTGTACTTGTTGCAAATGGCCAATAAACAATCTTGTATCTTGTACACACACACACACACACACACACACACACACACTCACACTCAGATACACACACACAAACACACAGACACGCACGCGCACACACACACACACTCCCTGGAGACTCAGGGAGGCCGGAGCCAGGAGAGGCAAGGCCCAGGGAGGCCCAGGGAGAGGCAAGAGGCCCAGGGAGGCCAGGAGCCCAGGGAGGCAAGGCCAGGAGGCCAGGAGGCCAGGGAGGCCCAGGAGGCTAGCTGTGGTGTTATGTAAATGGAACAGAACCAGGACAACACACTCAAACAGGCAGACTACATGTGCGTCACTATTCCAGATCAATGTTCATTGATTCTGGGCAAAGGCGAGATCTTTCAACACACACACACACACACACACACACACACACACACACACACACACACACACACACACACACACACACACACACACACACACACACACACACACACACACACACACACACACACACACACACACACCACTCCCCAGGGGACAGCATGGTGACCCCTGACCCTCTTAACACCCTCCTCCCCATCTGAGAATAACCACATGACCAGTGACCAATGAAAAGAAAATACATATATGTTTTATTTCTTTAAAGTGGTTTAAGGGCACATGTTGTACTAAATACTGTAACCAATCCCAGGGTTAGAATATCTCCTTTGCCATCGGCCCAAACTCAACACGGAAGTAAGGAAATCAATAAATAAACAGACAAGTAAAAACATGATGGACAGCACTGTACAGCTCGTTACACATGGAGGGGGGAGCTCAGGGGGGGGGGGGGGGGAGGAGCTCAAGGGGGGGGGAGCTCAGGGGGGGGGGGGAGGAGCTCAGGGGGGGGGAGCTCAGGGGGGGGGGGGGAGGAGCTCAGGAGGGGGGGGAGCTCAGGGGGGGGGGGAGGAGCTCAGGAGGGGGGGGAGCTCAGGTGGGGGGGGGGAGGAGCTCAGGGGGGGGGGGAGAGGAGCTCAGGGGGGGGGGGAGGAGCTCAGGAGGGGGGGGGGAGGAGCTCAGGGGGGGGAGCTCAGGAGGGGGGGGGCTCAGGGGGGGGGGGGGAGGAGCTCAGGGGGGGGGAGGGAGGAGCTCAGGAGGGGGGGGGGAGGAGCTCAGGGGGGCGGTGGGAGGAGCTCAGGGGGGGGGGGGAGCTCAGGGGGGGGGAGCTCAGGGGGGGAGAGCTCAGGAGGGGGGGGAGCTCAGGGGGGCGGTGGGAGGAGCTCAGGGGGGGAGGAGCTCAGGGGGGGAGGAGCTCAGGGGGGTGGGGGAGCTCAGGGGGGGGGGGGGAGGAGCTCAGGGGGGGTGGTGGGAGGAGCTTAGGGGGGGGAGCTCAGGGGGGCGGTGGGAGGAGCTTAGGGGGGGAGCTCAGGGGGGCGGTGGGAGGAGCTCAGGGGGGGGAGGAGCTCAGGGGGGCGGTGGGAGGAGCTTAGGGGGGGAGCTCAGGGGGCGGTGGGAGGAGCTCAGGGGGGGGAGGAGCTCAGGGGGGGGTGGGAGGAGCAGCTCAGGGGTGGAGGAGCTCAGGGGGGGAGGAGCTCAGGGGGAGGAGCTCAGGGGGGGAGGAGCTGATAAGGTGAGTTATTGTCGTAGCAAGGCCCACTTTGAGTCAAAGGAGGAAATCAAATGAGGAAAATCAAAGCACTTTGGGTTGCACTGAGTTTCTCTCCATCAATTCCCTGTGAAAGCCCAGCTGTGACGGCCCTCCCTCTCGCTGGGACCCCAGGCCACCATGAAGGATGAATTAAATCACTTAACCCCAACACCACTGAGGCATTAGAACTAAATATTGTTGTATCATTTGATACGAGAGGCACCAGCGTTCATGTAGCCTATAGGCTGTATGCTACAAATTACTAATTGTTATTTTTAAGAATGGAAAAGATCTACATAGACTACATAGATACAAATAACCATGACAGATTGAGCACTGCATGGGGGTGTTCAACGCCAGGACCAGGGCTGTGTTGGGGTTCCATGGGGGTTGGAGGGTGCGATGGCTGGGGTGGGGCAAGATGACATTATCACACATGGACTCCAAATCTACTGGAGGTTAGCTGTTACAGACCGCTATCCGGTGGATAATGAGGTAGGGGGGAGAGAGGGGAGAACATGTAGAACAGGGAGAGGATGAGGGAGGAGGGAGAGGATGAGGGAGGAGGGAGAGAGGATGAGGGAGGAGGGAGAGGATGAGAGAGGAGGGGGAGAGGATGAGGGAGGAGGAAGAGGATGAGGGAGGAGGGGGAGAGGATGAGGGAGGAGGGGGAGAGGATGAGGGAGGAGGGGGAGAGGATGAGGGGGAGAGGATGAGGGAGGAGGGAGAGGATGAGGGAGGAGGGAGAGGATGAGGGAGGAGGGGGAGAGGATGAGGGAGGAGGGAGAGGATGAGGGAGGAGGGGGAGAGGATGAGGGAGGAGGGGGAGAGGATGAGGGGGAGAGGATGAGGGAGGAGGGAGAGGATGAGGGAGGAGGGAGAGGATGAGGGAGGAGGGAGGAGGGGGAGAGGATGAGGGAGGAGGGAGAGGATGAGGGAGGAGGGAGGAGGGGGAGAGGATGAGGGAGGAGGGAGAGGATGAGGGAGGAGGGAGAGGATGAGGGAGGAGGGGGAGAGGATGAGGGAGGAGGGAGAGAGGATGAGGGAGGAGGGAGAGAGGATGAGGGAGGAGGGAGAGGATGAGGGCGGAGGGAGGGGGGGAGAACAGGAGGGGGAGAGGATGAGGGAGGAGGGAGAGGTTGAGGGAGGAGGGAGAGGTTGAGGGAGGAGGGAGAGGATGAGGGAGGAGGGAGATGATGAGGGAGGAGGGAGAGGTTGAGGGAGGAGGGAGAGAGGATGAGGGAGGAGGGAGAGAGGATGAGGGAGGAGGGAGAGGATGAGGGAGGAGGGAGAGGATGAGGGAGGAGGGAGAGAGGATGAGGGAGGAGGGAGAGAGGATGAGGGAGGAGGGAGGAGGGAGAGGATGAGGGAGGAGGGAGGAGGGAGGAGGGAGGAGGGAGGAGGGAGAGGATGAGGGAGGAGGGAGAGGTTGAGGGAGGTGGGAGAGAGGATGAGGGAGGAGGGAGGAGGGAGGAGGGAGAGGATGAGGGAGGAGGGAGAGGATGAGGGAGGAGGGAGAGAGGATGAGGGAGAGGATGAGGGAGGAGGGAGAGGTTGAGGGAGGAGGGAGAGGATGAGGGAGGAGGGAGAGGATGAGGGAGGAGGGAGAGGTTGAGGGAGGAGGGAGAGGATGAGGGAGGAGGGAGGAGGGAGAGGTTCAGGGAGAGGAGGAGGGAGAGGGGAGAACAGGAGGAGGAGAGGGACATATTGATCAAACGTTTAAGCACTTTAATGTCAAAGTATCATTCATGAATCTTTCCTTATGCCCATTTATGTTCACACACTGAAACACACACACACACACACACACACTGAAACACACACACACACACCACCACCACCACCACAAACACTTCATATCAAACAATCTCAGTTGGGTATGGAAGTGAACTGGCATATTTCCAGTTATTGCTCCACATGTTGAGGTTGGTTTTTGATATCCTTGTTTTGGGCTCAGAAGTCGCTGTAACGCATCGATTAACATTCCATCGCACTTTGCTTTGTGTTCTCAAATCAATTCAACATTCACAATTCCCCCAGAAAGACAAACTGTAATAAAACACACAGTAGATTAGAAGAGATTAGATTCAGTACCAAAACCAGTTAACCCAGATGGCGCTGTTTGAGTTTAGAATAATGTGGACTGACAGCGAGCTGCTCCCTCAGACATTGAGCTGTTAATTACTCCATGGACGTCTGGTGACAATACCAGTGGTAAACTGTACATCCTACCATCTGGCATCATAACAGGACATTTGGTCAGCCATTCTGCCCCCTATAACACTCTCAATACGTATTTTGATACTATTCAGATAGTTATATCCAGAATAAAGTGCTTTGTCTTTTTAACATTCGGTACGGTCCTCAGTGACCTCCCACTCCGTCCCCATCGGTCTCCATGGGAACAGCTGGGTCAGTGTGTGAGACATCTCCTTTCCCTCTGCTTCTGTGTTCATGGACCGTGTCTCCACCACCCATCAACACACACACACACACACACACACACACACACACACACACACACACACACACACACACACACACACACACACACACACACACACACACACACACACACACACACACACACACACACACACACACACACACACACACACACACACACACACACACACCAGCCCCGCGGGGGGCTCAGCAGGAAGCTCCTGTCTGCTGCCCGTTCTGCGTGACGGGGTTGATCCTGTCCAGGGAGACCTCACCCTCACCCTCACCCTCGCCCTCGCCCTCACCCTCGCCCTCGCCCTCGGAGTTCCCCCAAGCTTCCGCCGAGAGTTGATCAGCCTTGGTGCTGTTCAAGATACTCAACCCCTCCCCCCCGCCATCACCACCATCACCGCCATCACCGCCATCACCGCCATCACCGCCATCACCGCCATCACCGCCACCTCCGCCCTCCCGGTCCAGCCGGTCCTCTTGGCCCAGGACGCTGTGGGGGATCAGGTACGAGGGGAGGCGATACCGGGAGTGAGAGCGCCACGGCACAGGGCCGCCGCGGGTGTTGTTGTTGATGCTGACAATCTCAATGGCGTCACTGCCCGGACACAAGCGGCGGCAGCCCAGCAGAGCGGAGAAGGCCCGGCGGAAGTCGGCGTTGAAGGCGTAGATGATGGGGTTGAGCGAGGAGTTGGCCCAGCCGAACCACACGAACACGTCGAAGGTGGAGGAGGCGATGCAGGGGAAGTGGTCGGCTGCATCGGGGCGGCAGAAGGGAACGGTGCAGTTGAGGATGAAGAAGGGAAGCCAGCAGCACACGAACACGCCCATGATGACCGACAGTGTCTTCAGCACTTTGGTTTCTCGTCTGAAGGACGTCCTGAAGGAGCTCTCGCCCTCCGCTGCAGAGCGCCGGCCCGGGCCGCCGCGGCGGTTCTCGGCGCTCTCGGCGGCCCGCTCCAGGGCGGAGATCCGGCGGATCTGCTTCTGGGCGATGCGGTAGATGCGGGTGTAGATGACCAGCATGATGCCCACGGGGATGTAGAAGCTGACGAGGGACGAGGAGACGGCGTAGCTCCGGTTCAGGCTGGAGTCGCAGTTGTCCGGGGGCGGGGCGCCCGGCGGCGTGGCGTTGGCGTGGACGCCGTGGACGGGGGGTCGGGCCTTGTGCCAGTTGAGCTGAACGGGGATGAAGGAGATGAGGACGGAGAGCGTCCAGGCCACGCCGATCATCAGACATGCCACTTTAGGAGTCATTTTGCGCTCGTAGCGGAAGGGGCTGGAAATGGCCCAGTAGCGATCCACGCTGATGACGCACAGGTTGAGAATGGACGCCGTGGAGCACATGATGTCAAACGCCACCCACACGTCACAGAAGGCGCCGAAAGGCCAGGACCCCGTGATCTCTGTCACCGCCTTCCACGGCATCACCAAGATGGCCACCAGAAGGTCGGATATGGCCAGCGAGATGACAAAAAAGTTGGTGACCTTCGACCTCAGGTGGCGGAACTTGGTGACGGTGACGCACACAAGCGTGTTGCCCAGCAACGTGGTGAGGATGAGGAGGAAGAGGAAGCATCCTGTCAAAACACGCTTGGGGGAGTCTCTCTCCGGAGGAAGCAGCTCGCCGTCTCTCACGGTGGATGAATTCTGATCCATGGTTGATCTCACACTTCACACAGAGAGGAGGCAGGAGGCTCCCAGCTCTCACCCCATCACATCCCAGGGGTCAGAGGGAGCGGCTGGAGGAGAGGGGTGCTGTCTGGGCACCAGCTCTCCCACAGACTGGGGGGTTTCTATATTCCTGACTGTAGCAGCCATTCCAGCCCGGGTCTCCCTCTGAGGATTTCAAAAGACCTCTTGGGTCTGTCCGGTGCATCCGAGCAGTCCCCCAACTTTTCAAATGTTACGCCTAGTTCATTTACTTGTTTTGTTTTGTTTTAGCTTCCAGTGAAGGTTTCACATCATGTTTTTAACACTGTTTTAAAAAAACAAAAGGCCAATCGTTAGCCTTTTATACCAGATCATTGATCACGTTGTTCTGATACATGATGCCTTACTGATCGCTGAGGCGTGTCCGGTGCCAGTGAAAGACAATCCGAGAGTCACTTCCAATGTATCGCCTTAATATCTCCCCACTGAACTTGATATCCTCTGGAATAACGTCGTCGTGAGAACACAAACAGCCATCGGAGGTCCTCGAGTCGAGGGAGCAGCGCAGCGGGGAAACTCTCACGGACGGAGGGTTGGAAAGCAGCGATGAGCCGCTCCGCTCCCCACGGGGGGAGAGGGGAGATGATGCACGTTTACAAACGTTCTAAATCGATTCGTTTCAGCACTCGGTTCATACTTTCTGCACATTCAGCTGGCAGTGAACTGTGACAGACATGCCTACCGTATATACCTGAGCAGGTGTCACCCAGCGGGTCCCCTACACCACAGTGCGCTCTGCTCCGCGTCTGGTGTCCGCGGGTCCGATGGGAGGAGAGGAGACAGGAGGCAGGAGATCCAGTGGCTTCAGGTGTTTGTGGCGCAGGGGAAAAAACGTATAAATCCAATCAATGCCAATCAGGTCAATGTAAAGCAAGTAGTCGTGGCACTATTCCGCCCCCTGCGCAGTAGCAGCGAGTATCCATCCATCCATCCATACGTCCGTCCATCCATCCATCCGTCCGTCCGAAGAGAAAATCTAACCCCGCATCCCCGGACTGATCACCGCCAGTCGTCCGAGCGTCGACTTGACGCGTCGTAACGCAGTTGGTTTAGACCTCACTATCCCGCCGGAGAGCCGGTGGCCTTTCTCCACCAGGGGGCGCTGGGCTCCCCCCGGGGACCTAGTAGTAGTATTTATATAGTATATATAAAGTATATATATAGTATATATATAGTATACTTTATGAAGCAAAATCGAAAATCGAGTATTCATTCACTCTGTGTTGTTATAAGTACACGCATGTAGGACTGCATATATTAGTACACAATTTGACCCTAAACCATTGCGAGAGCTTATCATTTGTTGATTAGATTTAGTTGAGATGAAACCTAATGTTTACATGGAAAGCACAATGCCGCCATCTACTGGCCGCAGATGGGAACGCTCCACGACAGCAACGGAGTGATCCGGAAGATGCTGGAGGCATTCCAATCAATAAATATTGATAATAATCCGATGAGCTGCAACGCTCTCCAAACCCTTGAAGGGCAGATAGAGAGAAGTGTGCTATTGTGGATGTGAGTTATATAACAGATCGCCTCACATGCCACAGTCTGTCGAACCAGTTGGAATCGACATTGTTTAGCATGATAGAAGCGTTATATGGCTCTTCCACGGTGTGCATGTGTGTCTATGATTTAGGCTCTGGATGTATTTGTGTGCTGCAACTCTCTGTTCTTTGTTTATTCGTGGGTGTGTGTGTGTGTGTGTGTGTGTGTGTGTGTGTGTGTGTGTGTGTGTGTGTGTGTGTGTGTGTGTGTGTGTGTGTGTGTGTGTGTGTGTGTGTGTGTGTTATATTTACATACAGTTCTGTATGTATGTATTAGTATCTATATGTATTAGTGTGTCAGACCCCGCTGCCTCTAGCCTCTAAGATGTCTTCTCGAGGCTCCTCCTGAAGACCAGGACTCAGAGATGAGGAATCTGGTTTATTGTGGAGTTTGAATCCTGGAGAACAGAGCAGATGGAACATGCTAGAGCTCTTCCTCTAGTGGGCAAGGACCCACAGGTGTGCAGCCTCACCAGCCCCAGACTCTAACCAGTCTGACTGGGGCCAGGTGAGGCTGCTTCAACCAGACTCTAATCAGTCTGACTGGGGCCAGGTGAGGCTGCTTCAACCAGACTCTAATCAGTCTGACTGGGGCCAGGTGAGGCTGCTTCAACCAGACTCTAATCAGTCTGACTGGGGCCAGGTGAGGCTGCTTCAACCAGACTCTAATCAGTCTGACTGGGGCCAGGTGAGGCTGCTTCAACCAGCCACCAACCACACACACTCCACATACTGTCTGTATGTAGATATCATTATCATACTTCTGATGAGGAAATATAGTCATAATAATGTATGTTGAGAATCATATATATATTAATTTTATAAGATTTTCAAGATTCAAGAGACTATATTTATCACTGCTTTATACTTGTGTAAACTGTGAAGTGACAATAAACCTGACTTGACTTGATTTATATATATATATATATATATATATATATACCATATATACCTAAATCTGCTTATCAAGCAGCAGGAGATTATCTAGAGGAGAAAAAATGAACTCAAAAGATGAAAGATATAATCTTTATAATCTGCTGTTTGTTGATAAGTATTTGTCATGATGAGCCGTCGTGATCAAGCACCAGATGTGTAAAAGACATCTGGTCCATGGCCAGCTGCTTTCATGGTCCTTAGTTCATCTTATCATCCATCATCATCCATCCATCATCCATCATCCATCATCATCCATCATCCATCATCCATCCATCATCCATCATCATCCATCCATCATCCATCATCCATCCATCATCATCCATCATCCATCCATCATCCATCATCCATCATCATCCATCATCCATCATCCATCATCCATCATCCATCATCATCCATCCATCATCCATCATCATCCATCATCCATCATCATCCATCATCCATCATCCATCATCCATCATCCATCATCCATCATCATCCATCATCCATCCATCATCCATCATCCATCATCATCCATCATCCATCATCATCCATCATCATCCATCATCTCCATCATCCATCATCCATCATCTATCATCATCCATCCATCATCCATCATCCATCATCATCCATCATCCATCATCCATCATCCATCCATCATCCATCATCCATCATCCATCATCATCATCATCC